>JALIGW010000003.1:48350495-49552995 GCA_023053685.1 Diadophis punctatus similis
AAACAGAAAACATAAATAATAGAGCCAGGGGTGGGTTCCTAATTTTTTTACTGCCACTCTGTGGGTGTGGCTTATTTTGTGGGTGTGGCTTGCCAGCCATGTGACCGGGTGGGCATGGCTTGCTGGCCATGTGACCGGGTGGGTGTGGCTGCTGAAGGGAGGGGAATTGAAATAGGTCCTGCCGCCCATTCCCCCTCCCCTCAGCAGCTCGAGAAGCCTCAAACGTGAGAAAATGCCTAGGATCATCACCGCACATTCGTGGCTTCTAAGACTGCTGAAGGGAGGGGAATGGAGATAGCTCCTGCCACCCGTTCTTTCAGCGTCTCACGCGCTCCCTCAGCCATCCTCCCCTGCTTGGACTCACTGTGGAGTAGGAAGGCAGCGCATGCGCAGTGCCGGAAGCTCAGCTTCTGGGCATGCGCAGAAGAAAATGTAAAAATGTAAAAAAATAAATAATTTTTTTAAAAAAATGGCGGCGCCCAGGCACTGGCAACCGACCGCACCGGTACTGTGACATCACCAGCGGGCCGCTACCGGTGCTATAGAGTGGACCGCACCGGTAGGAACCCACCACTGAATAGAGCTCCACAAACATCCTTCCCTAGGAAAACAGTCAAGACTTTCAGAACATCACCAGAGTGGCGCCTTTCCCTGGGGGATATCATTCCAGAAGACAGAGAAGTTGCACTTCTTGAGTCCTGAGAGATAGTATTCTTTGATTAAAGGTACTTGAAGCATACTGACTCTGCCCAATCTTACCAGATGGAAAGAAACAATGGGAGATAGACAATCCCCTTCTGCATCGGTCCTCTACCTTTCTGGTTCTGTGGACCGGTGTTGGTGGCTGGGGGACGGCATGATTTTGTTTGTGCACATGCGCACACTCGAATACAGCTCACCTGTCTGGAACCCGCACTGCATATCGGACATTAATACAATTGAGAGAGTCCAGAAATATTTCACAAGAAGAATCCTCCACTCCTCTGCTCGCAACAGAATACCTTATTCCACCAGACTTGAAATTTTGGGCTTAGATAACGTAGAGCTATGTCGTCTTCGAGCTGATCTAAATGTAGTTCATAAAATTATCTGCCACAATGTCCTACCTGTCAATGAATACTTCAGCTTCAACCGCAACAACACACGCACACACAATAGATTCAAACTCAATGTAAATCGCTCGAAACTCGACTGCAGAAAATACGACTTCAGCAACAGAGTAATCAATGCCTGGAATGCACTACCTGACTCTGTGGTTTCTTCCCCAAATCCCAAAAACTTTAACCTTAGACTGTTTACAGTCGACCTCACCCCATTCCTAAGAGGTCTGTAAGGGACGTGCATAAGCGCACCATTGTGCCTACTGTCCCTGTCCTACTGTCCTATTGTCCAAATTTACCTATACCTACTTTGCTTTTGTTTATGTTTATACCATACCTGTTATCTTGTACACGTTTTGACAAAATAAATAAATAAATAAAAATAAAACAAATACAGATTTGCATGTGTGCACACGCTTGCCCACCGCTTACATGACCTGGTTCCCAGCGGGCCATAGCCTGGCATCAGACTGCACACTGGGAATGGGGGGAGCCTTCCCTCATAGATAATTTGGCTCTATGTGATGAATGGCTATATAAATGACAGCCAGCACTATTGAATTGTATCCAGAAATTGATTGGCCATTAGTGCAGTTCACAGAACAGTGGTTCACATGGGCATTCTTCCTGCACTGCTTATTGTAGACTAGTAGTAGCTTCCAAGTGATCTTTGAGGGCAGCCTTTTGTAGGATGTATTGCAATAGTCTTGCTGTGAGGTGACAAGGCTTTGATGACCATTTAGAGAAAGCAAACCATCACTTATGTAATTCATATTGTCGTTATATTCTTGACTTTTCATTTATTTGTTATTGATTTGTCTAATATGAGATCTCAATTAAGGGTAACTTTTCAAATGAGATAATCAATAGCAAACAAAGATAATATTGTCATTTTCTGTCTTTATTTCAGTATATACTGTATGCTAACTCATTTCTAATTTATATCTTTAGTTTTTATTCCTGTAATGTACTGCAAACATTAGCGAGATTCTCTAGAATTTGGCCGTGTCCTTTTCATCTCCTAGGTTTTATCCCCTCAGTTCAATTTTGTACATTTAGTCATGTGTAATAATGTCATTATTTTACTGAATTATATTTTGCTTCTCTTTTCAGCTCAGATTTTAATATGATTTAATTATATAGTTTTCTTCAAATTGTATGCACTTCAAACTGTTTTGTTTCATCAGCCAATTATATATCTGTGTAATTCTTTATCCAGCTCCTTCATGAAAAGAAACAGGATGTCACGAATTGAAGTATAGATTTTCTTTTTAAGGCTAATCTAGGGAAAAGAATCAAAGATAAATTTCTGATGCTGGTCAATAGAGGTTGGAGTTTCATATTTAGAGCTAATTTTGCAAACCTATAGCTTCTCTGATTCAAGGACAAAGCATTAATTGTGCGAGGCTATTCCATTATACTCAGGGGAAGCAAAGATATTTCTTGAAGTCTTAGATTCAGCAGGAGGTGGGATAGTTGCAGGAAAACATTGACAAGGTGCTGGGAAATGCCAAACACAGCCATATGGTCTTCAACATGTATTGCAAAGCAAAGCTACAGATGGAAAGATTCCCTTGCATCAGCATGAATGAATTCAAACATTGGATCAGAAATCTGTGATATGGTCCAGAAAACTGTGCTAATCATCCAAGCAGCATGTGAAAAATTCTAATTGGCGCTGTCTCTCTCTCCCTCTCCCCCTGTCTCTCTTTTTGTGTGTGCGCGCACACATACTTTATCTACCATTGGGAGAAAAATCACATGCATAAATCATATATTGAATTCTGTCAAATAATATTATCCTATTAAAGTTCTTTTAATGACAGCATGTTAGAATTTAATACAGTTCTAGGGTGTTCAAAATGTTTTAAATATAGTTGGATGAGTTTTGAACCTTCTATATACATTTTAGTAATATCCATAATTTTATTTTTAAGTACCCTTGAAATGCTTAGAATTATATCTATTGAAAGTTTTTTTTAAAAAAAATACAGATTTAAATTTGCAGAGTAAAAAGTGAATAAATAATAACACAATTTTTCACTCTCAATCAACAAATGCGATGACTTGATTATGGATAACTATCAAAACTTCATGATTAACTTCAGAGGCTACTTTGGAGATCCAATAAGAGAGATTATAGACATCTGCCAAATTCACCAACTTAAAAAATAAGTAATAGAATCAGGTGGCACATACCTGGGGAATCAGGTGACCGGGGAAGGGAAGGACTGCCTCCTGTGCTGGCCACGCTCACCCCCTTCACTAAGACTTCTTTTTGGGGTTGGGCTTATATTAGGCCCATCCCCAAAAATCAGGCTAGGACTTATTTTCAGGGTAGGTTGTATTTTCGGGGAAACACAGTATCATTATTCATATTGATCACAGCAGACATATTAGAATGAGGTAGCCCTGATGGCTCACTTTAGACAAAGTCTGAATGACCAGATCGCTGCTGAGCTCATCAGGCAAGGATCCAGAGATTCTAAACCAGTGCTTCTCAATTATTTTCTGTTATGCCCCCCCCCCAGGAAGAAGTAATAGCAATAGCACTTAGACTTATATACCGCTTCATAGTGCTTTACAGCCCTCTCTAAGCGGTTTACAGAGTTCAGCATATTGCCCCCAACAATCTGGGTCCTCATTTTACCCACCTTGGAAGGATGGAAGGCTGAGTCAACCTTGAGCCTGGTGAGATTTGAACAGCTGAACTGCTGAACTAGCAGTCAGCTGAAGTAGGTTGCAGTGCTCCTTTTAACCATGCGCCACCTCGGCTCCTTAAACATTTCGCACACCCCCAACTCTTGGCCAGGATGATTGTTTGCAATATTCTGCACGTTTTTGCTGAAAAAACTCAAGTGGCTTATCAGCGTGATTGGGGTGTAATGTGTTTAAGTGACGCCTTAATTTATTTGGCTTCATGCTGTCCGCTGCCAACATTTTTAGACACGGTAAACATACCGGTCTTTCCTCGTCTCCCACCGTAGTCACAGTGAAGCCAAGCGCTACATACGCTTCGTCATATTTCCTCGTCTTAGCGTTTGTCTCATTATCTCCGTCTCTCTCCTCCTTTCTTTTCATCCCTGTTAAATATTTTTCCATGGTGTTTGTTATCTGCACTTCATATCTCCTGCTCTGTGCTGTTTGCTATTGTTCGGTGCAAAAAAAACCTACTCCCTGCGGCAAAAAAAGCACATTTCCTGGGGTCATGCGCGCCCCCTGGCATCGCTCCGCGCCCCCCCCCCCAGGGGGCCCGCCCCACTATTTGAGAAGCACTGCTCTAAACCAAACCTACCAGATCTGCATTATCACTGACTCACGTTTGGAAGAGATTCAAACCCAGTTTGGTCATCAGACGCAGCTGACATTCAGCCTTCTTTCCTCTGATGTCAATAGGGACTGAGCAGGAAGGAGAGGAACCCATGCAAACAGGAAGGACAAGATATTCACCAGCCACAGTAGAAAGACAGAGATGCAGAGATTTACTGTGGAGAACCTGGACTCATGGTGAGAAACTGCCCTCCCAAAAACCCCAGGAGAGGAGAAAGACATGGTGCCAGAGAGCACTACCCTGAATGCCGAGGCCAAAGCAAGGGAAACGGCAACAGCCCCTCTTGCAAGAACTCGCATGAGGGGCTATTCAAACATTAAACAAGGCTCAACACTATCTCCATCAAAGTTTTATGTTGCCTTGTCCTACTCCACAGGTGGGAAGAAAATGTTAGTGGATTTGGGGGCAAAGACCAACTTTATAGACTTCACAATGGTTAAGGCATTACACATTCTTACAGTCAGTTTGAGCCCTCTGATGTAAGTAAAACAAGTGCATCAGGTCTTTCACCATTCATTGCTAATTAAAGAGAAAAAAAACTAGCACCTGGCAGTCCCAGTACCTGCACCCACTAGCAGTAATTGTAGAAGGAAAAACTGAATACGAAGTGGGAAAAATACTGGACTCTAGGCGAAGATACAAAGGTACAGAATATCTGATCCTTTGCAATAGCTACCCAGAATCTAAATGCTCTTAGGAAAATTCCGAGTATGTCCATAACCCTGAATTGATTCTGCAGTTCCACCAATATTTCCTTGAAAAGCCATGACCAACCAAGCTCCTGTTATCCCACTCTGCGCTGCCTGAGGAATCTGTAGCTGAAGGGCTTAACCCACCTCTGTGTACACTTCTAGGGGGAGGCTGAGCAATTGATGATGCTAAACCATCCATTTCTGGCCTTCATGCCAGAAGTAAGGGGGGGGGGAAATTGGGGGTGAAGTGAAAAGGGGGATCAGGCTAGAATCCCTATGTAGCTTCAAGAAAACTTAAATCCAACCCTCTTTGAGTGTTGTTGAGCCTTATCTAACTCTAAGGTGCCAAATGCTAGATGAGAAGATTCCTGTGCATAGGCTTTTAGCAATAAATCAGTTTAATTGAACCTTCACATATGGACCTAGCCTTTCATGCCTGAGAGTCACTGATTTTAAAAGCTTGGTATTTCTAATCTAAGCATTTTTTTCACACTTTCTCAACTATTATTTGTTTTGTCATAAAAATTTTGCAAGATAAAATTGATGAAACGAATACATCTTTGTTTAACCATTCAGTGTAGGCTTTTGCATTGCAATGCATATATACAGCCAATGTAAATAAATATTCACTTCATGTAGCAAAACCACCCAAGAGTCTTACGCCATCTTAGAAACCATACAATAACATTGTTATTTGTACAATAACAATCCATTAAAATAATATTGAAGGGTCACAAGATCATTGTTATTTACTGTAAGTACCATATTTTTCAGAGTATAAGATGCACCTCCCCCCCCCCAAGAGGCTGAAAATTTGGGTGCGTCTTATAATCCGAATGTAGCTTTTACTAAGCTTTTTTTCAGCCCTAACGAGGTGCTAACATGATCTTCCGTCCTTTGCTAGCGAAGTGACCTTCTCTTTGCCTGCTTTTCTCATTTTTTCTCTCTCTGAAGAGAGAGAGAAGTGAAGTGTTTTAGAAACTGTTTTTTATCCCCAACCAGGGGATAAAAAGCAAGCACGTGTGCTCAAAACCAGCAAACTAATGTGCTGAAGCTGATCAGACTAAGGATTAGCCAGATGAATACTTGGTAGGCAGATTATTTTTTTCCTATTTTCCTCCCCCCAAACTAAGGTACGTCTTATACTCCAGTGCATCTTATACTCCAGTGCGTCTTATACTCCAGTGAGTTTTATACTCCGAAAAATATGGTAGCTGTTGCTCATTCAAATCTATACATTATACTGTACATGCATACCCTATGGCAGTGATGGTGAACCTTTTTTGGCTCGGGTGCCAAAAGGGTGGTGCGCGATAGCGTGTGTTCACATGCCCACACCCATAATGCAATGCCCTCCCCCGTGCATGCATACAACCCCCACACTGCCCTCATGCACATGTGCACAGGCCTCACTGAAACCTCCAAACTTCCGGTTGGCCCGCTTTTCACCATCCCCGGGGTTCAGGATGCTTTCCTGAAGCCTGGGGAGAGCGAAAACGGCCGAAAAGAAAGCCGGAAGTCAGCTGGCCAGAGTGCACATGCGCGCTGGAGCTGACATAGGGCAATGCCTCGCATGCCCTCAGATATGGCTGGCACGTGTGCCATAGGTTCACCATCACTGCCCTATGGTTCTGAAATAAAATACCTCCCCCCCATCAAAGTTTAGTTCATGAAGGGCTTTTTCTTCCTTTTCATGAATCAGTGTGTAATGGGGCAAGACAAGTGCATCTCTTCCTTTGTAAACTTGTTATTTGGTCATATTTCCCCCCCAGATTGTATGTTAATAAATATTTCAGGCAGACACTTTAACAAAATGAAAAATATATAGTGACTCACGTCTCACACTATAAACTTTTATCAGCCGCAGCTGAGTTGCCTATTGTGCTATTGTTATCTCCCTCTTGTCTCTTGCTAATCTACTTATACGTTCATAGCATTGGCTGCTCTACCTTTCCCCCTCTCTATATACCTGGTAATTATTGCTAGGTATATTTTTTCTCTCTCTATAAACCACAACTTTCATTCAATCAATCAAATTCACTTGCATGTGGACCATGTGTCTTATGCAAGCACCACACGCAATCTCAGATTCAAATAGCAATGACACTTCTGCTGTAGTATTAACTCGCAAGACAAACACAACCTTGTGCTTTCTGTTTTTCCTGGCCACTGATGTTAATTACTTCTTTGTGAGCATTTATTTCAATAATAATAGCAGAAAAGACATGAAACAAAAGTAGATAATCTCATTTCCACACACACAAACACAAAATTTGCTAGAGAGAAGTTCCCTGAAGATGGGCTCCAGCATGAGTCTGAAAGCTCAGAAGACAAAACCTCGGGCCCAGTGACCGACTCAGATTGGATCCTGCAACATTATCCTGGGACACGTATATTCACCTTCATTCACAAAAAACAATGCTGAAAATGTAATTTGGATAGGGAGCTTGACAGAGAACTAATTCAGTAAGTGCTGCAGAAATTACACATCTTTAGCCTTTTTAAAATGTTGCTCCTGCCAGCCAGGGAGTCGCGAGAGGGGGAGGAGGGTCGCCCGAAGAGAAGCCTCCGCTGGGGGTGGCGATCGTTCCTAAGCACACAGAGAGAGAAGGGGAGAGAGAGGGAGAAAGAGAGAGATGGGAGAAAGAGAGATGGGAGATGGGGAGAGGGAAAGAGAGAAAGAAAATGAGAAGGAGGGAGAGAGATAGGAGAGGGAGAAAGAGCTGGAGAGAGAGAAAGAGAGAGGGAAAAGAGAGAGAGAGATACCTTTTTCTCATAGAAAAGAAAACATAGAGCCACAAAACCTGGGTAGGCGTAGCTGGGGGGCTCATGTGACTCGGTGACAGTGACATCGAGTTGGCCACGCCCACCCAGGATTTGTGGCTCTGGGTGTTTTGTTTTCTCTGGGAAACGGGTCCAAATGGATCTTTGAATTTTTAAGGTTGCCGACCCCTGGCCTAAATCAATCACCTACTTGCCTTCTCACAATGATTGGGACAAGTTAGGTTCACTCTGTAATCTAAGCAAACCTAAGCACTGTGGCTTGTAAGTCCTCATTTAGATTGCACAAACTCAAGCAATTCTGATTTATTAAATACATATGGTTAAACAAGCCATTATCTCCTAATAATCTTACTAGTTCATCTGGACTGGCAATGTCTATCGCTAATTAATAAAGTAAGTAATTACTTTATTACTATATTCATTGGAATTATCTTAATGAAATGAATATGAGGAAACATGCCAGTGTATCTCCTACTGTGTATATTGCTAAGCTACCAAGCTCTCACAAGGACTCATTAAGAATGAAAGGTCCTTATGACTGTTGAGGGATCTTAATAAATGTATTGAAATTTTATTGTTAAAGGATGGCCTTTCCTACAAAATAAACACTCCTTCCATGTAAATAAGCAAATGGAACATATCATATTACCTAGACTACTTGAAATAAAGTTTGAAGGCTATCTCCTTCCTCTATCCATTGATAGCCAAATGGAATTATACAATAGACAAAAGTAGATATGGGAGAGAGGCAGCAAGATAAACTCATAGGATCATTGCTTAAGTTAAATAGCTGAGATTTGGTTCAAAGCAATGACCACAGGGTTATAACTAATTACATAATATCCTTTCAAAAATGAAGCATTCAAGCAAAATGTCTACGTCAGGGTTTCCGCAACGTTGAGGTGTAACTCCCGTGTATCTCTCCTAAGAGGTGTGAAGAACCTTTTAGTTACATTGTTACAATAAATCCATGTTTCCAAAGTTTCACTATATTGTTTTCATTGTTTATTTGTGTTTATTTTGATGTTTGAAATTTTAGGGGACCCTGTACATTAAGATTAGACTAAAGGGGAGTATGATGAGGAAAAAGTATAGGAACCCCTTTTCCATGTAGAATAATCACACAAGAAACTGTTATGTGAATAAAGAATTGAAAGATTATCCAATTCATGGGAAAGTAGTAGGTTATTGGTTATGTTACAAAGAGAGCAATTTTTATATTTCTAAGAAAGTCAAACAAATGATTAATGAATGAAATATGACCAACATTACTGAACATGTACATAACAATTGAAAATCAAGAGGATGACAATAGAAGAATCTAGGAATCAAAAAGTACTTCCATTATGGATTTCTTTTCTTCAGACACTTCATTTATGTCAAAATGCAAAAATGATAATTTCCTTTAATGTTGATATTTATGATGACAATAAATACTACATAAATCACTGTTGGGTTCTATATGCAAAACCAGTATTTGCACATTGGCAGTTATACATAGAAATTCTAGAATTGCATCATCTTAAAATGAAAAATACCATTTTACGGAACACCCATATGAGGAACATTTATTGGATTAACAAAGGTGCCTTTAAAGCAGTGTTGGCAGTATAACCCATTACTCTATTTGTAAATATAAGAAATTATTGAGAGGAAAAAATGAATACTAAGATTTATTTATTAGATTTTTATCCTGTTTTTATTACTTGTTTAAGTAACTCAAGGCAGCAAACATACCCAATATTCTTCCTCCTCCCATTTTCCCCACAACAACCTTGTGAGGTGGTTGGGCTGAGAAAAAGTGACTATCCCAAGATCACCCAGCCAGTGTTTATGCCTAAAGTAGGCTAAAACTCACAGTCTCCTAGTTTCTAGACAAGCACTTTCACCATTATACCAAACTGGCTCTTGCTTTAAGAAAACAATTCACTTGTTTTATAAAGTGAAAATTTCTATCTTGGGTATTTCATAGTAATTTCCCAATTCTCCAGGAAGATATACTTCAAAAAAGGTTCTTGTTATTTTGAAGCACTACAGTTAGCCAAATGAGTATTTATTTCCATTGATCTTGTATGCCAATTGCATGCCAAACATACCATTCACCTTCTTGCTGCACAGCAATGTTTTGTTCTATCTGCTGGGTACTCTCATGGAGGTTCATTTCTTATTTTTCTTTTTTGAAAATTAAATTGTAAAGAATATCTTGGTTTGCTGCCACTATCAAACCCTTTTCTCAATTGGAAATCAATTTCTCTTTCTTTGAGGTAATGTGACTTGGTGGAATATGGGAAAAAACACAATAGCACAGAGACTTAAAAATTCCAAATAAGAAATCAAATTAAGTTTTATAAACTAATTTAAAATGGGTCAACAGTCTTCCTTAATATCGTAATTAAGATTAACTTTGTTAGAGTATTCTGTTAACTGGTATTAGAAGATGACTTAATAGTAATTTCTATCCGTTTTTATCTATCCATTTGCTGTCAGTTAAATGTACAGGCAGTCCTCATTTAGCAACCAGGGTTGAGACTGGAAACTTGACCATTAAGCAAAGGGGTCACTAATTGATTTGTGCTTATGATTTTATTACAGCTTTCCTTTGCTTTACCAACCAGCAAAGGTCATAAATGGGAGAATTAGTCCCAAAGTTACATATTAATCACTTTTGTAACTGCAAATGATTGTTAAACAAGGCAGTAGTTAAACAAGGACTACCTGTACTGATTAAAGTTTCTGGATTAAAAACAGGGAGATTGTGACTTCCAGTTCTGACTTGGGCACAAAATCCACTGGAGAACTTTGAACAATTACTCCCTCTCAGTCATAGGAAGAAGCATCTGGCAACAGAAAACTGCTTCCAAAAATGTTGCGAATTTTTTTTCATGGATATATCTTTCAGAGCACAAACCCTTGCCTTCCTGGCACTAAATATAGAATAGAATAGAATAGAATAGAATAGAATAGAATAGAATAGAATAGAATAGAATAGAATAGAATAGAATAGAATAGAATAGAATAGAATAACAGAGTTGGAAGAGACCTTGGAGGTCTTCTAGTCCAACCCCCTGCTTAGGCAGGAAACCCTACACCACTTCAGACAAATGGTTATCCAACATCTTCTTAAAAACTTCCAGTGTTGGAGCATTCACAACTTCTGGAGGCAAGCTGTTCCTCTGATTAATTGTTCTAACTGTCAGGAAATTTCTCCTTAGTTCTAAGTTGCTTCTCTCCTTGATTAGTTTCCACCCATTGCTTCTTGTCCTACCCTCAGGTGCTTTGGAGAATAGTTTGACTCCCTCTTCTTTGTGGCAACCCCTGAGATATTGGAACACTGCTATCATGTCTCCCCTAGTCCTTCTTTTCATTAAACTAGACATACCCAGTTCCTGCAACTGTTCTTCATATGTTTTAGCCGCCAGTCCCCTAATTATCTTTGTTGCTCTTCTATGCACTCTTTATAGAGTCTCAACATCCTTTTTGCACCGTGGCGACCAAAACTGAATGCAGTATTCCAAGTGTGGCCTTACCAAGGCATTATAAGGTGATATTAACACTTCGCGTGATCTTGATTCTATCCCTCTGTTAATGCAGCCTAGAACTGTGTTGCCTTTTTTTGGCAGCTGCTGCACACTGCTGGCTCATATTTAAATGGTTGTCCACTAGGACTCCAAGATCCTTCTCACAGTACACAGTACACAATACATGATATTGTTTTGAGTGATAGTTTTAGTATTATAGTTCCTTTTCCTGACCAACATAACACATGAAATTTTAGATCTGCTGTATTGTGATATTATTATAAGCCTTATTTATGTAACCTACTTAAAATAAACTCATTTCTAGTTTCTCTGGAACTTGTACATTCAGAATAAAGAAACATAACTAGGCTAAAATAATAATTCGGCAACAAATTCAGTACACAAAAGTGATTAGAACTGGTGAAGCAAAAGTTGCAGAAAGAACATTTCAGCAGTTCAAGAAAAAAAAAACATAGTGTACTTCATTATTGAGTCTGTCATATGCACTTCTATAACTATCTGGTTTGGTTTTGCAACCCAACAAGACAGACACAGACTTCAGAGGATAATTAGAACTGCAGAAAAACAATTACTACCAACCTGCCTTCCATTGAGGACTTGTATACTGAAAAGAGGGCTGTGAAAATATTTACAGACCCATCACATCTTGGACATAACTGTTTCAACTCCTACCCTCAAAACGACGCTATAGAGCACTGCACACCAGAACTAGACACAAGAACAGTTTTTTCCCAAACGCCATCACTCTGCTAAACAAATAATTCCCTCAACACTGTCAAACTATTTACAAAGTCTGCACTACTATTAATCTTCTCATCATTCCTATCACCCATCTCCTCCCACTTATGACTGTATGACTGTAACTTTGTTGCTTGTATCCTTACAATTTATATTGACTGTTTCCTAATGTTATTTGATTGCTTATTTGTACCCTATGACTATCATTAAGTGTTGTACCTTATGATTCTTGACGAACGTATCTTTTCTTTTATGTACACTGAGAGCATATGCACCAAGACAAATTCCTTGTGTGTCCAATCACATTGGCCAATAAAGAAATCTATCTATCTATCTATCTATCCATCCATCCATCCATCCATCCATCCATCCATCCATCCATCCATCCATCCATCCATCCATCTATCTATCTATCTATCTATCTATCCATCCATCATCTACCAAAATGATGATGGACTCTAATGAATGAAAGATCTGTAGAATTCTGCCTGCCCAGTACATGTGATAGTTATCTAAATAAATAAGTACATCTTGACATGGAATAATTTTTCCCCTAATACTTAAGCAATAAATATCAACTGTTTCTAAAAGACTTCTAAATATCTGGCCATCAGTCTCCTTGTGCCATTAAATAAACAATAAGAGCCAATGTGGTGTAGTGGCTATGGACAAGGGAAACCAAGTTGTGGTTCTTGCTAAGCCATGCAAATCCAGTGGATTACTTTGGATAGTCATTCTCTCAGTCCAACCAAGCTCACAAGTTTGTTTTTGTGGAGAAAAATGGGTCCTATACCACACTTAGATATAACTACATACCAAATAAAAATATCCAGCAGACTAAGGGCCTCCTTACAAAGGATGCAACTTCCATGAAGATAGTTTCTCACCTTCTAAACAGATTGAAGTCTCAAACAGGTTAGAAGACTTATTTCCCCAATTGTGAAAAGGTCAATTACAGTGTAGCCCAATGCTCACTTGAGACTGATTACATAAGCATGGATAAATGTTTATGCTGATATATATGTATATTCATAATAACTGTTACATATCATGGCTCAGCTGCAACTTTAGGACAATTGAAGCCAGTGTTGGTATTTGTCTTCTCTTCTAAATATAGTATGAACTTTTGTGAGACTTTCCATCTACTGTGAAGGATAGAGAAAGAATTTAAGAATTCCACATTATGTTAGATTTATTTATTTCTGCAGATCCCTGTAGCCATCCTCTTCATTTTCATTCTTATGCAATGCATGTAGTGATGTTGCTTATGTCATAACAATTTCATTTTAATTCAGCTTGACAGGATTCTTTTACTATTTGTCCTAAATGAAAGGGGTCCACTTCATTAGACTATTTATCTTTTACATTTTATTGTGTCGGTGGCATTAAGATATAATACTTCCATCACCATTAAAATGCCAGATTCTTAGATACAGTATTTTTCTTCATTTTTAATGAGTAGACAGAATCCAGATGGCATTTTCTTGTTTTCTATTTGCTGCTGTGCAAATGTAGGGACTAAACTAATTAGTGGAAATAGGAAGGTGAACAGCTGTTAGTGAAGGGCCACTTCACACACACTATTTTTCTGTACGAACATGGTATCTATTTAGGGGGGGGGGAATGTGAAATTTATTTACCATACAAGAGAATTGTATGGCCATACTATGTTGCTTATCAGAGCTAATGTCACTGTAACTTCACTAACAGCTAATAAACACTAACATATTAGCAAACTTTCACACCGCACACTTGATAATTCTGATGCTTTAAGAAATAACAAGTTAGACTGCTGCTACTCTTGTACACTCTCTTTGTAGCATAGGCACCAATTAATGAGCAATAATGGCACAATGCCTCTTTCATTATGATCAAACATATACCAGATCCTTCAAATTCAGTTGATAAACAAAATAACTGTAAATAGAAAGATCACAATGCCTCTTCTGATAGAGACCAATATGATAGAGATCTTGGCTAAGTGACTCTGTCACAGGGTTCTTTGCAAAAAAAAAAAAAAGAGTGTGAGATATTGTGCTGAGCCTAAGAGAAAGAGGAGAATCTTTAGACACAATCAATCAGCAGATGGGAGAGGTAGCTACTGACTTATCAAAGAAATGGATTTGTAGCCTGTCATGCAAATTGCTTGGGAAAAAAAAGGCAAATGCTCCAAGGAGACTTTGCCTTAATGAACTCAGTAATAAGGGAGGGCTGGAGGATTCTCCTCTCAGTTCTCAATAATCTGTGTTGTTAACATCTAATTCCTGGCATTAAAATGCGTTAAGGAAATTCTGCGTGAGTCTTTCTTCCTTGATTGTGTTCTGCAGTTAAGAGTCTTGACCAGAAGTTGGTTCCTGCCGGAGCTGTCCGGTGCGCAGCTCCGGTAGGGTACGGCCGATTGCGCAAGTGAACAAACAAGGAATTTACAAATATCATTGAATTAGGTTAAGTTTTTCAATATTTCATTATTTGGTTATAAGATTAGAAGTTACAGTAAATTCTATCCAAGCTACTGAAGATTTACTCTGGTTTAACAGATTTTATAAAAGTAGGACATTAAGTTTTTATGTTAAGAGAAACTTGTATTTCAGATGAGGAGTAGCCCAGTAGCACCTTTTTCAACATAATTGTTATTAAAGACAAGAACTGCAGTGCACTTTATCACATAGCGTGGCAATATAGGATGTGATACAAGCCCATATGACCTGTTTTCCTTGTTACCTTCTGGGAGGAGACTTCATAATATCCGAAGCAGAACATCTAGATTCAGTCAGTTTTGTTCCATATGGTATCAACCTTGTGAACTCTATATATATTCCCATACATAACACACATAACACATACTGTATACACATACTATATATATATATAGTATGTGTATAGATGTGTTAGGTATGGGTATAGGTAGTTATATCATTTCTTTTGAGAGCAGGCAACAAAATTTCACTTTTAATGAGTGCCAGTGTGCTCGCAGTAAAAAATGACAATAACAATAGATAACAATATGTATCTGATATATAGAATTGTAGTCTAGAAATTACTTCCAAGTCGAATTAAATTCTCATTTATTTTTGAAATATAAAAATATTTTGCACATTGAAACAAATTCCCACAACTTAATACTTCTGCAGAAATAAGAAGTCCTTTCTAAAAGGAATCCAAGAGTATTCTTGCATATGCAATGTCAGTTGAATATATATTTGTGAATACTGAATATATATCAAATTCAGTAAACATATACATAGTTCTTAAAGTACCTTGATAGTATGGAATAAGATTAGCCCCATTTCTGCCATCTTCCGGAAGTTCCTTAACATGATTGGTGACATAAAAATTTAATAAATAAAAATAAAAATAAAGGTGGCTTGGGGATCTCAGGGAAATGGAGAACTGATAAGATACATAACTGTACAAATCAAGTTGGTCCCTAGTCTTTAATGTTTTTATTATTTTATAATAATAAAAACATTATTATAACATCTTTAATGTTTTTATTATTTTATAATAGTTTTTATTGTAGCATAATTTTGCTTTTTATGGTCTGTTTTTATTTCACATTGCCCAGAGTCCTGTTTGGGAAAGTGGTAGCTATATAAATATAATGAATAAATAAATTCCATTCCAATCCTCCAGATAAATTGCAAAGATTTAAATTGGTTACTAATGATCCATCCTAGTCTTTTTCTCCAGATAATAAATTCTATTATTGTGAGCTGCCCAGAGTTGTTGAGAGTCAGGAAGCATATAAATATAATAAATTGTGGTGATGATTACCTTCATGATCAATACAGAGCACTTGTAAAAGCAGATACTTTATTTTCACATCCACCAAAATTCTCTGATCTAAACTCAGTTAAACTTTTAGAAATGATGACTTACAAAGTAGTGTTGTGCACTTCAAAATCTATTTCTAATTAGTTTTTTCAGAATATACACAATGTTACTACTTTTTATCCAGAGCTACAAATATCTTCAACTTTCTACAAAGTGACTGGCCATCACTTAGTACTTTTTTTTTTCAATGTCTTCCACAAACCTGGTTGTTCACTCAATTCTGAATTGGAAAGTCCCAGTCCACAAATTTATCTTATGGAGAATCCATGCTAGTTTCTTAGTTAAGAGTTGTCCATTATTTATTCTTCTCTACTTCCTGATTTTAACAATTCCATGTATGGAAGAAGCCCACATATAATTTACAATATTTTGGTGACTGACTTCAGAGATTACAAAATCTGCATTTTCATAAGTTTAAAACAATTTACAGGTTATTTTTTCATGAAAACGTACAGCAATGATACCGAACAGATAATACACTGAAACTGATTATGGAAAAAGACATTTTTCAAGAGAATAGCTTTCTGAGGTAAAGTATTTCCAAATATTTGCTTCAGTAAAATACTTGCAGAGAGGGGAAGACTTACAGCATCCTTAGACCTAATTATCTAAAGTTAACAGCATTGTTTTTCCAGCTAAGATGTGATAAGAAAGATTCAAGAAAAACTTCATGAAGGCCACTTTAGGCCATTAGATGCAGAATGTGCAAGAATGTCTACTATTCACAGCCGATTCAAAGTCTTAAAAACATTTATAGTTGGCTTTGTCAGAAGAATCAATCTTCTCAGTAAAGGTGTTATATCAGTATTAGAACAGCATGGAAAAAGACTGGAAATCTTATTTGCGAGTTTAAGAGATCATAAGGACTTAATTGTTATATACTATTTTTCCAGATTTTCAGAGACTGCAAATATAAGCAATTTTACATAAGTATAGTCAGTAATTGCTTAAGGACTGTATGATTACAGTGACCCCGTGAATTAATAATTGGTGTTTTGTAATTCACTAAGCAAAGCGTTGACCTGTTTGTAAAGAAGTGTAATTTCACTCATATTCTGCCCACCTTCCTCTATCCACAACCAATGTGGAAGGAGAAAAAAACAAACTACAAAGCAAATTCTAATATTTTTGCAATTAATAGTAATAAAAATATTAACTGTCATAATTCCACTGTAATAATCAAAGTTGTAACCAAAACTGTAATACTTTGTGCTATTTAGCTTACCCATTAAAGCAAATAAACAATAAATATCTTGGGTTAATATTCACATATTAAGTACAAGTACCAGTTATACAGAAGAAAAGCTAGAAAGATAATTTTTTTCTATTTTATTTTGTTAGCTACTTCATACAAGGTTTTGTAGTAGAAAGACACAATGAACCGAACAAAAATCATGAAAATGTAAAGTTAAAACAAAACAGCATTAAAACACGTTACAATGAATAAGTGTTAAAAGTAGCAAATAAAATGTATGTATGAATATATATGTATGTATGTATGTGTATACATGTGTGTGTGTGTGTATACATATGTATATGTACACACACACACGCACATCTTTGTACCAAATATTCCAGACAATTGAATTTGACATTTAGTTTCATACATAAATAGCAACTCTGACATGCTATGCCTCTACTATCTTGAAGTTCAAAGCAATATTTTTATTTTCCATTTATGCAATGACCAGATCCATGAAGCAAGATTATAGGTTACATTACAGATCTTCAAACTATAGTCCAGATTGATTGATTTTTTTACTCTCTCTCTCTCTTTTTAATCTTAGATGAAGACAATTTGGTCAATAAGAGGGGACAGTCATCTCATTCTCATTACAAGTGGCAATGGTTTTTCTTTGCTGCCTTTTGCTCGTTTTCCAACAAATTATGTTAATTTACTGCCTCTAATACTGGACAGACACTAGCAGTTTTTTCCACTGATTTGTCTAATTCTGTTTTAAAGCTATTCAAGTTATCAACTATCACTGTACTGTTAAGAATTACTTCTTTACGACTACCCTAAACCTTGAACCACTCTAATTCTAGTATGAGAGAGGAAATATAGTTTCTTCTCCTCCATTTTTCTTTGTACCATACATAGTTTCCATTCTTACACATTTTTCTAGTTAAAGGACCACAAATGTAATTTTCTCTCATAATAAGTTACGCTTGATCATTTTCTTTAATTTCTCCTGCTCTACAATATTCACTTTGACATGTAGTAATTAGAATTGTATAGTGTATTTTAAACATCATACTGTAGTTCCATATACAGGTTTTTAGATATTGGCAGCTTTATTTTTTTTCTTGCTAATAACGCCGAATTTAACTTCTTTCCTAGCAATTCCACAATACACTGATGTTTTCAACAACCCATCCAAAACAAGCTCAGGACTGCAAGACTGCATATTTTTTTTCTACCTACTATACTGTGATGGAACATGATTTCATCAGTACAAACTTTATACTAATCACACTATGACAACAGTAGAATATGTCCCAGTAGACCAAGAGGTCTTCAAACTTGGCAACTTTCAGATTTATGAACTTCAACTCCCAGAATTCCAGGAGTTGAAGTCCACAAGTCTTAAAGTTGCCAAGTTTGGGGACCCCTGCAGTAGACAATGTCCAATATGGACTATATTTTTCTGACCTGGTATAACGTATGCATACATTCCACAAGGATCAATACATAAAACAATGTTATTGTTTTTACTCTCGTCAAGAGTTTCAATGGCTGTGAATCTGTTATAACTCTTTAAGTCTTGCATATTTCTCCTCTTACAATCTGTAGTGAATCAGTAAGATTGCTATGGGTGCTGAGACATAGTTGCTTGCTTTGTTCTGAGTGGACGTTTCAAAAACATTCTGCTCTCCTAACTTCAGCAGTGGACAAATACAGAAGACCAGCTCAGTTATCCTGACACTGTGGATGAATGAAGGGCTTGCCAGTATATTGGAATGAAATGGAAACTGCTTCACTTAATTTAGAGATTGTTACTCCTTGTTTCTGTCTACCTCTCCTTTCTTGTTGCATTAGTTTCTTCATTTCAAAGAAGTTAAGTAGCAGCTAAGTGATTGCCTGCAGCATCTTTTGGCCCCAAGGCTAGGCAACATGCTCCAACAAGCACAACATAACTGAAAGAAGTCAGAATTGTAAAGACTTGGTTAAAATGCACAATTTTAGACAATGATAGATAATTAAAAGTATTTATTTGCATAGTGTTAAGAACGCCACATTCTTGGGCAAGGTAAGATGTACTAAGAGCAAGTTAATCAAAACCGACCAAATGTTTGGAGAGAAACTTCGTCTTCAGGATCCTCAACAAAGAGTGCCTACCTTACCTGTCGGGGCTGGAAGAGATTCAGCAGGCGCGTTCAGGCACCAATAAAAACGCAGCCCCACCTCCATCTGTGGTATGAAGGCGGAGGAGTTATGAACTCCTGCTAAAGAAAACCTGCAGGAGGTAGCTGGGCGCTAACCTTTAGCCCTCCGGCCTCAAAGCAAGTTCGCACCTATTGTTGCTGAAAACGGCAAGCTTCAATGGAAGGGGGAGTGAACCATTTCGAGGGTGGAGAAACGAAGCCCGCACATTGCCAGTCACACAAAAGAGTGCAAACAATGTGGCCGTTGTGGGAGCCCTGTCCCTTGGCGTGTAAATATCCTCCCTGCAACAGCCACGGGCGAAAGAAAGGACCAGGGAGGGGGTTTTCAGGGGGCGCCGCGCGTAATAAAGCAGAAAGGTTGAAGCGTGGGGGTGGGAGAGGAGAAGTACTGCGGGGATTGCAACGGAAAGCTGCATAGGTTAGGAAAGGCGGAAAAGAGGATGAGAGGCACCCAGAACTTGAAGGAATATGGATTTTAATGGTGGCGATTCTATGAAAAGACCGTCGGGAAAGGGTGAAGCAGGTTTTGAGGGAGGAACCGAGAAACGGGGAGGAGCAGGAGAGAGAAAAGTGTATCCTGGGGTGTCTCTGCCTCAGTTCAATTCACGGAAGCCTGGATCCCGATGGCATTTTAAGACGCTTTACCGGGAAATCTTTCCCACTCCTTTAAACTGATCTTACTCCCAAGTAGCGCGTGCTTAGCACTGCGGCGCCAGGGGAACTTCCTCGGGGACCGTCCCCGAGAGGTGAGCGCTCGGCGGCTACCTGGGGAATTGTCTCGCTCCAGAGGGGGGGAGGGGCAGGTGAGAGCCGCACACGGGCACACAAGCACTCCTTGGCCAGGAGCGGGATCGAAGAAAGCCTGGATGCGGAACGGGAAAGGGAGGAGGAGTGGCACGAACGAACCAAGGGGGCTTTCTGGGGTGCGCGAGGCACGCAGAATGTGACGCCAGGGGTGGTGGTGATGTGGGGGGAGAGCACCAAGACCAAGCGGAGCGGCAGCCCACAGTCGAAGAAAGCGGGAGGAGCGGCGCGCGAGAGTAGGAGGGGTCGGCAGGCGGGCGCAAGGTAACGCTCGGCGGGCAGGCGGGCTAGTTGGCGTCGGGCGCGCGCGGCGCGGGCCTAGTTGAGGCGGCTTAGCTGCGCTGGCAACTCCCCGGGCGGTCGGTGGCGCGCGGGGTGCGTGTTCCCGCGCGCGCACGAAGAGAGTAGCGTGTGCGAACCGATTCGGAGGGCTCCGCGAACGGCCGGCGTCTTATTATCTACGTGCGGAGAGACGGTGGCGGAGCTCGAGACGCCCGCGACTGGTTAGCGGGTCGGAGCAAAAGCAGCATGCGGGTGGCGGCGCTCTGGGCGCGCGTGGTGAGTAATGTCTCGCCTCCTTCCCAGCTCTCTCGCTCGCTGCCTGTTGAGCATAGTAGGAAAGGCTGGCTTTTCCCGTAGCTTTAAAAGCCCCGCTTGCCAGGTTCAACTTGTCCTATCGCGTCGGGTAGGGGTTTCCCACTGGAGAGTTGTTCTGGTCATTCCGCCACTTTCCGCAGAATGCAGCCTCCCCCCCCCCCCGTCCTCCTGGGAATCTTCTCCGCGGCGGGAACTCGCCTTCGCTCGGGTGTGTGTGTGTGAGGGGGTCTTTTGCATCCGATTACTCGCGGAATGTGGAGTTCTGGGTGGTGGGGGTGGAATGTTCCTCGCGACCCGCCCTCCTCTTCTCACCTGCTGCCGGCATTCCGGTCGATTCTTTCTTTTTATTCCGGAATCCAATTGTGGGCCGTTTCCCGTCTTCCTCTTTTCCACCTGCACCACCTCTGGGCTGCTTTTTATGCGCTGCGCTGTATTGTGTTGGCGTGATTGTTTGGGAACTGTTGCACGAGATGGTATTTGCATTTTCTCCACTTCTCTCTTTTCCGTGAATTGTGCTCTGGATGTATGTTTTAGGATACGGTAGGGCACAATCCGCCGCCTCCTGTTTTGTAACCAGACGGTTGCGGATATTTTTTTTTTTTTTAAAAATCCAGTTTAAAGGTTGGGGAGATTCTTCCCGATTGCGCGTCCACGGAGTGTTTTTTTTTTAAATAAGGATTTCCCTAAAACCTGAAGGAATCAAAGAGATGCATCAAGTGTCCGAATGTTCATGTTGCCTGGAAATACGGTTTCCTTATTAATGAAAATGGCCTGGTGACCTTTCCCTCCACACGACATAATATACGAATTGTCAACGAAGTCTGTAAGAAAATCGTTCTCCGGGTATATATCCATCCCCCCCACCCCCACCCCATGGCGGTTTGAAGAGATCTGCTGACTTCACCTGCGGTGCTTAAGACTCTCACGGCCAGGAATGCTGCCTTGCCTGCTTCTCACGTTCAGAAACAAAATCTTTGGATTTCTCCCAGGTTTACAATACAGTGTGGAAAAGAAAAATAGTAATACCCCTGCAACAATAGCCCGCAGACCAAATGCTTTCCTAATGCCTGCTTTTTTCAATCCGCAACCCAGGAGCTGAGTTAAATACTTACGTATTTATTTATGCATGTGTGCTTTATTTATTTATGCATGTATGCGCATTGGAAAGGATTGAGAGAAACAATGAGTTTTGGGGGCTTTCGGCAGACAGATTTGTGGTTTTGCACTTCCAGACAGCTTTAGAGTAGTGCCTTCTTGCTTCGGAGTTTGCACTTTGTGCTTTTAAGTAAAATGGGTGATTACCAACTAACTCATAAATGTTTCTGTTCTAACATTTAGCTGTTAGCATTCATCATTTTATTTTCTTCAAAATAAAGGGTGCATAAAAATCATAGAGAGCTTTGGGTGCTCTTAGCATTGCATGTGTTGTTTTTGGTATGCTGGCTTCTTAAAATACCTTTTTAGACAAAAAATAGTTTTCTGTTCTAACAGCATTTAAATAGCTTTTTGTGGTGAATGTTAAATAGGAGCTGAAGTTTCTCTGCATTCCATGGTGTTGTGGACAAAACGGCTTTTGCATTTCTCAGAATTTTAATATAGAATCAAACAGTGGAAGGTTTCTTCTTGGAATTAGGTGATAGAGCATTCTGCCACCTTAAATTCTATTTTGTCATTTGTCCTGGGAGAGGGTTATGTTTGTATGCAAGATTTAAACTTTTGCCCCCTGTTGGACTGGCAGAAGTACTTTTAGATGAGAAGGAAAGAACCCTTTTAAAATGCAAATGGTGTAGGCACTTTGTCAACCAGCTCCCACTCAACTTGTTGGTTTCTTTTTAACTGAAGAATGACTAGTAGATTGTATGAAATCCCAAGAGGATTTCTGAATATCAGGAATGAGAGAACGATAATATTTTCAGTGTTCCACTTGTTAATTTAATTTTTTTCCAATACTAGCTTTACATAAGTGTATAAAACTTGGATTACAGAATCGTCATGATTTTTTACTTCACTATTATGCAAGGTAGTATAACTATAATATTGTTTGAATTTATTTAACACAGAGATGCATTCTTATTTTTACCATTTCCATAAAATAATTTATCACCTTGAAAATGCAGTCTGAATATTGATTTTTGAATTCTTAAAGCATTTGTGCATGGAACTTTAATACTGCAATTTCCAGTGATTTATATCAATTACTACTGTACTGAAACATTGACAGTGCATCCTAATTTTTTGTATATTGTCTATCAAATTATCCATTTGTCATTTGAATCAGTTTGTAGAGGATCTATGTTGTTTCTTTTGGAGTACAGATCTCCACTACTATAGCTAAGTGAAAATCAGGTCAGATGGCGAGACACACAAAGAATTAAGGAATTGGTTGCCTCTAAGCTTGCATTCAGTCTAGGACTATGTGACCATAACCATCAGTCTAGCATGGGTCCCCAAACTTGGCAACTTTAAGACTTGTGGGCTATGCTGGCTGGAGAATTCTGGGAGTTGTCCACAAGTCTTAAAGTTGCCAAGTTTGAAGACCTCTGGTCTAGGACTATGTGATCATAGCCAGATTTGTAGGACTTTTCACTACTGTTCTCCCCTTTCCCTCAGTGTTATTATTGTTAGCTTCAAATTATGGGCCTTTCTTTCTTTCGTGCTAATAACCAGAAATTATTCCTAATTTGCACTTGTTCAATATGAAATGATTAGGGTTGAGAAATTAGCTGTTTTAGTATTTGCAGGATTTTGAATATGGCTAACTCATTTTTATAGATAAAAAGTTGAAAAGGTGGATTGTTAATCGATGCTCATTCTTTTGGTATTTTTCCATTGCTCTGCTGCTCTCTTACCAAATAGACTTTCAGAAGACAAAAGAAAATGATATTATAGTTTCCATATGTTGGGCTGTGTCTGCCTTCCTATATCTGGAAGAGAAATAAAGACTTTGCTTCTCTAATATAGCCCTCAGTTAGCATGTCTAAATGAATAATGGCTTTGCCCAGAAGGGTGTCTATAACTTTTTAAAAGTTGCCTGATTTCTTGCATGCAATTTTTGCTTATTTCAGGTGAAATTATGAGTGCCTACCTAATACACATCTGAGTTAAGGTCATCTTGGTAAAGAAATGAACAAATAATGTCTTATTCAACAGGAATGTTTCCCACTGAAGTCTTATTCAAAGGAATAAGAAACTATGAACATAATTTAAGTTACTTTTTATGTGGAGCTTCTACAAAGATTGGTAACCTTTTGTTTATGTCAATATCACTATATATGCCTTCTCCACAAAGGAGATGTTTACTGGATTGCCAGTGTTGTTGAATAGTTCTCCTTACTTCCCCTTATCACTAGAATCTTGGAGTGTGACTTGGAGTGTGATTATAAAAACCATATGAAAATCTACATATAACTTACTATCTCAATACTTACATCACAATGGCTGGTTTATTTGCTGTCAGTGTACTTTAATCTTTGGCTTATTACTTTGCCAAGTTGTCATATACTTAGTTCTTATGTTCAAAAATGCAATTAACAAACTCATTGTTAAGTAAGAAATAAATGTAATGTGTCATCACTACAGCCATCCTTGTACTTAAAGTAAGTTGTAAAATAGTATAGTTACATTTAAATTCTTGCTTGTTTTTAATCCATAAAGTTTGAGGAGACTAAGATTTTTTTTTACTAATTTCCAATTCCACATTTACATGAAAATTCAAGACGGCTTAATCAGTAAAATAAATATAAACCTTATTTATAACATTGGGCCTGAAATTAATTATAAATAATGCTTATCCTAAATCTTTGTAATCAGGACACTGTGCCCTTCAAGATAACCTCTAATTTGATATAACAATATTATTTGAAGAGCATGTAATGTAATGCATGCTAACCCGATATAAAAACTGTGTTTTGGGCTTGTCATGCAGGCCTGCTAATCTGCATTCCTGTCACATTCAGGATTGTCTTTTGGACATATGGGCTTGGATGGGAGTTGTCTGTTGCTTTGAGATGCAAAAGGCTATTTATTTCTACCTATTCTGAGTTAGTTGGAATAATTATGCCAAATTCCCTATGGCATCATACACCATTGGAGTGGTATTCTCTGTATATAGAAATCTTTGGGCTGGACAAGCTGCAACCCTTTTCTATTAAGAACTATGTCAGTGTGAATGATTTGAGTTATACCAAATTAATTGCGCGGTGCACTACTTTTGGTCTTTAAATTTAATGTTTATATAGGCTTGTCATGTACTTATTACATATGTACAGATAGTTGCTTTTATTATGTCAATTTACTGTTTATCATGAAGGGTAGAGTTTTCAGTTTAGGGAAGTATGAGTAATACTGTATAGCATTTTTTACTCAAAGGGGAAATGGTGCTAGGAAGAGCATGAGTGTCTCATGTAGCATTTACTAGTAATTTCTTAAAACAATCACATCTTTTCTAGGGATCAATAGCTGTCTCCAGCAGCTGCTGAAGAATAATCTCAAGAAAATAAAAAGTTGTGTTTGGTTTTAAATGTATAATGTGTATGATGTGTTTTAGCTCTATTATTTCAGCTCTTGATGACATGTTAGTGAGAATTTATATATATATATATTTTGGTTATACTATGCTTTGAATTTTCACACAAGGTAGCCCATGTTATGCCAGAGGCAGCAGTGCTATACTCGGATAGAATAATTAGATTCCCAACAATATATTGAGCAATGCTGGACACATATGATTTTTATGATGCAAAGCTAATTGGGATAGAACTTTTCAGATTCTGTAATTTTAATTATAGAATACACTTGCATTACCTTTTCTTGTGCAAAAGAAGTTATTATATGGAATACTGTTGATGTTTATCTCGAAGGGCAGGATGTCCTGATTACACAAATACAATGTGTGTTAGGTCATTTCTTAATTTTAGGTCTAATAATATAAGCTTTATATTTATATTTTATTGACCGAATTACCTTTTCATATGAATAACGAAAATAAGTGCTGAAGCCTTGACTGACTTAGGGTATTTGGGAAGCCAATTCCTTTCCTGGAAAACTCTTTCAAAGCAAAAAGTTAAAACAATTTACAGTATAGTCAAAAAATACCCATGCAATGTCAAGCATCTCATCCAGGCTTCTCTCATAGATCTAGGTGTATAAGATTGTTGTGATCCAAAGGGGATTTTGGGATGCAAAAGTCCATTACATATTAATTTGGGTCTATTTTATTTAATGATTTTTATAATACAGCTTGGTTAAAAATAATACTTTTCTCTTTTCTGCTGTTTATGTGTTGCTTATCTCTGATTTCACTGTGACTTTTGGCAGAAACAGTAAAAGAAATAAAAGCAAATTATTTTCCAAATATTTTGATAAAAAAAGAACATTTCTGGATTAATGCCGTTGATTCTTACTGAGAGGAGACTTGGGTTATTTTCATCCTTATGTGCTTGTTGTGCCTTTTTAGAATGAGAGTTGTTGAATTTTCACCTCCAAAGAAGAAAAGTGGTAACAGAAGAAATACTTGGTCTTTAAGCCATTGATATTGTTTGTTTTATTTCATATATAAAATATTTAATTGTAACCATAGATTTTAGCAAAATTCATATAAAATTACAGTAATACATATCAGTTCAATACATCCCCAATAATAATAATAATAATAATAATAATAATAATAATAATAATAATAATAATAATAATAATAATAATAATAATAATAATAATAATAATAATACTAATACTAATACTAATACTAATACTAATACTAATACTAGGTGGTTCCGCCCCAGGCGCCTAATGGAGCCGGAAGGATTCCAGAGGGAACTTGGGGAAATACCTGAAACCCTGGTACACAACTCGGCTGACTCCCTGGTGGCTGCTTGGAACACCGCAGCATCAGGGGCTCTAGACCGAATTGCGCCTAAGCGACCTCTCCGTGGCAGTGGATCCCGGAAAGCTCCCTGGTTTACCGAGGAGCTTCGGGAGATGAAACGCCAGAAGAGACGTCTGGAGCGCCGCTGGAGGACCAAGAAAGCCGAGTCTGACCGAACACTATTAAGAATTTACATCAGATCTTATTTAGTGGCGATAAGGGCGGCAAGACGATCCTATCTTTCCGCTCTTATTGCGTCCGCAGATTCTCGTCCAGCCGCCTTGTTTAGGGTGACTCGCTCCCTCCTTGGAAAAGGGGGGAGCGAGGAACACTTGCAAGGCAGAGCTGAGGAATTTGCTGAGTTTCTGTTGGATAAAGTCGCTCAGATCCGGTTGGACTTGGACTCTGGCAGGGCAGAGTCCATAGAGTTGACAGGGGCCAGTCCTAGTCCATCTTTGTGGGATGAGTTTGGGCCTGTTTCTCCCGAGGATGTGGACAGGGCTATGGGAGCGATGGGTACCTCCACCTGTTTATTGGACCCGTGCCCCTCCTGGCTGGTCTCGGCCAGCAGGGCGGTGGCATGCGGCTGGATCCGGGCGGTGATCATCGCTTCTTTGAGGGAGGGATCCGTACCGCAGTCGTTAAAAACTGCGGTGGTGTGACCCCTCCTGAAGAAGCCTTCCCTGGATCCAGCTGATTTGAAGAACTATCGTCCAGTCTCCAACTTACCTTTTTTAGGGAAAGTTGTGGAGAAGGTGGTGGTGACTCAGCTTCTGCAGCTCCTGGATGAAACAGACCATCTAGATCCTTATCAGTCGGGTTTCAGGCGCGGCTACAGTACAGAAACTGCCTTGGTCGCCCTGATGGATGATCTCTGGCGGGCCCGGGATGGGGGGTACTCCTCCATCCTGGTGCTACTTGACCTCTCCGCGGCTTTCGATACCATCGACCATGGTATCCTTCTGCATCGGCTCGGCGAGTTGGGAGTGGGAGGCACTGTTTTACGGTGGTTCTCCTCTTATCTCGCCGATCGGATGCAGTCGGTGTTGGCAGGAGGGCAGAGATCGTCCCCTAGGCCCCTATTATGTGGGGTGCCCCAGGGGTCGGTTCTCTCGCCCATCCTGTTTAACATCTACATGAAACCGTTGGGTGAGATCATCCGCAGACATGGGGTGTGTTTCCATCAGTATGCTGATGACACCCAGCTGTACATCACCACCCCGTCTGACTTCAGGGAGGCAGTGGATGTAATGTGCCGATGCCTGGACGACGTTAAGATCTGGATGGGGAGGAACAGACTCAGACTAAATCCCGATAAGACTGAGTGGCTGTGGATATTGCCTCCTAAGGTTCACGACAACTACCCCTCCTTGGTCTTTGAGGGTGCGAAACTGACCCCCTCAGACCAGGTCCGCAACTTGGGGGTCCTCCTAGACCCACAGCTAAAATTGGACCACCATCTTTCTGCTGTGGCTAGGGGGGCCTTTGCACAGGTTCGCCTGGTGCACCAGTTGCGGCCATACTTGGAGAAGGAGGCTCTACTCACGGTCACTCATGCCCTTGTCACCTCGCGTTTGGACTACTGCAATGCGCTCTACATGGGGCTACCCTTGAAGAGTATCCGGAGACTTCAGTTGGTGCAAAATGCGGCTGCGCGTGCTGTGGTGGGTGTGCCAAGGTACACCCACGTGACACCGATACTCCGCCAGCTGCATTGGTTGCCCATCGGTCTCCGGGTCCAATTCAAGGTGTTGATCACCATCTTTAAAGCCCTTCATGGCTTAGGACCAGGATATCTTCGGGACCGCATTCTGCCTCATACTTCCCTCCGACCGGTTAGGGCCCACAGAGTTGGCCTCCTCCAGGCCCCGTCGGCCAAGCAATGCCGACTGGCGGGCCCTAGGGGGAGAGCCTTCTCTGTGGCTGGCCCCGTGCTCTGGAACCAACTACCCCCAGAGACCCGGCCTATCCCCACTCTGCTGGCCTTCCGAAAAGCCATCAAGACATGGCTCTTCCTGCAGGTGGGGGGGACAGCTTAATTCCACCTGAGCCTACCCCCCAAGTATGTATGTGCTGAATGGATGTTGTTGTTTTAAATAATTGTTTTAAATTTTGTATTTGTTTTTAAATTCCATATAATTTTGTTTATTCTTGTATTCTTCTTGTTGTAAGCCGCCCTGAGTCCTTCGGGAGTTGGGCGGCATATAAGAATAACAAAATAAATAAATAAATAAATAAATACTAATACCAATAATACCAATACTACTACTACTACTACTACTACTACTACTACTACTACTACTACTACTACTACTACTACTACTAATAATAATAATAATAATAATAATAATAATAATAATAAGGTTTGTTTGGTTTTGACTTTTTGTAGCCTAAGCCATTTATTGCATTAATCACTGTTAAACAAATCATGGTTTAGAGCAACTAAACCATTATATTTTCTGTGTTTGCATAATACTGGTTCATTAGCATAATTGCTTATATAAAAAGATTAAATTCTTGGCCTTTACAAATCCACATACAATATAGCTTTCAGTTATTAATGTCTTAAAGACCAAGTTTTCCATTGTCTTTGGAATATATATACTTAGATATAGCAGAGATGGAGGTTGCGAATGCAATATTGTTAAAAAAAGCCCCTACGGTTCTTAGGATACTATTATTATAGTAATGTATGGGTAATCTACAGTTAGAATCACAGTCTAACACTGATGGAAACTTAATAAATTAAGTCCTAACCAAAGACTTAAGAATTACAGATGGTCTTCAAATTACAACAGTTCATTTAGTGACTCTTTAAAGTTACAATGGCATTGAAAAAAGTAACATGACCATTTTTTCACACTTATAACCATCCTCATGGTCATGTGATCAAAATTTGGACACTTGGTAACTGACTCATATTTAGGACAGTTGTAGAGTCCTGGGGTCATATGTTCCCCTTTTGTGACCTTCTGACAAAGTCAGAAGGCAAAGTCAATAGGGAAACCAGATTCACTTAACAACCGTGTTATTAACTTAACAACTGAGTGTGTCAAGCAAGATTGTAAAATGGAGAAAAATCACTGAAATGTTTCACTTAGCAACAGAAATGTTGGGCTCAATTGTGGTCATAAGTTGAGGATTACCTGTATTAAAGTAGCATCTAAGAATAGAGACAGTTCCAAGTAGGGTAATGGTTTTTTTGGGGGGTAAAATTAGAATGTTTAGATTTGATATATTTAGTATTTCCATTTATTACATCAACTCTTCACAACAATGTGAAATCACAGCTGCCAGTTCTTTAGCTAACATTGGCCTTCATTTGCATCAGGTTCCTCCCAAAAACCCTGGGTGTCAAAATATATAGACATAGTGCCGTGATGGCGAACCTATGGCACGGGTGCCACAAGTGGCACGCGGAGCCATATCGGTGGGCACGCAAGCTCAGGTCCGGCGTGCGTGTGTGCACCAGCCGGCTGATTTTCGGGCCTTCTGGGCCCACTGGGAGTCGGGAAACAGGCTGTTTCCAGCCTCCAGAGGGGGTGGGGAAGGCCGTTTTCGCCCTCCCCAGGCTCCTAGAAAGGCTCTGGAGCCTGGGGAGAGTGAAAAATGGGCGTGTCATTGCATGCTGGGAGCAGGGGGGTCATGCGTGCATGTGCGGGGGTGCATGGAATTATGAGTGTGGGCACGCACACACGTGATCCCCCGCATTCCCCCCCCCCTTTTGGCACGCGAACCAAAAAAGGTTTGCCATCACTGACATAGTGTATGCGCAGATCAAAGCAGTCTGACTTTTTGCAATTGACTGATGGAAATTTTGTCAATGCCCAGAATTTCTAAGTGTTGTGCATGCCATAATCCTTTAATTTCAACTTTCAGATCTTGACACTGTGTGATCTTCTCTAATTCTTTGTTTTCTATTCTACTATCCCCTGGTATTGCCACATAAATTATTCACACTTTCTTCTTTTCTGTCACAGTTGCATCTAGTACACCAAGGCCCTATCAGTTTGTATTTGGAAATCCAACAATTATTAGTTTTTTCACACACACACCCAAGATATATCCTGGTATACATTTCAATTTTAGTGTTATACTGTATTTGTAGGAAATATTCCTAAAAGATTTAATAGAGCTTCTATAAGGAATATATTATCGTTGATCAAAAACCTTATTTGAGTCTTAAATATATTTAAATGTTCTGTGTTCGGCATTAATGTGTGGCCTGCATTGATGTGTGGCGTTAGCCTTTTAGTGAGGTTAACAAATGCAATGGTTCATCATAGAAATTGATTTCTCTATTGCTCTTGAAAAATATAAAAAGTAGAAAACTGCTCCAATGTGGTGAAATTAATGTGACTAGTTTTATAGTTTGTGATTGAACTTTTTAAATAGTTTGCATGATTATGAAAAAACTGTGTGTACTAACATTTCATATCGTTAATTGGATTGTAAACTTGTAGACACATCAAGGCTGTCTTTGGACTGCTAAATATCATTGTACAGTGCTGTTTTGTGCTTGTCAAAACATTAGAAGAGTAACTGTTCTTCCATTCCAGTTTTACAGTGGTTTCTAAAGTGCTTTTTAGTACAGGCTGAGTTAAAACTACTTGATTCCCATTATGCACCTAAAGTAGTAATAAAAAACTTAAATCTAAAATAGTTAGGGCAAAATGCTGCTGTATAATAACAGAAAAATAAGTGTTTCTCGAGCAATGTAGAATGAGACAATTACATTGAAAAACAAGACAGTTTGACAATTTAACTTGGAATTGTATGTATTTAAAATTGCACATTGCATAATTTATGCACAAGTTCTTAAAAGCCTGTATATTTGTGCAAGGGTTCTCAAGCCTAAATTCTGAACCAAAAATTTAACGGCATGATGATTCTGCTTTCATCTTGAGATTCTTTTTTTCTTTTTCGTGGCATGGGAGATTTAAAAAAAACATATTCAGAAGACAAAAAGTTAATGCAGACTGTAATGTCTTAAAATTGTTCCAAAGATACTACAAAATTTGCAAGTGTTAAGGAACCAAGCTATTATATTGTATGCATGCTAATCTGGTTTGTAATCAAAATAAGAAAAATGTTTTATGTGTGGGGATGAGGGTGGGGTGAGTCTTCTTCCATAATACTAATATATAGTACCTCCATTGTTTATAACTTTGCAATATGTATAGGTAGTACTCATAAGATTGGAAAATTATTTCATAAGTTGAAATTAATACATCTGCTGCTGATAATGATTTTAAACCATTTTTACAATATGCCCAATATTGAGTACGTCTCTTGATTCTTCCTACCTGTAAAAGGTTTAGCCAATTACTTTAGATCCTGTATAAATGAAATTACAGAATTCATATCCAGCCTACATAACATACTGCCATTTGTGTTGCTCTCCAAAAACAGTTGCAACATCCCCTGAAAATGGTTATATGAGCTGACATTGTTGGGGGTGAATAAAAAAGAGGACTAATGTCATTTAGTATCTTGGATTGAATACCTTTGCTGCAGAACATAGTTTATGTGCAGAATAGATTAGGATATGAGTTCTCTCTTCCCTTTACAATTTTGAGGTGTTCTTAGAATCTACTCTGAAGGTATAAGGGCTTTATGAATTAGATTAGATCAATGTTTCTTAAACTTTTTTAGGACTGCTTTCTGTTTTTAAAAATTGGGAATCCCAAAATAGCTTTTGTTTTATGGATTATATTTACCAATATTTAGCATGTTAAAAATTAAAATTGACTAATTCACTGCCTCTACCATGATTGTTTTATGGGCTCTTTGTCAACATAGGCTGGCAAATAATTTTGATTTTGTGGACCCCCCATGTGTGGTAAGACCACATTTTAAGAAATACTGGATTAGATCATTTGAAATAGTGGATAGAGAAGAAATGCAATGGAGAGAGAAATTGAAAAGAAAATGTTTCCTATGCAAATGCTTTAAGGTTAAATAAATATACGTTTGCATTGATAACATGGTTACCTCTGCCTTGTTCCCAAAACAATGTGCATTTTTATAACATGTTTTAAAATAAAATGCCTTCAATGGTTGTGGCTGGTTTGCTTTTCTGATTAGCACCAATATAGCATTTATAACATTAGCTAAGATGTCATGGGTATTGCTACTTAGAATATTCTAAAGACTGTTTTGGACAAGAGGCTCTTGTTATATTACTTGAATCACTGACTGCATCTCAGAGGGAAAAGGGGATATAATTGTAGTTTAGAGAAAGCATGGTTGCATAACTACATTTTAAATCATTGTTTTAAATATCTGAATTATATTATTATATCTTACACATGGAACTAGCAGCAAAATGTTGCAGTATTCAATATGCATTTTCAGCTTTCCAATCAAGTACTCCTGGCAACTTCTAGGATAATACTGGTTCCTCCCACCCCAAGTTCCAGTTAGCATTTTGGAGACCCTGAAGGCAGTCAGTCCTGGTAGGGCTGTTGTAAAAATTTTCCATAATAGTTCTCTCCCCCCCCTGAAATTTTGAAATTGTAAAGTTACCTCAAGATTGTTACTATTAATGATGATTTCAGACACTTCAGTAGCTAGTTCTGTGTGAATTATGAAGCCCGGTTCAGAAGTTACTTTTTAGACTGAAACATTCAAGAGATTAGCTAGATGGCAGCAAAGGGATGTAGAAAATGCCATTTGTTTGCTGCTATGCAGTGGTTGTTTGGATTTTTGCAGCCCAAATGTATGCATTTGTTTGTTTGTTTGTTTGTTTATAAGGCCACCCACTTACTCTCAGTGACTCTGAGTAACTTACAAACAATAAAAACCCAATATAAAATAATAAAAAAACAGTAAACCCCCACTTTCCTGGCAGCAATACACAATCAAATGAGCCACTTGGTGGGCCTCCATCCAACTCTGAGTTCCCCAGGCCCGTCAGCAAAACCAGATCTTTAGGTCCTTATGCAAGAGTATCAAAGTGGGGGCCAGGGTAATCTCTGTGGGAATGATATTACAAAGGGAGGGAGCCACCATGAACAAGGCCTCCTTCCTGGGTGCCGCGAGATGTATCGCCTTTGGAGACAAGACCTGCATTCCTTGCCTCCCCTCTCTAGTGCATCGGGTGGATGTAACTGGGAAAAGATGATCCCTCAGATAATTCAGTCCCAAGCCATAAAGGGCTTTAAAGATGACAGCCAGCACCTTGAAAAAATAGTATTTGTGACTAATTGGTCTCATGGAGCATTATTTATTTATTATTTACTATTCACTATTTATTTCTCGCGAATGTTGTCAGTCTGATGTCCCCAGATATGTTGCAACTTCTGGCGACATTGGCTAAGAATTCTGGAATCCTTGTTTCAACAAATCTGGAAGCAAACTGATTGGGGAACATTTGAAAGTATTGATGGGATAATATATGTAATGGCTTTGTTGTTTCATATCAGTTTAACACCAGAAGTGATTGGAGCTTTACATAGAAGACAATCCTTATAAAATGGTAATGTGTCCATTGAAAACATTGAACATTGAATCCAATAGAATGGTGATAGTGAATTGTTTTATTGAAATTGCTTATGGGGTTTTGTACATTATAGGATTTTTTAAAAAACTCTGTTTAACATAGGCATTTTAGCTATATGCATGATGAAATAACACTGGTGTAATTCAACCCCACAGAGGTTATTTTTCTTATAATTGCAATTGCTCAGTGGGAAATTGAGCCTGCATCAATGCAACTAAAGCCATTACTTTTATTTTCCTGCATGAGCTAGATTATTTTCCATCACCACTAAGGGCCATGCCTCAAAGGGTTCCTCTATTTGGCTGCATGGGAGCCTTACCAGAATATGGCAATACTTAGTATAGACCAGAGGTCTTCAAACTTGGCAACTTTAAGACTTGTGTTCAACTCCCAGAATTCTCCAGCCAGCTATGCTGGCTGGAGAATTCTGGGAGTTGAAGACCACAAGTCTTAAAGTTGCCAAGTTTGGGGACCCCTGGTATAGACCCTGTTTATTTAACAATTTATTTTTTGTTGATGTTGATGAACAACGTTTGCATTTGTTTGGTCTTTCCATTGAAGCAATATTATTTAGGAGGCTCTCCTTAAATTGCAATTCAGATAAATTATGATATTTTTATGCTACTGCTGCTACTGATCATATATCCATTGCGGTAACATCTTGTAGTGGCTATATTGCCACTTCATGTAAACATTATCCTCTTTTGGTTTTCCTTTGGCCTTGAGAGAAGAAAGAAAGGAACAATAATAGGATTTCTACAGACATCACTATTCATAAGTCTTAAAAGGAGTCCAAGAACAAGTGGGACATATATTCCCATAAACAAGCAGATGCAATAGTGAGACAAATTTAAAGGTAGTACAGTTAAAGAAAAAAAGTACCGTATTTTTGGAGTATAAGACGCACCCTTTTCCTCCCTAAAAGTGGCTGAAAATTTGGGTGCGTCTTATACTCTGAATGTAGCTTTTTCGGAGCTTTTTTCCAGCCCTAACTAGGTGCTAATGATCTTCCCAGCTCTTACCTTGCAGGCTTTTTCATTGTTACCCTCTCCGAAGAAGGTTTTTTTAAGTCCTAACCAGGGGATAAAATAATGTGCTGAAGCTGACCAGACTAAGGACGCTAGACAGATGAATACCTGGTAAGCAGATTCCCCCCCCCCATTTTCCTCCCCAAAAACTAAGGTGTGTCTTATACTCCGGTGCGTCTTATACTCCGAAAAATATGGTAGGTAGGGTAGCCAGGGGTAAAGATTAACCTCATTCTAAACTACAGATCATGGAGAAAATCTATATGGTCACTAGAGGATAAAAACATCTTGGTGCCACATAACACTGGACAGCAAAGATTTTGCTTCCTGAACACTCAGATGTATCTTACAAATATTCGCTGCTAATCATGAAAATAACCTGTAATTTAACCTATCACGTATTGTAGGAATCTACATTTTACACAATAACAATGTATACCCTTCAGTACTGGTTAGCTATTCTTCACAAATGATAAAACAACATACAAAAACATGGAACTGTTGTTGAAGCACATCCAGTTCACCAAGTCCAACTGGAGTACTGGAGATCTAAAAGTAGTGGTTCTACTGCTTGGAATACACCTCGGATATATTAAATACTGTTGCCAATGGGACAGTTGTGTAAGAGTCACATTACCTTAAAGCAGGGGTGTCAAACTAGCATCACAGCAGCATCACATGATGTATTGGGACTTTTCCCCTTTGCTCAACCGGGCATGGGCATGGCTAGCGTGTGATGCATCCAGCCTGTGGGCCGCAAGTTTCACAGCCCTGCCTTAAAGAGAAGTAGCCACTCCGAAAGAATTTGGTTCCAGGACAAAATACCTGGCCCATGATCCACTTGTTGACTAAGAAATATATTTTTGCCTCCGCTTTACATAAAACTCGGACTGATGAACGCTTTTGTGAAAGTGATAAACAAGCGAATATTTTCGTTATTTGAAACATGTTTCCAAGAATAATTGATGCCAAAATTAAAGAAGGCACTTTTGTTGGTTCACATATCAGATATGTCATCAATTACAAGCGATTCGAAGATCTGTTAGTGGAGAAAATTGTGCGGAAAGCATTCAAGGATGTCATCGAGAATTTTCTTGGCAACTGCAGAGCATCAAACTACATTCAGCTTGTTGACAAACTTATCTTCTAGCATACAAGACTATGAAGTACAACATGTCACTGAAGATTCATTTTCTGCATTGACACTTGGATTTCTTTCCTGAAAATCTAGGTGCAGCTCATGGCAAATAGTGAAGGTTTCACCAGGACATTGCCACAATGGAAAAACGTCATCAGGCCAATTGGAATCCATCAGTGCTGGCTGACTATTGTTGGACACTGCAGCGAGATGCATCAGACACTAAGTGCAAACAAAAATCAGCAGCAAAACACTTAGCCCTATTGAATTCATGCAGCATGTCGGAAATATTATGCAATTAAATACATCATAGTCATTAAAAGTTAATTTCATATTTCAAGATTCCAATGTGATACTATCAGTTATGGGAATATACTTGTGTACAGTTTGAATTGATCTATCATAATCACCAAAAGTTTTTCCGGAAGGAAAACTTTTGAAAAAAAATGTTGTCTAGTGTGATCAGTTGTCCAGTAATCAGTCAAATTACAGAGAAGGATGAGGAAGTTTATATAACGCATTTTTGGAGTATAAGACGCACCAGAATATAAGACGCACCTTAGTTTTTGGGGAGGAAAATAGGGGGGAAAAATCTGCCTATCAGGTATTCATCTGGCTAACATCCTTAGTCTGGTCAGCTTCAGCACATTATTTTATCCTCTGGTTAGGACTTAAAAAAACCTTCTTCGGAGAGAGTAACAATGAAAGAGCCTGCAAGCCAGTAAGAGCTGGGAAGATCATTAGCACCTGGTTAGGGTTAGAAAAAAACTTATTCGGACCAAGTAGAGCAATGAAAAAAACCCTGCAAAGACTTAGGGCTGGAAAAACATTATTCGGAGAGAGTAACAATGAAAAAGCCTGCAAGGTAAGAGCTGGGAAGATCTGTTAGCACCTAGTTAGGGCTGGATAAAAAGTTCCGAAAAAGCTACATTCAGACTATAAGACGCACCCAAATTTTCAGCCACTTTTAGGGAGGAAAAAGGTGCATCTTATACTCCAAAAAATATGGTAGTTTTAGTTTATAAAATCCAAATCTGTGGCCTTTCTCTTACGTCTCAAAACTTATTTAGGTGGAAGGAGGAAGAAATTTTCTTACTATAACTGGTTAATTGACAATAATAAGAACATGTGAGCATTGCATTCAGATAAAAGGGCCTAAATGTTCAGAAATGTTCACATTTTTCCTTCACTGTAGTGTGTTCTCTATCTAAACAGCCCAATCTTGGTACCCTTATGCATTAGGATCTTGGAATAGGTTTTGGGTCTTAGTTCTTAGTTTTTTCATGTTCATTTAACAACTTTTATGAAAAATATATCATAAAATTGGTTGAGGTCACATGGTGTCCTGCTTAACTACTGCCACACAATTAAGTCAGGGCTCAATTACAGTCATAGTTGAAAGTTACCTGTTAGGGATTTCCAGTCAACCATTAATGTAGATATTGTCTGTTCTCTAAAGAAGTTAGTTTAGCCATCCCAGCAAGTTCCATAATCTTTACCAACCATTTCTTCATTGTGAGTAGTGTGAAACTTTTTCACTTTTGAGCACATAATTTTGTTGCATTTATCTTATATAAAAACAAAGTTCCATGACTTTCCTAGTCACCTGTCCATTAGTCCCAAAGGAGAAGCCTCTGGTTTCAATTGTACTCAAATCTTCAAAATCTTCTGAAATTATATATTTGTATTCAAATATTTTAGCTTTTTTATAAGTCCACCAAGCATGATAAAATGTCTCCTCAAGTTGTTCACATGTCCACCAAAGATTTGAACTAGCTTTATACATTCTAGACAACTTTTCTGCTGACAAATGTTGACAAAAACAATATATCATTTTATTTGAAAAAATCAGAAGTTATAACACAATGTAAATGTCAGTCCTTTCAACCACATATTTTCACATGGATCCATGTATATATTGTAACCAGTGTTTTAGCCCATTTTATCATACATTATTTTACATGTTCTTCTATTTCATACTTCAACAAAATTTTATATATTTTAGCAATAACATGTTCCATCATTAATATGTATTTCTGTTTCAAACTCAGTATTACATTGTTCAAAACCATAAACTCTTTTATTCAGTTTAAATCTTATAATTGTACATAAGAAAACTATTAAGTATATCCTACTGTTAATCTTTTCTTGATTTTAACAGAATGACAACAATAGAGTTGGAAGGGACCTTGGAGGTCTGGCGCAGTGGTTAGAGTGCAGCACTGCAGGCTACTTCAGCTGACTACTAGCTGCAGTTCAGCTGTTCAAATCTCACCGGCTCAAGGTTGACTCAGCCTTCCATCCTTCTGAGGTTGGTAAAATGAGGACCCAGATTGTTGGGGGCAATATGCTGAACACTGTAAACTGCTTAGAGAGGGCTGTAAAGCATTATGAAGCGGTATATAAGTCTAAGTGCTATTGCTATTGCTATTCTAGTCCAACCCCCTGCTCAAGCAGGAAACACTATAACTTTTCAGACAAATGGCTATCCAATCTCTCATTTAAAAAATCTCTAGTGTTGGAGCACCCACAACTTCTGGAGGCAAGTCATTCCACTGATTAATTGTTCTAACTGTCAGGAAATTTCTCCTTAGTTCTATAGATTGCTTCTCTCCTTGATTAGTTTCTATCCATTGCTCTGCCTTCAGGTGCTTTAGAGTTTAGGTTGACCTGCTCTTCTTTGTGGCAGCCCCTTAGATATCAGAGTGCTGCTATCATGTTACCCCTAGTCCTTCTTTTCATTAAATTAGACATACCCAATTCCTGCAATTGTTTTCATATGTTTTAGCCTCCAATCCCCTAATCATCTTTGTTACAGTTTTCTGCACTCTTCCTAGAGTCTCAACATCCTTTTATAACATGACGATCGAAACTAATATTCCAAGTGTGGTCTTACCAAGGCATTATAAAGTGGTACTAACACTTCATGTGATCTTGATTCTATCACTCTTAGTGAAGGTTAGGACCACATTGGCCCTCTTGGCAGCTGCAGCATACTGCTGGCTCATATTTAAGTGATTGTCCACTAGGACTCGAAGAACCCTTTTGCAGTTACTAATATGGAGCCAGGTACAACCTGTTCTATATCAGTCCATTCGGTTTTTCTTGCCAATATGTAAAAACTTACTTTTCTCACCTCTGAATTTCATTTTGTTAGATAGGGCCCAGTGTTCCAGGCTGTTGAATCTTTCTGTATATTGAGCCTATCTTCTGGAGTGTTGGCTATTCCTGCCAACTTGCTGTCATCTGCAAATGGATGAGTTCTTCTTCTATCGTCTAAATCATTGATGAAGATGTTGAAGAGTAGTGGACCTAAGACACAACCTTGGGGTACACCACTGTATATTTCCCTCCATGTAGATGCAGTTCCATTAAGGATTACACATTGAAGCCACCCATTTCACAATCCTGTTGTGAAATTCTAGTACATCATGGTACATTAACAATGTATGCTTACTTATAATTTCTCACCTGTAAAGTGCTTCTTGTTCTGAAGGCCACAGAAATATTTTTGCGCATAACCTAAATTTATATTTATTCCATACTCTTAAGAATGGTTCATCTGACATAATGGTTTTTGAAATCTACATTAACCTTACCTTTGTCATTACATAGATACCTTTGCCACTCAAATCTCAAATCAAGTCCTTCTAACTCCAAAAGCCTTCCGTTTCTTAACAATACCTTTTCTTCCATCCACGCTAAACAACAGGCAGCAAAATATAATTTCTGTTTGGTAGACTCAATATTCCCCTTTAACTCATAATATTTTTACTATGCCATATAACCGTGATGGCGAACCTGTGGCACGCAGAGCCATCTCTGCGGGCACGCGAGCTGTTGCCCTAGGTCACCTCCACTGAGCATGTGCGCGGGCATGATTTTCAGCTGGCCCCGCCCAAGCCGCCCCTCCCCTCCCAGGAATTTCCACGTCGCCCATTTTGGATGCCAGGTAAGTACAGGGCTCGCGCGGAGGCTCTGAGAGGGCAAAAATCGGGCCTCCTGGAAGTCCAGAAACAGGCCATTTCTGGCCTCCGGAGGGCCGGGGGAGGCCGTTTTCGCCCTCCCCAGGCTGCAGGAAAGCTTCCGGAGCTTGGGGAGGGTGAAGAACAGGCTTACTGGAAGACCGCATGCGCTTTCGGCACCCAAGGAAAAAGGTTAGCCATCACTGCCATATACATTTAGATGTATCCTCCTGCTATTGTTTAAATAGTTGCCCAGTTGACAAAAGAGGTATTGTCTAAAACAAAAATAACGTTTTAGGTAAAACATTAATCTTAATCCCAGAAATTCTAGCCAGCAGTGCCAATTGTACTTTATTCAACCTTGACATTTCTTTAACTTCATCCCATATTTTAACATAATTATTTTGAAATAACATACAATTCATATTTAACATAGTTATACCCAAGTATAACAATACTTTCTTCTCAATCTTAAAATCCATTTTATTCATCCATTTTGTTTGATATTGTATCTTCCCATTGTTGTTCATTGTTTATTAATCTTGAAACCTGTTGATGTGTAAATTCTTCTAATTACTCATTAAGTTCAATTCTGTTTAAAGGATCTGCCAAAATGAGAACCAATCATCCGTAAAAGCTCTTATATGACTCTAATAATCTTTGCATCCATGATCCTCTCATGTGATCTTATGTCTCTATTCTGTATTTCAAGAACTAAAATAAATAAAAGAGGGGACAGTGGGCAGCCTTGTGTTGTTTTTTGTATCTCAGGTGATTTGCTTAAATCTCCATTAACAATTATTAGTGCTGTTGTAGATAGCTATACTGTCATATCTATCTCTTAAATTGCTACCATACCAACACATACCTGAATTATCCTATACCCTGAAATTGAATCTCTACTACTATTATCACGGTGGCTTCCCTGTATTGGGTTGCTGGGGAATGTGATGATGAATAAGATTAAAAACTACTCAAGCAGTTGTACACGCATATATACTATACATGAGGTGTTGTGGCTTCAGTACCCAACCATTGTATTGCACCACAAACCAAAAACATTTCTGCTTCATGATGAGACATATTTCTTGATTCTGTGCTCTTGGAAAAGAGTGAGGAGTAGAATTAATCTCTTAAGAGTAGGCAAATATTTTTTTGCCTACTCATGAAAAGCTTTTGTTAAAAACAACTAACCTAAAGTAGATTAATAAGGAACAATGCCTAAATAAAGAAGATTTTAAAGAAAACCCTGGTCAAAGCCTCACAGCCTGTTGACTCATCTGACCAGTGTTAGAATAGTTTTTCTTTTCCATATTGGAAACTAGGAAGACTTCTCACAGGATACGGACTTAAAAGCATATTTCTTAAAAAGCCAGAAGTATTTTCTGTGAGACAAGAAGTGTAGTGTAACAGGTCAACAGACTGAGAAAAAGCTGTTTTTTGATAGCTGTAGGCCATCTGTTCCCTTTCCAAAGATTTTCATTCCACTGGGCCAAATTATCCCTGAGCCAATAAGTATGCTGTCTTTTTACCCCTGGTAATCTACATCCTTTGTTGTCTTTTTTGTTGTTTTTGTTGGCACAAGTTTAACAGTACTTGAAAAGCAGATAAGCCTCTTTTAGAGTCAAAAGAATTATTGTGGGACAAATAATAGGAATAATGACATTTTCTTAATTTTATGGTCCATCTATTTAAAGGCTTTTGGTGTGTCTTAACAGAGATACAGTTTTTAAATAATTAACCGTCAAAAGTAAACAATTAAAAGTAAACAATTATTGTTTAGTCCTGTGTCTCCACAAGGTACATAAAATTAAATTTGATAATGCAGTAACATGAACTAATCTTAGGAACTATTCAGCTATTGTTTTCCATATACCTTGCAGTCTTGATTTGATGCTTGGATAGTGAACTTAAATAAGGATTTCATATCAGAGCACCATGTGGAGTTCTTAAGGCACTTCTCATTTAAGTATAACCCAAAGTTAAATTAAAACCAACCACGAATTCTGTGAAACTTTGACACATGATAATCAGTTTAGAGAACCGGTACTTGCTGGTTTCAAAGGATTTGAAAAAAAGAAAATAACCTGGCATTGAAGAAATGTCTCCCTCCCTCCCAGAGAAAGGGCATCAGTGCAGAGCGCTGCTGGTGAACCCTGAGAGTGACCTCGAAGGCATGGACTGACTTGTATTGGAGAAGGAGGTCCTTGAGATATCAGGAACTAGGTCATGATAGCAGGCCAATTCTAGCAGTTTGATTTGAATTCCAGAGGCATACTGAAAACAGGTGCAGATATCTTAAACCTGTCTATATATTAAGTTACAGTCAGTAAACCTGTGCTGTTTTCTGACATAAATGCAACTTATAACATATTCACACATGTAATATAATTCTTTTCCTTCAGTAATTATATTACTTTGCAAACCTGAGTTGATCAACCTAAATTACATAAAATATCTGAACATTTTTTCTGACGATGTGATTTGAACAGTATCATCAATAAATAACGTATAGCCCTAGTACTGCAATCATACAGACATCCAAGTAAGTTCATATACAGGTAGTTGGATTGTCAAGGGCCGAGTTGTAGCAACTTTTAAAATACTTTAACATATGAGTTTAATTTTTTATACTTTTTTGGGTTATTTTACATGAAAATATAACTTATAAATTTGTTCATACTACTGTGTGAAACATTCTTTTCCCGATTTTATATTTTTCCTCTTTTTCTGTATTGTTTGTTATTAAAATTTATAAATAACTATTATTAAAACCAATATTTTTAGAGCAGCTGTTTTTATTTTTAAGTGGGTGGTTAACCTCAATCATATGAATCATCTGTAATCATTTTTTTCTTTAGTATTACTTAGTTGATGAATTGGTTTTTTCTTCAGATATTGTTCCAGGGAGTTTTGTACTGCTAGTTATAAAGACGAATTCAGTCAATAGAAACAAGAATTTCAGCAACTAGAAAAGCTTTTCATTCTGTTTTATCAATTTTGTTAAAATGAAAACCATACATTTATGAAAGAGCATGGTTACCTAGAGACCTAAAACCATATTTTATAATTTACGATGACCTGTTTTTATTTATGGCTTTACAAGAGCCTATAGCTGCTTCCTTAAAGGCAGGGAAAATCATGTCAACCATCCATATTTCAATTTAGCCATATTTACCAACATTAACTGTTTAAAAAGGACTTTCAGGGCAATGTGACTACTGTAATCTAAATTTTTTCACAGTACAGCTATGCAGTTTTCAAAATACCTTTGTCAAGTTTTACATTTCTTATTTACAGTAATTGGCTTCCCTCCCTAGATCATAAGATCGTGTGTGCATGCCTGGTATATTAAAATTCAGGGAAGGTGGCTAATAATGGGCTGTCTTTTTCTGACTTCCTTTCTTAATATTTAGAAGAGGATTTGCTTTATAGTTTTTCTGGCACAATGTGTAAATTGCCAGAACTAAAGAATTATTTTAGTAAGTTTTTTCAGAGGAACTAACCATTCTCTTGGGTAGAAGAAATGCAGTGAATGTAGTTAAAACTATAGTTTACAAAATTAATAAATGATTACTCTTTTGCCCTCAGGGCAGTGTTTCTCTTATTTCTTAAATGTTAACACTTCTAATCCATATTATATATGTCACATTTCCTTTAGTGCGTAAGTATAAAGAATCTTTGCACAGAGCTGCAAGTGTATATAATAATCCTGGAAAAAAACTTTTGGTTCTTTCATATTTAAATAATCCATTTAAATAAATAAATTTGTTTATTATATTTCCTCCTTAGGCTCAAGAAAGCAAATGGTTTGTTAAATGATCTCCATGAAATTATTTAGATCTGTTTCAGATAGGCTTCAGGCCTGGTTATGCCAATTTATCCCATTCTCCATCGTGGGTGGAGCCAGCATTCAGGACGGGTTGTCCTCGTCCACTAAGAATGAAGACTGAGTCTGTTACTTTTTGCTGGATCCGCCCTCCTAGAACCCAGCGTCGACTCGGTCCTCAGACTGGACAGACGTGGCTACCTTTTTCTCCCTTCCTGAATAGCGACTTTCAGCTTTATTGGACATTGTTAATTTGGCATCGTGAGTTTCCCCCCACTCCTAACGGTCCCTACGGTGGACGCCTCGGTGGTGGCCCTACATACACCGACCACCATACTGGGAGAATCGGAGGAGTTATTGCTACCTGAAGACAAAAGAACAGAACAGGCCCTTATCAAGGCACACCAGGCAGCTGCCTGGGCAGTTAAAGTGTCTTTGTCAGCTTCCTTCTTCACTCACTCTTCTTTGATTTGGCTGCGACTCATCCAGGAACAGATTCCGGTGTCCAACATGCGGGCGCGACAGGACCTTAATAAGGTTTTTGTGGCCACTCAGTTTGCAGCAGATGCCACCCTCCATGCGTCCCGATTTGCCTCAAAGGCAATAGCCGCTTCGGTCCTGGTCCCTCCGGAGGTTCTTCGCTCCCTGTCCAGGTGGCGCTCGCCAGGCCTGTCCCGGGGGTGTCTATTCCATGAGCCGCACAGAACGACCATCACCACGGATGCCAGCTTGACCAGTTGGGGGGCCCACTCGCAGGGGCAGGTGGTTCAGGGCCGGTGGTCGCCAGCAGAGGCCAAATGCTCCATCAACTGGCTGGAACTTTGAGCCGTGTTTTTGGCCCTTAGACATTTCCAATGATTTCTGGTCAGCAGGCATGTTCTCGTCCTAATGGACAACACAATGACCAAGGCCCAAGGCCCATGCAAGTACCGGTAGGGCGGTACTCGCTCCAGGACTCTAATGCAAGAGGCGATGAGACTGGGACTGTGGGCGGAGCAACATCTACTCTTGCTTTCGGCGGACCATATCTCCAGAGTTTCCAATACCCAAGTGGACTGGCTCAGTTGGACAACGGTGGATCATGCAGAATTGCGCCTGTACCCGTCCATCTTCCGCAACATCACATGCTGCTTCGGCCTTCCGGAGGTCGACATGTTTGCAACCCCAGAGAATTCCCACCTGCCGAGGTTTTTCTGTTGGTTTCTGTCCAAGGGAGCAGAGGAGGTGAAGCCCTCTGAGGACATTGGCCGTCGGGCCTTCTATACGCCTTCCCCCCCGCCCATCCTGCCTCAGGTCATCCGGAAGATGTTGGAGGAGCGTGCGGAGGAGATACTGCTGGCACCTCATTGGCCGAGGTGGGCTTGGTTTGCGGACCTGAAGGCCCTGTCGGTGTCCCCTCCATGGAGGATTCCACTGAGCAAGTCGTCGCTCAGCCAGGGGGCGTTGGTAAACCCGGATACCCAGTGATACCAACTGACCGCTGGTGGTTGTGTGGCGCACTCTGAGGGAACAGGATTATGATCCCAAGGTTATACTTACCATCCAGACGTCCCGCCGTCCCTCCACAGAAAGAATTATGCCCGATGAAATCTTTCTGTGTTTGGTGCACAACCGAGGGCTGTTCGCCCTTGCGGATACCTCTTCCGAAGGTCCTAAAATTTCTCCAGCGGGGATTGGCCATGGGACTTTCCCCGAACACGCTTTGCAGGCAGGTGGCGGCCCTAGAGTGGGGTGGGAATGAAGATTTTGCAATATCCTTCCCCCAGGAGTGGGGAGGGAATGGGGATTTTGCAGTATCCTTCCCCTGCCACACCCACCAAGCCACGCCCACAGAACCAGTAGGGAAAATTTTTGAATTTCACCCCTGGTGTGGAATCCCAGTTTTCTGAGATGAAAAGTAGGGTGATGAGTTTAATTCATTGTGGACTGATGTGTTCTGAACTTTCATTTTACTCAGCTAAATACAGGACTCATAACTTTGTTGTGTATCCATTATATAATGTAATGTAAGAACTTTATGTTGTGGTTGTGAAATGCATATGAATCCTAATTGAATATTCTGTAAATTCTACTTTGAAGATTGTATGTATTTCTAAGTTACAGCAGGGCAGTGTTAAAACTACATTAGCATGAACTTTCATTATTATCATATGCCACTAAAAATTCATGCATTAAGACTAGATAACATTAGAGTAAGAAACAATTTGTAGTTGGACAATTTTTTTGGCTTAAAGTTGATTGATATAATATAATGGTAACAAACAATGGATGAGTTTTCTAAGGAAAGCTCAGTATTTTGAAATTAATGGTTTTCTCAGAATCCTAAATGATTTGACAGCCTGTTGGATGTAATTATTGAGTGTAATTAAAATAAACAACATAATGCTAATCATGTTCATATTTTGCCTGTGGCTGAAGTTTTAAATTCAGAATTATCATAGTACAGTTGAAATGTTTTAATTATTATTTCTATTATTCTGTAGGTTTTCAGTCCAGTGATATTTTTGAAAGTGCACAAAACATTACTGCACAGTGTCATTCTACTTCTTTCATTATTTAATTGTATATTCTAGTAATAATATAATCATTGCTTTTAACAAAACCTGCTTGACTTGAGTGCTCAATAATATAAGATTCAGGCAACTGCTGATGAGGGAAATAAATGACAAGTTACGTGTAGATAGGAATAATCAAGTATTAAGTTTAGGAGTGGGTGGGCAGCAGTGTTTCATTTCTGTTCAGTGTCTATTATTGAAAACCAGAGCACCATTACCAGATGTTTTTCTTAATGATGACTGTGCAGAGGTTTTGTTCTTCTGTTTTGTTTTGTTTTGTTTTAATTTTTTTGTGCTTACAGTAAAAAAATTCAAAGCAAAACATTTCTTGTTTAAAAAAAAACATTTTATTATTTGTCTTTGTTAGCTATTCCTGAAGGAAGGGAGGAAGGGAAGGGAAGAGAAGGGGGGGAAGGGGAGGGAGGGAGGGAGGGAGGAAGAAAGGAAGGAAGGAAGGAAGGAAGGAAGAACATTAAGAGATAAAACTTTTCCTAGAATTATTGCTTTTTTCCTCCCTTTTGAACGGACTTTTTCCCTGCAACCTTTTAAAATTGCTTTCATGAACAATTGGAACAACAATCCAAAATTGTCAAAGTTGTACTAGTGAATTTGCCTCAAAGTTTTGTTTTTGTTTTGCTATCTAAATGTGAATTCAAGATGACAGAACAGCTGCATACAGCAAAAAAAATACTGATAACAATTCTACAAATGAAACCTAATGATGCAGAGTCAGTTTTACCTCCTACTTAGCCACTACAGAGTTGAATTTGGAAAATGTGGAATATCCAAGCTACATGCCTAGCTTTGAATCTCAATGAGAAGCTTTGGGCAGGTTTGAATTTTACAGGCTAATCTGTTTAATTCCTTGGCTAACTCAATTCTTGTTGATGCCTGTGGAAGAAACCTGTGACACAAATACAACAAATCTACTCCTATTTCTCTTCTGTTTTAAAGATCTATCCACATGACTTAAATCCATGAAAAAATGTCCCCCCCCCTAAAAGTAGGTACGTTGATATCCTTATTAGCAGATCATTTTGAATTGCTGTAAAAGTCATCGAATTGTTCTAACACATGCTCCACATGAATTTCTCCACAGACATTTCTTCCATTTTTATTAAAACAGTAGGACTGTATCAGTTGATTCATTTTATTATTTTTTTAGTTCAATTTGGCATTTTTAAGTGAATTTGGGCAGATTCTGTGAATGTAAAGGCACAGCCTTTTAACTGTTGAGATTGTCTCTTACAACCTCAGGTTTAAACATGTCTTTTGGTTTGCTTAGTGTGAACAAAATGTTTGGATAAATTAAAACAGTTATTTAAAAGGAAGTAATTACTAGATATAAACGGCATAGTAACAAAAAAGAGAGTGAAGAAAGTATAAAGCACTGCTTGATGTTTTTCAGGCTTCTAAGCATAAAAACATAAAACAAGTGATTAGGAATCAGTTAAAACATCTGATTAAATTAAAACTCAATGCAAGGCCTTCTTTGGATATCAATTATTTAGAAATATGTTTTTGGAAGCTTCAATTACATTGGACAGGTGGTTATCAGAAATTCTTACGGTTTTTTTTTTAATTTTATAAAGAAATTGTGCAGAATTAATATGGATCAAATGGAACAATTTGCTAGCAGTGTTGCTTCAAAGACACTTTCGATGCTGTGTTGAAGCTTCTCTCCACCATCCCACTGACCATTCATCATTCTGAAGTTTTTTTCCCAAGAATAAGGGAATATGGATGTTGCTCTCTCATTTTTAATAATCCATTTTATTGCTTGACTTCAGTTGTTATGAATCTAGTTATCAGAATACTTATGAAGTCATAGATGTTGTTTATTGATTTGCTTATAATTCTCTGCTCCATACATATTTTATTAAATCAGTTTGTGCAGCTGGATAAACTCATCTCTGTTTAAATTAAAGGTTTGGTATGTCTAAGCAGTGGCTGGATAGTTGTTTGTCCGAGATGCTGTAATTTTGATTCCTGCACTGAGCAGAGGGTTAGACTCAATGACCTAGATAGCGTCTTCCAAATCTGCAGTTTTGTAACTCATGATAATTTCTGCTATCATACCGATCTGCATACCTTTCAAATCAGGTCAAGTCTCCAATCTTTTTCAATTGGAAAGCACATCTGGAATGTTAATGAGTCCTATCATTAAATGTCAGTGCAGTTAGTAATAATATATCCTCTTCATAGGTAAGGCACAATAAATAGTACTATAAAAGAAGAAAATTGCTCAAAAACATTAATGCCAACAAAGAAGGCCCAACGCATGCATCTGCATCTTGGAATCTAGTTTTTTGCATCTGCTTTTAACCTTTTTATTTCTGCTAACCAGAATTCATAACATAGAATTATTATTTTCTCCATAGTGGTGGAGATAACATCCAGGAATGGGTTAACCTCGTCTGTTCAGTTGATTGGACTGAGTCTGTCAGAGTTGTAATGCCACGCCTCTGTTGCTAGGGCTTCCCAGCTTTTGACTCAGTCCTTCAGTCTGGACAGACGTGTTGAGAGTTTCTCCTTCAAGGTTTACTATATTCCTGGATGCTTCTTCACACCAACTGAATTTGACAACTGTGAGTTCGACCAGCTGACTCCCCTCTAGGGTGGTTGAGTCACTAGGATATTTCCAGTGGCAAGGGCTTCGGCTCCAGCCGTTGGATAGACTCCTCTGCTTTCAGGTTAGCAGCAGACTCCTGTCAATTTCAGATAACCTAATCCGGTATTCCGTGGAGCAGGAGACGCTCCAGAACGATTGTGGAGTTTTGCACTCCCGTAACAACAGCAGGGGAAGCAAGTTGAGGAGTTTTGCACTCCCGTGAACGGGGGAAGCGGCGTTCAATAGAGCTCTGCACTCCCGCTTTGGGCGAATTGGGCGGCCATTGTAGGAACTCTGTGCTCTGTGAAGAGGATTTGACAAGCCGCATGATGATCGGAACATCAGCCCTGAGGCGCTAGTGGAGCTCCACGCTCCTGCTAAACCAGATGGTCAATCCCTGGTTATCCCTGGTTATCGCCCTATGGCCCCCTGCAACAGGCTCCACTGTGTTCACTGGATTAACTTGTATATATATATATTCACTGGATTAACTTGTACTGTAATAAGTCACAAATCATGGTATGTCTGGGTATACAGTAGTCATTTGGGTAAAAGCAAACAGGTCACACTATAGTTAAGACAATGTCAACTCATCTGAAATATCAGTGAATATATAGCAGTATCAATTAATAACTCTGTGATTTGATACTTTGTTCCCTAATTTTCTTGTACTGTATACCTAAAGTCAATGAATGTAGTACAGGTAGTCCTAAATTTACATGAGTTCGTTTAGTGACTGTTGGGAGTTACTACAGCACTGAAAAAAGTGACTTGTGATCATTTTTCACACTTAACCATTGCAGCATCCTCATGGTCACGTGATCAAAATTCAGATGCTTGACAACTGACTCATATTTATGACAGTTGCAGTGTCCCAGGGTCATGTGATCACCTTTTGCAACCTTCTGACAAGCAAATCAATGGGAAAGGCAGATCGACTTAACAACCATATTACTAACTTAACAACTGCAGTGATTCGCTTAACAGCTATGGCAAGAAAGGTCATAAAATGGGGCAAAGCTCACTTAATAAGTGTCTGGTTTAGCAACATAAATTTTGGGCTCAATTGTCATAAATTGAGGACTACTCGTATTTGTGAATTATAGCCATGCTGTGATGTTTGATAAAACAGCTCAGTTCTGAATTTCCTCCAATTTCAGTTGTTTTGGGGAGGTCTTAATCATGACTGAAAATTTGAATCCTGTATCTTGTGTTGCCTATTTTAATAAAAATAAAAACAGACTCAACTTTAGAATGTTTTATAAATAAAACATAGAAGGAGTTACTAGACTATGAATCATACCATATAAATATGATAACTAACTAACTAAATAAGATGAAGTGCTACTGAGATTTCCATCTGTTAGAACAACCTTGCTAAATTTTAATTTTGTGTTTGGAAAGAAGATTACTTTTATCTGAGAGTAAAGGAAATATCGCTTGCTTTATCAAAAAAGATTGTTGAAAGCAAGTAACTTTCTAATTTTCTCTTTAAAGCAGAGCACACTGATGCATTTTTTGAACCCATTGCCAAATCAGAGGTATAGATTCTGCAACACAGTAATAAAATAATTTTTAAAAATTATATTTTTTTCAGATTGATAATAGCCCTGTACGAATAAGTAATTTGAAGATACGTAATGTTATTGTCTTGTTTTCTTCTTCATTAATATAATCTTTGCTACCTACAATCATGTAGAATATTTTAAAAGAAAAAAGAAAATGGTCAATTTGATGAGTTCCCCTTCTATTGCCTCATCAGTCATTTGTGAAGATATTGAAGAGTACTGGGCTTAAGACTGAACCCTGTGGCACCCTACTGCTTACTTCCCTCCATGTAGATGTAGTACCATTAGGGCCAACTCTTTCAGTATGGTTTGTCAGCCAGTTACAAATCCATCTGGTGGTAATGCTGTCTATCTCACATTTTTCTAGGTTACCAAGAAGTACATTGTGGTCTACTTTGTTGAACTCCTTGCTGCCATCTCAGTATACTATGTCCACAACATTTTTCCCTCACAGCGAAGGAAGAGTCCAGGATGGGTTACTCTAGCCCCATAGCTCTATGGACTGGGTTGAATTTTCTGAGGATCTGCCTCCCTAATGACGTCCTCAGTCGTTCAACTCATTCCTCAGCTTATGGACGCTTTTCCTTCAGCTCCTGTGAGCTTTGGGTTGTTCAATAGTACTCTTCTTTAATCCATCCTGGACTTTCCCTGATTTTTATTTCTGTTTTTTCTGGAACGACTTTTTTTGCTTGCTTGAGGATCTGTGCGACCATGACTGTAAGTGCCTGTCTCGCATTGCCTTCGGGTGCCCGAGCAGGCTGCTTTGTTGATTTGCCTGGGGCTGGCTGTGGGGACTGTGCTGAGGAGCAGGGTTTTTTAAATCTTTGCCCTGCTCGAGGCTTGAGGCCATTTGCCGACGAATTTGGCTGACGGTTGAAGCCTCCACTTGCTCTTTTAACCGTTCTTTGAAGTGCCTCGCTTGGTTTTTGGCTACGATGAGGGCTGGCCGCTTCGCTTCTTTTCGGCCTTCGCTTTCTGTCTCCGGAGCCCATCACAGTTTTCTGGCACGCAACCGCTTGTCAGACAAAGCTGGGCATTGCTGTCTCTGCTGCTGCTCACCTGTTTTTGGCGGGAACACCATTTTGTTGCCAACGGTCATTGCTATTCCAGTTTGAGCTGTGGCCGCCATTTTGTTTTTCGTTGTGGTCGGTGCGGCTGCCATTTTGGCTTCTAATCTGCCCAGCAACAGCATTGCAGAGAATTACAGAGTATTGCACCTATATTTTCTTTGAATTTGGTGGTTTTCCCTCCCTCAGCGCAGCCAGCCTCTGGCTTGGGAGCCAGGCCTGGGAACTTGTTAGAGGCTCACCCATGGTCGCCTCGCAGTGCTCCCTGTTTGGAAGCCTCAGTTGAATCGGCTGGTCAGTGCCCTCTCACATCGCTCCTCGAGGAATCAGTCTATTTCCTTTCTGCGGGAGAAAGAGTCCCCCTTTGTGGCTGTACTCCTATCTCCATTGGCACAGGAGCAGCGGCCTTTGGCATAAGCCTGCCTCTTTCTGGATACCTGTTTGGATACCTGTTTGGATACCTGTTCCCCTGTGCTTATTGTGTTTCCAGGCATCTTCTGTGATTCAGGCTTTGCCCTCCTGCCTGCGGGTGGGGGACCATTTGTTACCTAACCAGGCAGCAGCAGGCTGCTCTTGGGGGCCTACTAATTTGTTTTTTTGTCCCCGACTACTATTCAGATGGAAAGGGAGATTGCCTCTCCTTCCCATCACAGGGGGTCTTGGTCTCCCCCCAGCGGCAGACCGGGCATCCAGGCCCCCGGCTCAGGCACACTCTGCCAGCTTGGTGGCCACGGAGAGGCTCCACTCGTCAACTTCCGGTCCTCCGAAGGCCTCTAAGGCGGATATGAAGGTGGCTCGGAAGTGCCAGAAGGCATTGAAAAAATATTTTGCCAGGGCCGAGGAGACTTCAGAGCGACGCTCTTCTGCTGGGCACCGTCGGGGGCCAGAGCTGCTGCCTGAGGAGCCTTCTGTATGGTTGGAGGTAGCTGAAGGCCAACCGGTAGCCCTTCGGGTGCTCCCTTCCATTCCAGCTGGCCAACTCGTGGACAATGCCACGGGTACAAGGGGGGCTTCTCCAGCAGCTGGATCCCAAGAAATTAACGAGGCTGAAGTTCGGCAGGAGGCTTCAGCGTCCACTGGTGGTCTCCATGCTTCCCCTTCAGCCATCTTTGCCCCTACCGCGGTGGTCAATGGAGCTGGATATCCCTCCCTCTTTGAAGGCTTGGCTTGCCGCCTGAGCTGGGGGATTGCAGAGGAACTACATCAGAGACCCTCCTTGGCCCCGATGGCTTCCTTGCAGGCTGTGTCTGGAGATCCACTGGAGCTGGCAGAGGCCTATCATGCTTATCGGGGGCTTATGCTTCCGAACTCCGATGCCAGCCTGGGTTCCATTTTGGAAGGGGAGCTGCGGGGGGAAGGAGTTGTTTTCGGACTTTGATCCGGAACACTCAAGTAAGCCTCCTTTCAAGGGCTTGTTCAATCCAGCCCTCTTTAAGCAGCTCCTGGCCAAGGCTCGGGCTACCGCTCGGTTGGGGCCGGTCTCTGGTGACCTTCTGCAACCCCAGGGCTCTGGGGAGCAGGAGGACTTTCTTTTTTCTGAACAGGCTGAAGCACCGGATTCCGTCCCGATTCCTGGTATGTTCTTGGACGTGATCAAACGCCAGTGGAGCTCTCCCACGAGCACGCAGTGGTCCGGAGAACACTTTCTTTCAGGTGGACTCCGACCTTTTTCAGCTGATCCAGCTACCGCAGGTGGATGCGCCAGTGGCCTCTTTGACCTCTTCTTCCATCTTTCCTCCCTATGTGGATGACGCCTCAAAGGCCGATGAAAGGCGGGAGGAGATGGCCCTGTTCTGGGCCCATCAAGCTGATTCTTGGGCTATTCGGGCTGCTACTACGGCATCTTTTTTCACAAGGGTGTCATTGTGGTGGCTCTGGCATCTGCAGGACACTGTCGGAGAGCTCAGGTGTCACCAAACCTATCCAAGATAATAGTGGCGGAATTCATGGCAACCCTACTCTGGCTGTGGCCAAGTTTTTGGCCAGGGCCATCGCTTCATCAGTGACTGCGCAGCCGTTGCTCTGACTCCGTCATTGGCGCATGGACACCAGTCCCTCCCTAAAGACAACCTGGCCTGTTCATTGTGAGCAACACACCTGGCAGGGACAGTCTCACCATCTTCCCGGGATTCACACCAAACTTCAAGACCCGTCGAGTCTGTCACTTCTGATTACAGATTAACAAGAGTTGGAAGGGACAATGCTGGGGAGCCCTAGCAACAGAGGAGTGTCTTAGCAAGATTCTGACAAACTCAGTCCAATCAGCGAGTAGACAAGGTCAACCCATTCCTGGATGCTGTCTCCACCCCATGAGAAGAGATATATCGGGTAAGGCCAATGCCCCTTTTACTGTTGCATCCATATTTCAGATAAACTGTTTTGAATTCCAGTCAAGCAAAATGCAATAGAAAAAGGAAACACTTTGGATAATTCTGTATGAAATTCAGGTTCTCAGGGGTGTGGGTAAATTGGTAGAAGCCTTTTACCATAATCTTATTTTCTCCTAGTGTTAGATAACAGCTCAGGCCACTTCAAAATATTTATGTAAGCCTTTTATTGCCCATAATGTAGCTAAGTTACAAATATATGAATTAAATGCTGTTTAAACAATGTTATATCAACATTATTTGGTATAAGCCTAATGAATTAATGGAGAGAGAACAATTTCAGTAGGATTTGCCACATTAGAACTCACAGATAATTGTAGCAATTTTAACGGGCATATTATAGCTAATATTTCAGGACAGGGGATTAAATAAGTTTATCCATATTGAGTCAACAGAATTTTGCATGCTATTGTAAATGAGAAACTGTTCCTGTCATATATATATGAGCCAGTTCAGCATCTCCCAGATGTGTTCAGATGGTGGGTTTCAAGACTGGGAAATGTATATATTTGGGCTTGAATGGAAATGAAAAACATTAAATGCTACCAGAAGCGATTTGTCTGTTTGGTCGTATTGATATGCAATTTGCCCATTGATGCCAGCACTGCAAGATTAAATGGAGTGTGGTTAAAAAACTAGTAAAATTTTTGGTTTTTAATGATAGGGTTTGTTTTGAAGAATTGGACTGAGTGTTTGGTTGTACATGTAACTGAGATCTAATGTACAATGTCTTGGCTACTCTCTCATTGTAAAATGAAAGATTTAGTGCACAGTGTGGTGTGAGAACAAATTAAATAATTGTAAAATGTGCAATATTTTATTTCCAATATTTCTGTTCTGCATTGACAGGTCAATTTATTATATAAAAAGACCAATATAATTGAAAGAACATTTTTAGATAAAAAAATAATGTGTCCTTTACAAAGTTCTACAATTTTATGACTGTCTTTAAAAATTCACAGAGACATATTATCACAGAGACATATTATTACAGCAAAAAAGTCAAATCTTCAAGTTGAGCTTGACTTTTGGTAGCTACATAGATTTGCTATTGCCTTCTTCTAGGATGTTTGTTTACAGTACATAAAATAGCATTTTGACATAATTTGTTAGTGAGCATATCTTTAACAATTGTTAAAACATTCCCGAAGGTTGATAAATGAATATCTTGTTCAAATTTTTAAAAATTTCTATCAGCAAACATATGTCAGGGCAATGTCGTGATTTAAACTAAAGCTTGTTTTAGATAGCAACTTTATGAAAAAACAGCTACAGTTGTCCGAATACTATAATCCAGAAAGGCAGTAATAATTTGGTAATGTTGGCATTCTGATCACTGTCCAAGGCTTTCTGTAGTTGGCTTTAAAGATCTTGATCAATCCTGGCCAAGCAGGAGAGATAAGGGACATAGTGTTATGGAGTATTGAAAGATCACTTTTACATCTGCATTTGCATAGTGTTGTGCATCATTTGAGTATTCTGGGGCATAGTGCAGCATGACAAGGACTTTAACAAGAAGCATCATTTTCTCCAGGAAGAACTTCTATATCATTCACAATGTCCCCATCTAGCAGTGGTGTGCAGCTAGATCTCACAGCCCTGGTCTCTTTCCTTCCCGATGGGACTGAGGTGGCACTCTTTGGACCTCTTTCTCCTTTGTGTGGGGTGGCATCAGTGGAGATATTTCCTTGTGTGGGGCAGGAATGTGCAGAGCATGCAGAGCCCTCCTGGCTGGTAGCAGGATGAGATTGCTGAAACTGCAGCCCACCAGGAGCCTACTGACCAGCAAGGCAGGAGCGAGGGACACAGGCCCCATACAGTGGGACTTGAAACCGGCCCATAGTGGTGATCCCAGCAGAGGATAAGCAGGCAAAGAAGATAATGAACGTCAACTGGGGATGACAATGGCTTTAGGAGCAACAGTAGGTAGACAGTGGTGCAATACAGTGATCTCTTCATCTCAGCTGTGAGAGGTGGCCTAAAGGGCAAAGATGTGAGAGTATGATAGACAAATGGGGAGAGTTAATGGAGTTAATGCAGGGCAAGAGAAGCATGAAGTTCTGGACTAACAACTATGCAGTCCTTGCCTAATAACAATTGGGATTGCCATTACAAAGGGGTGTGGTCACATGTTTTGTTTAATGACCACTTTGCTTAGTGATGGAAATTCCAGGCCCAATTAACCTGAGAACTACCTATAATATAATCAGTAGTTAGTTGCTGTCATGTCAGATTCAGTCTTTGATGACCGCTTAACATCTTGACATGCTTCAATTAATAACTGGTAATGTTTTCAAAATGTATTTTATAATCCTTTACATCCATGTTTGTTGTTATTCCTTTTTATTTCCCTCAACTTTTCCAGGTATAATAGGTTTTTTAAAAAATCCATCATCATCTGCTCTTATCGCATGACTAAAGTAGGTTAGTACCTGCTTGCTGATCATTGCCTCAGGAGAGCAGTTATTCTTTATTTAGTCCAGGATTGATTAATTGGTTGGTTTTCTTGGTAACTCTTTCAAACTCATAATTTGAAGGAAGGCATCTGTCTACTTTTTACTGAATCTTTCACAGAATCTAACTTTCATAGCTATACATTTTCCCTGGAGGGGGTGGGGAAACATTGCTCCAGCTATTCTGATCTTTGATATCATAAAATATACGTAATATTCATTATCTTGTCAAGAGTTTATCATTGTCTCCCTACCTAAAGTTAATAACCTTTTACTTATCCATCTGTATCTGCTCTTAAGTCAGAGAAAACAATTATCTACAACATTTACTTGAGGATCATCAGGTGTTTTGTTCCACCACTTTTTGCTATGAATTTTTTAAAAAATGTTTAAAAATAGTTTATAATCAAAATGTTAACATAAATTATTTTTTTTAATTTCCTTAACAAAGTTCTCTGTAAGTTAATTCTAACTTTACCTGTGAAAGGTGAAAAATTGTGCCAAAATGTATGCGAAAAATGAATAATAGATTGAGTTTCCATTTCTTACTCTTGGAATACATGAAATAATGCAGGATGAAAAGCACAATTTTCTGTTAAATCTAGGTCAATATGTAATAATGTGAGGCCTGTATTTGTAAGATTAATAAATATATCATACAAGATGTAAAGATCAATTTAAATTTAGAATCTGTTATAGAGTTGGCTGGGAATCATACTGACCTTTTCATGATAATAATTGTTATCAAAATTTAAAAACAAGGGTCAAAAACTAATACAGACTAACTGAAATATAAAAAAAGGAAAGGAAAAAACAAAAAAGAGGGAAAAGGAAAAAAATTAAAAAGAGGGAAAAGGAAAAATATAAAGTATATATAAAGAAATTGCTTTCCCCTTCATTGAGCTAAGTACAAATAATTTCAGTAATTTATCACCTTCTTTGATATCTATAGATTACTAAAAATCTTGTTTTCATGACCTTTAACTGGGCAAAGTAATGCATCATAAGGGAAAAGTTTTTGAACCAAGGTACCTCAAATGGGCTAACTTCAGAATGTGTCCGAAATCCAGGACCAGTATCTTCCAAGAGAATGAAATTTGGGGGCGTTACAGCTGCTTCAGTTTTACAACAACTGTTGTATTGTTGCACTGTTGCTGCAGTCATATGATTTTCATTTTCACTGTTTTGTGAGTTTCTCAGCCTGTCTAGGAATCCCTCCCCCCCTCCCTCCCCCACCCAGTGCAAGTTTCCCATAAGCAAAGTAAGTGGGGAAGATGAAACTTGTGTGATGAAACTTGTCCTCCTGAAGGTTCTCACTATAAGCCATTTCCAGAAGCTATTAAGAATGGAAGTGGAAAAACCTAGTGTCCCTCTGAAGACCGTGAATTGCAACTTTGCCAAAACTGACTCTCCCGGTTCCCAGAGCTCTAAAATTCCCACTACTTTTTATGGTTTTGTTATGAGGAGCATCTGTATGAGTACCCATATTCCCAGATCCTCCCCTTTATCCAGAGATGAATTTTAGGGCACTCGTCCATTTGTCGACTCCTCGCCTGTTCTCTGCAATCACCCTAAATTTTGGATTGGAGGAAAAATCAGAAAGAATAGATAGCAATTTCCTAATCTTCTTTCCACTAATCTGGAGTATAGCCTTCATAGACATCTTTTCTTCTCCAAGCATAGCAAATCATTATTCTAAAATCTGCCAATCCACCTCATATTACCTTACCAATTAATGAAGTGTCAAGTGTACAAGAAAACATAGATTATAACCTATCTTCCAACTAATAAAGAACATTCTAGGGGCTAGAGTTCATATACCTTTCTCAGCTAAAATGTTGTGGTTATTGTTATTTCAGAAAGTAAAGCTCATAACATAGTTTTTTTACCTTTCATCTTATGCTGAAAATGTATTTATTTTTGCTTTCTATATTACCAAACTTTTAATAACTGTTATCTTACTCACTATTGAATTCTATTGTAATGATTTTTAGATGGATAGCAGTGTTAATGTGTTTCAGCAAAAGCAAGTAGTTTATTATGGCTTAAGGTTTAGTGCGTTGCAGATGAATAAATCAGATGCACGGATTGCTTTGCTGAAAAAATTGTATACATAATTGGGGGCAGGTGTTTATAAACAGTAACAGATAGCAAGAAGCAACATGTAAGAGTCACAAATCATAAAACAGTTATTGATATCCAACTTTGTATAAGCCAATTAAAAGACGTAAGTATGTTAAATAAGTAAACAAAAAACAAATTTATCTAAATTCAAAATACAAGTGATAGAATGATTATTTGAATATTTGTTCTCATTAGTTTTGGTTTTATTTGTTCAGGAATAATCCCTTTAAAATCAGGGATGGAGTTCTAAAAAGCTGGTCTTTGAATATTGTAATTTTTGTCATCAGATTTTTGTCTGTTGTTTTGTATATGTATTAGACTATCTGCCTGATGAAAAATGTGCAAGACATTATTGTTAAATGTTGGCATACCATATTGGAATAAACGTTGCCCGAACAATTAGAAGGAATGAGTTAGAATCATAGCATATTAAAAGGTCAGTGAAAGAGCTCCATCTAAGAAAGAGAAAAAGTTTAGGGGTAAAGGATTCATTGGCCAGACTTAATTTTGGGAGGCGAGATATAGCATTGGAACTATGGTAGAGCTAAGTGCTACAAATTCTGACCATTGTCACTACGACATAGAGGAACAGCCTTCGCCTGGAGATTTGAAATGCCCTAATCCTACTAATCTTCCAAAAGGATGTAAAAACATATCTCCCCCCCCCCAATAAACACAAATATAAGGGCTGGAATGTTAGTGGAGCCAGATGTTGGTGAATTTGTAATTGAAATTTATAATTGAGATTCCTCAGCTTTGGATTTTGACTTGGTAAATGTGTGTGTGTGTGTGTGTGTGTGTTGTATTCTGAACTGCCCAAAGTTATTTGCTTAAGATGGACAGCTATATACATTTTGTGAATGAATGGATGAATAAAATAGAAATATGAAAGCCCGAAAGGGAAGCTACAGTAGATTGGTTTGAAGAGTTCTCTAGGAATAATGGTCTCTTGGGAGTAATATACCAAGATAGAAATGGATACGGTTCTTCATCGAATTCCAGCAACCCTGTGTCTATGTCTATTCTGACCAACTGGAATTGATTCTAGGTCTTGAAGTTTTAGAGCAGGGTTCCCAACCTTGGCAAGTGTAAGATGTGTGATTTCAACTCCCAGCTAGCTATGCTGGCTGGGGAATTCTGAGAGTTGGATGTTTGCCAAGGTTGAGAAACATTTCTTTAGATCAGCGGTTCTCAACCTGGGGGTCGCGACCCCTTTGGGGGTCGAACGCCCCTTTCACAGGGGTCGGGAGACTTCGCCGGGATGCCGCCATTTGGGTTCTTTTACCCTCTGCGCATGCACAGAATGCTTTGCGCATGCGCAGAGGGTAAAAGAACCCAAATAGTGGTGGCGTGGCGGGGGTTGCGGCAGCGGGCGTGGCGGCGGGGTGGGTTGCGGTGGGGGTCCGGGGCGCGGCATTAGGAAGGTTGAGAACCACTGCTTTAGACAATGCAAAATGGCTGATATAGTTGCGTACTTGCTGCATTATCCAAAATCTGAAAAATCCTTTAAATGGAAACAACAACAACAACCCTATCCTTGTGCCCTTATCAATAGGAGAATTCTAGTTCCTGGAAACTTTTGAAGAATTTGTTCTCCCCTTTTTTTCTATAATATTAAGTAAAATGACAATCCAGTTGCAAATGTAAAACACATTTTCAGGAAGCCGTTTACATTTACATTCAGCCCTGTTGTGGAAAAATTGAAAATGAGCAACTATTGTAGATCAGAGGTGTTAGATAATTTAATTTAAGATGCTAAAACAGTATTTTACTGTGTAGAAATCACAACTTCACTGAATATTAATTAGAGCAGAAAAGGTATTTAATGATAGGGTTAGGCACAAGCTGTGCAGGAATGAACTCTTCTTTCCCTTCTCCCCAGTAAAACAAAATGTAAATGGTGAGAAGGAGCTTGAGGTGAAACACTGAAGTTCTTAGTCAAACCTGATTTTACAGTCCTTGGACAAAAAAGTAATATTAACTCTGGAGTTCATAGAGTTCATTCTGACACTTCATCAAGGCAAGGTTTCGAGACAGACTTCTTGACTCCCATTGGGTAAACAAGCAAAAAACTTTTGCAAAACATTTCTTTGTGATTTTTGAAGCTGTTTAACCATCACATATTATCCTTATAATGTTTAGAAGAGGAACAAACAACTGAAGTTTTGCTATTACTACTACCTACCTCCTCTGAGTAGAAAGGGAAATATGCATTCAAATAGTAACAAAATAGCATTCTTCTCTAATTAATAACATTGCATATTCAGACTTGCAAGATTGATGTCAGTCCTAGAAGGCAGATGAGATTAAGAAACCAATGCCGTGAGGTCAGCATTACTTTTATTGTAATAGCTGTAGTAATAGAATCTTGCAAGTCTGAATGTAGTTTCTCTTCCCTCCCTTTATCTTTGTGAATTAGGGAGGGGACTTGTCAGAGATATTTTCTCATGTTACTTTCTGACCTTGCTGTGGCCCCTTTTATCTGACTGTTGCCTTGGCAGCGGTTCTTCCTCCTGTCCTTCAAAGCAATTTCCTTTTTGGGCCAGTCACTCTCTTCCAGTCTTAGGAAGAAGGCAGTAGCAAGGGGCTTCCAAAAATGTTGGCAAGAAAATTGCATGGCTTGTCCATACATTATGACTAAAGACTAATTAAAGATACTCTTCTTCCTCTCCCCAAAAGGGGAAATGAGTGAATGAATGAAAAAATAGTGTGTGATTAATTTCTTAATCATCCCTGAGAAGATGTTTGGCAGAAACCTGATTACCACTTCTCATACCCTTTTAGTGATCAACATTTGGGAAATGCAGTGTTTATTTTATGTTGGAACAGAGGGCGTGGAGGCTAGATTTTTGTAAATTAGCAAAAATCATTGAGAAACATGAATGTTGGTAAGAAAGGTTTGCCTGTTCTTTATTTATTTATTAAACATATTTCTGGGCCACTGCAATGGAAGCAGACTTTCTGTGGCTTGGGTGGTTTCATTTTATCCTTACAACAGTTTTGGCAGGGATATTAAGACTGTACTGAATCTGTTTTCCCCTATAGTTTGGTATGGCTTTTTATTAGAAAATGTTCTATAATGGAACTTCTTTAACAATCACCCATTTTTAGCTGGGAAAGAAACTCTGCTTGAGCATTTGAAAGGAAGAATGAATAGCTTTCTTGACTGATAGATTTAGCACCTACGCATAAGAAGGTAAGAGATGGAATTTGCTGCACGTTTAAAAGCTCTCTTTTTACAATCCTATAATACTTTAGTTTGAAGTAGAGTCAAGATGACTGGATGGAGCTGAGCATTTATGTATGTTTAGTAATTAATAATTATTGTTTGATATTCTTTTTTATATGTAATTTTATTAATGTTTAAGCAAGAAGATAAAAACTAACAGAAACTAATAGAAAGTAAAAAAGAAAAAAAAATCTGAGAAAAAGCAAAAGATGTAAGAAAAAGGAAAAAGTTACAGAAAAATAGAAAGGAAACAAAAAAATGCACAGCTACCAACATTTTTCACAGCAGTTATAAGTGCAACTATATTTTAACCCCTCTCTCTAAAGTTACTTCATAGTACTCTTATTTTTATAATCCAGTCTGTCTAATCATCAAAATCCTACGGGTTTGGGGTTCTTTGAAACAGATGATACCGTAGTACATTTTTCAAATGTGCAAAGGGCCACTGCTTTTCTTTATGGAGCTACTTTAATTTCAGTTACTGGTGTGAAGTAATGCTAAAACACAGGAAAATGAGGCACTCAGTCTCAGCTTCTCCACTCGAAGTGTTGAAGTGGAGTTTCACTCTGACAGAAATGTCTTCTATAAATGCACAGTAAAAGCAGTTTGGTTGGTCTCTCTGCAGTGCCTAGAAACAAGGCTTGGCTTTTTAGACATACATTAGGGAGACACTTTGTGGAAATAAAAACAAAATACCTCTTTGAGGTTTTCACAGTCCGATTACATATAGCCTGACCTGAAGTATTTTTTGCACTTCCAGTTACTGTAGTAGTACATTCTTGAAGCCATAGAAAGCAGGGAAAAAAATGGCTGGTTGGAAAGATTTCATTTAGTCATCTTATCAACCTTTCCTTTCACCCTTATCCTCTACATCTGCTATATGGCTGCAGGGCAGAAACAGTGTCTTTAAGCTCTCCCTTGTTCACTGCTCTGTTAGTGTTAATTGGCAGTAATAATCCCAGCCACCATCTCTGCCTTGGCAGGTTAAAGAAGAGAGGAAACAGTTTCTCTCACTTTTGGAAATGGAAAGTTGTTTCATATTTGTCACAATATATAATTGTCATGAGTAAGTCACCTTTTTGATTTGTGGAATGTGTCACATTTCCAGCAGATTTTCTTCGTCTTTGTTCTGTAATAAGTAATAATTTGTGAGAGGATGACTGTGTATTTTCTGGGTGTAAATAAACTCACTAAGTGAATATTGTACAGACAAGGATCTTCATGAAAGTGAAGCTGAGCAATAGCACAGCTTTCTAGCGGCAGATTTAGATTTCAAAGCATCTGCCCTCTGACCTTGATTGTGTGTAGACCAACTATGCACAGTGTTGAGAGTTTTTGAATGTCTGCTGCCTTGCTGTGGTTATTAGGGAATTTCATTATTTGTCTAGTAGTTTCTAGCAGCTATATCCTTTCCACTGCCTAAATTCTGTATCTGAAAGTGTTTTAAACAAGAGGCTAAGATGGAAAGAAACCTTTTGAAATTGAAAGTGGAACTGCATGAAGATGAACTGTTCATCTGTGAAAGAAGTAAAGTGTGAAAGAATAGTATAGTTTCATTAATTGAATCTGAATAAGACACTGTAGGGAGGTTAGAGACAAAGAAATGTAAAGGTCAGAATTGATCATATGGTCTGAAAACAAGCATTGAAAATGCCGGAAAAGAACTGAGTGGAATTGCTTTAGTTTATGTTTTTCTCTTGACAGCCCTTTCATGTTAAAAACCTCTAGAAAGATAATAAATGGACATGTTAAATCTGATACTTTTCCTCTCTTTCATTTAACTCTTCTTTAGTTCCAACTCTTTAGAGTTTAAAGAGACAGTTCTTTATTACATGCAATACATCATTAGAAACACCATTCTAAGTATTCCTCATTTGACAAATCTTGTGCCCATTTTTTTCCAAATTGCTAATTTAAAATATTCTAAATATTCTTGTGTTTGTTTTTTTAATACTTGAATAAACAACAAGATTTGTAGATTTTTAAACTAAAGATATGAATTACTCAAAACAGAAGTAATTTGGGTTATAAAATGTCTTTTGAGTATCATGTTTTACTTTGATCATCAGTTTCTATACTTAGGGACTTGCATAATCCAGTTTTGGTCCATCATTATTATTAGTATGATTGAGAGCAGCTAATGTGAACCCTTCTGTCTTGATTGATAATATTTCAATCATGTCACATCTAGAACTTCATAAAAGACAATTGGAATTGATGACATGTTGTTATTCCTGCAAGGGGCAAGTAGGAAATATCAAATAACAAAACAGCGTTTGGATTTAGATAGAGCTATGTAAACAAGAGGGTGACTGGGTGCTGTTTTACATGAACTGCGATTTAGAAATAAAACAAAAGTGCTCCTCAAGGCCAATCTATGTTTTTATATTTATAAAATAAAAACATACGTACATTTAATAATTAAGAGATAATCTTACATATGCAGTCTTGTTTAAATAAACCAAGATTAAATAAAGTCAATTTTATTTTAGTATTAGCAACTAGCTAATAACATACACACACACACACACACACACACAAAATAGTAGCTAGTAATTACATCACAACCTCCTTTTTTCTGTCTATTGGTATGAAAATCTGAGGGGGAAAAATCTCAAGGAAGTTATAACTACAGTTGTTTAGGCACTTTTTTGTTGTTGTAACAATGATGCTGCTTTTAGAGAAATATTCCGTTCAGATCAACCATGTTGAATATATCTGTGCACGGATTGTGAAGAATGCTATGCAAAAGTAATAAAAGATTCTCTTATACAGGTAGTCTTTGGTGAACAAATGTAATTGGGATTGGGAACTCTCTCACTAAGTGACATGGTTGTAAAACATAGCTTTATGTACACATGCTAACTTACAAAAGTGGTTTCAGAAGTTCAGTTGTGGTCATTAGGTGAATCCTGCACAGTTGTTAGGTGTGATGACACATGATCACATTTTGCAACCTCTCAATAGCTTTCTGATTCCTGCAGTGAAGGTCACAAAACACAATCACATGACTCTGAGACCTTGCAACAGTTGCAATTGCAGAACATGAACCATGATTCCATAACTCTAAGATTTTTCAGTTTTCCTCCAATTATTTTATGTTCTAATGCAGATAGAATGAGAATCATTTTGGTCTAATGTAGTGTTTCCCAATCTTTTTTTGGCCATGCCCTACATAAGCTTCTCTAAAATCCTGATGCCCCCCCCCGTTATATAATTCTTACTATTCAAAAAGTGAACTTCTACTCACCCAGAGGAAGCCTAAAAAGCCATTAACTTGGTTTAAACAAGGTTCCAATTTCCCCCATTAAAAATCAAATTTGCCCCCTGTGGGGCGTGGGCCCCTAGTTGGGAACCCTAGTCTAATGATTAAGGCACCAGATTAGAAACTGGGAGACTGTGAGTTGTAGTCAGACCTTAGCCATGAAAACCAGTGAGGTGACCTTGAGCAAGTCACACACACTCAACCTAACACACCTCACAGAGTTATTGTTGTGGGGAAAATAGGAGGAAGAAGGTGTGTGGGATATGTTTGCCACCTTGAGTTATTTGTAAAAATAATAAAGGTGGGATATAAACCAATAAAAATAAAATAAAATGAAATAAATCCTAACTTGGAATGGTTCCTGAATGAATGGTTAACCAAGGACTACCTGTATATAAAAGTAGCCTCCTCTAGTTTTCCAAAAGATTATTAAACTATTGCCTTTTTTCCAAGTGTATGTAATATATTAGTTATTCAAAAGTATATATTTTCTAGTTAAAACAGGTTTTAAGGAGCCTTGCTATTTGAAACCAAGTGACCAAATACTAAAACGTTTTAGAGAACAATTTGACCTGCTTATGAATCGTCTTCATTCATTGCTCTTTGCTTGATCTTTACTTCCTATTCCACAACTTTCTTGATGAGAAAGAGCAATAAGACTTGGAAAATAGTGCAGTCAAAATCAGCCTACTTTTTTTGGGCAGCAAGAAAATTGAAAGTTATGTCCCCTTTTGTGAAATTATTGTTCAGTATTGCACAATACTGCTCATTGTAATTTATAAGCAGCTTGCAGCTGCTGCACTATATACCAGTCTAAGATCTAATCAACCTTATTTTTTCTCCATTGTCCAACCGTTTGGAAATTGTACGTGCTATGTGAGTTTCACAGTACTTTTGACATCTCCTTTTGTTTCATTTTTCTGAAGAAGAGCAGAAATTGGTATTTTAAAATATAATATATGATTACATGCACAATTATTTTTTTCTGTAATCATTCAGACTTCAGATGTAATGTAGGACCTTGGTAAGCCAACAGTGTTCTAGAACCTGATGTGTAAAATAATTTGGTCTGACTGATTTTGTTCTATATACAAAGTCAGAACCTAACCTTGCAGTTAAATACAGGGCAAGGACCTACCAGACCTGATTTCAAATCCTCATTGAGTAATGAGGTTTATTGAGTGACTCTGAGCTAGTTTCTCTCTTGCATTCTAATGAGCAGGCTTTTTGTGAAGGATAAACAATTACTCTGTCTTCAGCTGCATGGAAGAAAAAAATGGATACAAATGTAATAAATGGAAGGTCTGGAAATGAAATACATTATTTCATTTTCTATTTGTGATAGGATTTCTGCAGTATACTGGTAATCATTGGTTCCTTTGCTGCTCTATCCAAATATAGGAACCCATTACTTTAAATTGAAAGATGCTACTATCTGTAACAATATTTTTTCAGCTCACCAGTACTTTTTCACTTCTACTACTCTTCAACTGTTCATGAACGTGGATGTATTTAAATGTGTAGTCACAGCATGGTGCAAATATTGCCCAGGTTTTTCATATTTCTGAAAGCTTCATGTTGCAACTAAGTATAGAAATCATTTTTTCTTTCAATTATTGATTGATACCTTAAATTTTGAGCTATTCGAAGTCTGCATTTATTCTTTTAATACTATACCAGTCAATTGAAAATAACTGTAACATCATAATTGATATAATAGTAATACTTCTGTTATCATACTCTAGAATACTCACATTATGTTCTGTTCCTCCGTATCTTCCAACTTCATCTGCCTCATTTAATAAATCAAGAATTTTTTAAAAATTGTTCGGGATTCAAATATCATAGTCAGAAGGACAAAAGAATGGTACGTTGTCTTACCTGAACGTCCATTCTCGTAGGTGTGGAGCTATCATCCATTGACTCAGTCCTGATTGGTTGAGAGACATGATGTAACCCATTCTGGATGATAGCTCCACCTACTATGGAGGATGGGCAAGTCTCTACAGATCTTTATTGCTATGACACGAAATCTCTTTTCCCTGCTATCAAGTTTGAAGATGTCGTACACTGAGCCAAGGCTACTTGTTCATGAAAACCGGCTTTTGTTATATTGTTGAAGAAAAGAGATTTCTTTAGTCTTATTACATGAAAGCATAGAGGAATTTGTCTGTGAGAGAGATTAATGAAAGTTGCTAATTAGGCACAAGAAAACTTGTGGATCTCTTGAGCATAATTTTCCTTTTCCCAGGCAAGCAGAGTTAGAATGTAGTAGATGCATACTTAACTATGTGGACAGTAGTTGATCTTAAATCTTTTTTTTTTGTCCCAAAGGCAATTTGGAGCATGTTAGTAGTGGATGGCAATATTCCTTCTGTGTTCTGTGATCCCTCCCTCCCCAGTAACACTACTTCCATTTTTCATTCTCCATTGATTTGTCCAAATTATTACCACCCTTCTGGTCTCCTGGAGACTACCCCTACCTTAGTGAAATAACACTGAGATAAGTAATTGATTTCACCCTTGATATAAAATCCATTAGAGTCAAAAAGGTATACTTTATAATAGTTGTAAGTTCTGTTGGTTCATGTACCTGTGCTGAGAAAATTTAATGTGACACAGTTGGTTTACACAGATAGCTATAGGTTTTTTTTCCTGTGACCTGGGACTTTATGATATACCCTTAATTGTAGCTGCCTTGTGCCCAAGTTTCTTTATGAACTTTTGTGCTAGATATGGGATTGTAGAAGGAATTCAAGGGTTATGTTGATGGTTAATAGGCTGTAGAAGAAACCTCTGAAAGTGGTCTTATCTCTGTTTGGAAAATAAATACTGTTAAAAAAAGTAATTGATTTCTAAACAAGAAATCTTCATCCTTTTTAATCTTGGAGAAATTACCCAATCTATATGTTCCCCAAAGTTTTCTAATACATAAGTTTAGCTAGCAATACAGGTAGTCCTCAATTTATGACCACAATTGAGCCCAAAATTTCTGATGCTAAGTGAGACAATTGTTAAGTGAGCTTTGCCTCATTTTATGACCTTTCCTGCCAAGTGAATCACTGCAGTTCTTACGTTAGTAACTTGGTTGTGAAATTTGGCTTCCTCTTTGATTTTGCTTGTCAGAAGGTTGCAAAAGGTGATTGCATGATCCTGGGACACTGCAACCCATCATAAATATGAGTCAGTTGCCTAGTGTCTGAATTTTGATCACATGACCATGGTGATGCTGCAATGGTCCTAAGTGTGGAAAAACAGTCATAAGTCACTTTCAGTGCTGTTGTAATTTCGAATAGTCACTAAACAAACTGTTGTAAGTTGAACTAACAGTATTTTTTGGCAAATTTGCCCTACCGGGAATTGCATTCAAATATTCTTCTTTAACCTTTTAGCAAAATCTTGCCGAATAATTACAATAATTTCCCTCCCCCCCCTACATTCTTGTTAACAATTTCAAAAAATTTTCTCGAGGAAGCATTGGCCTTGCCCCGTGGGTGCATCATTTTGGCACATGGATCATTAGTTTCTAATACATCCCATAGGACAAACGGTATTATATATGGCAAGAGCCATTGGAGAAAAGTTGTGGAGGTCCATGTCTTGAATTCATTGTAGACTAATAAGCTGAGGTGGGAAAACAAGCAATGAATAACATGCCCTAACTAGTATATTAGAGAGACAAAGACGTTTGCTATTTACAGTCTAGACTAGAAACCGTTTCATCTTGTTCCTACAACATCAGTAACTGGAAACTGGCCCTGCTGCTTTTTGCAGCTCTTTAATAGAGTTCATTCTATTGTTTGGACCATTTCTTAGGACAGACGATATCTTGCTCTTTCTTTGTTATTAATGCATTGGAATGACTTATTTTGATTTATTAATATTTATGTATAAATTAAGAACTGTCTTGATATTTTTTAATTGGTAGCTGTAAACTAAAATCATATTATTATTGTACTTAAATTTTTACTTTCATGCCTTTTTAAAATAAATTTTGTGGCTTTAACTGCTACAGAAAAGCAAATATAGGGAATATGATGTGTTGATGTGTAGTAATTTGAGAAGATAAAAGGAATGGAATTTGTAACAAACTGGAGTACAAGTAATCCTTGACTTACAACCATTCATTTAGTGATTGTTTGAAGTTACAAGGCATTGAAAAAAAAAGATTTATGCCATTTTTCACACTTACGACTGTTGCAGCATCCCCATGGCCATGTGATCAAAACTTGGATGCTTGGCAACTGGCATGTATTTATGACAGTTGCAATGTCTCAGGGTCATGTAATCACCTTTTGTGACCTTCTGACAAGCAAAGTCAACGAGGAAACCAGATTCACGGAACAACCATGTTATTAACAACTGCAGTGGTTTATTTAACAACTTAACAACTGTGGCAAGAAAAATCATAAAATGGGATAAAACCCACTTAACAACTACCTTGCTTTACAACAGACATTTTGGGTTCAATTGTGGTGATAAAATTGAGGACTACCTGTAATGAACTTTTGAATTGTGTTCACATTAAGCTGAATCTGTGGTAGAGGATACATGCTGAAACTTGTTTTTGTTAGATTGAAATCTTTACAGTTGAATTTCATCCAATCTTTTCTGCCTAACTACTGTTGTAAACAAGGTCTATTAAAAATGTTCTAAAGTTAAAAAGGTGTTTGATGTATATTAAGGGCAGATAATTTTGGGACTTCTAATATTGTTGAACTACAGCTTCTACTACCATCACAATTGGCCAAGTTGTCTGAGGCTGTGGAAAATTGGGACATAGGTGTCCAGTTCAGCATTGTACAAATAATTGCTAAGCGACATGATCATCAAGTGCGATGTCACATGACTGCATTACTTAGTGATGCAATTCTAGTAATCCGGGATTCCATTGTAATCGGAAGACTGCATGGCTCATTAAGTGAGGACCCTCAGTAATGTGGGGTAGAGGTGGAAGACGTAGGCAAGCAAGCCAGCATGTAACAGTCATGGGGGGGGGAGGTGCCAGCACAGAATGGGGTGCCATGGGTGGGCACTAGGGAGTGCAGATGGGGGCCTCTGTGGATGGGGCTGCTTTGCTGGGGCCATGAGTCCCCTGTATTGTGAACAACTGCCAGCCAGGGAGATCCTCTCATTTCCATGGTGTCTTCTCATGGGTAGCTAGGATGCCTATCTGTGATTCTTGGCAATTACTTAGTCGAGGTGGCCTGAGAGGAAGCTGGTGGTGAGGGCAGGGGTGCCCTGCACAGGATAGCCAAGAGAGCATCCGTGCTGTAGAGTTTGAGATTAACCAGTCTTTGCAAGCCCGGCATAATTAAAAACAGGAAATCTGAGCAGAGGATTCTGAATCCTGAATTGTATATTGACAATGTGGTAGTTACAGAATGCATCTATCGGCATGGTTCTGTTGTTTTAAATTTTATTTGTTTTTGCTTGCAAAAATATTAAATCATTCTATGTTGAGAATCATGCATCCATATATTATATTAAGCAGGTTTGCATCATGTAATCTATTTGTATTTGTAAAGTAGCGTCTGGAATGCCACCAGGCCTCTGCCAAATTAAATTAAAATTTAAAAATAATAGAGGAAGCGAAGTTGGAGTTTTTGCCTGGTTTTTTTTTTTAATTAGCTACAGTCATGTAGAAATCCTTCCCATCCCTACTTCCCTTGTACAGTTCACACATTCATATACAACTTTACTCAGCATCTAAGCCAGTGTTGCAGCTGCCTCTGATAATTGAGCCACACCCTGCGTGCTGACATCCAGAAGCAGCCTCATCCCACCCAGGCTCTTAGCTTAGAAAAGCAAACTTTCTAAGCAAACATTAAGACAGAGTGGAAAATGGGTGTGTATTGGAGGAAAGATGATAAACACATGGCGTACAGATGGGTGACACGTGGAGATTGACAGCTATTCCAAACAGGCAAGAAGACTGTCATTCAATTGCCAGGACCACAAGCTATGGTGAGCAGCATATCTGGGTGGGAGTACTGTCTGGAGTACTTACAGTTTTGCCAGGAGCTTGATAGCAACCAGAAAAGGAAGCGCAACTGAACAGTACTTTATCCCAACCAGTTTAAGAACTTTTGGAAAAAGGCAAAGGTTGTACTCTGTGCTACCTTATAGACTTTGAGACTTTTGTTTGAATTGAGTATAAAAACTTGAGTTATTAAAGACACTTATACGTGGAAACATCACCGTGCAAAGTCTAGAAGGGTGGCTTTGTCCCAGAACAATAGCCTATTGTTGGGGAAAGGTGTGTTTTCAATGAAACACTATGTATAGATTTGGTATACTGTGATGTGTCCAGTCCTTGGAAAGCAAAGGACCTTCACACCCAGGTTGTATAATACTGCCAAATTTTATGAGATTTCCGTATTGTTACATTCTCTTTAGTACAGGGGTCTCCAACCTTGTCAACTTTAAGACTCGTGGACTTCAACGCCCAGAATTCCTCAGTCAGCTTTGACAAGGTTGGAGACCCCTGCTTTAGTATATTAACATTTATGAAAAGTTGGCCTTATTTAGGAAGGATACAGTTGTCATTCAATAACTAATGTCTCACAATATCTAATGAATCTCACAATATCTAAAGAGTCTCACAATAGATTTGTATCCTGTATGGAAAAGTAAGCAAGAAGTGCTGATCAATTTTATTATATAACACTTACATTATGACATATAATCAACTAATGTGCACAATTTAATAACTTTGTATCATTCTAAGTTGTACTAAGCTACTTTTTTATTTTTATTTTTTATTTTGGCACATATATCAGCCTCTCTGTTTAACTTGACCCTTAAGAAAATAAATTGCCAAACCGATCCAACGTCCTATTAAAGTACTTGGGTGACTGTAACCTTATGAGCTTTTCATGCTTACAGCCTGTTGTGTATTGGCAAGACTGCCCTGAGCAACTTAGCTACTTTAGCTTTTCCTGCTCCTTCATTCTGTGTCGGGGAAGGAAAATATTGCATACTTTTCTCTCTCCCAGGCACCAGACCTAATTAGCTGGTTGCTACTGGTGACTAGGGTATTGCAGTGTTCCATCCCTGAAGATGGGCTAGGATTAATGAGCTTTTGGCAGGCAAATGGTATGTCTATCAGAATTGGGGAATGTGGGGGTTGAAGGCAGTGCAGAAAAATTATCAGGGGTGCAAAGGACAGAATTTTTGCTTATATATCACTAAACACCTTTGAAATTCTGAATCTTTATTTGATTTTATAAAGCTTTCGTGCAGTCATACATGCCACAAGTTATCTGTTACCTAAAATCCATCCTGAGATTATAAGGATTCAACAGAAACACTACAGCTTTTGTAACTTGAAAGCCATTTGAAAAAGTTTTCAGCAAATCAATTATATAAATTCATCTCCAACCTCAATCTAATATGAGTTTGTCTTAATCAGATCCTGTTTATTGCTGAGCTGTTTGCAAAAGTATTATTTACACACACATACAAACACAGACATCAAGATGTACCCTGTGACAAGAAATCTTCCTATAAATAGAGGTCATAGATACAAAAATGTGGTAATATATTTGTAGTTTTTAAGTGCTGCTTTACAATACACTACTTTTGTTTTTTAACATATTCAATTATAGTTGAAGCAATTTAGCATTAATTGTTCCAGCAATGTGGAGCAAGATGTAAAATGCATTAATGAGATCATGTATGCTAATCCTGATCCATTATTTTTATACAATATTGTAATCACAACTCCAAGGAACAGATACTTTTGTTAGAGAAATTACAAAATTTTTGCATAATTTTCAATTCTAATTACTGTTCAAAGGCCAAGAAACTATTGCTATCTTTGTAAATAATTTGTGGCTGTAAGAATTCTACATTTCTCTGGTCTTCTGATTTAAGAGGTGGAAGTCTCTGTGTTGTTCTTATAGAAACTGCTTCTGATGTTGTCATAGTTTTACTGGTGTTATTCTAAAGTTGTGATGTGCTTTGATCTGTAACTTTTAGTTGTACACTTACATAAAGAACAGTACATCAATAGGCCCTAAATCAGAAGGATTATTTTAGTAGATGTTACTTTCTGCAGCAAATAGAAAATAAGATAATAAATATAATTATTCAATTTTTGCCCCGCTGTTTTAAAATATAACTGTAAGGTGGCAAATGTATCTAATACTCCTGCTTCATATTTCCTCTGCAGCAACAACCCTGTGGGTTGGGGTGGGGTAGGTTGAGAGAGAGGGAGAAACTGGTTCAGAGTTATCCAACTGGCTTTCATGCCTAAGGGGAAGCCTTGAATTTTCAGTTTCCTAGTTTCTAGGCTAGAGAGCCATTATTCTAAACTCTTCTCTAATTGAAATTTCTGAGTAGATCAAACAAGAGTGTGATTTCACAACAACAACAACAACAAGAGCAACAACAACAACATCATAATCTCCAATTGAAGTGGATAAGGTGATGCTTCTCAAATATAAAAGTTCCAAGACATATGACAACAGTACCTATTTTGGTCTGGCCAAGCCTTGTTGGAGGGATATGATATTTTAGAACCATTACATAGAATGAGGTACAATGCATGGTAGATACATTCTCAAATAGCCTTGAGCTGACTAACTATGCATGGAGTGTGATTTGACATTTTTTTGTTCAGGTATCGAATTAAAGTTGTAAACAAGCATTGGTTCCTACATGTCTTGAGTCTTTGGATAAATAAAAATATCAAATAATACTTGAAGGCTTATAAAGATTCACTTTATGACTTTCCAGGTGACACTGGAGAACTCTGGAACCCAGTGTGATGTTTGTTATTAATCTACCTTTTTTCTGATTCAGTTTTGTGTGCTAGCAGACTTTGTCTTTCTGAGTTTAAAATAATTTTACTCTTTAGAGGGAAGAAAAAACAACAACCAAACTCCGTACCCTTTGACCTTCCCATCCTAATTCACTTTATTGTGTGGATAACTTGATGGAAAAAGGGCATTTTTAAATATTGCACCAAAGGCTGATTCTAGCTATAATTTCCTTATTTTAAAATAGTTCACATTATCTGTTAATAGGTGCTTTAAACAATTTATTCTATGCGTGTGAATAAATTTTGCATGTAATTCTAATGAGGCCATCCATTGGGTTGTTGCTGGAATGGAATATGAGTTAATGAGGCTATTGCTACTTCATCTGTTTTATTTTCAGGCCAGTTCCATTTGGATCTGTCTCTCCCTGAACTGTATTTATACTTCAGCTGTTCATTAGGGGGAAAAACATAATATTGTTGGAGTTTCTCTGTTCTTTCCTGCTATCACAAAATGGCTGCATGATCAGTAATAAATAAAATACTCATTCTCTAGAGCAGAAGATAGTGAGGTCTTCTCTATCATCCTCTCTGGTACATTTTCAAACTGAGTACATTGAGCCAACTTGACAATTTGTGTTTGTTTTCTGAAAATACTTAATGTGGATGCAAAAACATTTTTTTTGGGGGGGGGGGGAAAGATTATAGTTTTAAGGTTACAAGTTTACTTTATATTGGGTACTGACTTCCCATTTTAAAAATTAAACTGGAGCGGCGTGCAGCCTGCCAGGGAGCAATTACAGCCACAGTGGTTGGGACTAAGGCGATATATAATGTTGTTTGCCTTTCTTAGTCTTTACATTTCCATAAATTGTATCCTAGCAAGCATCCATAAATTATGCCCAGACTGAACAGCAACCCATTTTACCAACCCATGGGACCATAGCAAAAGTGCTTCTGATTACATGCAGGGCATTTTTACCTTTCTAACATGAGTTAGAGGAATTACCAAAATGACATTGTTTCCTCTAAGCTGGCTATACTGCAGATTTATCTCAGAAAATTAAACATTGCCCTGTTTCCCTGTCACACTCCAATATAGTTCAGAAAGCATCTCTCTTATAAAACCAGCTTTAAAATGCGTAAGAGATAGCGTAGTTTTTTCTCTTTAAAAGAAGCCTCTCTTGACATTTTTCCCTCTCCTGTAATTTTCTCAATGCATAATCTTTTAATCAGCTTTCGGAGGACAAAACAAAGGAAATTGGCCTCCAGTTTGTCACTTCTTACTGATGTGGAAACGATAATGGTGTTGCAACAAGCTATAATGTTGAAAGAATAACATGTTATGATGTCATCACAGAAATGGTTGCATCTGAATGTCATTATGTGATGAACATCATGTTTTGGCATCATTTGACCACCTGTAGATACCCATGAATGACAAGCTAGTTACAACTGCAGAGTGAAGAAAAATCGCAGAAGTGAAAGAGAGAATGATCAAAAATTTATCAAACTGCTGTTTGATAAATTCTTGATCATTCAGCAGAGATGAATTCAGAGTCCATTTGAATTTTAAGGATAAATTTATTATCAAAAGAAGGCTTTAAGCTTTATGGGAAGCATGGTTGGTAATAATAATGGCATCTACAATGCATGCATTAACTTTAAATGCCAAATAATAACAAATTAGAAAACATTTTAGGTAAAAATCCCCTTCAATTAGTATATAGTCCATATGGTATACAATTGCTGAAAGAAATTACATGTTCACTCTGGTTGGACCAAATTTAATAATGTTAAGCGTTGTTCCTCTAACAGCAGTGACTAGAAAGCCATCTTCCTTAGCTGATATTTCTTCTTTGACAATCAATTTAGAGAATTAAACAGCAACATTCTTTGCAAATTTAGGATTAACATTTCCATTCATCTCCCCCTAACAAAGCTTTCTCTATGAACTGTTTAGCTTTTGGGAAAATATGGGACATATGTTAAAAAAAACATTTCTGTTCCCATTATTTTTAGGATAGAGTAGACCATATTTGCCTATTCTTAAAAGCTCTTTATAATTTCATGTTACAAATGATACTACAATACAGAATTAAAAACTTTGGAAATGAGAAACATAAGAGACATCTTCTTGAATGACAGAAAATAATCATTTAGCCCCCCCCCCTCTCCTCCAAAGAAGATAACAAGAAGAAAAAGTGGACAAAAGAGCCATTGCTGGATCAAACTGATGGAACTGGATAGAAATTTTTCTCCTATATAAGATTAGGATCCAGTTGGATGGCCCACTAATTTAGATTCCTTAAAAGAGGATTCTGGGAAGTGTACTTCAATGCATCTGGAAGGCATCAAAATGGGGAGATGTGTCCAAATGCAGATACTTTTCAAATACTGTGAACGCTTACTTTTGAAGAGTTGGACATAGTTAGCCAAGCTGAAGTGATTGGTTGCAAGTAAAGCAAGATGAAGCTTGTATTGAGTCCACTTCATGTCTTGAGGAAGTGATTCTTCATTTCTATTTATAAATCCAGTTTGATAAATCTGCTTATCAGAGAATCACTTTACCAGAACTCTCCATGGCATTTTCAGAGAAACCTTAGACAACACATCAAAAGCTGTATAATTTATTATGAAGCTGATCATTTTTGGTTTGTGAAAGCCTTGTTACAATAATTAATGTGCAGGGCTATAATCAGGAAGAAATTTGCCTCACCCATAGAAGTTCACCACCTAACTTTAACCCAGATGATACCTCTCAGCACAGCCTACTTTACATGGTGATTCTTGCGAGAATAAAATTGGAGGAATGTGTGCTGTATTGTCACTATGTATGTATGTATTATTAAATGTATTTGTCACCCATCTCATAAATGACTTTGGGGTATGTGGGATATACCGTATTTTTCGCTTCATAAGACGCACCGGACCATAAGATGCACCGAGGTTTAGAGGAGGAAAACAAGACTAAAAAAAATCAAGCGGAGCCTGAGAGGACCACAGATAGGTGTCCTCTCATGTGCCAGCTCTGCCTATTGATTCCTGCACTGAAGAAAACAGACAGAAGAGGTGGGCAATGACAAAGACAGAAGAGGTGGGGTTCAGCACTGTAAAAGGACCCCGCTGCCAGAGCCCAGCTGCTATTCACCAAAGGACCAGCACCATCCACCTGCGTCTTATGGAGCGAAAAATATGGTAAATCTAGTGAATCAAATGAACATCTTATTCCAACATTCTTTGGAAATTCCCAGCACATCTGCAGGTACAAATCTTTAGGGGATTACACCGAAGAAAGTCCACTTTTTACAATATCTGAGTAAACATGCACAAGATTATTAGAAACATTTTAACAGATTATATCACATTTTCATTCTTCCATCAATAATGTAATATAAAAATTTAGGATAGAACTCACACCCCATATTATGAAGCCCTGGTAGTTTAATTCTAAAAATTTCATTATTTTCTCCTTATTCTGTTAATGAAGTTATTAAATAACTTTTAGAAGATTATTATGGCACTTTGCCAGTGACATAGGCTGCAGTTTCATTTTATTGATTGCACAGTATGATTTTGAATGAATTTTTGAGTCATTATACTTTTGTTAGCTCTGTATTTTTATTTGCATTTGAAAAATAATTTTTTTTTACTTATTATAAACATATTTTATTAAATATACAGTAATTGTGTCATTTGTCATAATTGAGCACAAATTCCAATTTCTGTTAACAGTTTATTAAGCGGTAGCTCGGAAGTTATTTATTCATTGCAATTTATTAGGAGGCACATCAAATTTCTCTGGGTTTGAAAACTTTGTAGTGTGTTTTCAGAAATTTAAAATAGAACTGATAGCATATTTACAGTTTCATGAACATAGAACTGTTTGAGTTATTTTTTGAAGGCCAGGAAGAGGAGTAGTTATTTCTAAATCTGCTCAAGTGATTTTATTTGGTTTTATTTTATTTAAGTGATACAGTAAGGATACAATAAGTGTAAACTTCAGTCTTTATTCTTGGATAGGCTTGCATTTTATGTAACAGTGTTTCTCAACCTCAACAATTTTAAGATGGATGGACTGGATGGCATGGATGGCATGAAAATTCTAGGAGTTAATTCTACATACCGTATATACTCGAGTATAGGCCGACCTGAATATAAGCCGAGGCACCTAATTTTACCACAAAAAACTGGAAAAGTTATTGACTCGAGTATAAGCCTAGGGTGGGAAATGCAGCAGCTACCGGTAAATTTCAAAAATAAAAATAGATACCAATAATGTTTTTGAATATTTATTTCAAAGAAAAACAGTAAACTAGCTCTGTAAGTGGAAAAGAGGGTCAATAAAAACAATATGGTATCAACAATAACTTTAAAAGTACAAAAACCTTAGCTCATTCAGCAACCAAGCTAAAACACAAGAGTAAAAATCCTTCAAAACTGGATTCCTCCTCATCATCTGTATGTCCAAACAGAGCTTCAGCATTAGCTGGTGTGAGGTTATCAGCAGACATTGTCATCGTTGCAGAGCGGCAGGAAGGGGAGGAAGTGGAATCGTAAGACAGCCCTGCATTACATTAGAATGTGAGGAGGGGGGATGGTGCGGTGCGCGTTGCGTGGCAAACTGACACAGAGGGAGGGGAAACTCAGGGGCGCCGGGCCATTCACGAGCGTCACCCAGCGGCATGGCCCCGCCCCTTTTTCTCCTCCATTTCGGGCAAATTTTTCACTGACTCAAGTATAAGCCGAGGCAGCTTTTTTCAGCCCAAAAAGTGGGCTGAAAAACTCGGCTTATACTCGAGTATATACGGTATCTTAAAATTGCGAAGGTTGAGAGATGCTATTATATACAGGTAATCTTCTTTCATTTAGTGAACCTTCAACGTTACACCGGCACTGGAAAAAGTGATGTCCATTTTTCACGCTTATGACCGTTGTAGCATCCCCATGGTCACATGATCAAAATTCGGCTGCTTGACAACTGATTTATATTTATGACAATTGCAGTGTCCTGGGTGATGTGATTAGCTTTTGCGATCTTCTGAAAAGCAAAGTCAATGGGGAAGCCAGATTCATTTAACAACTGTGTCACTAACTTAACAACTATGATGATTGATTTAACTGTGGCAAGAAGGGCATACTGTGTTTCCCCGAAAATAAGACCCTGTCTTATATTTTTTTTGAACCCTGAAATAAGCGCTTGGCCTTATTTCCATGCACTCAAAAGCCCAATTTGGCTTATTATCAGGGGATGTCTTATTTTGGGGGAAACAGGGTAAAATAGGACAAAACTCACTTTACAAATGTCTCACTTAGCAACATAAATTTTGGGCTCAATTGTGGTCGTAAGTCAAGGACTACCTGTAATATATGTATTCACTGCAGTTTTGAAGTGTCAAATTTCCAACATTATCTTTCTGGATTTGCCTTTGTAGATGAGTTTATAAAATAACTACTGATAATAGCAATAGCACTTAGATGTATATACCACTTCATATCCCTCTCTAAGCAGTTTACAGTATCAGCATATTGCCCCCAACAATCTGGGTCCTTGTTTTACTGATCTCGGAAGGCTGGAAGGCTGAGTCAACCTTGAACCAGTGGGTATCAAACTCCTGGCAGTGAGATGAATTAGCCTGAAATACAGCATTCTAACCACTGCACCACCCTGGGTCATAATGGTTTTATGATCATTTGCATGGGGCTGAGATCCAAAGCATGTTTGAGGAAAGTGAAATAATGGTGTAGTCTTTGCTTAACGAAAACACATTACAGATTAACAGATAAAATACGAAAGTAAATAATTCCATAGTGCATAGATGTGGAAGGACATATAGGTATTGTGTAGTGTTTTTCAGTAAAGTTTTTTGTTGTACATTATAAAGTGGGACATACTGTGTATTTATTTAAACAGTATAATATTGAAAAAGCGTTGACTGTTTAAAATATAACAATAGTTTCTTTTTATACACCTCCTGACATCTTTGTGGATATTGCTATGTGTCCCCTTATGAATGAAAACAAAGAAAATCCTGACTATCTGCATAAGCTGCTGAACATCATTTTCTTTATTCCCACTGCTGTTGCCATAGCCACCCTCTAGTTAAGCTTTATATTCTCAACTTTGCAGGAAGAGATGTCATCAAAACCTTGATGCATTTTAAATATAACTGAAAATACCATAAATGTAAAGTCTCCTTTGAGATACAGCAAATGGCAGCAAATCAACCTGTTACTAAAAACTTTCCTGCACAAAGCTTTGTATATTATTTAATCTGTTCCCTATAGAACAATAAATAAATCTCTGCTAATTTAATATTTAAACAACTTATTGTGTTACAGAAATAGATATGCATGATTAAGTACAATCCTCTGTTGAAAATGATTTGCGATAGAATGGTTTACTGATGAGAATTGTAAGGTATATATGAATATTTTGTAATTATTAATCTTGTTTTACAAGTAAAAGGATTTCTTATGATGGAAAACTAGATTATTTGCTGTTGAACAAAATTTTCCAACAAAATTCTTTACATATTTTATCACTCTGGTATAAAACAATTTTAATATAAAATATTCAGTTTATTTCCTCTTTTGATTTATCATGTAGCTCTGTCCAGGATTTTTATGTACATATATTTTTACTCAGCTACACTGACATGTTTGTTGTACTATATATTAAACAAGAAGAGTTATTCTGTAGTCAAATTCTTTAGACTATTAAAAAGGGTTGAGCAAAATATATTAAGAAAACTATATGGAAACCGATCATCAAGGTGGCCATATGGGAACATTAGAAAAACAAAACAAAATAGGATACTAGAATGGCCTTTTCACCTTTGGGAAGTGCAGTAAAAATGCATGCACACTATTGTACAAATCCACGGCTGAGATGAGCCAGTGACAACGTACAGAATATTGCATGTATCTCTTTGTAATAATTCTATACTGCAGGGTATAGAACTTTCTATATTTTAGCTTTTGAAATAATTACATATCAAAAGTAGCATCATTATCTGCTATGGCTTCAAATCCTTTGAAAGGTGTGCTTCAGATTGTAAGAAAGCATCTGGAAGTACTTTTTGTAATCTTTAAAGCATCATTTTCTTTCTTAATTTTTATTTAAAAAGTTTATATAAAGTAAAAATACAAATTCAAAGAAAAAAGTAAAAGTAAAAATAGAAAGAAAAAAAGAAAAAATAGAAAGAAAAAAATATATATAAAGAAACAACTTTCAGTTTTCTTTACAGCAGTTATAAATGCATTGTATTTTATCTTCCCTTTCTAAAGTTATATTGTGACTACCTTTATATTCTACCCTTTCTGATAGCCAAACCTATAAATCACAAGTTCACTTTTTGGTTTTCAGCAAAAACTCCACGAATTGTTTCAGTATCTGGGTCATTTTCCATGAACTTGTGACTGCTTCAGAAGCTACACCTATGCACTCGTTGCTGAGACAGCTGGGAGCAGTGTACAAAGCACCCTCAGGAGTCTAGAAGAAATTGCAGCTGCTTTTACTTATTTGAAAAGAGGTGGATTATACATGCTCCCTCATGTTCCAAACCCTTTTGAGGACTTTGTCCATTTTTAATGTATTTATGTTTTTTATTCTGGTAGCTTAAGATTGAATTGAAAGATTTGAACAATGTTTGGATTCCAAGGGTTGGTTTAGCAATAATTCCTCCTGGGAAACGTGTAGGTTCCAGTTCTGAAGAAGAAGAAGAAGATGGAACTAGAGAATTCAGATTTGAAGGCAAAAATATGCTTTTGGAAAGATCGTTAACTTCAACTTCTTAAAGGAACTAAACTGAATGAACCGTTTCTAAAGATGAAATTAGTGATAGCAAAGCAGCGGTGAAATGCTCCCGGTTCGGGCGGGCCCGTCGGTCGTTGCCTGCCCGCTTCCCCTGTCCCCCTGGATGCCGCCATTTGACTTCTTTTGCCCTCTGCGCATGCGCAGAACGCTTTGCGCATGCGCAGAGGGCAAAAGAACTAAAATGGCGGCGTCCAGGCGGGCAGGGGAAGCGGGCAGGGGAAGCCCTGCGCCGTGACTGCCGTCGGCTCTGCGACGACCGAGGGAACATTTCACTCCTGTAGCAAAGTATATTAAAGGTAAAAGTTTCCCAGTGATGTCTGACTCTAGGACAGTGGTTCCCAACCTTTCTAATGCCGCGACCCCTTAATATAGTTCCTCATGTTGTGGTGACCCCCAACCATAAAATTATTTTCGTTGCTACTTCATAACTGTAATTTTGCTACTGTTATGAATCGTAATGTAAATATCTAATATGCAGGATGTATTTTCATTGTTACAAATTGAACATAATTAAAGCATAGCGATTAATCACAAAAACAATATGTAATTATGCCAGATCAGAAATTCTCGGGCCAGTCTTTGCAAGAGCACAAGGAATATCATCTTCCACAACAAATCTACTTCTGTATTTAGACTTGATAACCAACAAGTGTACAACAATATTTCTCAATCTCAGCAACCTTTAAGGTGCCTGGTCTTCAACTCCCTGAATTCAAAGCAAAGCTGGCCCCTTAGCTGATGCCTTCAAAGCTCGGCCGCCAGGCGTCACAAAAGCCTCTCACCGAATGGCACCTCTCCTGACCAATCGGAGGGCTCGGGCGAGTTGAGTCGATATGGCCAGGCTTGTGGTGGTGGGGGGACTGAGGATGCCGGGGCAACCCCTGGGAAATGGTTGTTCGACCCCCAAAGGGGTCCCGACCCCCAGGTTGGGAACCACTGCTCTAGGGTGTGGTGCTCATCTCCCATTTCTTGGCCGAGGAATCCAGCATTGTCCAAAGACATTGCCATGGTCATGTACCCAGCATTACCAGAGGCGCATAGAATGCTGTTACCTTCCTACAGAAGTGGTACCTATTTATCTACTCGCATTTGCTTGCTTTCAAACTATTATTACTTAAAATGAAATTAAAGAGTATAGTTAGAGGCATTCAGACTGAAGCAAAAAGATGCTTTGAAGCATACCTAACTCCAATTGCTTAAACTAACTGAATTGTTCTTTTGAATCATATGTTTGCCTTCTCTAGTTGCTGCTGCATCCCAGGAACAATTTGAAATTTTAATTTAAGAATTTACCAAATTTACACCCCCCCCCCTGGTTCTCTGAAGTACGTTTTTGCCTTCAGATCACAGGTGTTGCATTGTTCTAGGGAGGTATATTTGCTTGTCAACTATATTCTGTCAATTATTTGAGAGGGTGCTATGATAATTAAACTGGAATAAAACCAATATAAATTAGGTACCATTATCACACTGATATGGTTAGTTTTACTGAGTAATATGGTTAGTTTTACCAAATTTTGCTTTAAAATGATGAATCAACTCATATTAGAAATACCTTTATATCTTCTCTACTAAGTCAAGAAAATTAAGGAGGTGGACATTAATGAATAGTAAATAGTTTTCAATATATTACATATAGAAGCAATTGTCAGGATAAAATAGTGCTTCAGCATTGTGATATTTCCAGAAGATCTCTAGTTTTACAGTAAAGAAAGTTGGAACTGTGTGAACTTTGCTCTTTTTTCCACTTTGTGAAAACAGACAGCTGGACTATCACTAAGGTTTATTGGTGTTGTTGCTGCTATACATTATGCACAAGAAAAATATAATTGAAATACAGAATATAAAAACAGACATTTGAGGGGATGATAACTTACACTTTTATGCTAAACAGTGAACTAGTACATTTCTAGTTTTGGTTGCAAAAGTAAATTGTGAGGTATGATGCAACTTTGCTTAATTCTAATAACATCTATTCAGAACAGTAGGGATGATATGCCACTTGTTTAATTACTTTTAAAATGTCAATTATAAGATACGTACATCAATGATGATCTGTTGCTAGTTCTATTTCAATTTATTCTAAATTGATCATCAACAGACTAAGGAAAATTGTATTAAGGCTTCAGTCAATAATAATGATAGCTACTGATATTCTTTCAGCTATAATTAACTATTGATAATAATTTTGGTTAGAGCAGTAGTTCAACTGTGTAGAGTGAACTCCACAAGAATTTGTAGGCTCTTAAAGTTGGAATCTTTAACCATCCTCTAATTAATATATATAATATGATAATAATATAATAAAATTAATAATATAATATAATAATATAATATAATAATATAATATAATATAATATAATATAATATAATATAATATAATATAATATAATATAATATAATATAATATAATATAATATAATATAATATAATATAATATAATATAATATAATATAATATAATATAATATAATAATATAATTAATATAATATAAGGATATTGATGATGATACTATGCTTAAAGAGCATTAGAAAACCAGCAAGATTTTCAAAGTACATATTTTTAAAATCTTCTGTAAAAGCAGTAAAATAATATTGCCTTTTCAGTTCATGCTTTTGCAAATAGAAGCTGTTGAAGGAATATTAATAGCAATGGTGACATAGAAATGGTAATCCCAGGCGCCTCAAATTATAATTAGAATGAAAGTATAAGAATTGATCACTTATGCTTGTTTGGATAATATTTTAAAAATGCAATGAAGCATCAATTTTCAAGAGCAAAATATTAATAAACAAGTACTTATGAATCTTATTTGGGCAAAATTAAGTGCATTATTATGTGAATGCTAATGACATCAGATGGGTGACCATCCTGAAGTTTTATTGTGATAAATGCAGAGTACTTCTTTTCCAACCTTACTACCTACACATGAGAAATAGTAGTCCTTATTCTGAATTCTGAATTTATAGTTCTGAATAAAGTAGTTAAATTGCTTTTCATTCCAGATCTAGAGAGGGTGCAAAAGAGCAGAGCAGAATCAACAAATATATCCAGATGTTTAAGCTCTGCAAATTGTTCCTTGAGTAGAGAAAAAATGATACGGGAAACTTGATACAATAATCTATATTAAGCACTAGCGTGCAAGCATTCACCTGTCATTTTGCTCTAGAGAATCTGTTTAGGCAACAGAAATCATAATTATAAACCTTTATTGATAAATCAAACAAATCCTGCAAGTTAGGCTTTTTTGACTTACCCCACTGCTTTGGCTTTGTGAAGAGTGCCCCCCAGAGTTTTGAAAAGGTGGTATTTTGACATCCACAATTCGTCTTAAAGAAATGTGCTATCAAGTTCCCATTTCCTTCTGCATTTGTATCTTCCATCTTTATTACTCTGCATCTTTGACAGCTATTTTAAAGGTACAGTCATAGATATGGTTTTAATCTGTGATTGCTATTTCAGATGAATCAGAGTGGTGTTTTTGTTCAGGTCCTTCAGTTTGCTTACAAAATGGAGATAGAATTGTCAGTACATCCACTTTTCTCTATGTGTTAACCCGATTTTGCATTATACTTTTATGTACAGTTTGGAGGAAGTGCATCAAACATATTTAACAAACAAAACAAAATATTATTAAAATCAGGCTGATTCATTGGGATGGGAAAAACCGGAACTTCCCTTTGTTCAGACTTTTATTATTTATTATGTATATGCCACCTTTATTATTTTTACAAATAAATCAAGACAAACATATCCAACACACCTTGCTCCTATTTTCTTTTAACAACAATCCTACGAGGTGAGTAGGTCTGAGAAAGAGTGACTCGCCCAGTTACCCGGTCTCCCACTTTTTAGCCAGGTGCTTAACCACTAGACTACGGGTGTCAAACTTGCGGCGTCACATTGCCGTCACGTGACATATCACAATGTTTTTCCCCTTTACAGAGCTGGGGTGGGCGTGGCCTGCGTGTGACGCATCTGGTCTGCAGGACCGCCAGTTTGACACTCTTGCACTAGACCAAACTGGCCATCTTGAAGGTACAGTTAACCCTCAGTGCATGAAGCATTGTCTTCTGTTTCTCCATCCAAATCTATTTGTCTTTTGGCTCTTCCTGCACTATTAGAGAATTCAGATGTGAAAGAATGGCAGAATAAAGTGCCAGTATTGTCAATTGCAGTTTGGAGAGACAGATTAACAGAGTTGGAAGGGACCTTGCAGGTCATCTAGTCCAACCCCCTGCCCAAGCAGGAGACCCTTACATCTGCCTCTACCTAGGATCGAACTCACAACCTCCTGATTGTGAGGCAAGAGCTCTACCTCTAGGCATATAGAATCTATGCTGACTTTTGACCATTCCTTCTAGCGTTTAGTCTTATTTGCAGAGATTAATTTACAAAGAGCAGCAGTAACGGTTAGCAAGATGATGACAAACTATCTACTGTCTATAGTCTCAGTCTTGGTGTGCCATTGATAACCCATTACAGCTACTGACTTAGTTTCAGAATTATCGATTCTAGAAGTGTAGTTTCAGAAATATAAGTTCTAGAAAAAGCTAAACGCCAAGAAATTTGAGTGGCTTCTTCCTAATTCATGTTAGTTATTTATGGCCAATGGGTTTTATTTTGTACCTCGACATTGATGATACCACTTGTATTATAATAATAATAAATTTTGTTTCCTAGAAATTTGTACTATTGCAGCCATAGGGATTGTTGATATGCCCTCTCACATTATGGAGCTTCAACAGTCTACCTTCAAGGAAATATCAAAGTTCACTGTCAGTTGCACTGTGCTGCTAGAAAAATCTGTATTGCTGAATTGGAGTATATTGATTGAGGTTATAGATATTCCGTAGTTGCTAAATCTAGGGTTGGTATCATTATCAACACACGTGAAAACATATCTGAAAAATATTTCTGTTTAAATTCGTATTAATAATAATTTTCTGCACTGTTTTCATTATCTAGAAATAAATTTGATGCAGAAATTATATAGTGTGCTTTGCTGTGTTATTCTTTATTTGATTTCAGAGTCTTGTGGGACACAGCTTTCTTTAAAGACTGTGAAGTATTGATCAGGGCATAGTATCTTCACTCTGGTGCTTGCTGAGAATTTCACTTCACTGTAAAGGGCTTCAGTGTGCTAATCCTCCTTACACTGCAGTACTTGTCACCTGCCTGATAGGTGTTAAATACTGCGTTGGAAGGGGATTATCATCAGCTCTTTTTTCATCTTGCAATGTAAGGAAAAAGAAAGCTTTCTTGCTGTTCTCTCAGGGTTGAGTAGGGAATTCCCAATAGTATGATTATGTATGATGTAGTAATAATTTCCAAAATGCTATATTAAACATGTGTTGCCCCTTCAATGTTGGCAAGAAGGATAAATCCAAAAAAAGTAATGTATTTTTTAAAATGTGAATGTTCCAGTTTAAATATAAGGCTTTCTATTTGCAGTATGTAAATGCAAAAATTTAAAAAGAGAGAACTTGCCAGGCATTAGCTTGATTCTTACATTATGGAATTACAGTTTGCAAACAATTACTTCTACAGACTGTATTAGTGCTCCTTTAAGATTTCCCCCCTAAAGTAGAAATAGAGCACTCTTGGAAGTAGAATCGAAATGTTGAAGAATTTGAGCTCTCTTCATTAAATATTCTTAATGATTCTATTTTTTGGAGTTTTAAACCTTTTCATACCTGTTAAATAAATTCAGTGATTAGTCACAGAAGTGTAAAAACAATTGAAAGCAATAAATGTTTATTATTTCTCATTCTTTTTTTTAATTAAGAATGTGCTTGGGATCAAGGAACAAGTATTAGTGGCCTGCAGTGTTAACAAAGAATTCTTGTAATTTTTGCTGAAGCTGGCAGTCAAAATTTAACAGTGTGTGTACAAGAAGAGTGGGGTGATTTATAAGTCAGTAGGCAGATTTGTTATATGGAAAGAGATCTGTTAGATGTGAAGTGGAATGTGCAAGGTACTGTAGGAAGTTAGCACCCACCCCTCTCCTAGGAAATGAGATATCCTAGGAGATATTAAAATGTAGGAAATATTCTGTGGAACACATCTGGAAACATGCTTTTAAACAAACAAAAGACTCCTCTTGGAAACCCCCACCCCTGCTAAGCTCACATATTCCTCTCACCTGGACTGGAAGTCTTTTGCATGATAAAACCACAATAGGATTTGCCCAAGGCCCTTTCATTCAGCCAAAGCTAGATTAGACAAAAGCCAAGAGCCACCCCAGCATGCCCCTGGGGGGTCTGAGAGCCAATGGGATACATTTCTATACAGGAAAAGGAAATCTAAGAGGTGGGACCCAACTTACACTATAAAAACCAGGAACTCAGCATATCTCTTCCTCTTTTTCTCTTCACCACACCTGGAACCATGTAAGTTACCTTTTCTGTACAGGGGCTCCTGCCATGTGCTCCTGTCCACCATTAAACCTTCCTTCCAAGCAACCTTCATGAATCCAGTGTCTTTTTCCCCACTTGGAACTGAACCTAAAAGGATATTTCCTTATAACAATTGGCGAGCCAGATGGATTCTAAGTAACCTCTTCAATGATCCTGGCCTAAATAAATTTATTAGGCCTTGGCCATTGGGAAGTAGGTTTTAAAGGGGTTTTGAGTTCAAAATTCAAGGGCTGCTTGGAAAGAAGGTGAGTACCTACCTCTAAATTTTACTTTAAACCATAGAAAACTGGGAAATGTGTGTTTGCATGTTTGTATGTGTGTGGGGGGGTAATTTTTGCTTTTAATTTTACTTTATGGCATATGTAAATTCCAATTTCAATTGAATAGTGTGTTGTCTAGGTACAAATCACTTTAGGGAAAAAAATAATCATGCTTTTTGTTTAACCAAGTTAATGTATCTTCCTAAATCCTTTGATATTTCCTCCCCCCCCTCTCCCCCCCTTCCCCCCCCCAGCCCTGTTTTGTCTGCTAGCCATTGCAGGATACTCATTTTATGGTGGTTCTTTTCCACTTCTCCAAATCTGTTTTAATTTGTTGCATCAATTTATAATAGTTATCTATATTTTTGGTTTCCCTTACCTAGGTGTAGGATTTTACTTTTCTTTGCATTAGATAGGGCTCAGGAAATTTTTTTCTTTCTTTTTGAAGATGGGAACCACATTAGCTTTTTCCCAGTTTCTCAGGTAGTCCACGTGTCCCAAGATTTTTTTTTTAAGATGTGCAGTGGTTCTGAGATTTCATTTACCAGCTCCTTTAGGACTCTGGGACCTGGTGTTCTCTTACTGTTTTTGCTTATTTTAACTTTAGTTTACAGTCTGTTTTATTTTTTCCTTTCCAGTTATATTTCTGGTTAGTTGGGTTGCATTTCTTTTTGCAAGAAGACATGCAAAGAATGAGTTAAGCAACTCATGGCTTTCTCTGTGTTGCCTTCTCTCCTTAGTGGTCCAACTGTTTCCTTGATTTTTCTTCTTGTTTTTTTTATGTATTGGAAGAATCTTTTATATTATCTTTCACTTTTGTTGCAAGTTTTTGTTCATTCAAGGCTTTTGTTTCCTGATTTTTCTTTACAGATTCTTGCTATCTGCTGATATTCTGCATTAGTTATGTGTCCCTCTTTCCATTTTTTTGTATCTGTCCTTCATTCATTCAATTTGTCAGTGAGGTCTTTGTGCAGCCATGCTGGTTTCTTGGATTTCTGTTTTTTTTTCTGATTGGTATTATGTTAATGATGCAGTTTCAAATCCTTCTACAACTTCATCTTGGTTGGTTATTAACATATTTTATTTCTCTCTTGGTGCAAAATTAGTTTTCAAAGTTTCCATGCCTTTAATTTCTGTGTCTGCCATAATATTTATATTTAGCACTTCCAGTATCAAAATGAATAGCATCCTTTTCTTGTGCCCTTTTTTTATGTATTTAAAATCATTCTCATTTTGTTTTTAATCTGTCTCTTAGAAAAAGCTTAAGAGAGCTGAATGTATAAATTCATTTAGGAACCTTTTAGTTTGCTGCCATTATTGAAGTATATATTTTATAGTCAGCATTCAGTGAAGAGATGGGCCTATAGTTTTATCTGCATTAAATCTGAATCTTATTTTGGAATCAAAGTAATATTTGCTCCCATTCAGGAATGTGGTACCTTTACATCAATCAACACCTCATTATGTAAAATCTTTGTAAAATTCTGCCACTGGCCCACCTGGTCCTGGTGTTTGGTTGTTCTTTTGTCTCTTGATCTGCTTCTGATAATTCCATCATTGATATTCATTCATTTAATAGTTTTTGTCCTTTTCTGGTACTTTAGGCAATTCCATTTTTTTTCCAAATATTCTTTAATTTTATTTTTCTGAAACTTCTTGCTCATACAGCTTTTCATAATATTGAATTATTTTTGTTTATCCTCATTTGGTAGTATAGAGTTTCTTTCTCATCTACCAGCCTATGTGTCAATGTCTTCTCTTTCTGTTTTGATTTGTGTAAGTTCTGTTTAGCGTTTACAGAGCACAGGAGCTTCTGTTAGGGAAGGAGGAAGTGTGTGTGTGTGTGTGTGTGATTGAAGGGTGGGAAAGCAAATTTTGTTGTTGTTGTTGTTGTTTTTATGTGCACATCCCAAAAGCAAACCCCATAATTTTTTTGGTTCTAAAATGTGAAGCTCGTGAATAGAAAGTGGAGGTCTTAGTACTAGTCGTACAGGGGCGACTACGTCCTCGCAGATCCCCTTTTTGGATCTGATAAACCTAAAGGAGATTCCCCAAGGAAGGGGCCCATACTTCTGTGGGGTAGCGGAAGTCCTTCCCAGAGTTTTTTAGCCTCTGAAAACTGCGGACGACTCCCCAAGGAAGGGGCCCATACTTCTGTGGGGTAGCGGAAGTCCTTCCCAGAGTTTTTTAGCCTCTGAAAACTGCGGACGACTCCCCAAGGAAGGGGCCCTTACTTCCATGAGGGAATCGGAAGTCCTTCCCAGAGTTTTTTAGCCTCTGAAAACAGTGAGCGCGTCACTAGCTAAGCCAAAGTGAACCTTACATTTAAAGGATCATGGGAAGCTCTAGTTCGAGGGTGGCGGGTACCCTTGTGAGGGCTTGGAACCTGGGACGCCAGGAATACAGGAATGTGCAAAAGTAGGAAATGGACTTTGCTGAGGGATGACACAGAAAAAACAAAACACAACAAAACAGCCAATTTGGCTAAATAAAGGTACTTAAGAAAACAGAAAAGGAAAAATGTTGAGGTGTTTGTTTCTCTCTCTCTCTTCTTTTCTCTCTCTTATATGTAACCACGTGGTTTGTTTGTTAAGACTTGTGCCTTCCCTAATTTTAACTGAGATTTATGGCAGGAAGGACTTGTGTGTGTGTCCTGTCATCCTCTTTGTCCATGTTTTTGTGTCTGTGTACGTCTTTGTCTTGTCTTGTGCGCACTCGAGGTAATTGCAACTGTAAAATATCTCTGTTTCCTAGAGATATGAATTTCAAATTGTTAGAAAATTAAAAGCACTGAAAAGAAAGGAAAATGTCTTTGCCCAGTTAGGACTGGCCAACCTGGTCTGGGACAAGGAACAGAGTTCAATTTTCCTATTCCTCTCTGTGTTTTTAAGAACAGCAAAAAAGAAATTTAAGGGACAATGTTTTAAGTTAATTTACAGGAAAATTCCATTCTCACATTTACTGTATGTACATGCAAACAGTTTTAATATTGCTCTTCTGTGATGTTTAATGGATGCCAATTCTCTGCTAAGATGAAAATGTCTGTTCATTTTTTCCCCGGTGATGTCTCCATTTTGTTATAATTGATTTAACTGCGATACTGATGTGTTGTTTGTTTTCCTCAAACCCTGCCTGCAAGCTATCTACTCCCCCCCCCCAAATATCTAATCCTTTTACAATGCCTCTCGTGGTAGAATTACCAGCAAAAGGGGGAAGGGACCCTGTTCTTATGTCTTTCAGCCCTGCACACATGATCCTGAAGCCTATGGAAGCAGACCAAATGGGCTCAGAAACTGCCTCCAGTAAAGACATTCCATCCATTTGAGCCGGAAGTGGGTTTGAATCTAGTCCTCTAGTCATCACAGCAACCAGAGTGGAGCAGATCTTTCCAAGCCTGATTGACCAAGCCTTACCACCAACACCTAAGGCCACCCAGCAGACATGAATGAAAGGACCCTGAGATGGACAAATAAAGACCAAACATCTATTTTCAATCCCCAGCAGACAGCTGAAAAGACTAGGGGGGAGGGGGGAACTTCATTGTAAAGTTTTTCTTTCTTTCTTTGCTTCAGTCACAGAAATTCATTGTAAAGTTTTTCTTTCTTTCTTTGCTTCAGTCACAGAAATTCATTGTAAAGTTTTTCTTTCTTTCTTTGCTTCAGTCACAGAAATTCATTGTAAAGTTTTTCTTTCTTTGCTTCAGTCACAGAAATTCATTGTAAAGTTTTTTTTTCTTTGTTTTCTTTCTTTCCTTGCTTCATTCACTGAAATTCAGTGTAACGTTTCTCTTTCTTGTCTCATCTATATTGTAATCAGTTTAATGTACTCATGTAAGAATTGTATTGGGAGTGGTTGCCACAGTGAGTTCTGTACACTTTAGATTTCTGTCTAGTGGGAGGTAAATTTGTAGCTGCATACACAAACACACAGAGACACGCCATTCAGAATTAGACTGAGGTTATCCCTTTTTTCACCTACCTCCACCCAAAGCTGCTTTTAGCTTGCTGTTTTTTTTTTTTGTTGTTGTTTTGACTCCTGGTTTGTGGCATTAAAGCCCAGGCAGTCATATCTCCCTGTTAATTCCATGGGGGAAGGGGGAAGGTCCCCTCAGGCAATTTCCCCACTTGAAGAGCTAGCAGAAAGGATCTTCGAAAACCCAAGGCCTGACTGCTGCCCAGTAAAGCAGGGTATTTTGCACTGGTGGTCTCAGGAGTAAGAGTCCCAGGGCTCATTCTTAAAAAAAAAAAAAAAAAGGAAAAGCCTAGATTGCACACTGGCTAACTTCAATTTGGACTCACAAATCCTAGATGCACTAAAGTAAGAGCTAGGGCAGATTCAAGAACCATCCCTTGGAAATGGGCAGCCTGTGATTTCAAGGTAAACCATGGCTGTGGGAATATTGTGGGGCCTGTGCTTGCTTGAAACCTGTCTGGGAGCTCATCGAAAGTGTTATCAAACATCTGAACATAATTGGCATGGAAAATTGGATACTGTAAATTTATTTCTAGAACTTTTGCCCTGGCCATTGACCATCATGGTTGAAAGCTCTCCTTTTGGGAGCCACTGAAGGAATCCTGCTGCTGCCTCTTTCAACTGCCTCTTTCAATGTCTTCCCCTCTGCATCAAAGAAAATTGAAAGCACCCATAAAATCTCCTTGACCTGATCAATTTGAAGCTTGTGTCAAAACATGTGTTGCACTCACATGTTTTGAAAAAAAAATGAGGGATTGTAAGAAGTTAGCACCCACCCCTCTCCTAGGAAATGAGATATCCTAGGAGATATTAAAATGTAGGAAATATTCTGTGGAACACATCTGGAAACATGCTTTTAAACAAACAAAAGACTCCTCTTGGAAACCCCCACCCCTGCTAAGCTCACATATTCCTCTCACCTGGACTGGAAGTCTTTTGCATGATAAAACCACAATAGGATTTGCCCAAGGCCCTTTCATTCAGCCAAAGCTAGATTAGACAAAAGCCAAGAGCCACCCCAGCATGCCCCTGGGGGGTCTGAGAGCCAATGGGATACATTTCTATACAGGAAAAGGAAATCTAAGAGGTGGGACCCAACTTACACTATAAAAACCAGGAACTCAGCATATCTCTTCCTCTTTTTCTCTTCACCACACCTGGAACCATGTAAGTTACCTTTTCTGTACAGGGGCTCCTGCCATGTGCTCCTGTCCACCATTAAACCTTCCTTCCAAGCAACCTTCATGAATCCAGTGTCTTTTTCCCCACTTGGAACTGAACCTAAAAGGATATTTCCTTATAACAGTACCATAAATGAATAGCTGATATATTAGGCTTCTGGTATTTTAATACTATTTTTCTTCAGTTTTCTAAACAGTCCCAGATGGTCAATGTTGTTTCTTCTCCAAAAGCAGCCTAAGGTATTATATAATTGAGAATATGCAGAATCAGGTACCATTAATACAGTAATAGGCATATATACTGTACATGCTTCAAAAGTGATTCAAAAAGGGTGCTTCAGAAGACACAGGAATACAAGTTCAGAACTATTTAACAAACCTGAAAAAGGCTGTTTTAATGAATTGACTGATTTCTCAATCCTCCCATTTAGATGTATTGCTCCATTTTTCTGATTGTACCTATGGAAATTGCTTCCATTTTATATCTGTGTACATGAGGTAGAGGTGGAGAAGGGATAATTCCTAGGGGAGGTATGGCGAACTGAAGACTGAACTGAGAACTCTGGCAAAGAACCGAAGAACTGGTGAATACACTGGTTCCTTGGAACCTCTTTGGATAAGGAGAGAAGAGGATAGAACATCACCTACATATGCTCTGAATCAGGGGAGGTTCCGGTTACATTCGCTACCAGTGCGCATCGCAAGCATGCGCGGAAATGAAATCGCATCCCACCATGCGATTTCACTTCCGCGTATGCTCAGGACGACATTACAAGCCGAAACACAGCTGAGGAGCTTCTCAGCTGTGCTTCGGAGGAAGAATAAAGGTCAGTATTCACACAAGGGCGGGTGGGAGGGCTTTTCCCCAACAGCTCAGGACGCGAAGAAGCGCCAATAATTGACGTCATTGCCAGGCTCCTACCAGAGCTGTGCTCCGCACCGCACCGGCAGGAACCCACCACTGCTCTGAATGGTGCTCTCTGTGAGGAGACTGCACAACAGCAGTTTTCCATGGGTGTGAGTGACAGGAGATGACAGAATTAGCCATCTTACAACCACTGGGGAGACTTTTAAAGGACACTAAGTTCTCAAAGCTTACCTTCTAATCCCTTTTGGAAACTGCTCATTAGCTATTTCTGAGATATTAGAGACCTTTGGAATGACAAGTTTGAAAATGCCGGGTGAGTCTGCCTTTAATCCTGAACAAAAGAAAACTCTAATTATAAGCTTAAGAATTTAAAGAATTTGAAGTAAACAGCAAAAAGTTAAATAAGATTTTGATCTTAGAAAGTTATAAATGGACTAAAGGTCTAGATAAAATTAGAATATTGAAACTTTCACAATAAAATTTTGGAATTAATTATAAAGTACAAAGAGCTTCATATGGGAAATAGATCCTGGTTTAGTTTTTTATAAGACACAACACAGAAATAATTTCATGATTTCAAAAACTTGACACTAGAAGGGACAAAAGATTTTAGGTAGCGAGATGATATACAGGCCTGCAAGATGTTTATGACAATAAAAATACTGAAGAAGACTTTCGAAGAATGAAATGAGAAAATAGTAGCCACAATATCAACAAAGTAATGATGTTTGTTTCTATGGATAGTCTATCTCCAAAGATGTTATTGAAGAATTGTCAGATGTGTAACAAATTTTATCTGACAAGATAAAGATGGCATCGAAATTGGATTTACAACTGACAGGCCAAAAGAATGATTTACAAAAGGATATTTCACTGGATGACAAAAGAAATTGGCTAAGGTTTTGAAATGTAAGAAAGAAATACAAATGCATACCAAGGGACAAAGAAGAAATGAAGAGGGGAAAAAAATCCTACAACAATATTTGAGAAAACTAAAGATTAAGATGGTTAGAAGTAACAGATAAAATAAAATATAAGGTTGATTTATTTGGTCAAGGTTAAAATAAGTGACTCCCGTTTTGGACTTTCAGCTGACACCAGGACTGAAAAGATGATGTTTTATGGATTTATTTAGAGATGGGATATGGGATGAAAAGACAAATGTTTGTAACATTAAGAGAGGGTGAAGAGTTACTAAATATGTTTATATTTCTGATGAAGGTTGGAAGTGTCCTATTTAAATGCTTTTTTCTTTTTTCTTTTTTCTTACTTTCTTCTTTTCTTTTTATTTCTTTTGCCCTGCACTGTTTATTCCTTTCTATTTTATTTTCTTTCTTTAAATTGAGAGAGAGAGAGAGAGAGAGAGAGAGAGAGAGAGAGAGAGAGAGAGAGAGAGAGAGAGAGAGAGAGAGAGATGTTACTTGCGAAGAGTTAAGCAGTGCTACTGAATCTTAGAATTGGACAACATCATTTAAGCCATCACATTTAACCTCCTGCTCAATGCAGGAAGCCAATTATAGAATATGAGACTGAGAGCTATCTAGTCTCCACTTGAACATATCCCATCTAGGGGAGCCAGGCCAACATCTCTTGGATAATTGATTTCCCTCCCCCTAATATTCAATTGCAATATCCTTTTCTGTAATTTAAATCTATTATGCTGTGTTCAGCACTCTGGAAAGAGAGAACTGGTTTTGACAGTCTTCTGTGTTATCTAGTTCTGATAAAGAAATATCTGCAGGAAAATCTGTCAAGCCGTATCTTTTAATAAATATGTAGTTTTACAAAACAAGCAGTTACAAATTACGTGTGATATAAAGCTAAACACTATCTGCAAATTGTATTGTTTTCATATTTTGAATATGTAAACAATTATACATAAATAATTACCATGCTTTTACATTTATTTGGTACTATGTGGAAGTTGTATTAGCTTTTGTTTAAGCGCAAAGAGATTCTTAGAAGTTTGTGAAGGTTTGGACATTTTTGCATAAATATTACCTAAATATAATAACCCCATGTCAGCAAGTGGGAAGGGGAGTAGAGGGAAATCTCTTAACCCATGGCACAATGACTTGAAGAAGGCATTGGCAACTGACCCTTGGCTAGCTGAACACCCAAAGGTATTGACTAACAGGGATTGCCTAGCCTGGAAGAGAGACAAATTATATGTGCCTATAAGCCTTCGTGCCTCAGTGTTAAAGAGGTGCCATGATGTTAAACCCGCTGGCCACTTCCCCCTCTGCTCAGAGCGGGATTGGCAGGGACCTTGGCTGATGACCAGCTGGTGGTGCTGCTTACCTCCCGCATCGCTTTTTTTCGCGATCTGTCAGTCGCACTGTTAAATGCTATCAACTTGGACTTGTCTTATGGTAATAGAAGATAATCCAGGAAGAATGGTGGTCTAAGCCTAATTCTCTGTGTCTCCTGTGGCCGAAGACTGAGTCGAACTGGGGAGGAACCAGGCAAAGGAGGCGTGCCCCCCCAAAAGATGACTCTGTCTCCAGGCAAGAGAAGCAGAGTTAACCCATTCCTGGATTATCTTCCCTGAACAATGAGAAGGAGCGGTAGGACCAACGCCCCTTTTCTAGCCATAAACACTATAGAATAATTAATGTAGAAGAAATTGAAAGGAAATAATACTAAAATGTTATGGAACTTATTGTGGACATGTTAAGCTCTTAAGCTTTGCTTTAACTTGATAGTAATTTATTAGATTATCAAGACTGGTACAAGATGAAAACCAATAAACCTATTAGAAGTGATAATAGCCAGATAAGGTTAGAAAGAGTGATAGACATTCATTGGTGTGGGGTTTCAAGGCTGGTATGTATTGCTGGAATAACTTCTGGACAGCACTGTATGATACAAGGAATATAGGCTGATGTTTCATTAGTAGTAGTGACAGTGACAGACATGATGAAACAGTATCTTAAATTTTGAGCCGTTGTTGAATAAGGCAGTCAGTAAGCAAGGACCACCTGTAAAGTGTTTCAAGTAGATACTCAGAATTATTGTGTAATGTTTGTTAAACATGTTTTATGGAAACATATTTAATGTTAAACTATTATTTGCTGTAGTCTTCTGATGTAGTAATAAACCTACATTTCCTTTCATGGTTTGTGAGGGGAGAGAAAAGGAAGCAGATTTCCCTGTTACTGTTCTTTAAAAAAAGTTATTTCATAGGTTCTGTTCTTTCTGCAAAATTGCACTAACTTCATTTTGGAAACATAGCTATTGTAATACTAGCTCCTGCCTTACTAGGGCAGATGAATAGTCCAGTTGACTTCCTCCAGTGAATTCAGAGTCTTTTGCCCATTAGTGATGTAACAGTATTTTATGAATATGTGGGGCTATGGTGAATACAATCCACATTGTCAGAATGTTTTTATTAGGCCAATTCAAGATCACAGAAAAGCGTAATAGCTAGTATTTTTCCCCTCAAATGACCAGCATGAATTGTTTGTCATGGGTAATTACTGGTAGCAGTCAAGACTAAAGATTGCTATTATGTCAAAACCACTGTTTTCTAAAACATACTACTCTGAGAACAAAAAAAAGTCTTGTTTCTCTAGCAGAAATATGTGTATTAAAAAAGGAAAATGACCTTCCTCTATCCTTCATTGTTTTGATTATCTTTGGTAACTCTTTTATCTCCTTCAGCAAGATAAAGGGTGCAGATCTTTCAAAATGCTTCCCCATATATAAGCCTCGCTAGCTTCTAATTGCCCTTGGAACCTTTCTCAAAATCAACTTTTAAAAAGCTCTCATGCTATTTGTATACCTCTACATCACATCCTATGAGAGCAGATGTCTAGACCACCATTCTGCTCTTGTTTCTGGCTGGGTTGGTATGAATAACTAAAAGAAAATTAGTTTAATGCAGCAATTGCCAAATGACAGATAGCTCTGATTGAAAGATTATAGGACAGAGTTAAGAAATACTATGAGTAAGAGGCAGGGGTGAGATAAAATTGCGGTTTGTTAATTGATGCTAAATCAGTAGTTTTAATGAAATGTTGATGGGCTTTTAAATTAAACAAAAAGCTATTACCATCTAGTTAGTATTTTGCAAATGGCTGTGAAAGGAATATAGTATCTGTCCTTGAGAGAGCAGGTCAACTTTTGTGAGGGAAAATGCTTTCCTCTCAGAGTTGACCAACTTGATAAATTAATATGATTAGCTAGAGGACACTGAGAATTAGAGAAACTTAAGTGAAATTCTACATTCACAACAATTTGGATCACCTGACAGATTTGAGTAGAGTGAATTTCCGTCCCTCCCTCCCTGCTTAATAATAATTTTAAAAATTCTTAGAATACAATAATTTATTTGACACCTGATGAGCAAATGGAAGAAAGAAGGTTGCTGCTTGATCATCAGTATAAAATTTCCATGATAATTTTTGTCTGAGTCTTTGCTCCTCCCCCCTTTGACTTAGACTAGGGGTCCTCAAACTTGGCAACTTTAAGATTTGTGGACTTCAAGTCCCAGAATTCTGGGAGTTGAAGTCCACAAGTTTTAAAGTTGCCAAGTTTGAAGACCTCTGACTTAGACTATCCTTATATGTGAATAAGGTTTTGGTTAATTTGGCCAAATCAGAAATGTATTAAGAATACATACAGTTCTAGGGCTTATGGAAAAATATTATTGAAAGGAAAATATTTTACATTTTAGGAAAAAATGAATTTTTATTGTATCCTTCTAACATCCCAAAACCTGATTAGATGTTGATTTGTTTATTATTCAAAGGTATCAGTAACTTCTGTACTTGTATGCACAAACATCAGGACCGTCCTCTGACACCATGGCTGGGCATATATAAAGTGTAGACAGCTGGACAACCTTTGTAGTAGCCATGCAAGCCATCCAAAGAACATGGATTCTTTAATACTTTGGAAAAGGTGCTTGGCTCATGCTGATGTACTGTGTTAAGGAATGCTTTTGCAAGGTCTTATGTAAGTTTTGATATTTAAAGGAAATGCTATCAATGAAAGAAAGAAAAACATGATCAGCAAAAGAGGTGAAGAACAAAGATCACAAGTTAAGAGGTTGTTTTATTACTAAATATGTTTCATTGAACATCTAGGCCAGGGGTCTGCAACCTTTAAACACTCAAAGAGCCATTTGGACCTGTTTCCCACAGAAAAGAAAACATCGGGAGCCAGAAAACCTGGGTGGGTGTGGCCAACTCAACATCACTCACTCCCCCCCAGTCACATGGCCCCCTAGCCATGCTTACCCAGCCAGTCATTAGGGCAGACAACTGGTTGTTAAAAAACACGAGCCATAAAACCCTTTTGACATCTCTCTCTCTCTCTCTCTCTCTCTCTCTCTCTCTCCCTCCCTCCCTCCCTCCCTCTCTGTATCTCTGTGTATCTCTCTCCCCCTTTCTGTCTCCCTCTCTCCCCACCTCTCTTCCATATTTCTGTATCTCTCTGTGTGTATCTCTCTATGTCTCTCTCTCCCCCTCTCTATCTTCCCCTCTCCTCCCTCTCTGTATCTCTTTCTATGTGTGTTTCTCTCTCCCCCACTCTCTCCCTCTTTATTTCCCCCTGTCTCTCTCTCTCTCTCTCTCTCTCTCTGTCTATCTCTCCCCCACTCTGATTCTGATATGAAGCATCGAGCAGGCCTTGCGCAGCTCAGTGAACTTTAGCGCGCTTCACAATAGGGGAGATGGGTCCCCTCCTCCTCCTGGAGCCCATTACGACATGGAGCCACAATGTGACCCTGTCCCACTTGCCCCTAGCAACAGGATGTGGCTTACAGCTCTGAGCCCAAAGTGGCGGGAGGCAGGTTGCGTGTCTCCCCAAGTGACCGAGGCACACCCAGCACCAACAAGGGCTGGAAGAAGCTCCAGCAAGAATGAGGCACCGGAGAATCAGCCCCAGTCGCTTCTCCATCCCTCACCTTTGCCCTTACCTCTTAGGCTAGGCAAGGAGTGACTTGGAGGGGAGGGTGAGGGTCGGGACTAGTCAGTGATGGCATCACCTGACAGGGAGCCACAGCAGAGCGCCCAAAGAGCTGCAAGTTGCAGAGCCCTGATCAGGCTTTGACTTCAAAACTGCAAAAGTAAAGAGAATGATAGTTTAGGTTTATTGGTCAAATTTATACCGTTGTAATAATTACTTCAGTTCCAACTGAATAATAAAGGAATATTTTTGCCGTCATAAATTTCATCTTTAATTTCCAAAAGCCCTTGTTTCTTTGAATAGGATCTCTGATTTATTATTTTAAATAACTCATAACCAAAGTGAACTATTTTTTAGTTATAATTAAATAAGATATTAACTGATTACTCCTAGGAAAAATACAACAGGTGATCTGATATGTCTCTAAAACAATGCCACTTACATGTGGATATTACTTGGTGTTCCAGTATAGCAAATATTCCACTGAAATTACTGTAACCTTATTCTTATATATTTCCAGCAATGTTGCTACTTTTTATGCTTGGTTAATAGGGGACAGATTTGTGTGTTGTTCTTCATTGAAATTAAAGCATTGATAAGTTCGGCATCCTTAAACTTTTAGTATGAAATCTTTATCACCTTTTGGTAAAGGTAAATAAAGGACCTCAATAGCTTGGGGTTGGAGTGGGCTCATTCGGAAACTAAGAGTCTAAATTTTAGCTGTGATAATGAATTCACTAGGAGAACAAAAGCCAATTCAGAAAACTATTTCCTTTATGTCCTCCCACTGAGATGAACTCTGCTGAATAATCATGCATAAGACTGAGCAGAAATAAATGGTTCTGCTTTTTTCCCCATCTTGCACTCCAAAGAGTTTTGGCATAGAGTGGGATAGAACCACTTACTGTAGTTCTAATAAATATTGGAATGGATTATGAAAGCCATTTACTCGTTTTTGGAAGGGAAGGATCTCAAGATCTAAAGCAGCAGAGTTATAGCAATGCAGTATTTAATGTATCCTGATGACCCTCCAATATTACAAAGAGGATATTATTTTATAACACACCAGTGAAAAGTAGATTGTCAGTTCTGCATCCGGTTGATTTCCTTCCTAAAGAAGGATGGGCATTGGATTGAAAGTGATGATGGTTTTGATATAGTGCTTACTGGAAGTTGTGACTTTGGATGGATAGATTTTATAATTGTATCTTAGTGCCATCATCATCATTGACATCATCATGATAATCATCCAAGTTGTGGAGAAGTCTTAAGTTTAATCCATTTATTTAGACTTATTTTTATATATACATATCCTTGGATGGGAGAGACTTCTGTCAGACTGTACCGGTATTTATTTTTGCATACTTAGGGATGGTTTAGAAATCCTTCAAATGTGTGAAAATTTCAAATGTGTGAAACATTCCCCCTCCCCAAAAATCTCCTAAAGGTTAACACAAATTTCTGAACATTTACTGAAATGTCCATTCACAATAAATGCCAGTTCTCTTCTACTGAAAATCATTTTGCTTTAGTAAATTCTAAAAATGAAGACACATAAAACTATATAGAGAAATAATAATAATAATAATAATAATAATAATAATAATAATAATAATAATAATAATAATAATAATAACAACAATAGTATTATTTATTTATTTATTTATTTATTTATTTATTTATTTATTTATTTATTTATTTATTTATTTATTTATTTATTTATTTATTTATTTATTTATTTAAACAGATTTGTATGCCGCCCAACTCCCGAGGGACTCTGGGCGGCTCACAACATGTCAAATCCATTTATCAGCATAAAAGAGACATAATTAAAAACTACAAAAATTAAAAAGAATATCTAGCATTCATAACTAGGGGGGAGACCCATATCTAGTCTGGCTGGTCTCGCTTTCACCCCGCCTGCCGGAAGAGCCAAGTTTTTATTGCTTTACGGAAGGCCAGCAGGGTGGGGATAGTCCTGATCTCTGGAGGGAGCTGGTTCCAAAGGGAGGGAGCTCCCACAGAGAAGGCTCTCCCCCTCGGCCCCGCCAACCGGCATTGCTTGGTCAATGGGACCTGGAGGAGACCAACTCTGTGGGCCCTAACCGGTCGTAGGGAGGTATGCGGCAGGATGCGGTCCCGAAGATAACCTGGCCCTGAGCCATGTAGGGCTTTAAAGGTTAAAACCAACACCTTAAATTGGATCCAGAGACTAATGGGCAGCCATTAGTAACAACAATAACAACAATAACAACAATAATAACAACAACAACAGAATTGGAAGTTGGAATTTAATTATGATGAGTCACCAGCACTACAGTCTGGAAGACCTGCAATGTAGAATTGTAAATGCAGAGATAAATGGTCTATGTTGATCTTCAACATTTTGAATGTTTATTTGTTACTGCAGTTTATATGGTCACTTTCATAATATTCTATCATTATCATAAATTGCTTATGTAGTATCTATACATTACAGAATTTATGGCGCTGATGCTCTTTTCCATTACATTGCCATTGATTCTGTATTCTTGTATTTCAGTGTTAAATTTTATGACATACTACTTTAAAAAAGTATAGGAAGGATAATTTATGGAAGATAGTAAAATATTCTACTAAACTCTGTTTTCATATGACAACAGTTACATTTATTGCACAGTTTAATTACCTGAAATTGCAATTCAATTTTTGAGTTGGGTTTGTACCAACAGTTTTGTAACTACTTTAAAAAAAAAATCTCAGTTTAGTCCTCAGTGTGCCAGTAATTTTTATTGTTTTTATAATTTGTTTTGGGTAGAGATATTAGAGGCAGGAATGAAAAATATTGTTTCTTTTTTGATGGTGTTTTGGCTTAAAAAAATCTAAAAGGCTAAAAATAAAAGGAGACAACGGATGCTAACTATGAAATATTTAAGCTTGTAGCTTGATGCATAATCTTAGCATTTCCATTTATCAGTCCAATTAAGAACTGATTTTAGTCATCTATTAAAATATATTATTATAATGAGAATTGAAGTCTATATTTGGTGTGTCAATATTTTAATGCAAAGCATTTGGCATCTATCAGCATAATATTCTGCCTTTATCACCTCGTTGAATTTGCTAGAGGAATGTTGATAGAATTTGCACAGCATCATTTAATCTCCTTTGTCAAATTATGAAGTTGTTATTGATTTCGAACTGTTGGTTAGCTTCACGTAGTTGCATCTTCACATTTTTCATAGGGATTCTCTTGTTATTTTACTTGTGCTAGAATTGCCAATTAGGAGTAGAGGTCTTGAAGGGGGGGGTAGTACAACAAATACATTATCTCTGCAGGATCTGAACTTCATTTTAAACAGGTGTTTTTCTAACCCAGAGTTATAATTAAATAGTGCCTAAAACTGGTAAATTAAAGCATAATAACATCTCACAGGTTGTTTGTAGATTTGGGGGAAAGAATAGGGTAGCCTAAAATCATTGATTTCAAGGATGAAATCATGTTTTCTGAAATCCATTATTCTTTCACTTGCATTTAATTTTAGTATCATGTGTTGCTTCCTCGTAATCACAGATACACGCGTATGATCATTTGTGTTAATTGTTTTTAATCTTGTTCACATAGCCACATTACATTTGATAAACCACTTAAATAGAATAACTGAATAAAGCAATATGAAGGCATATTTAAAATGGCCTGCATTTTAGTTACAGTATTTCTTACATGATTGCTTTCATCTTTTGTTGTAGCAGCCCTGAAAATTCATATTTACTTATATGGCATAAATAGTATTTTGGACTAAAGTTTATCAAGACTATTTTTTTCAGATAAAAGAATTAATTAACCTTAAAACTGAAGGATACATTATTTTTGCGATCATTCAACCGGACTATAAGAATTGAGAATTGGCCATAGATTCCAGGCATCTTTCACCCTTTTCCTTTCTTTCTTTGGTCCCACTTTTCAGGATTAATTGTGATAACATGTCTCTTTGGCAGTGCTCTTAACTTGCATTATTTTGGCCTGCATTATTTTTATTAATAACAGTGAAATTCAGCTATGATTTCATAAAGCAAGAGAATCTTGTTCTTTCATATAGAAACCTTAGTTTCAAAAAGTCATTGGTGGTTTATTTGGCTGAAGAATGTGCTGAAATGTTCTCTCTTCAAAAAACACTACACTTCCTTCAAATTAATCAATATATGGTATCTGTTTTAACTATATTATTGATGATACCCATATTAATAGTGAATATATCTCTTGTGCTAAAAAAGTTAGAGTAATGTCAGGAGAGGATTGAGTTTCCTGTACTGATCCAAAAATATTATATCAGGCATAATAAGAGATTTGAGATGTTAATTTTAAACATGGTTTTAGCAGAGCATGGATGAACCTCCTCTTCTGATGCTTTCCTCTTAATTAATTACAAGGAGGATATTAGAAGTATTTGTTTCAATTATGCTTTATATTTGACTTGGGAACCATAGTTGTATGTAGCTCATAAATCATGACTTCTGAGAATTTTATTTTGGTTTAAAATAATAAAATATTTTTGGAGAAGGTGGTAATGCACTGAGCTAGACACAGAAAAAGAACATTTTAATGTGTTTAAATATAATTTTAATGTACTGTATATTTATTATGCAATATGTAAAAGTTAATGCTCATGCATTTTAACAACTTTTAGAGTGAATCTGAAAAATATGGAAGCATGAAACATGTATTGGTATTACACAATTTCCTTCTAAAGGAAGTGTTGCTTTCAATTCCTAAACCAGCATTTTACCAAATAACAAAATAGATGGTTCTCAAGTATCATATCAAGTATATTGTCACTGAAATTTCAGTCTTGTACTAGACAGTTTGTAGAAAAATAGTTTTGACGTTTCTTAAATATTTTAATCAGCATCAAAAATAGATGCTTTAGCTCTGAAAATATAACATCTTTGGACTTGAATCATATGGAGAAGAATTAAATAAATGTAGATAAGATCATCAGTGATTCTTACTATTAATTCTGGATCTCATTTTCTTCAGAGACAATAAATATAGGAAGTAATTGATTAGAGTCCCTGTTGATGCAGATTCAGGACTACAAATCTAGGTAACAGTTCCTTTTGCTGAAATTATTGTAATACTTTATGAAGTTCTACCATAACTCTTGCAAAGATTTCCAAAGGAAATTGTGTTTTGAACTCTGAACAAATGAGAAAAGCCAGATTATTCATACACAAGTACATATTATAAATAAAATATGCCTAAAATAATGTTATAAACCCTAAAATACTGTGGTGAAGAGAATCTTATTCACTCTGAACCCCAAATTGTAACAAATTATATTTTATTTTGGTGGGAATTCATTTCAGAGAGGTGTACCAAGAGTTAACCACAGAGGGAGTATTGGGGGGAGGGGACAAATGATAAAATGTGCATAGGATGGAAGTTGTATTGTTCATGCTATTTGATGATTTGTGTCACAACTTATATGTTAGTTTCCCCCCTTCTAGTCCTGTTGGGCTTCTCAGCAGCATCTGAAACTTTAGTTCTAGTCCCCTCCTTGGCTGCTTAGGGTGATTGAAGGCTGTGAGTCCCTGTGCAAATGTTATAAGACTGCTGTATTAAGTATCTTAATTCGTTGGTAGAAATGGAAATCTATTGCTATGTGGCGATTGTATTATTGTTGTTTACTATTTTAATGTAGGTTTTGTAGGTATTATTCCAGCTATTTTTTTTAAAAAAAATGATGCTTTAATTGTAAATATAATGAATCTGAATGAAATCTGTGACATACAGATTGTTAAATAATCAAGTGTTGAATAAAACAGTTATCTGCTAATTTAGTCCAAATTTGATGTTATGTATTAATGTTCCTTGGATCTTTTCTTTGAATACAGCAAGATGGGTAGCATATGAGATACAATATATGAGCTGATTAAATTTCAGTTTTTCTTTTCTGGAGTCTTAATTATTGGTTCTAAATAATTATGAGGTGATAGTAAACATAATGGAAAACATACAGCTGCGTCTCTTTTCAACCATTACTATATTACTGGCATGGTGTTGGAATCTTGTAAATTTTAGAATCAGCAATAAAAAAGAGCAATGCTGAGTTTCTGAATATACTTCAAGAAATGCCAGTGGATGAATTGGTTAATTTTAATGAGTTATCAGAGGCAGTATTTTTTTGCAGTATTATATTCGAGAATATAAGTATTTTCTGTCATTTTTCAGTGGACCCCAAAAGTAAGGTCTATTGCTGTGAAACTGTTTTTTTGTTTCTAGTAGTGTTTGTTCAAGTGAGATCCCAATTGATATACTACAATTAGACTAGTTTCCAATTTGTGCTTCACTTATTTCTCTCCCCATCTATATCCTAGCATTCTGGAAACCTCCAAGAAAGCTTGTAGCATCTTTAAGCCATAAAAGCAAATCTATGTTTAGTATTCCTTTGGAAGATATGTGCTAATTGTACATGTGGAGCTGTAACTGACTTAAGTAATGCTCTCCTGCAGATGGGTTGAATATATAATTTTATGATGGTTTTACATACATACTGAGATCTTTTTCTCTTTTGTATTTTATAGGGTACCACTTGAATGGGCTGATCAGTGTGAAAGGGACCTAGAACATTTGCTTGCAAAAGGTGTGAGGAGTTTTGTTGCTCATAGGTGAGTATTAACTTATGATAGGCAGGCAATCATGTTATTGGGATTGCTAATTAAAGAAGTCTTTGTATATAAACTATTTTCAAGTACTCTTAAAATTTTTAAGTAAATGATGTACAGTTCTCAAGAAGGAAAAATCATGGCAGAAAAATAGAGCAACTATGGAAAAATTGTAACAATAAACAAATTAGCGTCTTCCATTTTGGTTTAATCTTCAATTTAATCATTGACAATTGTAAACTATGGTTTCTGACTTATAATAGGTAGAAGAGGGCACAATAGTTCAGTGTGTTATTTTTAAAATAAAAGTTGACAATATAAAATATGTATTAAGGAAACACAGAATTAAAAGTTTTGAATTGTACTAAGAATGTTTTCTAGTTCAGTGTTTCCCAACCTTGACAACTTGAAGATGTCTGGACTTCAACTCCCAGAATTCCCCAGTCAGCATTTGCTGGCTGGGGAATTCTGGGAGTTGAAGTCCAGATATCTTCAAGTTGCCAAGGTTGGGAAACACTGTTCTAGTTAATATATAGCAAATATATGAGCCGAGGTGGTGCAGTGGTTAGAATGCAGCACTGCAGGCTACTTCAGCTGAGTGCTAGCTGCAGTTCAGCTGTTCAAATCTCACCGGCTCAAGGTTGACTCAGCCTTCCATCCTTCTGAGGTCGGTAAAATGAGGACCCAGATTGTTGGGGGCAATATGCTGAACTCTGTAAACCGCTTAGAGAGGGCTGTAAAGCACTATGAAGCGGTATATAAGTCTAAGTGCTATTGCTATTGCTAATAAAAACACAGTGAAACATCCTTGATGTTCTGATGTATATTAATGATTTTCCTATTGTTTTATAAGAAGGGGATAGCTTCCTATTGAAAAAAATATCTCTATACTGCAGGGGTGGGTTCTAACTTACCTCGCTGCTGGTTCGCTTCCGTACCACTTGGCCATGCCTCATGGGCGCGCGCGCACGGATGCGCAGTGGCAAAAAATAACACCCCCCAAAAAAGCCAAAAACAAGATGGTGACCGCATGCACAGTGCCGGAAACTTGGCTTCTGCGCATGTGCAGAAGAAAAAAAACCTGGAAAAAAAACCCTAAAAAAATATTTGAACTTTTTTTAAAAAAAAAATGGTGGCGCTCACGGACCGGCACCGACCGAACCGGTTCTGTGATGTCATCGTGACATCACCAGTGGGTTGCTACCGGTTCATTATCAAGAGATGCTTTCCAGGCATCTCTTGATAATTTCTCAATGAATGTAATTTGTGAGCAGGCCAGTTGGGGAATGTATGTATTTGTTTTTAACTGGATTACTTAGGATAGCTTAAAGTATTGTTCAAAAGAAAGAAGTGGAAAGGATTTTAAATAAGTACATAAGATGTTAAAAAGCTAAAGCACACAGATGAGTATTAACAACAAGGAGAAGAAAAGAAATTAAAAAACTTCCAGGAATGCTTTAATCAGGCAAGATGGTAAAAATAATCCAAGAAAAATGAAGAGTGATAAGAATAAGTAGCTGATATTTTAGTTATGTCTACATTTCAAGCTTGAGAATAGTCTGAAGACCATTAAATCAAAATCATATCAGATGTAGTAAGGAATCTTCCAAAGATTATTGAATAGAATAAACAAGCAAATAATTATTGGCTATCTATTTCTGAAAATATAAATTAAATAATTAAAATCGAGCTTTGTCCATCAATTTGTTCCCTCCCAAGGTGGTAATCAGGGAGAAATTAAATGTCAAATGTCTCTATTTTGGGAGAACTTGGATGGATTTTTGAAGATTTTGTTTCCTGTGATTTTTGACTGCTCTGATTGTAGTGGTAGATTTGGAACACTGCAGAGTGACAATGTGGAAAAATTGATAAATGTGTCTATAGTGTCTCAGTGGTGCAAACCACTAGTCTTTGTGTAAGTGTCTTGGCCACATAGTATGTTTCTCTCCATGTCAGGGAGGAAAGCTCTCATTTATCCCAGTGTTGGCGACCAGGTAAGAATCCTGCTGTTTTAGGTTGCATAACCAATTGGGAGGTGATGTGGCAGCTGGAAAGTTGCTTCTTTAGTGAGCAGAGACTCTTTGAGGTCAAGGTGAAAAATGGGCAGTGGGAACCAGAGTGGGGAGGCTATGAGTATTGAATTCATCTGAAACTTGCAGCTGTCTGAGTGTTGATTTCCTAAATGTGGATTATGATCTCTGTTTCCTACCATCATCCCAAGGATACTTTTCATTTGACTGTTTGTGGTGCTTTACTTGCAGAATGGCTTCTGGGATTACTCATGTGACTGATTACTGAAGATTTAAAATTTTGGATTGCTTTTGTATTGGAGATCTCAGTATGAGGTTTTAGTATTATATCAGCAGCTATATTTGGAGTACTACAGGTATGAATGAGTTGGGTGGGAGGTGTTATGTGGGCAGCCTGAAAGAGAAATTAATTTCCTTGCATCTACTGAACTTGCCATTGACAACCTTCAGTGGCCAACCTGCCACGGCCATCTTGCCACAGGACAGACAATTCCACATGGGATAACTCAATACGATAAATGTTATCCACCACTGTTTCTTCAACATGATTTCCATTGACAAAAATGTCCCACAGTGAATTGTCCCATTCTGGAGCTCGAATGCAAAATTGAGGCTGGAATGCAAAATCAGTATCTAATATCAACCACACCTTCCCCATGCATGGCCCATTCCCATGGCACTAGAAATAACCAGATGTGAGATCTGTAGGCGCTAGGGAGCAGTTGTTTTTGTTTCTACAGTACTGATTTCCCTGCTGTATAGGCTATCGCCCTGACTGAGCTGCTTAATTCAATCTCTTAAGTTGGAAACCTCTGAGTCTCATAGCTTTTGGAAAGTTTAACCTATCCCCATGTGTGTAGAGTGTAGTGTGGCTCAGGATGGTAATCTTGATCCAAGTTATTTAGGATCCAATATGTGGTTACATGTTTCATCTGGCTTTTGTCTTGGTTCAGATTACCATCAGTCTTTTGTCATAGTCAGATCTCAGAGTGATGACTCACATTTTTATCAGATCTGGAATGTTATGTTAACAGTAATAACTTCTTTCGATAAATGTAATAGTTTGAATGTTGAAATATTGTTGTGGTCTGTATTCTTGTTTCTTTCTTGCCTTACATAATATTAAAAGTGTAAAATAAAATTTTATCAGTTTTAACTGTACCCCCACCCAGAATCAATGCAGAATGGAACAGCTTTTCTAAATCTAATAAATACATAAAAAATAAGTAGCATTTATTTTAACAAAGCTGGAGGCAATTTACAATGTATTAGATTTAGAGTCAATAGAAACCAAAACAGATAGGATTACCTAGTGTTGAGGAATTATGCACACTAGAGAATTAAAATTACTGCATATTTATTAACATGCTGTCTTTTTAAAAACCAAATATGGATGCATGTGAATTTTTTAAAACCATTGGGTCTGTTTGAAATGTTTGAATGAACTACTAGACTATGATTCATTTACATTTTTTCTTCTATTATCTCTAACCTGGTTTATACCAGCTGTATGAATCATACTGTGTCACCTTTAATCTCTGATACTTATCTTCAAGCCTGATTTCCTTAGATAGTGCTCAATTGCAAGTTAGAAATGTTATTTGTCTTAATCTTAAATCCATTTACTTCTTTAGTTAGCTTCATTCTATTTTATATTCTTCCAATTTGGGAGTTTGCAATTATGTCAATGGAAGCATTGAAAATCTTTCTGTTAATCTGTTTTTATTGTACTGCTGGATTTAAATGACATCATCACATTGATAGTTATAAATTCCATTTTTAAACAATAAAAAAAGAACACTTCACTCTGTGAATGAGAGGATCAAGGAGAACTTATGAACATAATGGATAGTCACATCATGTAATCTGTGGATCTGCACACCTAGAAATCTTGACTCTGAAAGGAAAAGAACATTTGAAAAAGCACGCCTAGAAATTTGTTTTGTTGTAAGTGATAATGAGGTTAAAGCATAAGCTGTACTGAACTTCTCAGAGGCTAGGAAGGGAAGGTGTGGCTTTTAAAATATTATAGGGTTTGGAACATCTGTACATTCCTTCTATATCAGGGAACGATATACAGCAACTTTCCCACTGCTTCAAGAGGAAATCAGCAAGCAGATCAAAGAATTTCGATTTTAATGAGCTTACTGATAAATGTAAGGTATCGCAAAACCCTTCTTTTTTAAAATATAATTTTTATTGAAGAAATTTTTAAGAAAACATTAGAAAAGAAACAAAGACTAGGGAATACAAACATTAGAAAAGAAACAAAGACTAGGGCAGTGATGGCGAACCTATGGCACGCGTGCCACAGGTGGCACGCGGAGCCATATCTGCTGGCACGCGAGCTGTTGCCCTAGCTCAGCTCCAGCATGCATGTGCACGCCGGCCAGCTGATTTTCGGCTCACACGGAGGCTCTGGGAGGGTGTTTTTGGCTTCTGGAGGGCCTCCGGGGGGGGGGCGAGGGAGGCTGTTTTCGCCCTCCCCAGGCTCCAGGAAAGCCTCTGGAGCCTGGGGAGGGTGAAAAACGGGCCTACCAGGCCCACCAGCAGTTGGGAAATGGGCCATTTCCAGCCTCCAGAGGGCCTCCGGGGGGGTATGGGAGCCCATTTTCGCCCTCCCCAGGGATTGAATTATGGGTGTGGGCACTCACGCATGCGCGATAGCGCGCGCATACATGCTTTCGGCACCCAAGGAAAAAAAGGTTCGCCATCACTGGACTAGGGAATAAGTAAGAAAAGAAATAAAAATGTAAGGTATTGCAAAACCCTTCTTTTTTAAAATATAATTTTTATTGAAGAAATTTTTAAGAAAACATTAGAAAAGAAACAAAGACTAGGGAATACAAACATTAGAAAAGAAACAAAGACTAGGGAATAAGTAAGAAAAGAAATAAAAATAGAAAATAAAAAGAAAAAGTTACAAAGAAGCAGCTTCTGATCTTTTTGACAACAGTTGTGAATGGCATTTATTTTTTATTTTATTTTTAGCTACCACTTTTAATCTTCAAGCCCATAAATCACAGGTTCATTTTTCCCTTTTTTTCAGCAAAAGATCCGCAAGATACTGTTTCCCAAACCCCTGGGTAAATTATGAACCCATTATCCAACCACAACAGGGACATTTAAATAAGGACTTTCTAATAAGTGGTAAAAAGGACTTTCTGATAAGAATACTCGGGTTTGGGTAATGAAGGAAAAGGTTTGGGAAGCATTGCCACAAGAGGTTTCCAGGCATTGATTGATAAATGTAGTTTTTGATGTTCAAACAAATTAATTTTGCCATCTCTGCTAGTTCTTTCACCTTTCCCAATCATTCTGCTGTTGTAGGGTCTTTAGTCTTTCCGGTTTTGTGCGTATAATCTTGCAGCAGTAATTGTATATAAAAAATTGTCTTTCATGGCTCTTTTCTAATTGATTGCCACTAATCCCAAAAAGAAAATTTCTGGTTTCATTTGAATGTTGATCTTTAAAATTCTTTTGTATTATATATATTTGAATCCAGAAATTTCTTGTTTTTTACAAGTTCATTTGGTATGATTAAATGATCCTTCATGTTGTCCACATTCCTAACATAAATTTGAAGTAACTATATAAACTAGACAACTTTTCATATACTAATGGTACATCATTTTATAAAAATTCTAATTTAAGATATAATATAAGGTAAATTTCAGTCCTTTTAATGATGTATTTTCCTACTGTTCCATCAGTATATCAGGTCCAAAGTTCTAAGCCTATTTTATTATACAATCCTGTACTATTTCTTTTTCATTTCAAATTTCAATAAAAGTCTTTCCAGCAATTACGTGTTCATCATTTGTACATAGTTCAATTTCAAATTCTGTCTTTGCTCAATTCCAAATGTTCTATTATCTGTCTTAAATCTTTCCTACTTTTACTGTGACAGCTAACAGTTCTATTTGTATTACTGAAGTTTTTTTCATTAGCAATGATAAAGAGTCAGATATTAGGTATTGTAACCTTTGCATCTGTCCTGAATAGTGTCTGTCCTGCTAATGAGCTGTAAGAAGAAGAAGACCTTGTCCTTTTTCAGACAATTTTTGTTAATGGCTTTTAAGATTGCTAGCCAATGATATTAAAAGAATTATATGAACAGGAATGCTTAAAGAAACTATAAGTACTGTGTTTGTTACTCCTCAACTGGTACTGGATCTAACAGTTTCCAAAACAAGGAACAAATGGAAACAGTCCATTCAAAAGAGAGTGGCTTTGTGTCCTTTACATAATATGGCAGAAGAAAAAGATGCAAGAATTTGAACAATGTTTACTGTATAAATAGAATTCACCCTTGATACACAATAGTTGCTGGAATTCTTTTCTAATGGCTTCTTAATTCTACAATCAGAATTTTGAGTGCTTGTTCCTGATCCAGCTAGTCTCAGGTAGAAGCTTGACAAATTCTGCATATTAGCAAGAAAACACAAATAACTTTATCATTTGGGTTTGGTTTTTTTTGGTCTTTTCAATTTTATCTAGACTATTTATAATGTATTATTGATCTGTCTGGATTTGAACATCAAGTAATTGATGTTTTACCTATTGCTGCAAATAAAAAAGTAATTTTGAACACTTTCTAAACAAGGTATCTTTTGTAGGTTCATTATTTTAAATTCATAGTCAACATGGTAGATGCAATAAGATCTTCTTAAATAGAAAATCCATGTAGCAGATGACAGAACATAATGAAAACATAAACTGTTAACAGAAATAAACCTGTCAGATGCATAACACTATATTGTTATTGAATTTGCATGCTCTTGAGTTTGTTTGCATGCTAGATTAAGATGCTATTTTTAAGGGGGGGGAGAGATGTAGTGAATTGCCTGGTGAAATCTGTAGAAATAGCAACTTTTTCAGAAAATGGTTTCTAGGTCAAGGACAGGTGTTTTAATGAGTAATTGTAAAAATTGGCTGAAGCAGATTTATACTATGTTTTATTTATTTTTATTTATATCGACTTCATGTTTTATTTGGCAAGTTGCAGCTACAGTCTAGAACAGGCCTACACCCCACGAGTATTTTTTAAAAGGCAATAAATTCACTGCCACTTTGTGGAAATATGTGCTGCCAAGCACCTTCAAGCCTTGCTGCCACCACTCTGCTAGCTCTGGAACAGCTAATCAGTGTGTGAGGTATTATTTTGCAGGCTGTGGTGATTTTTAATTTATCATTATATCCCTTTTCCCTCTACAGTTTTTGCAGGCTGCCTCTAGAACGTTTTATTGAATTGTTTGTTTTTTTGTTTTTTGTTTTATTGAACAGAACAGAGTAATATAAAATAAAGATAATAAAAAGGTTGGCCTGGGGATCAGATGGGGGAGTTCCATAGTGGAGGTGGCTGCTAGATTGATGGCAGACTCCACTCCCCCCTCCATCTTTTTTGTTTATCATATTGATGTATTTATTCTCATTGTGTTCCTTTGTTATTGTTTGTTTTATTGCTCTATTATTTTGCTTCTGTTCTGCTTACACACCTTTAGTTTTTCTTCCTTTTTATTGTTGTTAGTTGCCTAGAGTAGCCTTGCAGAGAAATAGGCAGAAAATAACCAATAATAAAATAAGTAAATAAAAATCGCATTATGTCTATACATCTTTTACATTTCTAGATAAGTTGACGATAAGAGTATTGATGTTTTGCCCTACAGAATTTACCCTAACCAAACCAAAGGTGCATCATCTGTGACAGACATCTGTGTTATATATTAAATGAAAGCACTTTTATTCATTTTGTAGAATATCTAAAATGCATTGCAATATCCTCAGCTACCTGCATAATTCAAACAAGGTAATTTCACTTCAGTGAGGTCACACGGTGTAAAACTTCAAGTAATTTGGATGACTTCTTAATGCATGTACGTATTTTGCATAATGCTGAGTTTTCAGGTCACTTACTTTGTGACCTAGCATTCTCTTTCCCAAGCAGTTTTGTAATAGTAGGGCATGTTGTACTCTACTTCTAGCATTTTTGTGCAAAGGATTTTCATCCCGTTTTATTACATCTTTACTGACAAGGCTGTTTCCTCTGTATTTGCACTGTCTTAACAGCTCAATGGTGAGACCATCTAAAATGTTTAAGGGAAATCAAGTTGAAGAGAGCAAATTCAGTGGGCCTGTTGCAAAAAAAAAAAAAAGATTTCCTTGGAAGAGTTGCAACATTGGTTTTCTTTCCCTGAGGAAAATAAATGTGTGTATAAAATTGTTTACTCTTTCTTTTGAAAAATAATCTTGATAGAATATGCCTCTGCCTCATTTGTACAACACATATCCAGTTCTGAATAATTTGAGCCCAGTGCTGTTTGAGCCAAGGGAAGAATAAGTGGGAAAACTCCATAAAATAAACAATTTTTATGAGACTATGCAGTGGTTAGTGCTTTCTTGTTTTCAAGATATGATGATACCCCTGATTTCTCAAGATGCCATGTTTTTTTTGAACAGGATGTCCTGTCTCAGGCTTTATTTGGGAAGTTTATGAAACAAATAAGTGGTAAAGAAAATGTGAGTAAAATGCACACGCACATACAAAAAACAAACCAAGTCCCTCAAAGTCCAGCAAACTTGCCTTGAGAAATTCCAGATCCAAAATAGCAGGCACAAGAGTGGTCAAGTGAAATCCAAATCCAAACATCATAAAAGGGTCATCAACCAATTCAGGTCCAGTGTCACAATTAGAAGGATTCTTTTCTTGCAAGGAGCCTTTGCTCTGCTTTCCTCTCCACATGGAAAGTCCTTGAACGGGAGACAATGGCAGCTCAGAGTCCTCATTTCTCAAGAGACATGTGTCTCTTGTTTACCAGGCAGTGCATCCTCCTCTGCCTGCAGTTCCTCAGGAAGCGATTCAGATTCACCTGGCAACTCTGAAAAATAGTTGTTTACTGTTAGTTTCCTCCTCAAAGTCTGAACTGACCATGACATTGGAAGTAGATAAGGAAAATAGAGATTTGAAGAACCATGATTCAAGGACAATGCTCCTCAAACTGATATCATATTCCTGTGATTGGACTGCACAGGTTTTGGCTCACTTGTGTATAAGTATGCAGAGACAAATATGCTAGAGACTGTCTCATGGAACTATGCACTAAAATTGAAATGAAAGCCAAGAGATCTTGCTGTTCTCCATCTGCAGGAATAAGATATAGCATCAAAGATTGAAGGGAGTGCTATGGGACATTGACAAAATGGAAAGGATTTGTGCACAGGGTAATTTCTTTAGTATTTTGTTCACTGTGCCATTATTTATTTAGTAACTATTGAATTTTTAGAACTATCCTAAACCTCAAACCATTGAACAAGCTCATCAAAAATTTAACCTTCAGATTGGGGATAAAGAAATGCATGGGAAAAACTATTATACCAAACAGTCTTGGTAGGCTTGTTGGAAGCTTGTCTGCAATTTCCTAGCAGAACAGAATAATCAGAGGTTCCTCAGATTCATGTATGAAAAGGAGCAATTCCAGTTCAAATCACTCCTCTTTGGATTAGTCTCAACACCAAGTGATAATGGATGTGGTAGAATTCTGTATCTACTTGGCAACATGTTCTTTGGGACTCCCTTACCTGAGGAAGTAGTGAACCCTATTAGCCTTATTCTCATGTATGAGATAAATGGACAGTGTTACAATAGAAGCCTGCATCCATCATAGAATGAGGCTTAAGCACCTTTAGAAGGACCCCCATGCGTGGTAAATGTGGACAGGTACTTGGCCTTCCAATTTATGGAATATATAAAGGTTCACACACACACACACACACACACACACACACACACACACACACACACACACGTGTGTGTGTGTGTGTGTATGAAATATATATATATATATATATATATATATATATATATATATATATATATATATATATATATATATATATATATATATATATATATATATATATATATATATATATATATAATGTATGTATATCAGCGGTGGGTTGCTCTCTTACCGGTGCCAGTGCACTGCGCGTGCATCTCCACGCTTTGGGGGTGTGCGCGCTTGCTACACACGCGCACCCCCATCGCGCGATTTTGCTTTTGTGCATGCGCGGAAGCAAAATCATGCCAAAATCTTGCGAGGGGACGTGCGAGATTTCGGCGCGATTTTGCTTCTGTGCATGCGCAGAAGCAAAATTACCCAAAAATTCACGAAAAAAATGGCAATGCGCGCGCTGGACCGGCAGAGAGGGCTCCGGAGCGGTCACGCATAAATTGCGCAATTGGCCACTCCCTACCGGAGCTGTGTACTGGGCAGCTCCGGCAGGAACCCACCTCTGATGGGTGGGTTGTATGTATGTATGTATTCTAAAGTGGTATGCAGTCTGAATGAAGTTAAATCTTTCAAAATCACTATGTTTGGAGGTTATGCAACACAAGGATGCTATGGATCCTTGGCCTTGTTTATTTATTATGGTCCCTTGAAATGAAGGTTTCATTTATTGGGCTAGGAAAGTTTTACTGTCTTTAGTCCTTTTCTTCTCTGTTCTATATGTTTATTTTAGCCACAGGAAAACCAATGATATTCATCTATTAATACTGGGGGAAGATAATAATATAACACCCTAATTCAAATTTTAGGCATGAGGACTACTGCTTATAGACCTCCACAGCTTTGAAGTTTGTTGAAATATAAAACTAAGACTTTTCAAAATCAAGAAAAACCAAGTCCAATGAAAATCTTATAAAATTTTAATAGTCAGAACTGATAGGGGTTATTGAATTAAATGTGTCAGTAGGGGAATGTAATGGAATATCTTGGGGTAGTAGGCAATGGTATTTGGTTATGCTAGAAAATTTTGTTGCAGTTTAAAATATTTGTATTTCAAATATGTATGAAACTGCCTCTGAATAGCTGTGGGAGAAGTAAATTACAGAGTTTGCTTATGTTTATATGATCATAGCCCCCGAAAAGAGAAATAAGACCTCAAAATAAAAATTGTCCTGTGTTCTTTAAAGCACGAAACAGCTGCTGTGCATTGGAGATTCTTCAGGAGAAAAATCCTTTTACAATTTCTTTTCTTCCCCTTTTGTTTAGTAATTTGTGGATTTTCTACTTTATTCAAAAAGGAGGGAATAGTCTCTGAAGCATCTAGTAGTAAGAAGATAGTTATGAATTATTAAAATCAGTGTCAGTAATCATTTTTTTGCAAAGATAAAAGTATTTTTACTAGTTACAGGGAAATATTTGGTGCATATTAATTTTAACAATGGTTTTGTCTTGAAAGTATTCAAAAAGATAACAGAGCAAATAAAACACATAAAAATACATTTACTTATATTGATAAAGATGATAGTTTAGGGAGTTAGAAGAAATAGAAATCCTACAATTTGTAAGAAGTGTAGCAACTAATGCCTTTAAAAATGTATAGCTTGAATATAATTATTTTGTTATTTTGGTAGTGAATTGAAATGAAAATGGATTTTCTCTCTTAATTTTTCCATTTTCAGTTTTAGATGCTTTACATTTTGTGCATTGGGCTAGTTTGATATTTGCTTCTGAATTTGGAATTAAGAAGTAGCTCCAGTCATCTCTGAAAGTGCACATATTATGCAACAATTAATTGAATTGTTTCAGCCTTAGAAGCTTTAGGAAAAAAATTGGAAGAATGATTCAAAGCTGGATTGTTAATAGTAATATAGATCTGATTTAGATTTCAGAATTTGCCAAGTGAATTGATGACTTAGTAAAAAAGCAGAACTGGCAAAAGCAGAGGAGGCTAGTACAGCTTGTATTTCAAACATATGTTTATATGTTCTGCTTAAACATAGTACCCTGTTTTCCCCAAAATAAGACATCCCCTGATAATAAGCCCAAACGGGCTTTTGAGTGCATGGCAATAAGGCCAAGTGCTTATTTCAGGGTTCAAAAAAATATAAGACAGGGTCTTATTTTCGGGGAAACACGGTTCTTGCCTAAGTTGAGAATTTAATGCAAAACTTTAACTGACTAACAGGAAAACTATTGATAAACAATAGTGTTTCTAAGAAAACTTAAGCTTAGAGATTGCATTTTCTAATTAATAAATATTAGCCATGACACACCTTGAGAGATTTAAAAATCTTCCTCTCTTGTAACTAAAGCTGCTATTTTAATCTTTGTTATTTTATATCCTGTTTTCCCTAGGCTTTTTATATAATTATAAGGTATCAATAGAAGAGAAATGTGTAGTTCAGGATCGAACTGTGGAGTCGTTGGTAATCTCTGAGCTTAGTTGTTGCTTACTAGGTAGCATCATCAAGCACCAAGAATTCCACATAGGTAAACCCTGAGCTACATATATTCTCTTTTATCAATACGTTATCATTATATACAAAAAGCTAGAGAAAACAGTTTGGGTAGCAAAAGAATTAAGATACATGGATAGCTTGAACATTGGGCTAAAACTGTTCACCAATCATTTCTCATCAAAGTGGAGAGAAGAAGTAAGTCGGGTGCCACAAGGAATCGTTCTGATGCTTCTTTTCAATTTGTTGTAATAACTTCAATGAAGAGGATATGCTAATCATATCTGAAAATCATTTTAAAAATTTGATGGAATAGCTAATAGCTAGAAGACAGAAACAACAATCACAACCTTCTTGGCAGATTAAAGAAATGCTGAAATTAAATTTTATTTGACTACCCTATCTTCTTAAACATTAGGAAAATCCTGAATTCTTGAGTCTTGCTGAACAATAAAACCTTTTCATCATAAATGTATTCTACTTAGATTTCACTTACATATTTATGAGCTAGATTCGAAGTAGGAAATATTGAATTTCTTCCTATTCTCCAAATAATGTGTATAGCAGCAAATGAGGTAAAGTAGAAATGCTATGGAAATGTATGTCAATATAATAGGAAACAAAATAGCTACGGTATTATATAAGTCTTTACTGAATTTCTGATTAATGGGAAAGTATAATTATTCATCCCAAGCTCTATTTATTGGCAGATCAAACCCTTGGACCAAAAATTTCTTTTAGGCTAAATGCAAGAAACCATGGGTGAATCATTGACTTCAGATAAGCAAATACTAACATTTAGCAGAACTTTTATCATTATTACCTCACTGAAGAAAAATGTCTCTCTTGCTATTAGCAACAGTACCGTTTAGAGTTGTAATCACATCAGGTATTTCCAGTTTAAATATTAAATTGCTTAAATAAAATGAGTAGAAAATACTTTTAGAACTATTTGAAGAAAACCATGTGTTTTTTTAAAGAAATATTGAAACCTCCTATGTTCTGACTTAATTAAGTGAAACTACGTATTTGTGGATTTTAAACTAATTTAGGTGTTTAGTTGCTAGCATTTTTCAGTTTAGGTCAGCAGAAAGTTCATTAATCAATCAATTATTAATCAATTAATTAATTAATGAAACTGTTGGACAAGTAAGAATAAAAACAACCTTGCGTGCTAGCAAAGTACCTTGAATGACTTTGCTAACATGTACAGATCCCTGTGAGTTTGGACAATTGGTGATATGTACTTGCTGATGTTTACATTCTGTGATATAATTCCTCAGCTATTTGTATTTCTGTGTGGTACAACCAAGCAAAAGTATAGCACATCTTTAAATCAGTCTGCATCTGGAGTAGTTACTGGCAAAGGATAAAAGCCTATTCAAATAGCCACAGCTACAGAGTTTAATGCTAATGTTTTCACAGGGCACGTAAAGTCATTATATATATTTCATCAGAAGACATAAATCATTAGGGGTTGAGAGCACAGCTGGAGATGGATTGTCAGAAATTCCAATTAAATGTCTGCTCTGAAAGTGGATAATGATGTAATGTGTAGCCCACAAGTTATGAGAATATTTGTGGCCTAGAAATAAAACATAGGTAATTTTCAGCAATTAGAAAACGACTTTCATCTTAAGAACAAGATGCAGCATCATAAATAACTGTTAAAGTTTTCCCTGGCTATACAGGATTAATTCTTCACTGAACAAAGTTGATTGCAAGTATTAGGGACAAGTTAATGAGAATCCTTTGCTGATTTTTTCTTCTTCTTCATTTTGTTATTTGGTTTAGAGTTTTTAATTAGTTCAGATTAGAGTTCAATTTGTAGACAAGGTTAAGAGTTAATTTGTGTTGATTTGAACAATATGCCATTGTTTTGAATTTTAAAGGGACAGTGATAGGCTTATATTTCTGAGTCTTGCTTTATCAGTTCATAATGCAGCGTGGAAGCTTTTGTGGTTAAATGGTCTTCCTTATATTATTAAATAGATTTCTTTCTCTTTCTTCTGTCCAATATTCTGGAAATGACAAGCTTAATTCTCCCCACTGAAATTCTTACGGTTGTAGAGTATATGTGAGTGCTTTATTAAAATTGTGCTACTGGCGACTGTCTGTTCCCAGGCACAATTCATTATGATACAATGCATAAACCAGAAGCTACATTGAACCATGTTTTATTTTTATTTAATTATATTTCATATTTCTTAGCTGCCCATCTCTCTCAGAGTGGGGCTCTGGGCGGTAATGTTATTCCAGGTAAGGATGTTATTCCAAAATCTGCTTAGATTTCAGGAACTGGGGGTAAGGTTCTTTTTTTTTTGGCAGTTCCACCATCCATGCTTACACAGAAATGAGAAAGGATATTTTTGTGGGTGCTTTTGAGCTTTGGAATTCCCTGCAAAGGAAGACCAGCCAGTCCTTCCCGTAGCAGATACATGTTTTGTATGTTCAGGCAGATTTTCATTATGTGAACAGGTTTGGCTATTGAGTTGAGTAGCTACTATCTGTTGGGCATGATTTTAAGATATGCAAAATTAAATTTTACTCTCATGACCTGCCAAAATAGGAATGATAATTGCTCTGATAATTTTCAGAAGCATTGATAAATAAAAGGCATATTACATATTAGTGGCAATGATGCAAAAAGATGATGTATATATTTATGAGTTACTGTAGCCTATAGAAAATATTCATTTGTTAAATTATAATCTTAAATCTCAAATCTCAAATACATTTGGCTGTCATAAGGACTATAAAACATCCCTTTTCACATCCATAAGTAAAGGCAACTCACTCCATCGATAAACTGAATACAAGGCAGAGACTTGAGATGATGAAATAAAAATTTTGTCCCAAAATCAGAGATATGACCTAGAATTTTTTCCATTTTAGGTGAACCTACTCCTTTCAGGTTATATTTTTGAAAAACTGAAATACAGGGATTCACATCACTCTTTTCATTCATGTTAAATAACCAAAATATTTGTATGAATTGTGACTATTGAGATGGAAATAATAATTAGAATCATACTTATTTGCATAAGAAATTCAAATTCATATAAAATGCATAAAATAACAATTTTACATAAAAAATAGCGATAGAGATTTAGCGATCTCTTTTTCAGATATGCAGTTCTCAACACCTTTGCTATTTTTACCCCTAATATTTATTTCCCAATTTTAGTTGAATTTCAGATTATATTTTGCAACTTTAGTTAAAGTGGATTTGCAGTCATGATTAAAATAAGCTGGTACAAACAAGAAAGGAAGCATGTGTGAAAAGAAAATGTTGGAGTATAGGCATTTAAACCTGTTGGGACACATCATTTGGCTTTTGAGAAGATTTGTACAAGATTTTAAATATAAGTACAAGGGTAACAATTCTAAAACATTATATTCTACTTAACTTTTTATTTCGGCCCAACCCATCTTCCTTAATCCATAAAAGTTTTGGAAAATGCATGCACAGCTTCAAAATTGCTATTTGCTCAAACATTAAAATGAATTATTCAAAGAACTGAAATTCTTTATCAAGAATATGTGATATATCCAAGATCAGTAATGGACACAGGAGAATAACAGGTTTTCCTCATCTTTATACTGTATATGCTAATTTTTGTCAGTATGAATGTGCAGAAGGGCTCTGATCCAAAACATAAATTGCCTTTCTTCTCCATTGATTTCTGTGCTTGATACATGTGTTTTCTTTAATTCATTGCTAAAAGATGTCCTTGTGTGTGTGTTTTTTAAAACATAATTAGATTTAATTGTGGAGGGGAAACCTCTTGTTAAAGGTTCACGCTGGCTTCATAGGACCTCTAGATCCAAAGAAAGCATGTCTCTAAATATAATTTTCTAGGGAAAATGTTTGCCTTAATACAGTACAGTAAGTCCTCGAATTATGACCACAAGTGAGCCCAAAATTGCTAAGTGGAACATTTCTTAAGTGAGTTTGCCCCATTTTATGACTTTTCTTGCCACACTTGTTAAGTGAAGCATTGCATTTGTTAAGTTAGTAACACGGCTGTTAAGTGAATCTGAATTCCCCATTGACTTTACTTGTCAGAAGGTTGCAAAAGCTGATCACATGACCCCAGGAAACAGCAGCTGTCATAAATATGAATCAGTTGCCAAGTATCTGAATTTTGAACATGTGATCATAGGGATGCTGCAACAGTCATAAGTGTGAAAAACAGTCATAAGTCACTATTTTCATTGCCTTTGTAACTTTGAATGGTCACTAAATGAACTGTTGTAAGTAAAGAACTACCTGTATATAGGTCTTCTAGAAATGTATGGTTGGCTACAGAATATTCAGGTAGATTTGACTGGTTTCCAAAACAATAATCTCTTGTATGAGATGCAGTAAAATAATTCAGAGTTATTCAAAATCCAAAGTGGGATTGCTCTGTCAGGAGAATTCCCCCACCCCCCCAGCACTGTGTTACACATGGTGTTTATGTATAATTTTTATCTTTCTTTTTTCCTGCTTCTGCCACTATAAATTTGTCACTGTTTTCCTAGGTTGCTCATTATTTATTATTTGAAACAAAATGTGTTAATACAAGAATGTGGTGTGCAAATAAATGCCTTTCTTTGTTTTGGGCATATGTTAGAGTTTCCAGTAAAAGATAATTAATTTAGAATCATTGATTATTATGATCATATTCTGTATTATGTTTATTAGTTCATTTTTGCTCTCTCTATAGAACAGTGATGGCGAACCTATGGCACGGGTGCCACAGGTGGCACGCGGAGCCATATCTGCTGGCATGCGAGCCGTTGCCCTAACTCAGCAACAGCGCGCATGTGCGTGCCCGCCAGCTGATTTTTAGCTTGTGCAGAGGCTCTGGGAGGGCGATTTCAGCCTCCAGAGGGCCTCTGGGGTGTCGGGGGAAGCGTTTTTGCACTCTCTAAGCTCCAAGAAAGCCTCTGGAGCCTGGGAGGGCGAAAAATGGGCCTACCGGTTCCACTGGAAGTCGGGAAACGGGGGAGTGGGGGGGTCGTGCACGCATGTGCAGGGGGGATGGGGCAAGTGGGGGGCTTTGAATTATGGGTGTGGGCACACACATGCGTGCGATAGCGCGCGCACACTATTTCGGCACCCAAGCAAAAAAAGGTTCGCCATCACTGCTATAGAATGACAAACAAAAATATTTTTAGCTGCTTTCTAAAGCAGACCAGAGTCCAGTACTTTTATTGAATTTGCTGTTCCGCTTTTCATCAAGCCATGGAAAGAGAAGGGAAGTGTTATGATTAGGATTTAACATAATTTTTTCCTTTGTGTTTCCCTGATCTACAGTAAGTTCTGATTGTATGGAACAAGCAAAAAAACACGAATAAACACAAAATTATGCATCAAATGACCTTAAGTTATTAATTTCTACAACCTTCGTTATATAAAGTAGTTTTACTATTCTAACTTTTCACACTGCCTATTTCAGATAGCTTGTTTTAGGCAAATCAAATGAAAATTTCACTCTTAAGTATTCCACGGCAAATTTGCAAACATTATTAGATGGGTGCTGAACCACATCCCTCCCAAGATGGATTAAGAAATTTAAATATCACATCATATAATAAGATTGACACAAGAAGATTAATGATTTTGAATGACATAGTGTTAAATAAGTAAATAAATATCATTCCTATTTTTAAAATTTCCTTTGCTACTTGAATGCCTTTTATTTTTGATAAACATTTGATTTTAATGATACTTTATGAGATTAATCAGTCTTTTAAAGGGGGAGCTGATTTCCCTAGTTACATGCCTAAGAAGGACCAGAAGATAGTGCTGTAGAATTTTTTCTCTTTTATTAATTTATTTCATCCTTTTACTTGTCAGTCATGAAAATAGGGTGTGGGGCAGTGGTGGGTTCCTACCAGTGCGGTCCACACTATAGCACTGGTAACGGCCCGCTGGTGACGTCACAGTACTGGTGCGGTCGGTTACCGCTGCCTGGCCACCGCCATTTTTAAATTTTTTTTTAAAAAAAATTTTAAAATTTTTTTCTTCTACGCATGCCCAGAAGTTGAGCTTCCGGCACTGCGCATGTGCTACCTTCCTACCCCACAGTGAGTCCAAACGGGAGGATGGCTGAGGGAGCGCATGAGATGCTGAAAGAACGGGTGGCAGGAGCTATCTCCATTCCCCTCCCTTCAGTAGTCCGAGAAGCCACGAATGCGTGGTGATGATCCTAGGCATTTTCGCACATTCGAGGCTTCTCGAGCTGCTGAGGGGAGGGGGAACGGGCGGCAGGAGCCTAGGATCATCAGATGGGGAGAAGCATTCAGGCCGGACAGAGCCTCCTAGAAGAACCGCTGCCGTGGTCTTGCTGCTCCCGCTGTGGGGGGCTGTGTTGCAGGTGAGCAATGCCCCCCCGCTTCTCTGGCAGCTGCCAAGCTCCTGAGGCCCACGCCCACCTGGTCACATGGCTGGCAAGCCACACCCACAAAATAAGCCATGCCCACAGATTGGCAGTAAAAAAATTAGGAACCCTCCCCTGGTGTGGGGCCTATCTCACATGCAAGCATTAGGAGAGGACACCAGGGAAAAATATTCTCTGTCCATAGGTGGTGGTAGCACTAATTGCCAAGTTGTTACAGCAAGCCAAGTGTGTAGACAAGAACCTCTTTTATATTGTGGGCTTATTCTGCCACTGCAACATCACACTGCAAATTTATCATGTGTATAAGGTTCAAAATTAAGGTTTCATCCCAGTATAATATTTTTAACTAGATTGCTAATGTTTCATAAAGATGTAGAAGGCAAACTGTATACTCAGCAGTAAAATAAAAGGATAGAAGATTCATTATTGTTCTTGGCATCTACTACAGTATTATTTTTTTTAAAGCAGTGCCTCTGGTTCATACAATATCCTTGCTGCTTCATTTCTTTCTTGTATCTGAAATGACAAAGTATGCTGATGCTGTGGAGATATCTTAAACTTATCATAATGGATCTCATTTAGTTAAATTTAGGAAGGGGGACAGTTGATTTTGGTCTTGCCTACATTATGTATTTAATAATAATTTGCTAATTTATGCTTTTAGTCTAATAGCAATTATATTTATAATGCTCAGCTTAAAATTGGAGTCTGTATTATTGAGTTCTCCATTCAAACATTTCAGGCTGGAGTTAGTAAATATATATTTTGTATGAGAAGCAACTAAATGACACAACTAACAAAGCAAATGACTTGTAAATGTCCTTGTGTTCATTGTTCTACTATAAACATTGTATATACAATGCAATTATTTGTAGAGGAAACAAAAAACTGATATCAATTAACTCCTGAAGACATAAAATAGCAAGCAATGACTTTATTTTGGTCTTAGACCGGTGTATGACATAACATAGTATTACAGTTGAATCACTTGTAACATTTGTTATATAATTCCTACTTAATAATTGCAAAGTACTTGTGTCCGTAGTCTTTTACAAATTTGATTAGAACTAGACATCTGCTAAGACTAAAATGCTACAAATCATGAAAAAGGAGTAAGAACCAATTCCCATTCTCAACAGCTAATGTATTTATTGGTGCTAATTCTGCATAACGCATCTCAAAGGGAAGTCTGCACCCTTCCTATATTGCTGGATTATAACAGTTACCATCATTTATCCTAAATGTTAGTCAATATAGGTACTACAGGTAGTCTACTCTACCTGGGCACAGTTGAGCCCAAGATTTCTGTTGCTAAGCAAGACAGTTGTTAAGTGAGTTTTGTCCCATTTTACAACTTTTCTTGCCACAGTTGTTAAATGAATCACTGCAATTTGTCAGTTAGTAAAATGGATGTTATGTGAATCTGGCTTTCCCATTGACTTTGCTTGTCAAAAGGTTGCAAAAGGTGATCACATGACCCCAGGACACTGCAACTGTCATAAATGTGAACCAAGTGTTTGAATTTTAATCATGGGATCATGGGGATACTGCAATGGTTGTAGGTGATTAAAATGGTTATAAGTCACTTTTTTCATTGCCGTTGTAACTTGAAATGGTCACTAAACAGATGGTTATAAGTCGAGGATTACCTGTATATGTACCTCCAAGCTGTGGGAAGTATGCAACAATAGAAATTCTGGTTTCTATGGAATAGAGTTATGGTTGTTAAATATGTCCTGAAGGCAAACTCACAGGGGCACCACAGCAAATGTATATGGGTATTGCAGAATATTAAATTTTGCAAACTCCATTTGCAAACTCCATTTTTAAAATATTTTTTATCCAGCCTTTATTATTTTTATAAATAACTCAAGATGGCAAAATACCAATATTCCTTCTTGCTCCTATTTTCCCACAATGACAACCCTGTCTTTCATGCCTAAGATGGGACTAAAAGACTATGAACTGAGAAAATTTGGGAATCTCTGGAATAGAATGAGTATGATTGGAATAAAATTTGGCTTTGACTATTATTGTAATGTACTGGACCAAACATGCCAAAACTGATTAGTACTGTCCTTAACCATAGCAGAAAATATAAAAAGTGTTATGAGATTTGATAGATCAAGTGAAGACGAATAGTTGTGGGTCTGTCTGGTAACCATCCATGGCATATAGAGGAGTGTGACTTGGAATTTAAGAGGAATAAATTAGCCTACAGAGCAAGTATCTGAAATACTATTTTCTTCTACCCCCTCCACTGAAATGGGTAGGGAGGCCAGCCAATATGGACAAGTGGGCAGGAGCTTTTATAGTCTGTCCTGCGAGATTTGTTTTCACAAAAGGAAGAGGGGGAGGGAACGGAGGCAGGGATATCTAGTCACAATAGTCCTCCCCCCCAAGTTTTTTTTATATATATATCAAATCAATGTGTGAACAGTGTGGCACCTGGGTATCATACATTATAATAGAACTAAAACTAATAAAATTGATCATAATTATTACATTCAGTCAACTTATGTATTTCTAATAATACACATTTATATTAAGCTATAGTCCATCATTATACAATTATTCCATATTATATCTTGTTATTACTTTTATTATTATCAAGTGAATACACTAATATTCCCCTTCTCTTATTTCTGTCACTTATTCTAACTTTTAATCATATTACACTTTATCAAAAAACTTTTTTCTGTCTATCCTATCTAACTTCTACGCTTTAAAAGAAAGAGAGAAAAGGAAAGGCAAATCAGAACAATAAAAAAAGCAAAATCATCTATCCATTGTCTCTTGCCCACATCAATACTTAGATTGCTATGCTTTTTCTATTGACTTCCCTCCCCAATTCCTCTCTTAAATCTTTATTTCTATATACTTCTATTTCTTGGCTATTCAATCTAAGCACTTCTCCCCCCTTTACCCTCTTCCACTGTCCAGTTTCTAAGGTTTCTACCCAGATCTCTGTCTCCCTTTCAAACATATATTCCAACTCTCTTAATATATTTCCCCCCCTGGTTTAATTCATCAATCGCTATTATTTTTATTGTTGTCTCCTCTTTGTCTTCTTCCTTCGTTTCTTCTGTTGACTCCTCCCTTTCCTGGGCAGCTTGGTCTTTATTCATCATGCCTCGTATGGCATTTTCCATTTTGTCCATAATCTCCTTAAATCCTTTCTCCATTATGTCTTTTGTATTTTGAAAAAGTAACTCTCCTTCAGAATTCCGCTCATTTCTTTCTTATAAAATATCTTAAAAGATTAAACTTTTATCCAACAGTCCAGAAACTATTTGTTCAATCCTTAAATTACCCTTCAGGGAGTGTACTAGTCCCAATTCTTTATATCCCATATATAAAAACTCAGTTCCATTTAGATAGTCCCAGAGGTTGCCAAAAGCCTCTTTACATCCCTTTTACAGGTTCAATATTCTAGCATAACATTCAAATATCCCTTTCTTTGAATAGTTTCCTCATTTTATATTTGGTTCTCCAATAATCATAGGGTAGCTAAAAATAATCCAATATATATTTTCAGTCTACATATAGGTGTAGCTTTCCTTTCATCAGCAGGTGGCACTCTCCACTTAAATTTCAATATTGCTACTCCGACATTGTTTTGTTTGTAGAACAGTTATAAAAGCAGAATAGATTTCATGGGTAAGTAATTCCAGCATTTAAAAATTTAAAAATGCCTTCCCAGTACCTCTTTTTCCCATTTTAAAAGTTCACTATATTTCCAGTATATTTCAAAATTTATTATTTTTCTCTCCTACGCCTGTTATTTCTGGTCTGGTAATTGCTCAAACTGCCTAGACGGCGCTTTAACACATAGCTCTGAGCCAATAGTTCTAAATTGTTCCTTGGGGTTAAATTTAAAGCAAAAAGAAAACCCTCTCCCCCAGTTCCAGCACAGACCACCTACTTCGCTCCAGCACCAGTCTTAGTTGTTCTTCGATTGTCCCAGCTTTGTGGCAGCCATCTTTAGGCTATCTCTTCTTCTTGCCATGGCTGAGAGGGAAAGAAAAGCCTCGGGTCAGACAGGGGAACTGTGACTCCCCTCAACCTCACAGGGTACCCCTTTTTGCTTCACCACCCCTACAGGGCGGCTTAGGCTCCCTCTGGAGCCCACAAACAGGAAGAGCTCAGCAGAAGGAACGTGGAGACCTGTTCCTTGTGACTGAAATCGCTGCGATGTCAACCAGAAGTCCTAGTCACAATAATCCTTAAGCAGGTGATTTCATTGCTTGATTATCAGATTCCTGGTCCTGATGCATGCCAAGCTTATTGATAGTCCTATGATACTGATATTAAAGAGGGTATTTTTTTGCTTCCAAGATACTCTTCTGCATGAATTCCTATGTTGCTGGACTGTGGCCGGCATCCAGCCTGCTAGCTTGTTGACTGGCAGTCAGTAGTACCAGCACAGAAAAGGAGGGATGGACTAAGACCAAGAGGCAATGGGGAAAAACTGGTCGCATTTTTAGTGTGACTGGGAGTTACAGATGAAAAACAGTGTGATTGACCTATGTAGGTCAATAGAAAACAGGCCAATAAACTTGGCATCCAGCTTCTTTGAGAATCATATTGAGGAGGGAAGCCTGAATGAAAGCCAGATGTGATTTCAAACAGCAGTGGGAGAACTTTCCTAGCAATAATTGTCAGTACTGCACTTGTAGGAGATCTTGGCATAATCCAATTGCTTCTTGAGGAGATGTTGTGTGTGATTGTGATTCTTGGAGAAAATGGAGCCCTCAGGAATGGGAAATGTTTGGGAAGTGTTGGGAAATGTTTGTAGCCTTAATGTAGCCTAGAAGAGTGACATTTGAGTAGAAAAATTGAATTATTATAAATAAACCTGACCGTACATAGGGATAAGCTCAGGCTTCATCATAGTGAGGTACTGCTTCATGGTATGATTTGTCCTCTCCTTTCATTCCTGGATTAATTTGCAGAGAAGAAGTGAACTTTTAACATTCAACAATTGAAAAGGGCTACTCAAAAAAATCCCATGAGCCATGGGCCTCATTCTGAAAAGAGATTATTGTCTCAGATTTGGAAAACATGTGCAGTAGATAAATGAGCTTTCTTGAATGAATGGTTTGATAAAATGAGTTATTTTAGAGAAAAGGTCAAATGCAACCAAAACCAGATTGTAATACCTGAAAGAAATTGTCTCCAATAGTTTCTGCAGGGGTGTGTATGCAACAGTCCAGCTGAATTTGACCTTGCAAATGGTGTGAAAAAGTAGGCTGTAACACAAAGTTGTTAAGTTTTACATATACCAAAATCTCCTGCCCAAAGGCTGTCATGGCACAACTGCAGGATGTTGTGGTGTAGTTATCCCCATTCCCACTGTCATAGGAAAATTCCAATAAAGAAACAAAGGACAGCAACACAAACAATAATTCTTACTTTAAAATCAGAGGTTTATTGTTTCTAATAATTTGGAACGAAAGAAGCAAAAGATATAATTACAATAGAAAATTCACATTATCAAACCATTGCAATGGGGTCCAGAGATATAGCAGTTCCTTCAAGGATTGCTATTGGGCAAAGGACACCATTCTCCATATTAGTGGAGACAGCATCCAGGAATGGGTTAACTCTGTCTATTATCCAATAGGACTGAGTCTGCAAAGAGAGATGACACGCCTCTGGTTAAGGCAGTGCTGGGAAATAATGGTGGCCACATAAAATATTGACACTTTGGGCCCCATTTGGACATTATCACTTAGGGGTGTACTCACTTTTGTTGCCAGTAGTTTAGACATTAATGGCTGTGTGTTGCGTTATTTTGAGGGGACAGCACATTTACACTGTTATACAAGCTGTATACTCACTACTTTACATTGTAGCCAAGTGTCATTTCTTCAGTGTTGTCACATGAAAAGATATACTTAAATATTTACAAAATGTGAGGGGTATACTCACTTCTGTGACATACTGTACATTATTTGGTACAAAGTTGTAAAATATAATCTGATTTTTTCAACACTATTGATCTTAGTGAGGTAGGTTGTTGAAGAACAATAAGATTAAAACATGTTCTATGTATCTAATATTCAGGATGAGAGATTTATTTCCTAACTGTTTAGTTGCCTAGCTAATCTTATTAAAAAGAATTGTAGTTGCTTTAAACAACGAGTATCTGAAATGTGTAATTTCCATGCATTCACAAATTATGTACTATTCAGAGTCTAAAACAAGGCCGTCCACTATCTTCTTGTAATTAGGTGCCTTTGGCAACAGTTGTTTGAAAAAATGGATCACAAAAAAGCATGACTATGGGAAATGAACAGAAAGCATGCTATTGTAGTTGGTATAAAGCTGTAATTTCTTTAAATATTATGTATCTAAAGTCTGTAAGGCACTTTAGTGCTTAACATGAGTACTTCAAATAATTTTATGCATAAAATTAACTATTGTATAATATTGTATATTCATCTGCAAAAATTATGTTGTTCTCTCTTTTTAAATATATCATAGCTCACATTTCAGTATGACATTTTTCCGGTGGAGAAAAAGCAAAACAAAACCAGATATAAAGGAAAACATCAATAAAACTCCCTGAAATGATAGTAAAATGAGAAAAATAATCCATAAAAGCCATCTATAATCTACATTATAGCTTAATTAATTAAAGCTTAATTAAAGCTATCTTGCATAATTGGCTCTTCTGCTATACTGTTTTTGATTCCTTATGGATAAAATGAAACAATAACTTTCTATAACATAACATTATACACATAAGACATCCATAAATCAAAATGCAAAGCTTCCAAACAAAATGTAAATGTGCGTAGAAAAGTTTTGTATAACAGTTATATACTGAGTTGTAGTTTGTTTTCTTGAGGATTAGATCGAACAGTATTTTGATGAAAAATGTTTGGGGAAATAAAAAAAAGAAAAGAAATGCAGAATGTCTTATACATGCAAATATTTCAGATGCTAAAGCATCCAAACCATGTTGTATCTGTACATGTCTTAATTGTAATTGTAAGACATGTATAGATATAATTGTAAATTTTTGCCATAAGTTTTGCAGATGATGCAGGGAGCAAAAGGCACTTACACAGGTCAGATTGAGATGAAAAAAAGTATGATCTCTTTTCTAACTGATTCCTACCAGGGTTAGAGAGAAAAGAAAATTTAAAAGCAATACACCATGAATTGTTAAAAATTTTGCATTTTTGACTTTGTCATAAAGCATCCTGTACTTAATTTTAAAATATACATACACCCTGAACAAATATATGTCATACATTGTGAAGCCTACTGTATAATAAGCAAAAGTTAATGCTCCAGTTGATTGATGTGATTCTAAAGCTAGCGCAGGATAAAAATAGAATTTCTTCTATATTCACTTGAGTTGTGTTAACATAATTTTAACTGTAATATTCTTATTCAGTCAGTATTATACAATTTTATCTACACACCAATAGTTATTTAGTAATATCAAAACAATGCTCCTGCTGATATAATATATTCTTTAAATAGAAATGTACGATTTCAGCCTGAGCAATGAATAATTGATGCTTAATCATTATGTTTAGATTTTATGCATCATAGATCTAAATCTCTTTCTAATATTGTCTGGCCAAATTAAACTTATTTCCTACTGTAAATCAGTAGCACACATCTGTGAGAATATAGAGCATCTCAGAGATTGAGTTTTTTTTGTCGCCCAACTTGCTTATCATGTTTATTATTCTTTGATGTAACTAAATGTGGAAAGAGGCCCTTCCTCTGAGCTTGGTTGTTTATTTGCAGATGTTTCACTATTCGACTAGGTAACATCATCAGTGCTAGTGAGTGTAAGTTTTTCTCTCTGTTTATATATAGTAGCTTGCCCGCCATCTTTGGTGGGGACATGTTTTTCTTCATGGTAATTCTTTGTTAGGGCATTGTATCTTCTGATGTTAATCCCTGCTTGTCTGGGCTGTTGGAAGGGATGTCCTTCTTAGCTTTTGTATTGTCTGTTTTGAACGTCATTAATAGACACATAGAAATAAACTACATTTACACACAGTTTCGATTTTATTACATTTTATATTTATTTGAAAATTCAAGTTAAAATATGATACTCAGAATTCTTTTCTTGTCTGGAGTGGTATCTGTTATATAATTGTATAAATAAATTTGTATTTATATTTTAAATTAGAAGTGCTGTGAGTGCTCATTCTAAATTAATCATGTCTAAATCTGCATTTGCCTTTCATAGTTTGTGTACTGTTATAATAAATTTGAAATATTGTTTCAAGATACTATTTTTTGGGGTATGCTAAAGAATAAAGTTATCACAACCTATCTATAATAGTTTCACTACTCCATGAATAAATAACAAAATCAGATATCATACTGCATTTACTATTGTTCAGTTTCTTGACTAAAATACTAGCTGATACATGATATTCTTGAAATTACTCAGTCCTTATCTTCTCCTGTTATTATTCATTCTTTTGATAGAATATCAAAAATTGTTGTTGACAATTTAAAAACTTTTAAAAATAAATTGTGTATATTTTGAAGTAACTTGGAATAATTGGCATATCCTACAGTTTGTATCTCTTCCTCTGTTATATTTTCCACTTGTGAGCCTAATTGTCCTTGCCTTCATAAGGTAATAAAAATTGTGAGTGTATTTGTTACATGTATCTGTTGTTACAAAAACATCAACATCTTTCATTGAGTTGCTGGAAAAAAAAATCACATCCAAGGTATTAATACAAGATTTGCCAGCTGGTCTGAAGCATGAAGGTTTTATGATGGAATAATATAGAATTCTTTCCTCTGATTTGACCTTTACATTTTGAAAAAAGCCTTTTCTTCTCTGTTTTAAAAATCAGTCAGTGGTCTACATATTTAAGACTACTTTAAAGGAATGTACTGAATTAAAAAGGACATCATTTTCTGTTGGCTTATTGGATAATTTGGTTCTTAAAGCCAAGAAAACAAATATATAGAGACATTCAATGCATGGGTTAAACTTTTTAGATTAACAAATAACCTAAAACATGACTCCAGTTTTCCCCCAAGTTTAACAAAAGTTACAATTAAGAAACAAGACTGCCAAAATAATAGTAGTAAACAGTTATGAAAATGCAGACAATGTGCCGGAGAAAGTATTAATTCTTGTATTAGAAAAGTAAACCTGACATGCTGAACACTAAATATAACATTGTTTCATACAGTTTGAAAAACTGAGAAAAATTAACTGTATTTTATCTACTATTTGATTCTAGGTCCCCTAAAATGATTTTGTGTTAAGTTTATCTTGTCTTATGAAAAGAGGCGTACAGTAATGAGTTCTGCTAACAAGATAAAGAAGGCAGCACTTGATTTACTAGATGATACTGAAAATAGTATTATTTACATGCCTTTAAAAGATTATATCCAGTGTTTTTCAGTGTAGTACACTAGAGATGAAGTACAAATGAGTTGCCAGATAAGATGCACTTCTGTAACTTAGAGCTGTTGTTTGCAGAATGACAGTAGAGGGTGAATTGAGAAGCACATGTTCTCTCCTGTGGCTCTCAGATTTTCAATAAAATCACTTTTGCAAGTGTTGATAATCTTCTTGTAAATTATTCCTGCAACTGATGCATCAGTGTGAGGTTCCATGATTAATAGGGTGTGTGTGTGTGTGTTGTGTATGTGTGTGTGTTTTACTTGAAAATAAAGCTTTAACCAACAAACAAACACATGAGAGTCAGTTTGGTCTAGTGGTTAAGGTACCAGGCTAGAAACCAGGAGACTGTGAGTTCTAGTCCCACCTTAAACATCAAAGCCAGTGGGTGACTTTGGGCCATAGGATTGTTGTGGGGAAAATAGAAGGAAAGGAGTATTATGTGTGTTCACTGCCTTGAGTTATTTATAAAAATAATAAAGGTGGGATATTAAACAAATAAATGAGGTAGTTCTGCAGCATATTTCCCCCTCTGATTTCTTTAGAAGATGTAATATATTAAAATCACTTCAATAAGAAATGTTCCTAATAATGGAAGAATGCCTACTTTTAAACTGTTCTGCATGCAAATAAAATGGCTTAGTGGTTCTAGAGAGTGATTTTGCAATTAAACTAATCTTGTATTGAGTATATTTTGCTCAGTATTTTGCTAGCAAATAGTATATATTGACTGGTGGAACACTGTAATGAGATAGAGAAACTCCATGCTGGAATACTCATGGTTAAAACTGAGTATTCAATATGACTGCCAAGTTTTATACAGGTGCTAGATTAAATTTGATGCATCAAAAAATTTGATGCATTAAAATAATGGTTTTGTACATTTATTTTCAGTGTGTTTGGTGGAAAATTATCAGAAGAATAATTTACTAAAACTTGCACTCTGCTATTAACAATCCTTAAAATTCTAGAATAGGAAAATGATGGTGAATTGTAATATATTTCTACTATAAAACCAATTCCTACTATCTATTCAGAATATATATTGTGCAAAATTTAGATATTGTTTTACTGGTATTCCTTACTGATGCTGAATTAAAAAGCAGTTTATGTGATGTCATGAATATTCTGATAATACATGGCTAACTAGATTTCATACTTATGTTTTGGGGTCGCCGGCCTGGCCCATAAGTGCCGCCTCTGCCGGGCACTCACAGTGAATGGTGTGGAAGGAGGCTTTAGGGTGCCGTTCGAAGCTTTCGCCCAGCTGCATCCCCACTCCCATGATCACATGATCATGCTCTGTACTTGGCAACCTGTTCACATTTACAACGGCAGTACACTCTCCCCCTCTGAAGAAGCCAAGAGACTTAACAGGTAACCCTCTACTTCCCTGCAGCTTTTTTCAATTTCCCTCTCCCTTTCTTCACTCTGGGCTTCTGGGGCCTGTAGTTCGACCTCCCAGCACTTTGATTCTACCGTCCCTTTTGGAGATTACATTTCTCAGAAATCCACTGCCTGTTTGGAGTTCAAGGGTCAAAGTGCCAGCCAGACAGTTAGTTAAAGAACATTGGCTGACTGGTCTATTGGAGATCAGTTATTTGCAGCTGGTCCCAAAAGTTTTTACCTATATAGAAATACTGGACAGCTCAATCAGCGAAACCAACAGCAGGAGCTGTAAAATCTATTTTGTGAATCTGTGAGATGAAAAAAAATGCTGATAGAGCAGGGCTACACTAATACTGCCTTCCAACTAAAGAGAGGATATGTAAATCTAATAGCTTCCAATGTAAATTACAGATTTTTCAAATAAACATGAAGTAATAGTGATGTGGGATTTGAATTGTCCCAAAGTGTGTTGGGAGACAAACGCTATCAAACATGATCTTGCCAAGAAATTCCTGACATTTGTTGCTGACATTTTTCTCCTTTAGTTGATGGAAAAAGAGATCAACAATTATCAATAATATCTAACAAAGAGGACATTAGTCAAGAAAGTGAAATAACAGAGCATTGGGGGAAAATGACCATGAAATGCTAGACTTGATTATAAGGAAAATTAAAGCCAAGTGTGGTAGAAATACATATCTTGGTTTAAAAAAAACTGCTTTTAATTAGCTAAGAGAAGTTCTGTAGGATTCCATGTAAAGAGCTATTAGGAGCTCAGAATAGATGGCAATGAATGAATGACCGACCAAAATTAAAAGTATAAACAATTCCAGTGATCAAATAATAAACAAAAAATATATCACAGCAAAAAAACACCAAAATAACTCCGTGAAGATCTGAAAACAAGTACATAGGAGCCTGACAATTGGACAAATATTTAATAGATATTAATATAAATATAAATTTGATAAATATTTCCTCAAGCCAAAATCAACTTCTGGTGATTGTTGGTGATTCATTTTTCATGAATGAAGGCGAATATATGTGTCCCGGGACAATGTTGCAGGGCCCAATCTGGGTCGGCCCCCAGGACCAGAGGTTTTGTCTTCAGAGCTTTTGGACTTGTGCTGGAGCTCATCATCAGGGAAATTCTCTCTAGCCAGAAGCTAGAGAAAAGTTCCCTGAAGATGGGCTTCAGCACGAATCCAAAAGCTCAGTTTATTTATTTATTTATTTAAGTCCCAATCCAGCCTTAAAGATCTGGGATTCTTTAGTGGTTTTCCATTGAAAAGCTAATTATGACCAAATCTGCTTATCTTTTTTGCAAGATCAGCTAAGGTCTTGTTAAATTTCTTGTTAAGAGAAGTTTCCTAACAGCACAGCTTTTGACAGTGTAACTAATTAGTGATGATTCTCATACTGATGTGTTCAAGCAGAGATGCATATAGTTACATAGCTGAGGATGCTTAACTTTTCATTGCTGCGCTGAGCAGAAGGTTGAATTCAGTAGTCTAAATGGCTCTTCAATCTCCTATGACTCCAGATACTTGAAGTGAATAGATAAAGTAGGTATGCTCTCCAGCAGAAAGGAAGGCAGTAGAAAGCTCAGTTCAAGAAATTCAGATTGGACTGATGTTCAGTATACAGATAGTACTTGTTCAATAACTACTTGTTTGACAACTGAAGTTCACAACATCACTGAATGTGTGCTACTTATGACCAGTCCAGGAAGTTCCGGCTGCCCCAGCATCCCTCTGTTTGTGTGATCACAATCTGGGCACTTGACAACTGGCTTGCACTCACAATGGTTGCACTGTCCTGCGGCCATGTGATTGCCATTTGCATCATTAAATAAAGTCAATGGGCAAGGTTGCAAATTGCTCTGATAAGTTGCCTGCACTCACCCCCACCTAGCAGCATTTACCCTGCCATGCTCGCGTTGCACCTTGCAGGCCACCTGTCCATCCTCCCGCCCACCTACCCCCTCCCAGTAGCAGCCACTTCCATGCTTTTGTTCTCATGACTCTCCACCACCCACACCCCCTGCTCTGCCTGGTAGCAGCCACTTGCCTGCCTGTCAGCCAGCTTGCTAGCCACCTGAGAGTCACTTAATGACCTGAAATCCTCACTTAATAAGACGACAAGGGCTACTGGGAATTCCATCACTAAGAAATGCGGTCCCAATTACTATTGTTAAGCAAAAACTACTTGTAAGGGCCGTTACTCAAACACTTTCTTTTGCTTATTTTAGGCCATAAGAAGGCTGAAGAACCAATGATTCTTTAGCATCATTCCTGATTGATCTTGACTCTTAAATCTGGGTTTAGAGCCTGTTAATCTTTCTGGAACTGAAGATTTTTGTGTTTAAAAAAATTATAGAAAGAATTTTAGGTCTTGTATCCTAAAGGCTGCATCCTAAATCCAGGAAATCATAGCAGGCGATGCTAAAGTCTTCCTCTGAATTAAGAGATCTAATTCAGGGAAAGCACTTGCTTCTAGTCAAGATCCTACTGTCCTCTTGACACCAACTTTATCTGTTCTCTGATCAGAAAGTTCTCTGATTAGTATATTTCTATAGTTCCAACATCTCAATATTTAATTATACCTCCAAAATCCCTAAATTTATGATCTTTAAAATTCTTTAGTAATTTACAGCATTATAGTTTTCCAATTATATATCTTCCCGATTGTCCAAATTTTAAAGTCTTATTTAACTTTCCTTCTTTTTTTCTTCTATCACCTTCTTGCTTTTGTCTCGTAGAATGTTCTGTTAAATAACATTAATAGTCCAAATCCAAATTAATCCACTAGATTTCTCCAATCTTTCAGATCCATAATCTAATAGCCAATTTTAATAAAACTTAGTTATTTGCAAGTTAGTTTCTTTTAGAAATCTTCAGAAGAGAAAAAAAACTCATTAAATATTCTCAAATTATCCAAGTCATCTGCTAATATAAAGTCAAGGTCAGCTACCATGGAAGCGATGATCTATCCAAACACGATTGATATGAGTAAAATGGTTAAATACAAAGATATCTTAAGATGGATTGGGGAAACTAAAAAGTAGAGAAGAGCTGGAAAAACAGGGCATAGTTATAGATTGGTGGCCATACCTTCAACTCCAATCAAGATATAAAAAAGACAGTGAAGAAATTGGAATTGAGACAGAGACACAACAATTAGATAAACTTTTGACAGGCCCAGAAGAAAAGATGATCACCAAAACATATAACTATCTATTACAATTCGACAGGGCTGAAGATAGGGACAATGATAGTATAGGTGAAAAATGTACATTTGGCTGACTGGGAACAAATTTGGAATAGAAATTATAAAATGACAAAATTGGTAGCTTATAAAGAAAACCATTACAAAATGTTTTATCTCTGGCATCTGGCCCCCTCAAGACTAGCGAAGATATACCTCAATTTAAATTCGACCTGTTGGAAATGTAAAAAAGAGCAAGGCACCTTCTTTCACACATGATGGTTGTGCCCGGAAGCGAAGAAATACTGGAAGAGGATACCTAATTGGTTACAAGAAGTAGTAGGGTTAACAGTAGAATTCACCCCAGAACTCTTTTTATTAGGAATATTTAAAAGACAATATGACAAAAATATTAAGTATTTGATTTTACATATTACAACCACTGCTAGGATTGCATATGCACAATGTTGGAGAAACCAAAATACACCCACTGAGAGTCTGATAATTAAAAAAATATTTGAATGCGCGGAGATGGACAAATTAACAATAGAACTTAAAGGACAAGAAGATTCAGATTATTATGGAATATGGGAAAAGTGGTATGATTGGATTGATGATAGAAAGTTGAAGAGAAAGTGTGGGATGGAGATGTAGAACTAGGAAATATTGTAAGATAATGTATAAACTGTATAAATACAAAAACAATGTATACAAAAGGCTGTAGAACTGCTTAAAGAACTATTGTGATATGTAAAATGTGAAAATCTAATAAAGATATATATTTTTAAAAAAAGTCAAGGTCAGGCCGTCTTCAAGATATTGTTACTTCTATTCTGTGTATTAGACTTTGTGTGTATTGGGTTCACTTTCACTGAGTATACTGCGGCTATAGTGCTGTAGTACTTCTCTTCTTCCAGTAGATGGCTCTCTTGTTACCAAATCCAATGTTAAACAATCTGTTAAAAACAGTTGATTATCCGATAAATCCAGGGGGTTTAGAAATACAAATAAGCGAGTCAGTTTCTCCTGAAAATCACCTTTCCAATTGTTTATACTTTTTTCAGGCTTTCTGTGTTTTAAAGCTTCCCTTGGGCTTCTTTCACCTCTTGATTTTCAGTCTCCCCCATCCCTGTGTATTTAATCGCCGCTTTCTTAGGCTTGGAAGTTCTCTTTTAAAATTATTGTACTCCAATCAGGTCTGTAGAGTAAAAATTGGTAATTATCTCACTCAGTTTCAATATTCTGTCCTCACTCCGCTCCAGCACAAATCATATGGTCCCAGTCGTCCCAGTTTTGTGACTGCCAAAAATGGCCGTCGTCCCTGCTGCCGTTCAGGAGAGTTTGCTTCGGACCTAACGAGGAAATTGCGAGTTCCTCGTGGTCAATGAAGTGCCCCTCCTTCCTTCACCGCCCCTACAAGGTGGTTATGACCCTATAGGGTCTCCCGACAGCGGTTACCAGCTGGATTTCACAAGGCTCGGCAGAGCCCGCTATTTTCCAGCCGTTCTCACCGAGACGTCAACCAGAAGTCCATTTTTGTTATAAAATGGATTTACAGGGGATGATAGAGGCATATGAAAAAATATTCTTGATGTTAAAAAGTGTGCGTGAATAAAGAACAATAAGGAGACAGGGGGATTGTTTAAAGACACGAATGTAGAAGTCACTCAACAATTGGGAAAAGAACAATATGATATTCAGGAAACATGAGAAATTAGAAGAAGCAGTGGAAGGGAAAAATCAAAATGTGATGCAAGAAGCTAAAAATAAAGAAGAGAAACGATTAATAAGTAGGAATCAATTAGACAACTTAAAAGTTTCTAATAGAACAGAGAGAGAAAAGAAAAATCTCAAAGAAAGAAAGAAAGAAAGAAAGAAAGATTTAGAGGGAAAATTTTCTTTAAAAAAAAAGGAAGTTTTGTGGATGGGTATTCAAATAATACTGCAGAAAGAGACAAAGGGCACCCAGAAGGGAATGCTCAGTAGGCGCAAATATATCAAAAAGAGCTACAAGATTCCGAGAGAAAAAGAGAGAGAGATAAAAGGCTGACTAAAAAGTCAATGAATGATGGTATTTCAAAAAGGTTAAGAGATGATGGATAATGAGAAAATATATTAATAAAATGGAAAAATACAAATAGGGAAAATAGTAGTATATATATATATATATATATATATATATATATATATATATATATATATATATATATATATATATATATATATATATATATATATATATATATATTAACAGATAATACGACTTATTATAACTAAAAATAAGCTTAGTAGATGGAAATTTAGGATTAGGTAATTGTATTATCAATATTAATAGTGTGTTAAAGTATATTGTTAATTTAAAATATTAAGGATTAGAAATTGTGGGGATTTTGAGATACACTCCCAGGATTGATTAAATATTATTAATATTTGGCTTTATTAGTAATCCTATACATTTGGAATATTAAAGTTATGGTGGAATAATGAGTAATTTTAAAAATGTTAAATACTAGTAATTTAGTAGGGGATAACAAATACATGGCACAAAGAAATAGCAATAGCACTTTACTTATATACCGCTTCATAGTGCTTTACAGCACTCTCTAAGCAGTTTACAGAGTTCAGCATATTATCAGAGTTCAGAAATGTTATCTATGTTTAAATGAATTAATGGGAAAAATGATAAAGAATTATAAAGAGAGAATAGTATTGTTGAAGTTGGAAGATTAGGATTACACATACTTATTTGTATTATTATTGTTAGCATTGTTTAAAAAAGATTTGACCAAGTTATTACACTGTCCACAAAATATGTATGGTGTGAAAATAAAACTGCAAATAAAACATGCTTTTTTTAAAAAAAGAAAGTTCTCTGATTAGAAGGAAGGTATGTCAGTCACTCATGTCTCCTCTTCTCTCTCTCTCCATCCTGTTGCTTTTGATATATAGAAAACAGGTAGCAAAATAAAATGCTGCCCAAACAGTGCCTTTCAGGTCTAGTTGCTTCATAAATAATTATCTTTTCCTTAAGATAACCATAGGTTCTCCCTCAAACTGTTCAAACTAACATGGTATCAGTACAATATGTACATCGTATATCCCAAATAAAATATCTTTATTCTAGAAGCATGCTAGTTAAAACAATTGATATGTTTCAATCCTGCTATTAACCAAGCACATAAACAGACATACACAAACACAAAATTATATCAGCTGCATTTCTTTCTTTTGTTGCCAATTTCTGCTTTCTTTTTTCATTCTACGTTCAGTACTGTATTCTATTCAACAATAGAAATATTTGAAAAGCACAGACATTTTTGAATCTCCTTACCAATAATCAGAAACCCTGACATGTTGATCTATGAGGTAGTAATTACCGTACATGGCTGTAATAAAATTAAGGGGGAAAAGGAACCATGTCTAATCCAGTACCTGAATTTAGAACAAATTCAGGGCAATGTTTAGAGTAATTTAGAGAAGTACCTAACAGAATAGTTGAGCCTTTTCTCTTGAAGCTGCCCATGTGGAAGAAAGGAGCAAAGTAATGTTAATATTTAAAAGCCAGTTTTGCTGGAGAAACACATATTAAAAAATATGTACGTGTATTAAGCACAATATAAGAAATGGAGAAAGATATAGCAGTTTTCTGCTTTTCTTCTCTTTTTTTAAAAGGTAGTGTTATTGTCTCCATTTTTACATTGCTTGAGCCACATGAAGTGGAAAGAGAATGGCTGTTGGGGCAGACTCATGCCTTCAACATGTCTGTCTTACAGCAGTGTTAGTAGTAGTTTTCAGGATTACTTTCCTACATTTAAGCACAGTGAAATACTAAAAATCCCTCCTTCAGAAAACTGCTTTGTACAGAGATGGTGACAACCCTAAAAGAACGAATATGCTGGTGAAAATGATTTTTTTTAAACAGAAGTCATGCTAAAAGCTACATCCAATATAGCTAAAGATCTGCGCTTTTTTCCTGCCTTTTTTCTGGGGGTGGGGGGGGCGGGGGGGGCAATCCTTTTCTTAATTTGGAAGACTATGAGACTTGGTGTTCAGTCACTACTTCTGGGATCTCTCACTTAATGGTTCTACTGGCCTTTGTTTGATTTTGTTACAATAAATAAATCCTCGAAAAAGCAGTAAACATTTACAAAATGAAATGTTTTTATCCTGTTACCTGCAGTTTGTGGAAGCTTTGGGGAAATTTATTCATGCAAGTATGAAGCAGAGTCACCGTGAACAGCCTGATCCAAGCTTTCTCATTCCCATTTCCTACCTCCTGTGTGCTTCCTCGCTGTTTCTTGAAAATAGAACACTTTTAGTTCCCAAATGACCACTGGAATAATAAAAAACAAGCCACACAAATTGTCCTTCTGTTTGAATGGTGTTGTCAATTTTATTTTAACTAGAAGCTATAGTACAAAAATGACAAAACTAATTAATGCAGGATTTTCCCCCTGTAATATATAATATGCAAAGCTTTGGTAACATGCACTCGATGTATTTCATTTACAAGGACAGGATAATTGGAAAGTGAATTTTCTTGTTGTCATGGACAGTAATTGATTCTTTTTTTTTTAGTTCTTTAACATTCATTTTATTAGCTTCCTTAACAGTGGAATTAATGGATTTTTAAAAATAAGATGCCTATCCTGGAAATAAATGTTACAAGAAGCTATAGTTAATGCTATCCTCTTATATTCAACAATAATTTTTTATTTAACAGATTTATAGGTGTTCAGGGGATATATGATGTCATGTTGAAATGTCATATATTTTCCCCCCTCTGGATTTTCCATCCAAAGCATGGCAAGCATGATGAAGATTATATATATATAATCTTCATCATGCTTTGGATGGAAAATCCAGAGGGGAAAAAACCAAAGGAATATATACTTTAGCAGTGCATATTACTTTACTTAAAGAAAAAAGTAGTACAATCCATTTCTGCATTTAGTTTTGTATCAGCACATTACAGGTTGTCATGACTTAAAGTAAGCAATATACTGATGTTTAAAATCATTCCAGTATAAAGATGATATGGTAGTTTTCTACCAGGTGAGGTCAAGATTGAAATCTTGTTAAGTCTTGAAATGGCAGTATGAAGAATTTTAGTGAGAGATTGTTTCTGTGTTCCCTTGTTCAAAGGAGGTACTGCAAATGATCAAAGAAACTTCTTCTTTAATTATCCTAGTAAAATTGTTTAACTCAGGCTTATTGTTTGATTTTAATAGCTATGAGACTTCTACCTTTTTCTTATCTCCCCCTCCTCAGATGCTCTTGCCTGATGTTCTTCCACCCTTTCCCAAAATCAATCTAACACATGGCTATAATTAGATTAATTTTGAAGGGAGAATATATATCTAATCTGAGCTATTTTTCTTGGGTATGCAATTGGGAGTGGCTGTCTATTTGAACACCAGTAGGGATTCAACAGGCAATATAGAATCTTCTGTGTTTCATGAGAAATGTGTCAAAACTGTAAGCATTAAATGAACAGCAGACACAGACTTTGCAGCTGCTATAGGTGCTCGTTCTGCAAATTCAACATAGCAAATAGCAATAGCTATTAATTGTAGTGAGACACAGGCTATATTTAGATTAATACATGGCATATACATCAAATTATTATTCTCTGTGCAACCATGGCTACATTTTGGCTAACACTTGGAAAATTGCCCTTTTATAGATTGTTGTTAAACCTTTGTGAGACAGTAAAATAGTCATCTCTGTTGGCTAATAAGTTCACAAGTCACACTAAAGTAAAAAGCACTCAAATGATCAGGCGTATCAACCTGAAAGATGCATTGACTCATCTGCCAAGAACAATTCCCTTCTGGTTTTCATGCAGTAAGCAAAATATTCAGCTGTGTTGTTAATTAGGAATCATTAGCAATCTGAACAAGCAGATGTAATTTTAGCTATTAGTTCTCAAATTACCTTCTTTTAATCAGCTTGTACACTGATGTTCAGGTTAGACTAAGAACTGTCTCTTGTAGACCTTAAGTTGTATTACTGCTTAAAATATGTTAAGTTTTGATGCAAAATTAGCTGAATTCTGTTTTCTATAGGATTCCTGTTCCTATAGTCCAGTGATGGCGAACCTATGGCACGCGTGCCACAGGTGGCACGCGGAGCCATATCTGAGGGCACGCGAGGTGTTGCTCTATGTCAGCTCCAGCTGATTTTCAGCCTTCTTTTCAGCCGTGTTTCGCCGTCCCCAGGCTTTCCTGAAGCCTGGGGACGGCAAAAAATGGCCCAATTCAAGAGGCTTTCCTGAACCCTGGGGAGAGCGAAAAACAGCCCAACAGGCCTACCGGAAGTCCGGAGGCTTCAGTGAGGCCTGTGTGCATGTGCGGGGGTCAGTATGGTGGGGTTGTGCACCTGTGGGGGGCGCGGGGTGTGTGCACATGTGCGGGGGACGGCATTGCATTATGGGTGTGGGCATGTGCGCGCATGCTATCGTGTGCGTGCGCACCCTTTTGGCACCTGAGCCAAAAAAGGTTCGCCATTACTGCTATAGTCTGAATAGTCTGCTTTAAAAATAGTGTAAATTAATCTGTCATATACTCTACACTGCTAGATATTCATCAAATCCCACTGCTTGGACTAAGGCCAGGGGTGGGCAAACTATGGTTCTTTGAGGACCTGTGGACTTCAACTCCCAGAATTCCTGAGCCAGCATGCATGCATGGCTGGCTCAGGAATTCTGGGAGTTGAAGTTCACAGGTCCTCAAAGAACCATAGTTTGCCCACCCCTGGACTAAGTGATTGTGGTAAGAGAGCAATATGTGTCAAGGGCAGAATAAAAGACAATCAATTTGATATCCCTAATAGTTGGTGGCTGTCATAGAGGACATATACAGTAGGTAGAGTCCTGCGGATACTTTCTTTGGTGGCAACCAGAAGTCCTGATCCACCTAACCATGAAAACCTTGGGATGTTGGCATCAAAGCATCAATCTCTATCAGATACTTTAAAAAAACACATTGCCCCTTTTGTTCAAAAGAGGTACTGCAAAAGATTTGGGGGGGGGGATTCAGCTTAAGAAAAGAGATGGTCAGCCAGTGTTTCCTTAATAGATCATTGCCCCCTTTCCAAGTTTCAGGTTTTGATGAGGCAAGTGTGGTTTAGTTTTGTTTGTAAATTCTTCACAATGTCACAGGACAGCTGGATAGAGAAAAGTTGCTGTTATATTGCATCTTCTCAGATCCCTGAGGATTCGGGATCTTCAAGAATGGAGTATTGGTTCCTTTTCACTTCTGCCTCTTGAGTGAATATAATAGTTCTCAATTTTAGACCAACATTGGGACTGGAATCTTGGTCATTGAATAAAGTAATCGTTAAGCAAGACACCCACATGACTGCTTTGCTCAATCTCAGCACTCCCAATTGGGGTCATTAAGCAATCTCCTAGGTTGCTAGTGGATGGAATGAAAGAGCTGCCTGTCAAGTTCAGCTCTCCTTCATGTGCAGAAGGGAACTGCTTTGGTGGGCTGCATCAATGGACCTTGGATATTTGGATCTGAACTCCATTTCTACTCCCCACCAGGAAACCTCAGCTCTGCTCCAGTGGACTGCGGAGATCTTCAGGTTCTGAGCTCTGTTTCTGCATCCTGCTGGAGGAATTCATCTTCCCCTCCGCAGAAGAGAACTGCAGGGACAGAGCTCCTTCAGCCAGCCCCATAGACAAATGGGGGTCCTGTCTCTGCTGACAGAGAAGATTGCAAATGGAAATCACATGATCATGGGGCATTGGCAACTGGTCATACGTGCGAACAGATTGCTAGGCACCCAGAACTTATTTTCAAGATCACTTTGAATATTCCAGTGTGTATATTATCAGCCCTTTTAACTTGGGTAAACAATTGCAACAATATGTACTAGATTGTTCGTATTTCTATTTAAAATGTCTCTTTCAACAACAGGCAGATTTATGCTCCTGGAAACAAATCAGTTGTATACTCACATCCCAAACATAGTTAAACATTACTTGTGAATATTTTGATTTATGATCCTGTAAAGGATGTAATTTTTTTTCAGTTGGGTTAAATGCAATTGTTATTATTTGATCTCTGATATTAAGCAGTTTTACTAAGAAGAAAAATAATAATTTCCTACTTCCATTCTTGGTTCCAAGGCTGCCTGTCGCTGTCACCATTAGTCACTTTTGTTTGGTGATCATTTTAAGTATACTGTTTAGAAGAGTTTTAAATTCCAAAAGTGAGCCTTGACCAAGCTGTTTGAAAGTATTTATGGGAGACTTATATGATAAATGATACCATGAGAGTTTAGATAAAACATCTCCTTTGTAAGAAAGGTAAATAAGTCAAAACAAAACATAGCTTTCAGAAAAATTGAGCTATAAACAGTAATTTTAACATGTATTTTATTGACATGATTTAGTACTGTCCTTTGCCCACATTTGTATCACACATCATCTGATATTATCTGCATCTTTTCATTGAGGCAGTATATAGCTAGTCCTCGATTTACAACAATTCGCTTAGTAACTGTTTGAAGTTACGGTGGCACTGAAAAAAGTGACTTATGATGATTTTTCACACTTACAGTACGGCCATTGCAGCATCCCTGTGGTCATGTGATTTGCATTTGGATGCTGGACAATTGACTTACATTTATGATGCTTGCAGGGTCCTGGTATCATGTTATCACTTTTTGCAACCTTCTGACAAGCAAAGTCAAGGGGGAAACCAGATTCACTTAACAACCATGTCACTAATTTTAACAACTGCAGTGATTCACTTAATAAATGGATAAGAAAAGTTGTAAAATGGGGCAAAACGTAAGAAAATTTCTCACCTAGCAACATAAATTTTGGGCTCAATTGTGGTCATAAATTGAGGACTACCTGTATTGTTATGATTTGCTCAAGTTGAAATCTTCAGCTGAGAAATTATTATAATTAAATATCTGCATAATGTAATTTGGGTTTTCTGTCCAGTGGATTTATTATTTAAATGCAAATAGTAGCTTTTCTTCTTTATTTTTAGTCTTGGCTTGTGTACACCATTCACTTTTCAATATTCAGGCCAGGTAGTAGAACATGAGCAGTCACATTTGAATTAAGAGAATGTATCTTTTAGAGAAAAGTGCTTTTCTAAATGCCATAGAAGTTGTTTTCTGACATAAACAATAAACCAGTTGACTTGACAAAAAATAAGAGAAAAAAGGAGTGAAAAATAAAATAAAAAATGAGGGTAGAATGGTTACCAATATTATCCTCTGGCTGTAGAATTACTTGTCTCTGTTCAGCTTCCAGCCTTTTAGGTGCTATTTTTCAGTTCTATGACAATTCCCTGCAGCCATCTTGCCACAGCCAATTCACCACGTCCAACTTGCCACGGGACCACTCGCCATGGCTAACTCACTGTGGGACAACTCCCTGCGGGACAAGAGTTATACAGATATCAAAGATGTGGTGGAATAGAATCATTAAAGACAAGATGCAAAAAGAGGGACAGAGGTCCTGTGGCAAGTTAGCCATGGTGAGTTGGCCATGGCGAATTGGCTGTGGCAAGTTGGTTGCATCAGGTTGTCCTATTTCAGCTATTCATGCGGTTGCTTTAGTGCAGGGGTGTCAAACTCGAGGCCCGCAGGCCATATCCGGCCCGCGGGTTGCTTACATCTGGCCTGCGTGGCTGCCCTGCAAACAGCGAAGGACAGCCTGGGTTGCCTCTGCCAGTGAAAATGGTGCTCCCCTGAACTCCGTTTTCACTGGCAGAGGGCTGCATGAAGCTGTCGTGGCTGAAAATGGGGCCTGGAAGAGCCGTGTGTGGCCCCTCGAGCTCCGTTTTTGCTGGCAGAGGGCTGCAGCAGGCCATCATGACCGAAAACAGCCTGGGAGGGCCACATGTGGCCCCCCGAGCTCTGTTTTCACGGGCAGAGGGCTGCAGGAAGCTGTCAGTGCTGAAAACAGAGCTTGGGAGCCCGTTTTCATTGACACAGCACTCAGGTCAGCACAGGTGCTTCTGACACAAGTGATGTCAAGCTTGCCTTGCCCATCCCAGCCCCCTCCCTGAGGTCAGATACAACCTGATGTGTCTCTCAATGAAATTGACACCCCTGCTTTAGTGACTGCAGTAAACTGTTGTCTCAACATAGTATCCTTTAGGATTATACTGTAAAATGCAAGTTGATTGAACTTGGAATGCATACTTGGTTAAAGGTGCTTTATTGTGTCTTCAACAACCTGTCACTGTGGTAATACCAAGAAAAACAGATAAAGGCCTACTGTATATTCTGGCGTATAATACGACTTTTTACCCCTTGAAAATCTTCTCAAAAGTCGGGTCGTCTTATACACCTGGTACTAAAACTTCCGAGCCGGGGTGTGTGTGTCAAAAACTGCCGTGGCCGCATCCCCGCCATTCTCCAGCCAAGCTGCTGAAGGAGCCCTGGAGCCCTGCCACCACCCTGTATCTCGGTCTCCTGCTGGGAAGGCTGCGGCCGCCACCGCCAGCTGCAGCCTTCCCAGCAGGTGGGCACGCTGGGGGACGACGACGACAGGACCCTCAGTTTCTAACCTTCCTCATCTTTTATCTTGTTCTCCTCCTTGTGGGTGCGCGCAGGAGGGACCGCAGAGCAGAGGCACCCGGCGTCTTAAGGCAAGAGGCGGGCGGGAGACACGGGCAGGAGCCTGCCACCGACACCACCATTTCTGGCATCCCCGCGCCTCTGCTCCGCGGTCCTGCAAACCAATCCCCACCATGGCTCCTTTCTCCCTCGCCCAACCCTCTTCCAAGACACCAAGTGCGGGGAACAGCACCAAGCGAGCTAGGGAGGGACCGCGGAACAGAGGCGCCCGGCAAGCGGGGCGAGAGGCGCGGGAATGCCAGAAGTGTCTCCCGCCCGCCTCTTGCCTTAAGCTGCCGGGCGCCTCTGCTCCGCGGTCCCTCCCACACGCGCCCACAAGGAGGAGAAGAGAAAAGATGAGGAAGGTTAGACACCGAGGGTCCTGTCGTCGTCGTCCCCCAGCCTGCATCAACAGGTCTCTTCTTGGGGAGGGGTGAGACCTTTTCCTGCCAGACCAGAGGGCTGCAGAGCATTGGGGGGCCCAACCTGAGCACCATAGTCCCACAAACACACACACACAAGCAGGATGAAGTGAGCAGCAGAAAGAAAGAAAGAAAGAAGGAAGGAGGGAGGGAGGAAGGAAAGAAAGAAGGAAAGAAAGAAAGAAAAAGAAAGAGAGAGAGAGAGAGAGAAAGAAAGAAACAAAGAAAGAGGAAGGAAGTTAGGAAGAAAGGAAGAAAGATGTTAGGAAGGAAGAAAGACAGAAAGAAAAAGAAAGATGTTTGGAGGGGTAGTCTTATATGGCGAGTATATCCCAAACTCTATATTTTAACTAGAAAAGTTGGGGGTCGTCTTATACGTCCAGTCGTCTTACACGCTGGAACATACGGTATTTTGAAAAGTTGTATTATCTATATACTTTTTCTTCAGTGAAGTAAATATGGAGGCCTACTATCTTCATTTAGTTTTGCAGGTATCCTAATTATTTTAATTAATTTTAGTAACTCTTAATTGGCTGTACAGTTTTGAAATATTATAAAACCCTTTTGTTACGCCCAAGAAATGGCTTTTCTTGTCATCTTTATCAGATAACCTCTTCCCCTTGCCTTATCTGCATTCAATTTTGTCCCTCCATTTCCCATCTTTTCCTTTGCAGTTAATCCTTCCTCTTACCCTCATCTCTATTGACTTCAGAACTTCTTTTTTTAATTACAGTTTGAATTCATTTCAATTGAATTCCTTCAATTCAAAGCCAATTATGATGGTTTAATATTGATTTAATAATTAGCATCTGACTTATCATATTACATTGATATCCCTGTTACACTAATAATACACCCATCATAATGCACTGTTAAATGCCAAAAATAAACAAATGTGTTACAAGAGAAAATTGAGTTAATTTGGATCCCATGTTTATCCACTAATTCTTCTTTTCAGTAATACTAGTGTAAAGTTATGCTAGTAAAATAATGGATATATTAATTTGTGATTGGAAATGCTTCAGATAGGCTTCTACATATTGTATAGCATCTTTGTAATCCGAAAAAGTAAATTAATTTAAAGTGGCATGGCAAAAACTCAAAAAAGAAGTAAGAAATGTGAGCAGAGCCAATAACGGAAAGATATAATGTCATCAACAACAAATCAGATAATGTACATTATAATGCATTGTAATCTTTTCAAGAGATTAGTCTCTCATTTTATTGAACATTTACATGAAAACATGGCAAGAAATTATCTGAATAGTTGAGTTAAGATACATAGCACTCTCACCTATATTTGGCCTAGGAAAAGAAGGCACTTTTGGAATACATAATGATGAAATTTGGTATTTATAAAATATAGGGACTTTGGTTAAATGGAAAGTTTGCTTTGAGTCACCTTGACTCCTGTTAGCTTCATGAACACATCCATATAATTTTCTTGAAACACACTGCAAGTTTACGGCCTAGAAATAGTCTAAAAATAAGCTGCTTTTATACTCTTTCTAATGTCATCAGTCACTGGTTGAGTAAAAGCATAAAGCTAGGTTTACACATTGCTTTGCTTTATCTCCTCTTAGTATCTCTGCATCAATGACATTGTATAACGTCAGAGCCTCAGAAAACAACCCTGAAGTAACGAGATCAGGAGTGGGTTCCTCCCGGTTCAGACCGGATCGCCCGAACCGGTAGCGACCCGCTGGTGACGTCACGATGGCGTTCCAGTTCGTCATGATGGATGACGAACGATGGTGACGTCACGATGGATCCAGTTCAGTCGGTGCTGGTCTGTGGGCACCGCCATCTTTTTTTCAGAATTTTTTACTGTTTGGAATCTTTTCCTCTGCTGCTGCTTAAATCCCCCCGCCCCCGGGTTTATACTTACCTTTATTCCTTTGCCCGAAGCACAGCTGATCAGCTCCTCAGCTGTGTTTTAGGCTGATTATAGCTACTGAGAATGCGCGGAAACAGAATTGCACGAGGGGACGTGCGAAGCGGTGGCGAAGGTAAGTGGAACCCACCCCTGAACGAGATACTTCTGCTAGGAAATGATGGTAGATTGTTTAAGAAATCCTGTAGTACCAAGTCTCTGGATCACTAATTTTTTAAATTATAATTACCAAAAAGAAAAGCTGGAGCTTCCCTCCAGGTAACTTTGTTCACAATAATCCAGACCTCTTCTCAGGATGAAATAAAAAAATACATTTATTTCTTTGGAAAGATGTGTATCTTTTATGTATAAAAAATTGCCTATCACTTTTTTTCTTGGCTTTGGCAGATACTTAGAAGTTTTAACTTCTTGTTCTAAGCTTGGCAATATCTTTAATATTTCCAATTATTAATCAGTATTACAATATCAAGTACAGGTAGTCCACCACTTACAACATTTCATTTAGTGACCGTTCAAAATTACAACGGCAATGAAAAAAGTGACTTACAACCATTTTTCACAGTTATGACCTTTGCAGCATCTCTATGGTCATGTGATCAAAATTCAGATGCTTAGCAGCTGGTTCATATTCATGACGGTTGCAGTATCCTGAGGTCCCATGATTCCGTTTTGCGACCTTCTGACAAGCAAAGTCAATGAGGAAGCAGATTCACTTAACAATTGGGTTACTGTCATGCCCCCATCAGAGTCTGAATCTGAGATGGAAGACGATCAGCTGACAGAGAGCGGGAGAGTGGCTCCGTTGGCTGTGGAGGAAACTGAGGAAGGGCAAAGTCAGGCTGGGCAGAGCAGGAGAGAGGTAGAACAAGGGAGAGGGGGTTCAGATGAAGACCAAGGCCCACCCCTCCTCATCATAGGGCATGCAGGGAAGAACGCAGAAGAGAACAACATGGGTTGTGTGGCTTACGAAGAAGAAAAGGGCCCCGATTCCCTTCACAAGGCACACCTGGGGATGGAATTTAAAGGAGAGGCAGTTGCGAGGGGTGTTTATCAGGAACAAACGCTGAATTCATATAGTGTTGAGAGTTGTGGCCTGCATTCCTGGCATTTCTCCTGATTGTTTGAATTATTGTTGTGTTTCTATGTGCTTATCTTGTCTTGCTGGAATTATTGGCGTTGCTTCTAGGACTCATTATCTTGCCATGCTGGAGTGATTGATTGCAGTCATTCTGCTTCCAGTATTTGGACTGCTTACAGCGTTTGGACTGGAGTATCTGCAGTCAGAAGCTGCTGCAGGTTTGTGGGAGAGCTTTTCTCCAGGCCAGAGAGCAAATGGGACGTTGGGGGCAAAGTTGGTGCTAATAAAGGGACTCATACTGGTTCTCTGGCTGTGGTGCCTTCGTGCCACACCCCGGGTCATCACAGGTTACTAACTTATCAAACGCAGTGATTCACCTAACAACTGTGGCACGAAATGTTGTAAAATGGGGCAAAACTCACTTAAATGTTTCACTTAACAACAGAAATTTTGGGCTCAATTGTCGTAAGTCGAGGACTACCTATATACTCCACACTGTTTTTTATTGACTGTTCTTGTTCCTTTCATACAATCTTATTTTGTATGCAAGGATGATTTGAACTGAAGCTATGATGTATTCCAAGAAGCATACTAACACATTGTTTTTGTTTAAGATAATAAACTGCTGTAAATACAACATTTTATAGGCATATATAGCTAGTGTAAATTTGTAGCTAACTTAGCTTTGCGATAACTGCATCATTCCCTGAACTGTTGTTAAGAGAGATTGCTGCCTGCATGTGTGTGCAGTTAAATTAGTTCTGTAATGGATTGCCTCATCCTTGAGAATCTGCAGTGAAGGAAGCCGGTGTTTGATTGCTGAAGCATTTACACTATGTAGTTTTATAGTAAGAAATAAAAGTTATTGGAACTGATTGGCTTTGGACCATATTGCAACATACTGTTTCACATCACTGGACAATACATTTATCTGTGCTTTAGAGAATGGAGAATGTTTATGCCAGTAAAGGATTGAAACTGTCGGCGACTTCTTTGTTTTCAAAATTATCATGTCATATATCAATTTACAGTTTCCTGCATTAAAACTCTGTGGATTCTTGTCTAAATATAGACATTTCTCTTACTTGTTAATGTCAATTTATTGAAGAATGTTGGTGAGACCCTTTCTATGAACAATAGAAGTTCCTTTGTTTTGAACTAATTGGAATAATTTCCTGACCTTGCGATGGTTCATAGAAATTATCTAAATTCAGATTGCAATGGCAACCAGGAATTCTTTCCATGGAATCTCATACATGGATGCATTTTTGGTGCATAAATTACTACTATCACATTTTAAATATTGTAATTCCATCTACATGGATTAGTTTTTAAAACATGTGAAAAATGCAACTGGTACCGACAGTGATGTCTTACAAGCTGAATGAGCCATTGAGAGCACATTATGCTGTTGGTTCAGGATTTCATGGAATTCACTTATTCTTTTAAGTACAGTTCAGACTTTTAATTTTGACCTATGAAAACTTGAATATTTGAAACTTGAAAACTTGAATATGAGAAAGTGAATTTTCTGTTCATTAAAAATTAATTCTATGGTCTGTTAATACCCTTTGTATAAAACAGATGCTGCTACACTAATGGAATTTATTTCTCTAAAACTAGTCTACCTTTTGAACAAATGCAGTTGGTTTGAGATAAATTCATTGATTTTTTAATGTGTGGATAATGCAAAACATGTTACATAAATAACTTTTTCAAGAGCAGTATACAATACTAATTACTTGGTGGTCACATGTTCTTTATGTGGTGGTTCAATATCTAATTCCTGAAATATTACTTCCCACTGACTTTTCATGTATATGTATTTTGATGTTCCACATGTGGTGTTCCCACATTTGTTTTCAATTCTATGTAAAATCATTTTTTTTAAAAGCAGCAGCGGTGTTTTTATGTCCCTCTCAATCTGAGTCAGTCACATTTCAAGAAGAAAAAGCTATACTTGTGATTAATTATATAATAATGCAATAAATGTGCACACATCATTTCTTGTTTATACAAAATTATCAGCTGAAAGTATGTACAATACAATTAAAAACTAGTTAGAGTACTTTTTTAATGGTAGCCATTAACAACATTTGTAAACAAAGCAAAATAAATGAGAATATATGAAAACAGAAATAGAGATCTGGCAACTGTTTCCCCCCTTTTAAATAAAACATATGTGTTAATAATTAGAAAAAAGTAATATACAAAAAAGACATTACTAAACTTAGGCACTGGGCAAAAAAACTGAAAGTTGAACATAATAAAATGTTACTTATGAGGACTCGGAGTTCCCAATGGGAAAGCAGATCAAGTTGGCAAAAAGTTAATTTTGGATTTCAAAAACAGACAGGGAGGATAAAGGAAGAGAAGAGACTGCAGTTGGTAGAGAGAGCAAGAGGAAAGTGAGAGTAGAAGCAGTGCGTAGAAAATTTGTGATAAGGAGAGGAGGGGCTTTGTAATGTTGAAAGGAGGATGCATATTCTAATAAAACCCATGCTTGGGATATGTGTTCATAAAGAGAAAATCCCTGATTGATTTCAACCAACTAGAAAGTCTAGAAGAAGAATTAAGGTAACTTATCATTCAAAATACAGAATGCATGATGTATCCATATTAACATGCTGGAGGGTAAATGACATCAGCCCCTTCATGTATAAAGTGAGTCTTCTATAAAATAATTGTGTCATATAGATGGATGGACAAAGAGTTGGGGAAGAAATAAAACTGGGGCTCTTATTCCATATTCTATAAATTTTTGTATCAGTTGTGATGAGTAGAAAATGTTTTGAAGTCCTAATAAAACTTGTTTTTCTTTATTTCTCCTGCTTATTTTTAAGCGAGCAATTATAACACATACTTTAAATTTTACCTGTAACTTGGAATAATTCATAATTGTGAATATATAATGATTTAATTTATTTTGTTTGCAAGTTCAGAATTAGTTAACTGATTAATTTTGATGCAGAGTTCATTTCAAAATGTCATGTCAATACTGTACAGAATTAATTTAATTTCTGAGATGATATTTTAAAGCACAGAGTAATGAGAGTAATAAGACAGAATAACCAAAGGTTGCTTAGACAGTAGTATCTGATGAATGAAATAGAGAATTAATCATCTTTCTAACTCTTTTGTGCCTGTTTTCCATTGGGCAAGATCTGCTGCCAACCAAGATTCACTAATATGTAGTCCTTGATCTTGCATTCAAACAAGAATGGACAGGTTGCAATTGGAAAATGTGGGAGGAATAATGTTCTGCTTGAATTCCTAATTTGATTCTATTGTCATTTCATATTTTATTTATTTATTTATAAGTTAAATTTCTGAGACTACCCTCTCATCAACTCTGAATGGCATACAGGAATTAAAACAAATGATGTTGGTTTGAGCTCCGAGCTGGTTGCAAACATTTCATCCCAGGGGTGGGTGGCTTCTACTTACCTTCGCCACCGGTTTGCATCACTATGTTTCGTGCGCCTCCCCTCGTGCAATTCTGCTTCCACGCATGCTCAGTAGCTATAATCAGCCCGAAACACAGCTGAGGAGCTGATCAGCTGTGCTTCGGGCAAAGGAATGAAGGTAAGTATAAACCCGGGGCTGGGCAGGAGGGACCTTTTTCAAGCAGCAGCAGATGAAAACTTGGGACATTTGCCTTCATTTGTAAGATAAAGTACAGTTGTACCAGGGGAAACACTCCAACCATTGAACTATAATGATGTCGGCATAGCAGGTGTCGCCTAGAGCAGTGGTTCCCAACCTTTTTGTGACCGAGTACCACTTGGAGGTCCCGTACAGTCGCCGCGTACCACCTGATTCCAGAGAAACTAAATTCGATCAGATATCACTTTATTTCCATAATTGTACCGTTCCTTTTTTGGCCCCGCGCCGCTGGGACCAGGTGGATGGCGTGTGGCAACAGTTGCAAATCGTTGCCAGATTATCTTGTGTTAGGCAGTAAACATTTTTGTGAAGTAAAAAATAACTAACTAAAAATCGTTGATGACCCCGAAAGTGTTCATGTACCACCTGGAAGGCCCTCGCATACCACTAGTGGTACACGTATCACAGGTTGGGAACCACTGGCCTAGAGTCTGGGGGAAAAAAGACAGGTCTTTAAGGCTTTTTTGAAGGGCTACAGGATCAGGTCTGTTCAGATCTCAAAGAACAGACACCTTCCCAGAAGGCATGCCTCTGGGAGTCCACAAGATGGCACTGCTTAACAAAAAGGGCCTCAAGTATACCAACCCTGTCAGATTTTAGGGATACAGTAGATAAACAATTGGAGAAAGATAGGTCCCTCAAATATTTGAATCCTGTGCTAAAAGGGATATTATAGTGACCAGCAGCAGCTTGATTTGCATCTAGAAGCCTAGTAACTGCCCAACAGATCCCCATGAAAAACCTCAAATTTACCATGTGCGCTCCCTACAACATATCCTGAGGTGGCAATTATAATTGAGGATCATCAGCATATTGTAATCAGTCATCAGTGTATTAATGATACTTCAATACACTGACTATTAGTACTATTAGTACTGACTAATAATCTCTCTCAGTGGTTTCATAAATATATTAAAAGCGTGAGAGAGAGAGAGAGAAAGAAGTATCCTTTGGATGCCTACATTAGAGGAACAAAGGACTTGATTCCTCTACCATGCACATAGACTATCTAATCCGGTACAATGAGAACCCAACCCCCTCCCTCAAAGAACAGTACCCTGTAACCCAGTCCTCTCAGATAGTCCATACAATGAAGCCACATAAAGCCAGTGACCCTCTTGGACCTGCAGCTCAGGAGAGGCTACTTTGAAGTGGGGAAAAACTGCTAGTGTGTGTGTGTGTGTGTGTGTGTGTGTGTGTGTGTGTGTGTGTGTCTGTGTGTGTGTGTGTGTGTGTGAGAGAGAGAGAGAGAGAGAGAGAGAGAGAGAGAGAGAGAGAGAGAGATTATGTAAGTAACTGTTCATCAAACATAAGACATTGCCGCTCCTAAAATCTGTACATTCCATCTATATTATATGTTTACTTTATCCAGGCTCCCTACAGTGTAAAAATTGAATTATAATACATATGGATAAAAAGAAATATATGAGGTGTGAGATAGTCTTTGTTATGGTGTTACAGGGAAGAGATCATCTAGGGAATATAAAGAAGAAAATGTATATATTTATTTTTGGCCCATCAACTCTCTCCCAAAACTGAAATATGTTACAATCCATAGAATACTAAACAGTAAAACAGAAAAAATGTTCAAAGGATTAAAACAATAATTATCATAATACAAACAGTAGAGGCAAGAAAAAAGGGGAAAGAAAAGGCCACACTTTGTAGTTAAACTCAATCTGGCCTTCGTTTGGTATCAAACTGCTTTCCAGATCTGAATGTTGAGAGGTACAGCATCAGGGATGTGCTTTCTCATATATTGGGGGGTCCCCAAATACTTTTAGTATCTAAAACAGTATTAAAACATTAAAGTCCAGCTGGTACTATATATGCCGCTATTGTATTTTCTTTAGGACCAGAATTATGTTGCCTCTTAAAAGTATTCCAGAGAGTAGCTATTCTTCTACCACTAATTTGTGGATCAACTTCTAGGCCATCATATTCAAGGATCACATCACATTTCTGGTGATCTTAAAATAAAGTGCAGCCCAGAATCAGAGATTTTCTACTTCCTGGTCTTGTAAGCCACTAAGCCAAAGCATCTTTGTCTTAATAGGAGTCAGTCTCTGATCATGTTTTAGTACAGCATATTCAGAATCTTTATTTAGTGTCTATGGATTTATTTTGACTAGTAGGAAATATTCTAAAATTTTACATTGCAGATACCCTGTGGTTTTTATTTTTGGAATCTAAAAGTTTAGAAAACTTAGAAGGATTTAAAGCCCAAGCCAGAATTTGAGAGATAAATATGATGCTGAAGAAAAAAACAAATGGAAATATTTCTGTTCCTTACCTTCTGTAGGTAAATTTTCTATTGATACTTTTTAAAGATGTAAAGTGGAATATTGCAAATATTTCTTGAATTTGAAATATCCTTCATCTATATAGTACGATTTCTATTATGCTCTAAACATAAGTGCAATCCTTTTTCTCAAGTAATTACTGAGCTTTATTCCATGAAGTCTTATATGGACACTCTAAGTTATTTAAAATTGCAGTCTTCCAAATGCTAGGCTTTCTGATTTAGGCTGACTAGCAGGTTTCGGCTGATATTCAGCCACAAAGATTATCAATATGAAACCCACAATCATAGTATCTGATCACAGGGCCTAGGTGACCAATCTACATAATTCAACAATGTTCTCATTGTTTCTCATCTGGTGTTACTTTCAGATTACCATTTCTATTTGTACTGATGAATTGCTTTTTACGTCTTCTTTTGACACATTATACCTGAAGGCTCCTTGGTGGAAAATAGATTTATATCACTACCTGATAAAGGCAGAGGTCTTCCAGAAATGTTTTCAGAATCAGCATTTCTTTTAAGTTGGTAATTGTTTAGCAGAAGGTTGCTGTCTACATGAAACATTTTTCTGCTCTGCTTTCCTGTAGTGACTTTCCAGTTGAGAGCTAAGGAGAGGTTGTGGCTTTTATTTATTGGGAAGTGATTGAAATATCAACTTGGAAGTCTGAAGAACCATTCACAAATATATAACATTTTTATGGCTGCAAAAATTGGTGACTTTTAGCAGAGATGGCTAAATTGACTGCTTTGATTAAAGAAAACACAATTTTGTTTCTACTTGGAAACCGCTTTTGGACTTTGTGTTTGAGGTGGAAAAAAAATGAAACTTTGATTTTGGGTTTTGCTAATTAAATAGGTATTATAGAAATGACTAGTATATACTATTACATAAAAGTAAAAAGTTGCGGTTTCATGTTATTATCTTCCACTACACCAAAAAAGAGTAGGAAATCAATACTTTTTTTCTTTATTTTTCCCTCTACCCCACACTTTTCTCTCTTCCCCTTTTCCTCCATTATTTTACCTTTGCCTTTATAGTTGTGTATTTTATGCTTTGCTAAAACCAATAAATTTTTGAACAGTGAAAATGTATAACACTTAATTTTTACAACTTAATGTATAAAATTATTCCATTAGTAAGTTCTGTCTTATGTTGTCATATTTGATCTGTAATCAATCTCAATAACTCTTGATCCAATTTTTTTAAATAGTTAAGAGAAGATAGCTCTTTTGTTTATTTTCAATAATTGCAGTACCTTGGCTCTGGAATAAAATTTGCATTAAGAAAGATTGGTTTGCTAAAGGTGTTAGAATTTTTGTTTGTTGAAGGTTTGTTGAACCTGCTGATGGGTGTTACTAAATGAGGCACCTTAAGGAGCAGTTATATTACCATAAACTTAACCCTGCAAGATGCATTTGACCAAAGCCCATCACTCCTAGCTATCTGAATAGCACACGATTGAGGCAGGCTTCCCTAATGGTTGAGTGTTCAGAATTTACCAGCAGTTGTCGATTATGGCTTTGGAGTGAGTTTCTGGATGTGTGTCTGTTGGCTTCTAGGAATAAATACATTTTTCAGGCATAAAATCATACTGTGTTTCAGGTATAAGTGTATGAATATACATATTAAAAGTGGTTTCCTAACCAGGCACAGTTTTTTTTAATGCATGCAATGCTGCTTTGCTGAAGGGAATGCTTTCACTTATCCATGTTTTTACTGCTACTCTGCAGTGAGCTTTACCATTGTATACACAAGTGATCACATTTTGACATTATGTTTAGTTTCTATAAAGGAATAATCAGTTGTATGAATGCAAACTATTCAAACTATATGATAATTTCCAGAGCCTGCCACCTTGCACTTCATTATTGTGGATAGAGCAGGCAAATGATAAATTGCTTGGAAATCAGAAATTGTTCATCTTCTGGAACTGCTTAGTGGAAGGAAATGATGGGAGGGCAGAGGCTGAATGTGCTTTTAAAAAAACATCTGTAGTCTGCAGCATGGTAAAAAGCAACGTTTTGTACACATTCTGTTAAAATGATCATGGTTTAAAAAAAAAACCTCCACCATGAAAATAATGAAAATTAGAACTTACTTGTCTTCTGAGCAGTATTCTGAAACAAAAGCAACCTCACTAAATTACCATGCTGCTAAATTTCAGCTATTGATACGTTTGAAAAAATATTGTATAACATTTATGGCAATTTTGTGGCTGCATTATATTAGCGCTTCTGGAAAATATTTTTAAATCTTCTTGAAGCTTATCCATTAAGAAGACAGATTGTGGTAACTTGAATATCTGAATAATAAATTTCTCATTCCATTCATAAGGAAATGCAAGGAATATTATCAGAATTTTCTGTCTGACATGCAAAAAACACTACATTTTATTGCATTCAACAAAAATAAACTCAATTACTGCTACAGAAAAAGGATTATACCCTGTGTTTGCCTGTTATAAATTTGATTTATTTTTTATTGTAATTATAGTAGTTGATTTGGGGTAAGTTGAAAACATTTCTTTCTTCAAACATAATGAGGCTTCTGTGTTTTCTTTGTTGCTGCATTGCAACATTTCAAACTGGCTCAGCACACACGACAAAGGGTTTAATTAAAATACTAGGAAGATGAAAAATATGTTTATCTGCATTAACTTCATAAATTTCCATTCTTTAATTCTAATAATAGAAGAAAAATAGTGTTGCTGAGAGAAGAGATTTTTCTTTATTATAAGATTGTGTCCTTTCCTAAACGCTTATGTAAATAACAGGGTAATTCTGTTGGATGGCTTGGGAATTCTGCTTCTGCCTCACAGCAGAAGTACATTTTTATCCTTAGATGTAGGCAAATAAATAGGAAAGCGAATAAGTAGGTTTCAGTGCCCAGCATCACAATAAAACATACTTATGTGAAAGGAATTCTCTTTTGATGCAAATATAAATGTGAATAATGTGTAAGATATCTACAGGTACGGTGCTCTCTCTCTGTTGCCACCTCTAGTGTTCATTTAAGCAGAAAGGCAAGGAATAAATATAATTTAAATGCTGCTTCAATCTACTGTATTCTACTTCCTTAATAAGTATTTTGTTAAAAAAATAGTTCAGAGAAGTGTACCAAATTATATTAATCTGATTATGTTAGAAACAATTTCAGAACACATTAAACTTTACATAAAAAGCAACAGGAAAGCTAAATATTTTGATTAAGCTTTGGGGAGGGGTGTTATTTATTTATTACTTTCTGGGTTTATATTCTGCATTTTCTTGAGAAGTTGAAAGCAATTGAAATGTTACTTATTTCATTTAATTATTAGATTAATATTCTATCTTTCATCCAAGAGCTCCTGATAGCAAACATAGCATATCCTCTTCCAATATTTTACCACAGCTTGGTATCCTAGGAAGGGCACCTGTTGAAGCTCAGCAAACCTGGCCATAGTTTCCACTTGCTCTTTCAGCAGAAGCTAAAACTTCAGGAAAAACCCCCCTGTTAATGAACAAATCTGGCTGTTGGGATCAATGCTACTGGGTTGCCCAGCTATTTACTAGAATATCCATCTATGAAAGACCTAATCTCAGTGAGTTTTCCCAGTGTAGTACCTTATAGCTTCCAGACACTGGAATGAGTGTGTGCTATCAGCATTTTGATAATGTCTCATTCCAAATCAACCCATCAGTTCCATGTAAATGTTAAATAACACAGAAGAAAGGACAAAGCCCTAGAAAGCTCTACCTTGAAGTTCCCAGAGGTTCAAACTTTCTACCCACCCACCCTCCAATGAATACTGACTGCACAGGTTGGAATCTGATCAGAAGTTATCAAACATAGCTGGACATACAGTGGGGAAAAAAGTATTTAGTCAGCCACCAATTGTGCAAGTTCTCCCACTTAAAAAGATGAGAGAGGCCTGTAATTGACATCATAGGTAGACCTCAACTATGAGAGACAAAATGAGAAAACAAATCCAGACAATCACATTATCTGATTTGGAAAGAATTTATTTGCAAATTATGGTGGGAGAACTTGCACAATTGGTGGCTGACTAAATACTTTTTCCCCCCACTGTAGGAAGGATATTTTTGGGAGAAGGCACACTTTTCTCTTTTGGAAAGCAAATGGCACTAACATTGACAGAGTCCCAGATTTAATGGCTCTTGTCCTATTGACTTCCAGACCTCAGTGAATATGATTTTTCTTTACCCACTAAGAATAATAGCAATAGCACTTTACTTATATACCGCTTCATAGTGCTTTACAGCCCTCTCTAAGCGGTTTACAGAGTTCAGCATATTGCCCCCAACAATCTGGGTCCTCATTTTACCCACCTCGGAAGGATGGAAGGCTGAGTCAACCTTGAGCCGGTGAGATTTGAACAGCCGAACTGCTGAACTAGCAGTCAGCCTGCAGTCGCAGCATTTAACCACTGCACCACTTCAGCTCTTAAAGTTTCATCTACTTGCAGTTTCATCTACTGTGTCAGCAGGAATTTTATCTCACCCATTCTTTTCTTTTAAAAAATGGGTTTATTCTCAGTAGAGTCACAAAACAATCTTAGATGCAGGAAGCCTAGATGAAATATTAATGCTTCACCATTCGTGTTGCCACTGTTCCACCTGAACTACTTCTAATTTTCAATTGCGTCCAGTTTTAGTTTTATGCCACTATCTTTCCAGTCATTTCATTTCCCTCAGTCCTCCATAAACTGAGAAGCCTCTCAGGATCAGTGACTGCAGAACCACGCTGGAACAGTCTGGTCATCTCTGATTTCTACAGATTGATAAGATGTAAGACAGAAGTGCTTGCCAAATTGTCAGCATTCTCCCAGGATTCTTCCAGTTCTCTGGAAATTGTCTAGATCAGTGGTTCTCAACCTTCCTAAAGCCGTAGCCCACGCCATGCCCCATCCCGCTGCCGCGCCCGCCGCTGCAATCCCTGCCCCGCTGTCGCCATTTGGGTTCTTTTACCCTCTGCGCATGCACAAAGCATTCTGTGCATGCACAGAGGGTAAAAGAACCCAAATGGCGGCGTCCGGGCAAAGTCTCCCGACCCCTGTGAAAGGGTTGTTCGACCCCCAAAGGGGTCACGACCCTCAGGTTGAGAACCGCTGGTCTAGATCAATGGTTCCCAACACAGAGCTCTCACCCCACAGGGGGCAATTTCATTTTTAATGGGGGCAATTGGAACCTTGTTTAAACCAAGTTAATGGCCTTTTAGGCTTTCTCTGTGTGAGTAGGAATTCAATTTTTGAATAGTAAAAATTATATGTCACCGGGGGGGGGGGCATCAGGAATTTAGAGATACTTAGGTGGGGCATGGCCAAAAAAAGGTTGGGAACCACTGATCTAGATCTATTAAGCACCTTGGGCAAATCGACCAATATTGACCCAAGCTTCTGTGTCCCATGGTTTAACAAGGAAGGAAGTGATCTGACAATGGCAGTGAAATATGTTAATATGCTCCATTTTCAGATCACACCTCATCTGGACCAGATCTAGCATTTATCTCTCAAAGTGTATTTAGAGCAAATTTGTGGGTTGCCGTGGAGGACATGAACTCACTAACCTTCTTTCCCAGAGCTTGAGGATTCAAGTAGGCTAAGATAAAAAGCTTAGGATCTCCAACACCAGCACTGAGACAAGATATAGAAGTTTATGGAGGGCTGCTCAATAGATGAGCAGCAGTCATTCCTTGTCAATGTGACTCTGTTTCATGCACAGACACTAGTACCCCATTACTTCAGGCAATGCCCATCACTTCAAGTATCACCCAGATAATCCTGACAAGCCTCTATTCCTCAGCTTTGATGTTTTAACTGCTGCAGGGCCTGAAACCACATCCTCTAAGCTGTGCATATATGTGGCTGTGCAATGAGATTTAATTTCTTGACAAAGCTGATCCAGAAAATTTGCAAATATGAACAAATGAGGGAAGGTAGTGAGTCAATGAGAAAATGGATACTAATGGAACTGGTGACCTCTGAGCTCTCAAAGGGTGGTGATAGTCAGATGCATCAGGATGCATCTCCATGCCCTGTGGGAAATGGAATCTAAAAGCACACTATCTCATATGCAACCAGGGCTTTTGAAGTTTGTCTCTTTGATTTTCCTGGGATTAATTCCCAGTTCATCAGTCCCAGGTCTAGAGGAAGAAACCAGGAATCTTCCTTTCCTGTGGCTTTTAAAGTTTGAGCACTGGAAAGAAATACTAGAGCTACCATATGTTCTTTCCGAATTGTCCCCTTGACCCATGTTTGTCCACATCAGTGCGAATGCTGCTCAGCGGACCTTGTGATTTGTCCTTTTGCCTGACTTTAAGAAAAGCGTACAAATTGTATGAATGTTGTCTGAAATCAAATGAATGTTGCCTGAAAAGTGTGTAGATTTCTGATTGCACTACATCCCTTGCAGTTCAGCCAGCTCTCACCGGAAACTTCATCCTGATTTTCTGGAAATTGCTAGTTAACTATTTGTTGGGACCAAACTTGGAAATGTAACAGATTAACAGAGTTGGAAGGGACCTTGCAGGTCATCTAGTCCAACCCCCTGCCCAAGCAGGAGACCCTACATCTGTCTCTATTTAGGATCGAACTCACAACCTCCTGATTGTGAGGCAAGAGCTCCACCTCTAGGCCACAGCAGAACTAAATAACTTCTGAGAAACAACTACAACCATCAAATACTAGCATCTCCGATTCCTTGACTTGACCACTAAGTCAGATATTCTCAACACCCAAAATAAAATCCAGAAATCTATTAAAACCAAGAGAGAGGCTAAAAAAAATCCAGAGCATAATTCAGATATAAATGACAACGTGTTCACTCATGTAATTTGAGAAATAAGCTATAATAGGTAATTATTATAGGTTGAGTTACTATAGATCTAGTTTGAATTATAACTTTTCTTCAAGAAGGAAATACAATCCATAAATAAATGGCAGCATTGTTAACAAACATAGTGCTAAACAGTTTTGCCTATGTGAATATACAGTAGTTTCAGTATACTGGGTCAGACAATTGCTTAATCAGTATTATGGTGAGGCTCTCTACTCCTGCCATAAACATATGATTGGAAGGGAAAAGAAGAATGTGCTTGCTTATAATTTTTGTTCAAACTTACGTCTAACTTATAAATCTATTCTTACACAATATTTGCATTTTCCATATTTTACTTGGAAGAGACATATATAATCTATATATAGTGCTAACATTCCCATGTCTGAAGCCTTCAACTGGGCGAAACGCTAGAACAATTTTTGAACCAAGATACCTCAAATGAGCTAAATTTCAGGATGCCAGGGTCCATTACTCATGAGGGAATGCAGTTTTGAAAACGTTTGGGTGCTTCAGATCTGCTGAGTCATGTGATCCTTATTTTCAGTGTTCCCTGATAGCTTCTCAGCCATTTCCCAGCAATTCCTTGTGTTACTTGCCTGCTTTCTGGGAAGAGAAAAAAAAGGAGAGGGGGAGGAACAGGGAGGAAGAAAGAGAGATAAGGAAAGGAGAAGGAGGAAGGGAAAGAAGGAAGGGAAGGAAGGAAGGAAGTGAGGAGGGAGGGAAAAAAGGTAGGGAGAAAAGAAGGAAAGAAGAGAGGGGGAACAGGGAAGCAGAGAGAAAACGGGAGGGAGAGAGATTTCTGACATTTCACTGCCAGCTTCCCACAAGGAAATTAAATGGCAAAGTTGACAGCAAATTGGAAGTCACTCTGACTCCCACTGATTTTTTGCCTGCCTGTGGTCATTCTTTTTCTCTGATTAGGTAAGGAGATATCTCTTGAGCAGTGTTACTCTTGAGGTTCCCCCAGAACTGAAAGGGAGTTGTAAACAGCAACTTTATCTTACTAGGGTTCAAGTTTAATAAGTTTTCCCACATCTAGACTATTAACAGCCTTAGACACTGGGACAAGATTTCCATTACATCTTCATCTAGGTCTAGCTTGTAAATGTTTAATTTAGTATTATTAATATAGTAATGATCAACTCAGTCCCAACTTCGGGATTACTTCTTGGAGCAGCTTCATGTAAATATTAAACAGTATATGGTGGGAAGACCAGATCCTGTGGTACTGCACCCAGGAATGGCCACTGGGTTGACCTTTCTTCTCTGTCAGCTGCTGACTAGAACTGCTCACAGTGAGGAAGAAGTAAAATCGCAGTATGTCAAGTGCTTTGATCATTGGGATGTGTTGTTGTTGTATTTAGATATCCACAGATCACTCTGCCCATATCCCCTCCCTATGTTTTCTCAAAATTCGTTTTAGAAAGTCTGGCTTGTATCATAAAAATATTGCAAGCTTCTTAATATCAATTAGCAATCACTTGGTCCTCAACAAGTTTTGTAGCTTTTCTACAGTTTGTATAATTTGTTGGACTGAAATATCATGTATAAAGTTCTCTGCTTTGTTTTGATTTCTTTCTTCCTTCTGTTAGTATATGCTTTGGCACTTTTTATTTTTTCATTGTCAAATCCTACATTAATTCAGGTATGTGAAGCTTATGTAATAAAATTGATTTTATTATATCTGTTAAATTAACTTTGATACCAAGTAAACTTTTGCCAGCTGTTTAATGGCCATGGATTTACATTTTCATCCATGGTATATTTATGTCAGGCATGGGATTCGGTGAATGTTAAATATAAGATGTTTAAACATATGTATGGAAAGATGATAGTAAAGAAAATCTTCTTTCACTTCTAAGTATATTCTAAGAATTGTTGGGACTCTTTATGGCAGTTTTCAGGGTGGAAACAAAAGGTTCAAGAATTCACATGCATTCAGTATAATTTGTTGTGCTGCACTTGAACAATTCTGCAGTTCCCAATGGATAATATGAAGAACAAAAGTTCAAAACATTTGTAACAAAAGCAAATATTTAAATGTGTGAAATGTAAAAAATAGGGTTATCTGCAGCATCTCTAAGAATTTGTCGGTGGTTAATTTTGTGTGGCTGTATTTTAATTATTCCAATTGGAACAGCAAAACAGAAAGTGAGATACTACCATGATTTCCCATGTGCCAGGATCCCATTTCAAACCGGGTAATTTGGAGTTATAAAATAACAGATGTCAGTAAAGATTCTGCCGGAAATTGAAAATAACACCAACAGCGAAGGAACTGTTGGTCAGAGTAGACTGTTGTAAAAATAATGTTCAAAAGACAAATAAATGGTTTCTGTTAAGGTGTTTAAATGTTAAAAAAATTAGGTTGTATTATTTATGAGGACATATTGAAGAATTGCATTGAATTGAACTGCACAAAAAAGATTATTACTTTTTATTAATTTTTTTTGCAAATTCAAGTGTCAATATTCAAAGAGAGGAGAACAAACTTACTATAACAATTGAGATTTGCTACATCTTCCAAGGTACATGTTTTTTTAAAGACAATTTGTTGTGGTGTAGTGTTAAAGTATTGGTCTTGACACCTGAAGATTGAGTACCGAGTCTGTCTTGGACATGAAGGGTGTTAGGTGACTTTGGACCACTTATGCTCGCTTGGCCCAACCCATATCACAGGGTTGTTAGGAGAAAAATAGGAGGCAGGAACATTAGGTATGTTTGCCACTTAGAATTCAATATAAAAAGGCAAAATAAAAATGTAAAGGAAACTGTCCAAACAGTAGAGGGACAAAAGATCAGCACCTAAAAGACAAGATGATTTTGGAAAACTGGAAGAGAAGGAAGACCAACAGCCAAGATATTGCAATGGAGTTTGGACTTAGAGAAATGACAATCAACTGGGGAATAATAGTGAAAACTGGAGAAATAAAGATGCTTATAAAAATAACATCAAGAGTCTGCATGAGGATGAACACCACAAATACCTTGGGATCCTTCAAGTTCACAACAACAAGCCATAAGGACAAATGCATACAAAGCTAGTATTGAGAATAGAGCAACAGACAGCAAATGCTGTCTGCACCATCGGTGCAATCCCGAAAGAAATGGAGCATCACTTGGACACCATCAGCCTTGACAAAATCACTATCAGTCAATTGCAAAATACAACTTTTACTTGGAATATCCTGCAACCTCCCTTTTTATGATCCTGTAATCCCTTAATTCGGGGTAGAATTGGAGCAACTGGATAGCAATAGCAATAGCACTTAGACTTATATACCGCTTCATAGTGCTTTACAGCCCTCTCTAAGCGGTTTACAGAGTTCAGCATATTGCCCCCAACAATCTGGGTCCTCATTTTACCGACCTCAGAAGGATGGAAGGCTGAGTCAACCTTGAGCCGGTGAGATTTGAACAGCTGAACTGCTGAACTAGCAGTAGCCTGCAGTGCTGCATTTAACCACTGCACCACCTCGGCTCTTAGGATGGAACTAATGCCCTTCCTGACGCCACACGGAAGTTCACAACAAATTTTTTTCTTTGCACCCGAGGAAAGAAACTACTTAGGATTGAACTCTCAATCTTAGGTCACTACGCCTCTCATTTGGAACATCCTGCAACAATACCTTTAATATTATTAAACAATTACCTATTCCAGATCATGGGAAGGACTCAGTAGGTGGACAAAAATACCAACTCCAGTCTAAACATCTGTCTGTGCGACCAGCCATCATCATCATTATCATAATAATGATAATGATGTTTCATTTGGATAAATGTAATTATGATTACAGAATAGTTTAATAGATTACTGGACACACAAATCTAATTCATGTGTTATTAGGAAGAAATCGCATCTAAAGACATGATGCTTTGTTGAAGAATAAATTAATTTTAGCACAAAAGAAAGTAATGTGATAATAGATAATAGCATGATTAAATAAAAAATTGAATTAATTTTCTCTTAGATACTTTAAGTCAGAGACCAATGTGTTCAATTTTTATTATTTTTCATTTTTTCCCAATATTGAAAAATGAATGCATATGTGAATAAACAGAAATATACAAATGAACTCAATACATGAATTCAATATAATAAAAATATATACTGCTAAAAGTATATAGTACTAAAGACTACCAAAACAAGACACAATGCACATGATTAAATTAGACAGATCAGCTGTCTTTTAGCTGAGCATGTTTTGAAAATGATCTGAATTTTGAACCTCTGAGCAGTACAGTATCTGTTTATTAGAGCAGGCTGTCTGTTCCAGATTTCCATGGGTACTGTATTTGGAAATAAATACTGCTGCTTTATTTGTAATCTTTGTTTTAAAATTAATAATCATTATTAGATTTTTATCCCCCCTTTATTTTACGCGTGGATGTATGTTTGAGACTTTTGTTCATTTATCTTTCAAGACATCATTGGCTGTCTGATTGGTGGACAGAAATATTTATGCCTTAGTTTTCAGGCAAAAGAAAGGGGGTGGGGTTCTTAAGCAGCTTTCAGTAAAATTAATCATTTGTCATATTTATAATTGGGATATTTTTTTAAAATGTATAGATCTTCAACAAAGAGACACTTGTTAATTTCTCTGTGTTTCCAAGGAGGCTTTTGCAATATACTAGACAACTTGTGCCCTGTTGGATCATCGTTTCAGAGAGATTTCTTACCAGATTCCTCAATGCCTTCAACAGTGACAGAGCTTCTAATGCACTGCTTTTGCTGGAAAAGTTGGGATCTATTCACATCTATGTATGTGCCTTGAAAATAGCCCATGTTCAACTGTATAGCGAAATCATCACTATAAAAACACATATGTTTTATGACTATTTGTATTATATCATAAATTGCTTTATAATAATGTATGTTATAAAATGTTTTATGAAATTGCCAAATTTCAGTTCTGTGGGAGTCATGGGATTTTTGATGCATTCGTAAATTAGCCCATTTGATGTACCATAGTTCAGAAACTTTGCCCTTTAGTGCACCGTCTTGCCAATTAAAGTTTATAGAAATTCAAGTTTTCAGTGATAGATAGAAAGATAGATAGATATTTAACAAGTTTATTTTCCTAACCTCTAATTTAACATTTAACACTAGGTCAATGCTGTATTATTTTATACTTAAATTCTATGTTTGTATATTTAATTCCTAAACAGTTCTATAAACAATTTTGATCTCCTTTGCTTCCTGAGTCTATAATAAAGCCTTTAGCCAGATAAAGGCCAAACAGTACTCCTAGAGATGTAAGATAATCAGCTGCCATTCATTAGTCTAAGGTGTCAAACTCGCATGGTCGCGGCAGCATCATGTGACGTATCTCAGCTTTCTCTCCCTGCGCTAAACTGGGCGTGGCTGTGGCCAGTGTGTTACACATCCGGCCTGTTGGCCGCAAGTTTGACAGCCCTGGTCTAAGGTAACACAATATTTTAGAGAGTAGGAGATGCATCCGGGAGCATTACTTCACCTTAATCAAGGAGTTATTCCTAAACCATTTCTTCCGTGTCCTATTCCAGTGAAAGCTGTCTCTTCTCCATCCTGGGGTGGAACCAGCCTTCAGGAATTGGGTAGTACTCAGCCAATCAGATTAGGACCGAGCCAGTAATTTAAATACTCCGTAGGATCCGCCATGTTCCCAGATCTGTCTCGGTCCACTCAACAGGAAGGTCGTGGCCAAACTCCTGTCCTGAAAACTTCTTTGCCCTTAGGGCCTTTCTTTCCCTTTATTAACCTTTCTTACCTTCTTGTTGAGGATTTTCTCTTCCTAGGTCTTCCACCCTATCAGTTATCTCTTCCTTAACCTATTTTATTTAAAAAAAAAAAGAAGAAGAAGAAAAGAAGAAAAAGAAGAGAAGGGAAGAGGAATCCTCTTAAACAGAGGTCCGTTTGAGGACTGGATAGCCAAATCGCCATCGGAGAACTCACAGCAACACACCGGCAAGGTTTGGAGAGCGTGATCCGGCTCCCCCTCCTTCCCCCCCCAGCCCTCCCCTCTTCCTCCAAGCAGCCTGCTACGCTGTTTACCATTGGGAACGGCAGGGAAACTTGAGACGATCTCACTTCAGCAGGGTTCAGCTCGGAGGGGGGGGAGAGGAAAGCAAGGGAATCTGCCGATTGCCAGCGTGGGCCTGTTTCTTACGGGGGGGGGACAGAAGGAGGGGGAGGAACGAACGAAGAACAGAAGCAAGGCAGGCATCTTCTCCCTCGTTTAAATTCCGCGCTCCAGCTGGAGTTTCCAGCACCACTGCCCCCGCCCTCTTCCTGCTGCGATCTTGGAAGCAAGCACAAAGGCTCAGCAGGAGGGCAGCAAGGCGGCAATTGCTCCAGGGCGATATAGGCCACTGGGATTCCCCCCCACACACTGCCAGCCCCCTCTGCGTAGGAGCAGAGCAAGGCAGAGGACACTGCTGAGTTTCTTGCAGCGTTCAGTAGAAGAAGTTGAAGAAAACGGGGGGGGGGAACCATTTCCAGGCCCAGCTTCTTAGCAGCCCTGAGTTGTCTCGGGCCAAGGGCTAGCAGCACAGCCGGAACAACCTGAGCCTTCTCGGGCGGACCGGTGGGGCAGAGCACGTGGTGCCAACCTAAAGGGGCCATTTAAAGAGACCTCCACGTGGCGCGCCAGGGGGCGCCCATCTTTGGAAAGATTAGGAGGGGCGGAGCCTTCCTCATTCCACCCCCAGCCAACAACCACAGGATGGTGGGCAAGAGCTCAAAAGAGGCTCAAGCATCAGGCAAACGATCAAAAAAATCCAATCACTCATCAGAACAGGATACAGCCTCTTCACCAGAGCGATCCCCCCCCGCAAGGCCCCATCAAAAGCCACAGTTCAGGCAGAGGAGAGACTCCATAGGATTTTAGAAGAATTGAGTGATAAGGCCCAAGCAGAGGTGGAAAGCTCTCAGGCCCAAGAGGAGTGCCCCAGTCAGGAACTGGGGGCAATAGGAATGGATCCATTAGATATGGATGCTGATGTTCTGGCCAGATCCAGAGGAGATCCATGGGGGCGTGCATGTACAGCAGAGCAACCCAGATCACAGACACAGGGGGCACCTGGGACAGAACAAACAGTGATCAACACTTCAAATCTTAGAGCATTGATGGAACAGGTACTAGAGCAGGCCATTGCAGACAGATTAGACAACCTATCGAGAGCAGGGTCTTCCACAGTGGCCTCCTCTTCCTCATCATCTAGGGGCGCAAAGAGAGCTGCCAGCAGGAAGGAACGCCCATCCAATAAACATAGTTCAGAGGATTCTTCTGATGAATCAGTCCTTGATAATCCTAAAGATGAGGAGCATGGAGAGGATGATTCCAAATGGGATCTATCAGAGGATGAGGAGGTCCCCAAGGAGGTGCCTCCCACATCTGGCCTGTTTCCACCTAGCCTGTTTAGGTCCTTATTACTCAAGGTTCAGGCAGTGGCCAGGATTAAATTACCAAAAGTTATTACAGACTCAAATGCAGAGGAACAACCTAATCACTTCTATCTAGAATCCAGGCCAGAGGTGGACTTTATTCCTATCCCGCAGCTGTTCGTAGATGCGGTGGAGAAACACAGAACCACTCCAGCGGCCGGCCCATCCGCTTCCTCACAGGACAAGAAATTTTATAAAGTTGCACCTAACCTCTCTGACTTGCTTTCAGTCCCCACAGTAGATGCGCCCATAAGGGCACTGCATTCTTCCACAACAGTCCCGGGAGAACCAGAGGAGATCCTGAAACCAGAGGAAAGGCGCATGGATCAGACACTGGTCAAGAATTTCCAGTCAGCGGCCTGGGCAGTGAAAGCATCCTCCACATCCTCCTTCGCGCGCGCGACTCTTTCGTGGCTGGAGCAGCTTCAGGATCACATCCCACCCTCGAACACGAGGGCTCAACTGGACATCAATAAGATATTTGCAGCGGTGCAGTTTTGGGCAGATACGTCTCTGCAAGCATCACGTTTTGCAGCTACGGCAATGAATTCCTCCATAGTGGCCAGGCGGCTGCACTAGCTCAGGAAGTGGCAGGCAGACCCACGTCACAAATGGAAGCTGGCAGCGGGGCCCATCAAGGGAGGATCACTCTTCGGAGCCACACTGGAACCTCTCCTCGTTGAGACCAGCGACAAGAGAAAGGTCCTGCCCTCTATCACATGCAAGGGGTTCATAAGATCCACACCGTACAGCCAGCGGCCCTTTCGTCCCTCTGACCAGGGATCTTCCTCCGCCCGGTCCCCAGGTCAGTACTCCTCAAGGCAGAGACAACCAGATAGGGGTGGCAGGGGGAAGCACTTTCGTAAACAACCGCGAGGGGCTCCTTCAGGCAGACCCTTCCGCAGAGGCAGATGGTAGTTCCAGGAGTGCCCCCATAGGGGGCAGGCTTGCCCAGTTTTGGCAGGCCTGGGAGCATTCAACTCAGGACTCCTGGATACGGAACTCCGTACGCAGGGGGCTGAAGTTGGAATTCATCTCATTCCCACCCAGATCCTTCATTAAGTGTTCGGTTTCCTTTGTCTACTCCAAACGTAAATTGATGGAAGAAGCAATTAAACACCTAGATTCCATCAGGGCCATACAGCCAGTACCACGCTCCCAACGGGGACGGGGTTTCTATTCTATCCTTTTTGTGGTCCCAAAGTCATCAGGGGGTTGGAGAGCCATCCTGGACTTGAAAAGACTAAACAAATATTTGGTGTATAAACGTTTCAAAATGCACTCCCTGTCTTCCATTCTTGATCTCACGGAAGCATACCTGCATGTCCCTATATTCAAACCCCATAGGCGTTTCCTAAGATTTTGTTACAACAATCAACATTATCAATATAGGGCTCTTCCATTCGACCTTTCATCAGCCCCCAGGGTGTTCACCAAGATAATGGCGGCCCTGGCGGCCAGGCTGCGGACCAAATCTATCCGTATCCATTGCTATTTGGATGATATCTTAGTACATGCTCCCTCTAAAGGTGTGGCTCAACAGCATGTGGAAATCATCATAGACACCTTCCAGGAACACGGGTTCTCCATTAACTGGGAAAAGAGCCTTCTCAACCCGTGCACGTCCATACAGCACCTGGGAGCAGTGATCAATTCCCTTAACTGTACGGTCTGCCTCTCCTCAGAAAGGCAGGACAGCATTAGGCAGTTAGCCACCCAGATACGGGGGGAACAGAAGACATCCCTAGAATCATTACCCTCCCTCCTGGGGAAGATGGTTTCCTGCATAGCAATCACCCCATGGGCTCGCTTACACGCAAGGGAACTCCAATGGTTCCTGTTACCATTCCAGAAAGCTGGTCAGGGCTCATCTTCTATGAAAGTTCAACTTCCCTCACAGGTTCAAAGGTCGCTCGATTGGTGGACTTCCTCAGCAATATCCAAAGGCACCTCGTTCAGGGTCGCACACAGAAGAACGATTACAACCGACGCAAGTCTGACAGGCTGGGGAGCTCACTCGGAGGGACTCACAGCTCAAGGTCAGTGGTCACCGGGGGAGGCAGCACACTCCATCAACTGGTTGGAGCTGAGAGCAGTATCCCTGGCTCTGAAACACTTTCGGCACCTGGTCTTGGACTCCGATGTTCTGGTCCTCACAGACAACATTTCCACCAAGGCACACATCAATCGCCAAGGGGGTACCAAATCCAAATCCCTCCAGGCCGAAGCAATGAGTCTGGGTCTGTGGGCGGAGAGACACGTACGGTCGATCACATCAGACCACATATCAGGGATTCACAACTCGCAGGCGGACTGGCTCAGCCGCACTCAGGTAGATCAAGCGGAGTGGAGACTCCACCCCCGCGTATTCCATCAGATAGCCCAGAGACTCGGTCAGCCGCTGGTGGACCTCTTCTCCACTCCCAGCAATTCCCACCTACCAAGGTTCTTCACACGATTCCAGTCGCCGGGGGCGGAGCAGACGAACACCCTCAGGTGCCAGCGGCCTCAAGAGCTCCTATATGCATTCCCACCATTACCAGTGATTCCGGAGCTCATTCACAAAATTCTAGTGGAGCGGGCAGAGATAATCCTCATAGCCCCGTTCTGGCCACGAAGAACTTGGTTTGCAGACCTCCAGGCTCTCTCGGTCACCAGACCATGGCGCTTGCCAGTGTCAGAGGACTTGCTGTCACAGGGGAGCATCCATCACCCAGACCCGGCCTGGTTACAACTGACTGCATGGAGATTGAGCGGAACGACCTTCTAAGTCAGGATTACGACCAGGAAGTCGTCATCATTATGCAGGCAGCCCGCCGCCCCTCCACAAATCGCATTTATGCAGCTACATGGAGGGCATTCTGCGCTTGGTGCAGTGAGGAAGGGCTCTCACCGTTATGCATCCCCCTGCCTAAGGTTTTGAGATTCCTGAACCACGGTCTCAATAGGGGACTAGCACCTAACACTCTTCGCAGACAAGTGGCTGCTCTTTCTTCGGTGTTAGCATGTGACAATTATGACTCTCTATCCCAATGTCCAGCAATCCGTCGCTTCCTGAGGGGACCAACTAACTTACACTCACCTACGGTACATCGATACCCAACCTGGAACCTGCAACGGGTCCTGTCATCCCTCACGGGGCCTCCATATGAGCCACTTAGGGAAGCATCACGACGCCACCTCACCATGAAGGTAGCCTTTCTGATTGCCATCACTTCTGCCAGACGCATCTCCGAATTATCAGCCTTGTCAGTCCGGAAGGATCTCTGTATATTTCAACCAAGCAAGGTAACTCTCAGAATCGATCCGTCATTCATTTCCAAGATCAATTCCGTATTTCACAGGTCTCAGGAGCTGATTCTCCCCTCCTTCTGCGCACAACCAGCACACCCATCTGAAAGACGATGGCATTCATTAGATGTGCGCAGGGCGCTCAAAATATACCTGAACCGCACCAGGCATATCAGGAAGACGGAAGCACTTTTTGTGGGGTTCCACACCAGATCCCTGGGAGACAAGGCGTCGTCAGCTACCATAGGACGTTGGATCCGGGGCACCATCGCCAAGGCATACGAGCTCAGCGGCATGCCAGCACCAACAGGAATTACGGCACATTCCACCAGAAGTGCATCCACATCGGCAGCCTGGAACACACAAGCCTCGCTGGAAGAGGTATGCCGGGCGGCAACCTGGGCGCAACCATCCCAGTTTATCCGACATTACAAGATAGATAAATTTGCTTCAGCGGATGCAGCATTTGGAAGGAGGGTGCTACAGCAAGTAGTTGACATTCAATAGGAGCAGAAATTGTGCTAACCCTCCCTGGGACCCCTGCTTTGGTATGTCCCAATTCCTGAAGGCTGGTTCCACCCCAGGATGGAGAATAGGCGTTGTCTTCTTACCTGAACGCCTCTTCTCATCTGGTGGAACCAGCCTTCAGTTCCCACCCTTGTATATAGTTAGGTAATTATGCTAGAGATTCAATTTCTTTCTATTATTAGCTTTCTTCCTAGTTTCTTATTCTATAGCGACAGGAGTTTGCTCAGGTAACAACGAACTGAGTAGCCACGCCCGAGTCCAGTTTCGGGATTCGTCAGATCTGGGAACATGGCGGATCCTACGGAGTATTTAAATTACTGGCTCGGTCCTAATCTGATTGGCTGAGTACTACCCAATTCCTGAAGGCTGGTTCCACCAGATGAGAAGAGGCGTTCAGGTAAGAAGACAACGCCTATTCTCCTCATCCAAGAATTCATCCAAGGCAGGCCTGATATCCTTTGGTAAAATCAGTTGATTAACTTACCTAAATAAATAAAATATAGGTAGTCCTCGACTTACAACAGTTCATTTAGAAAACATTAATGGAAACATAATTGGTAAGATGGAGGGCAATGAGGGCACACTTTAACACAGGCAACAATTTTTTAAAAGAATTAAAACTGATAAGTAATTTCTCACATGACTGGCTAACAAATATTTTAAATATTCTTCCTTAAAAATTAAGCAGGCTTTTAAAAAAACTTATTGGGCATCAGTTTTCTAGTGCTTTTTCAAGAACTTGTTTTGTCTTCTTTCTAGGATGAAACAAAATGCTGATTACTAATGGAGATCATTTGTAATTTGGAATAAATATTGATTAGAATAATTTGTTATAAGTATGGAATTCCATTTTTAACTATTTTAGTTTGCAATCAATGGCAATAACTGAAACAAGCAATAATCACAACCGCAAAGTCCTTTAGTGCATTACCCTATATACTACCCCATACTTTTTAAAGTTATTTAGAGCTATGGAATTATTGAATATATCTACTTTTAGTAACTTGGGGTCTTTGGACAATACTGTATTGTGCCTTCTTTTGTTCTTATATGATCTGCGTATGCTATAAGTACTGAAGTGCTAGAATCTTCTGCAATTTGTTTTTGTGCATAGTCTACAATGGGCCATGCAGTAAACATAAGGTTCTGTATAAATGGAGCTCAATAAATCTTTCAGTTGAACATATCAGTTGCAAGAGAGAGTATCTAGCCAAAGTAATGGCTTGTAATGGATGCAGTGAAACACAATACATTATGTGTGGTGGTTAAATATTAATATGCATAGGGAATGTTTAAAGCTCAAGAATGAATCTTGCAGATGATGAAATTTCAAAGCTCTTTTGAAAGTTTCATAATGAGGATTCTTGATGCAGTAAGTTCTTATTTTCAAAGGCAGTCACTCTTTCATGAACTGTATAAACAATTAAATGAAAATATGTTTCTTGAAAGTTTTTTTTTTTACTCACAACATTGAAGAGTTTAGTGTAAAGAGTCTTCTTGGATTTTTTTTTTATTTTAAAAATATTAACTCTGCTACTTACCAGGGGACCAATTTGGCCACTGTGAAAGAGCAATTGTGTGCTTCACTCATTTGTCTGGTGCATGAATTACATCACATAGCTGCCCTTTTTTCAGTCAGTTCCATTAAACTAATGAGGGTGTCTGACTGAGAAGAGTGCTTATTTTTAAGATAGCCTACCTTTATAGTTACAAACATTGTAGGAACCAATTTCTAGAGCTAATAATTGAAAAGTGACTGAAAGGACTTACAATTATCTATATCCATAATGGCGAACCTATGGCAGGCGTGCCAGAGGTGGCACGCAGAGCCCTCTCTGCTGGCATGCACACAATCGCCCCAGGTCAGATCTCCATGGCATTTCTTTTGTGAGCTTCTGTTTCCCTGCAAACGATGAAACAGAAGCTCATGAAAGAAAAAGATCTTACCTCTTGCCGCGCTGCCGGCGTTGGGATCTCCCGTCCGCCAGCTGGTCTTCGGGTCTCTGCTGTGCATGTGCACATGTGCACACATGCACGTCCATGCATGTCCACATTCCTGCATGTCCACATTCACGCATGTCTGCGCATGTGCATAACCACGCATGCGCATGTTTGCGTACATCTGCGCATTTGCGCACCTTTCTGTTTGGGCATGCGCGCACGTGCAGTTTGGGCACTTGGTGCCTAAAAGTTTCGTCACCACTGATCTATATAGTCTGACTTAACCATAGTTCCCTTGCCCCAAATATATGTCAAATTTAAAAATTAGTTCTTGAGTTTTTAGTATCAAGCTGGTGCTGAATCTTAGCAAAGACCTAGATTGATCTTTTCCAGGATGATCTATCCCCAGTCTGTTCTTTCAGATCTTCCGCTTGTGTACCCATTATTGTTGTAATGAAGTCTAACCAACTTGCTGATGATCATTCTTCTCTTTCCTTTAACGTTTTCCAGCATTATAAACTTCTCAAGGGAGCTGGGTTTTCACATATCTGTCCAAAATATAATAATTTGAGCCTGGTCAATTATGCCTTGAGTAAAAACTGTGAATTGATTTGTTCTGTGATCAATTTGTTAGTTTTCTTAGCAGTCCATGGTATTTTCCGAAGTCATCTTCAAGACCAGAGTTCAGTAGTGTCGGTGTTCTTTTCATTCTGCTTCTTCACAGTGAACTTCCACTTCTGTAAAGTGCCAGAGGGAAAAACCATTGCCTGCCCTATTTTGAACTTTATAGGTATAGACATGTCATAAAATCTGAATATCTAAACTGGAGAAAGTATATAGTCTTGTCTAAATTATTAACTAACCTGGAGCTATGTTCCATTAGGTCTGTGTCTTCCTGTGCTGTGTAATGTTTCGCATGAGGTCAATGAAATGTTCTGGGATTTTAATTTTCCTGTGCTCATTGCACAATCTGACATGGTGAACACAATCAAAGGCTTTCCCATATGCTCAGTTGTCCACTATCTATCAATATCCTTTGTTTTTTGGCCTTCTCTAAAGCCAGCCTGAACATCTGGCATCTTCATTTCCATGTGGTGCTCTCCTGTGGTGGATGATCCTAAGAATTATTTTGCTAATAATCCATGATAGCTTGTACACTGGGAGCTTCTCTGAATGCTATGGATATTAAAGGCAATGCAGCCTATCCAGAAAGAGTGCCAGCATTAACATAATGCTTCCATTTTCTGGGTCCCTTCAAAATGGCTCACCTTCTCTGTAAGTATGATAATGTACCTTTTGAAAAAAAAATTATGCCATTTCTTGAAAAACCTCTACTTCAGTCCTCTTAAAATATCAGCATATTAAACACTAATGACAAGGTCATCATAACGAAGTCAAGGACCAGTCATATCCCTAGACCAGGGGTCGGCAACCTTAAACACTCAAAGAACCATTTGGACCAGTTTCCCACAGAAAAGAAAACACCGGGAGCCACAAACCCTTCCTGTGTCTGACTATTTCTTGAGCAGCCACAAAACTAGCAATATGTAGTTGAATTCAACATTCTGTTTTCTTTTGAAACTTTTCTTTTCTTGGATTTATCCATGGTTGGCCTATCGGGGGTCAAAAAGCTCAATAAATCATGTGCCGATGGGTGTCACACATTGGCGGTTGTGGCGCCTATTTTGAGCGACGGAGCCGCAGCAGAGGGATGAAAGAGCCACATGCGGCTCCAGAGCCGCGGGTTGCTGACCCCTGCCCTAGATAAAGTGAGGAAGTTTGCTTCTGTAAATGTCTATTTCCCTACAATTTTTTCAGACCATTTTAAGCAAACCTGTAGTTCTCAGGTATATAAACTTTCCCCCCGTTTCTATGCTGAATTAAGGATTAACTGCCTAACTTTAGAATTCTCCTTGTAACATAAGTGGTGAAAGTCATTGTTTCCTTTGCTTCAAGCAGCAAAATGTCTTGTGTTACCCTTAAGGACAACTAATATTAATATAACTATAAAACCTAATCAACATTTTTGTTGACCTCATTTGGGACAGTTTTGAGAAAAAAAATATTATTATGGTAAATCACACAGTTAGCCAGATATTTAGACTGAGTTTAGCATTTTTATCCACCTATCGAGTCCTTTCCAAGAACCTGGGATAGGCAGATATGGATGTTTGATGGTGTTAAAGGTATCAGAATGTAAGCTGTTCCAAGTAAAGCTGCTATTATTATTATGGTTCATCTCAAAGCAGGCCAGATGTTTAACTAGATTTGTCATTTTTATCCACCTATCAAGTGGGTAAACCTAATGGATTGGATCTGGCCTGTCACCTAAAATCATCTGTCCCTCAATCCCAAAATAAAATATATCCATGTGAGATAGTGGCTGTCTGCTATTTATCAACTTTTATGCCTCTTGGTGATTAACACCAACTATACAGACTCATTAATAAAAATAATGCTTTTAATTGTAATAAGAATTTGAGGGATATTGTAGTCTTAATTTTTGTCTATGTTTGTTTTCAGTTTTTCCCCTCTTGTGCATGACAAGATACAAATAGTATAAACCATGAAACATTTACTGAATGCATAAAACAGTTTTTGTCTTTAAGAACATGTGGACATATTTACACATTTAATGTACTGTTTAAAATGCTGGGATTGATTGCACAATGTGGCAACAATAGTAATTAAATAATCTGGTAATGGCAGCCGCACTGATTTCTGCCACGGATGGGTGACACTGCCTGCCTGAAATAGAGAGCCCCATTATATTAGCACTTATTTTAAATTCAGACCCAAGGGTAAAATATACTATCCATCAATGATGCAGGAGTGGGGTTCTTGCTACTCTGTGAAATACATTACTGGCTTCCCCCCAGCAGGTGTAAATTGGTCAATTAATGCAAAGCTGCTGGGCACAATAATAAATGCTGTCCACCAACCAGGGAACCCAACACCTCTGATTTTTTTTTGTCCATTTTTCTCTGTCTAGGGCAGTAAATCTTTACTCATGAATTTAGAGTTGCAGAAGCTTGGTGCAAATATCAGGGAAGAGCTGCCCTAAACTCTTATATCCTCCTCAAAAATCCAGAGCACAATGCTTTAGACACACGAGGCTGGACAGAATTCTGGACCGATTGAAAAGGAAATGTATAGGATTGTCAGAATTAAGCTGAATATAGGTGCTCCTCAACTTACAACCATAATTGAGCCCAACATTTCTGTTGTTAAGTGAGACATTTGTTAAGTGCATTTTGCCCGATTTCATTACCTTTCTTGCACAGTTTATTAAGTGAATCACTGCAGTTGTTAAGTTAGGTACACGGTTATTAAGTGAATCTGGCTTCCCCATTGTCTTTGCTTGTCAATAGGTCACAAAAGGTGATCACATCAGCTTGGGACACGGCAACCGTCATAAATATGAGTCAGTTGCCAAGTGTCCGAATTTTGATCAAGTGAACATGGTGAGGCTGAAGTGGTCATCAGTTGAGAAAAACGTTTATAAGTCACTTTTTTCAGTGCCATTGTAACTTTGAACGATCACTAAATGAACTGTTATAAGTCAAGGACTACCTGCAGTAGCTATTAATAACATATTCTCTTAGGGGCATCTTAACAACATGTGCATGGAATAAATGGCTAGAAATGGGGGCACGGTGGCAACTGTTTCTACTGAATATATAGGCTCTGTCCTGCTTCGCTTCACAGGTTTGTCACCTCCAGATTGTGGTGTTGATATTGAGTGAGCCTCAGTGGTGGGCTGCTGCATGGTCGCAAGAGTTCGGGCGAACCCTTAGCTCTGGTCGCTGTTGGGCCCGCCCACCCGTCCCTGTTGTATGCTATCCATTTATAACTTAATTTCTGGCCCGTTGGCTGGCCCAGCTGTGTTCTGCGCCACCCCTGGTGTTCTCACCGGAGCTGCCTGAGCTGATTAGGAGCCTATTTGAAGCTCCGTTTCTCTCACAAAGGGGCGTGTGCAAGTGAAGCGCGTGTGCGTGCTGCACGCTCACAACCAGTGAACCCTTTATTAAAGAAAGTGCAGCCCACCTCTGGTGAGCCTTCTGAAAAGAGTTAAGTTTTTCAATTTTGAAAGCCTTTCAGTCCAGCAGGTATGGCAGAAAAGGGGAGAACATCTTCCCTTGCAAACCGGGGCACATTAGTGAAGCAAGAAAGAGTTGATTAAAATTACCTATCCCTTAATGAGCATGCATAGAAAGTTGCAGATCTTGAAATAGGTTTCATCTAGTTGTCCAGGGAAGATTGCAGAGGTTTGGAAATGCATGCAGAGTTTGCACTTGTGGAACGGTCAGATGGGTTACAAGAATGGAAGTCAGCAATTAGTTTGGTGAAGCTTGGCAATGTAACTAAGTGAGGAAGAATATGGTTTGGGGTTCCAATATGTTGAAACCTTCTGAAGGTTTTTATCTCAGTTGTAGCAATTGTTTATCAGCAGTATTTTCATTTCTGCTTGTAAAAAATGAGCAGCTACCTTAGGAAAATTACTGTTCTGCTACATAACAGTTTGAGGGCCTAAAAGCAAGCAAGTATGCTAAGGGTGTGTGTGTGTGTGTGTGGAGGCAAAAATGAGTTTGAAAGAAATAACCTAGTATGATGATGCACTATTCAAATGCTGCATTAAGAAAATAGTACATGGTAAAACCAGGCATGGATGGCTGCCCCTTTAATGCCAGCAGTTACATTTTATTTTACCAATCAGGTACTGTATCCTGCCTTTATTTCAGTGTTCTAATATTGTCTGAGGTAGATACTGTATTTCAAGGCTGATTCTGGGTAGGAGATAAGGGTCAAATAGATCCTGTTACTGCTATTCTGTAAGCAATGATTGGTTAGCTGTGGAATTCTGGGAGTTGAAGTCCACACATCTTAAAGGTAACAAGTTTGAAAAACACTGATTTAAATTAAAATGGTGGTTTTAGAAATCAAACCAGGTTCCTTTATTCAAGAACGATTCTGAGATACTCAGAAGCAATATATTGCCACTTGAGGGTCTGTAAGAGAGATAGCAAGATAGCATTCCTAATTCTTATTCCCATAGCCTGTATGTATATATTTAATAAGATCCGACAAAGGATATTGGACAGCTGCGGAAAAAAAATACTGCAGGAAACAAACAGTAGTAGCACAATTCTCAGTGTGTTTACTACAGCAATCATTCTCCTTAGAAAATTTGTTTCATGAGCCTCAGGATAGACATCTAAATATTTGTAACCTTACAAAAGAACAAATAAATCATTTGTGTGTTTAAAAAATTATTGTTTCTTTTGAGAGTATGTGGAAATGTTGACACATGTATATATTTAATGGAAAAATATGAATAGTAATTGTTATGTTTTGAGATGTTTGAAGCGGTGTTTCCCTGCGGAAAGACAATGGTGAAATATATAGCAGTGATAACTCTTTGTCTATATTTCTGATATATTCTGATATATCATGCGTGCTTGATGCTTCCTTACATTTGTGAGAACCCCTGATTATGTTGCCTAATTCAAGAAGAGATAACAGGAAACAATAGAGGTGTATGTTGAAAAATTATTGCTCTCCAGAATAGTTAAGTGATGTGTAATCTAAGCTTTACTTCTCTTTAAAAAAAAAGGGCGGGGAGGAGAACCATGCTCTTATGTTATTTGTTGAACTTGTAGAGAGACAAGAACTTGTAGACAGACAAAAATAAATGGAGGGAGTTAATTCCTGCAGAAGGAAAGGTGGCAGTATCAGCAGGAGAGGGGGGAGGTTAGCAAACTATGAGAGTAGTATAAAATCATATTTATATGATGGTGTAGAAAATATGGTCAGAGTTTTTCTCCATCCTTTAAAACTAAATGTGGAAAGTTTTAGGATTAACAAAAGGAAGCACTTCTTATTACAATATATAGATAGAGATGAGATGATAGTCTGAAGCCCCATGAAAAAGGGTTTGAGAGGCAAACATTATTCCAGTGACGAGGAAGTGAAAACTGCAGTGAAGAAGTGGCTCAAAAAACAGTCAACAAAATTTTACGAGGCAGGGATACATGCTCTCATTCGAAGGTGGAACATTGCTATTGATAGACACGGTGACTATGTTGAGAAGTAGGGATGTGATCCACAGAGGACCAGCTTCATTTTGATGTATGCTACATGTTCCTGTGTTGGTAATTATACCTGTCCTAAAGAAAATGGAATGACTTTTTTACTCACCATCGTGTGTGTGTATGTGTGTGTGTGTGTGTAATCTCCAAAATTCCAATCCAAAAAAGACGAAGCAATATATATATTTTCCAATATACTGTATAGTCCAATCAGTGATCACTAAGAAAGAAGTCACCAATGAAAGAAAAGGAGAAAAAAAATCAAAAAGGAAAGAAAAAAGGCCCATAAACAAAACAAAAAACCCATTGACAGATATCAATCCAACTATAAAAAAGGGAAAATACCAAAAATCTCTACAAAATAATAAGTCACCCCTAAAAAAGAAAGGAAAGGAAAAAAGTATAGATTCCTTTTGTGTTTCAGGCTCTTCCTGCCTTAATCCATCCAACAAAGTTCAAAGGAAAAAAGAAGAACATGTTCCAAAACATAAAGCGAACAAAGCCAAAACAACATTTATCCACAAAGACGGCCCAATATTATATATTGTTTGTCTGTATCCTTATCAGACCAAAAAAGAAAACAGCATCTGCTCTTCAAGGCTATAGTATACCAAGTCTTGTCACTTAATGGCACTGTAGCCAGGCCAATGAGTCCAATGACCGAACACAATAGTTCCCAATAAGAAGAAGCGAAAGAAAAAAAAGTTTAAAGTTTAAAAATAAAGGCAGGGAAAAAATAAAAATAAAAAGGGACAACAATAATATAAAAAAGAAACCTTCTCAAGCACTTAATCAATATAGGTCCAATTCCATGCTAATAAGTGGCTTTACAACACAGCTCTCACTCCCGTTCGATCCAAGCCTCTTTTTTCGCTCTCTGCTTTCCCCGCTGCTAAAGTCCAGACAGGGAGCAGTTTAAAAGGGAAAACCGCTCCCCCCACTCTTTGCGACTCCAAGCTCCAAACTTCTTTTCACTCCCCTCACACGTTCCAGCTATCTCCTCTCCCAAATAATAAAACTTCAATTACTTGAAAATCATCTCACCCAGGTTGACTTCTCTTTGTTCTTTATTCCGATCTTGCCATTGTGGACACCCCAGCTAATGGTGACTCGAGTTGCCTTTCATCAGCTGTTGGTCGGGAGGCTGCTGTCGGCTTCCTGGGGGGTTTGCGATTCCCCCCGAGCCACCGATCTGTGCCTCCCCCCTTCACCGCCTCTTCAGGGCGGTTCCGACCCAATTCCGGGTCCCCAAACAGCTTGAAATTTGGAGTTTCCCTAGGAGTTTCCGAAGGAAATGTCCATAGTGCCTGATGTTGGCCAGCCCCCACCCCACTGATTGTTGTAGTATGTTTAGTCCTCCTGGTCTATAAAGTGGAAAGGGAAAAGATGTTGAAATCTGTTTCTGTAGAAGGCAATTAGTTTACACGTTGTTATATAAATGTACAGGAAGCTGAGAGATGCTAGCATTCTTAATGTTCCACTGCTATGTTATTATTAATGGTGGACAATCCAGGTAATAAATGCAATCTTAAATTGAGTTGATAGAAACCTAGCACTTGAATTCCATCTTAGCTTGACTTGCTGCCTTCTCTTATCTCCCCAGGTCTTAGGTGTTTGGATTGCTGCCAAACCTTTTCAGTTAATCCTTCTAAGACATTTTTCATTTTTTCCTACTTACTTATTCCTTAACTGCAATTAATTCTGTTCCATTTCCAAGAAATTCTTTTGTATTTGAACTGACCCTTCATGCTGTGTTTTGTAGTCACTTGTAATTTACCACTGCAGTTCTACATTGTTACTATAGTAGAAGTTCTTGTTTGAAGTTCTTCTTTATATGATAGGTTTTCATAGTTCAGTTCTCACTTTGATGGTCTCCCAGTCCAAGAGCTGTTTAATCCTTTAAACTGTTTAATCCTGAATGCCATATCTATCCTGAATCAGTACTGTGTATAAAATATGTTGATTGGTGACTTCTTTTGCCTTCTTTTTTGTATGTGTATATGTAATGTTAGAGGAGTATTTGATGGTGATCAGCCAAATCCCCACCTACTCCCTATTTAAATGTCAAGGATAATACTATATTTCTAAGTTCTGGTTTGTATATTACTACAATGAGTTGACATTACAGAAAGAATAGAACATTGTAAGTAGAGAAAATAAATCAGGTTTCATAGAAATATGATAATTTTTTCAGTTAGAGTACAATTAATGTGTGCTTGTATACAATTTTCAGATAATTTTACATAAAATATAAATTTTATATAAACCATAAATTTAACATTTGTTTTTGTAATCTTCTTAGACCCATAACCTTTTGCTGTTCACCAGAACTAGATTAAATTTACAATAATACAGGATTCTTATTGACAAAAAAAGAATGGTGGTGCAGTGGTTAGAATGCAGGATTGCAGGGCTAACTCTGTCCAGTGTCAGGAGTTCGATCTTGACAAGCTCAAGGTTGAGTCAGTCTTCCATCCTTCCGAGGTTGGTAAAACGAGGACTCAGATTGTTGGGGGCAATATACCCACACTGTAAACCACTTACAGAGGGCTATAAAGTGCTGTTGCTATTGCTGTTTCAGGAAAAACCTGTGCGGAGTATATCAACCTACACTGCTTTAAATTCAGATGTCATAAAACAGTTACAATTTTCTAAGAATGTAGTAAGATTTCCACTGTATATGGATCCATGCATTGAGGAATATCTATTGCAAATTTTGGGCAAGGTACACTGACTGATACACCTTCTTGAATGTGGAAAGCACACCATGTGGAGGGAATTGTGGGCCAAAGAAGTATAAGGTAATAATTTTCTTAAAAGAAATATAGTCCTTAAGCCAGACTGGTGATAGACAAGACTGCTACAGGACTCCTTTGTTCTTATACAGATAGGAGATGGAAAAGGGTGATTGATTGAATGATAGATTGATTGATTAAGATCCATCAAGCTGGTGTCAACTCTTAGGTCTCTCAGAACTGCATTCATTGCTGCTGTAATCAGATCCATCCATCTTGCTGCTGGCAGTCTTTTTCCTCTTTTTCCTTCCACTATTTACTCAACTCAGTTGTTAATATCTTAAATTCTAGTTCACTCTAGTGAAGCCAAATACCATTAAGTATTAGCAGAGCTTCGTGGTAGAACCCTTCCAATGTGACTGCCTGTCATACCCTTTTCAGGATAAGAGTTTATTTTTGTCTCCTTCCTTGTGCAGTATAGTGTCATTTACATCATATTGTCACCGTGCCAGCCTCTGGTTTGTGCAGAAATAGACCCCCTATTTGTTGGTCTATCGCCATCTATTTTGTTGTCATTTTAAAGGCAATTAAGGGCTAATATATAATATATACTAATATTGTAGTTTAACTATTTAGTTAGTATGAAGCTGCATTATATTGATTATATTATATTGAGATATATATCTTTTCTTTTATGTACACTGAGAGCATATGCACCAAAGACAAATTCCTTGTGTGTCCAATCACACTTGGCCAATAAAGAATTCTATTCTATTCTATTCTAGTAGGGACTTCTTCCTATTAGGCTCAAGTCTTAGCAGTCATAAGGACAAATTCACGTCATTTCCTTTGATAATAATGCAGAAATAGTTGGCCATTGCTGTCTTCTGAGAAGTTTTTTCTATGTAAGTCTACAGTCTTGGGCTTTCTTGTTGATCTTCTATCCCAGGAATAACCAGTTCCAATTCTGCATATGCATTTTTCCCAGATCAGTCAAGGTTTGCTAGATTCCTGTCTACTGTCGATACCGTATTCTAGGCAGTTGATCGCCTTTAAAGTGAATGGGCAAACCTCACACATTTACTGAATCATTAAGACGCCAGATGGTATCTGAGTTGAATGCACTTCTTGCAAGGATGTTGGTACTGATGTATTAGGAGTCAGGTAGCACTTTTTCCAGGTTACACATTTCATAAAGAGGCATAACCTCTTACAGTATTGTAAAAAGAAGCATTTCATTTTCCTCTATTTTAAAATAATAGATTATGCTTTTTTTTATCCAATTCTCACCAGAGGGGCACTTTTTTCACTAGCCACACACCTCAAAAGTTCAAGGGCCAAGAGGTGAGGTCACATTCCTTCTCCCTCCCTTCTTTGTAAGGCCATAGTGTATGGGGTTACTATTTTTCTCATGGGCTATTAAGGGGGAAAGATGCCAGATAAAGTAATCACCCCGAGAAAATAGGCGATGACAGCCAAAACTACTAAACAGCACCAAGGCAGGAAGGTGGGAGTGGAAAATAGTAGACTTCTGTTGGAGGTTGTTGAGACCACTGCAAAAGGAGAGCATGCCTGCAGGGCAGATCCATGTCTCAGAGCAATGTGTGATCTTGTCTTTTGCTCTGTTCTTTTCTCTTGCCAAGACCTAACACTTAATCTAGGTGAGCGTTAAATGTGATATGCTTTTTGAGTACATTCGCAGGAGATGTCAGGAATCAATCCTGGGATTTTTCTATAGGCAAGTCATTTGTTCTGCAATGCAGATTTTAAATGTTCTGTTAAGAGTCATCTTGAAAATTGCAATCAGGCATTGTATAACTTATCATTATATAATGATAAAAGATTACTGTTCTATAGATTTATCACATAATGTGATTCTGTCTATATCCTTCAAACATTTCAGGCTGTGGAAAGAGTTCCTTCTTGTGCCTCCATCAGTCACTTTGTCTCAAACTATTCCTATAAATGTAGTGTGATAAATCTAGCTACAGCCACTGAGTGAAAAGTCTGCTGAAAGAATGGAACAGACAGGTCAACATAGTTTTCTCTTCTAATAGCCAGTTAATCTAATAGGTACAAGTAGAATGTCTAGCCTTCAATCTTGCAATTCAGGTTTGCAAGAAAAATAATATGCAGTGCATTTTGAGAGCTAATTCACAGTACTAGAATGGTCAGCACTGGCATGGAAATCGATATTTTAGCCTAGTGTTTGCATTAGCTTCTGTACTGAGAGAATGAGGCAATTCAGAATATCTGAAAAGCCTAATTTTATCATCCTATAATCCTGCTGGTTTGTCAGTTGTAGAAGTGTATGGTTCATTGGAACCATATCTTACCAAGTAAGCTTTTCTTTTCTGGGAAACATTTACCAGCCCCCACTTTTTTCTCTGAAACAATTAGCTTTTTTATTGTTCAAAGATTGAAGTGCAAAGTGTCTGATAATTCTCTACAGTTTAATTTGTGGGCAAGGCCAGTGCCAGGATAAAGTCCTTTTCAGGAGGAAGGGAGAGGCATCTGTCACTGTTGTTTTATATTACTTTTGCAGTGATTTTGAGGGAAAGGAAGGGAAGGAGTCTGGGAGTTGTCTGCTTTACGCAGAATCAGTTGTGCTTAGGATAGTAATTAGGATTAGGATAGAAGGATATTAATATTTTGTATTGTCCTAGGAATACAGAGAACAGGTTCTTACTTCAATCCATATTTTTTCTGATTTTTATTCATTCTTTTTATCATGTCCATTTAAATTTAGCACTGTAATCATCCAATTGCTTTTTTTAAAACTAATTTTGAAGACTTGGATTAGCAATGTGATCTTTTGCAATTGGAGTTTAGGGCGGGCAAAGTCCAATTCATTGTTTATTTTGAAGAAGAAATTGTATCATACTTGCCTTCCTCAGCCATTAGGTAAGCAATTTGTCTAAATAGCAGTTTTAATCAAGTTTAATGCTATCTTTCTGCATACAACTGTCAATACGATATTTAAGTCTAAAGGTCTGTTATAATCAGCTAGGTTATTAGATTTGTTTATGGATCATACCTTATGACTTTTCTTTGATAACAGTGTATGTCTGGCCTTTATTCCTAGTTAAATGTTAATTAGTAAATATATAGTACAGTTGTCTCCATTGCTAACAAGAATATGCTGCACTGTTTGTATAGTTTGAATGCATGTATTAAATACTGACTAGTCATCTGTTGCATATTACTCAATTACAAAAATATACATCTCTTATTTGATGAATGGATAGAGTGTTTTTAAGTAGAGCATGTGATACTAGGCATAATATTTGGAAGGATTTCATTTTTAAAAAATATAGGCATAAGGTGGAGAGATATTTTATCTTAGCTTGAAGTCTGATTTTGAAGAGTGGCATACTGTTTGAAAAATAAAATAAAGCACAAACAGATACGTTTAAACTTTTTCTCCTGTGCTCTGAACACCTGTTTCTAACTTTGCAACTCTTTAGAATTTCTTTTCCCAAAGATATTGGTAGCATAGGTACAATTTTAATTGGGATCAAGGCTAGGAAGGGAAGATTAAACCAGCTGTCATGTTGTAATTCCAAAGAAAATTGTGATGTGATGGGCTTGGGATTAAAAAATTAACCATTTATATGTTTACAGGAGTCATTTTTGGTTTGGCTTTCACAAGGCTGCTTGGTATAAAAGTAGAGTTACTTATGACAATGTAGATATTTCAGCTAGGGAATTGTTGATACATAGCTTAATCTTTTAACTTTACAGTAACATCAGTGTAATAATTTGAATCCTCGCCTAATGACCATAGTTGGGACCAGAATCTTGATGTTGAGTGAAGAAGTTATTAAGCAAAACATCACATGATTGCTTCCCTCAATAACAGCAATCTTAGCACTGCAGATTAAGCAATCTTATGGGTCGTTAAGCAGATAGTGTCTCATGTAAGGAGTGCAGAGTGCCTCAGGGGGAACTGGGAGACTGTTGGAGGCTTGGCACAGGCCATGTGTGAACGTCTCTCCACTCTCCATTCAAGCCAAGATTTTTTAGCCCTGATTAGGGAGACACTCATGTATAGTTACGTTGGGCCTCCCCTCCTGAGGCACCTTCACTCCTTAATTTACAGTACCTCACTGTATCTCCACTTTCACTGGGTGGCAGCAAGCTCACGTGGCTGGCTAAGCCGCCAAGTCCCGGCGCGGCTCCATTCCAAGCCATGCTGCCTGCAGCCTAGCTTGCCATGGCCCCCCCACTGGGCTCGCAACCTTACCTTCCTCCCATGGCTGGTGGCAGAGGTGAAGGCATGCCAGCACCCATGAGGAACACTTTTGGAGCTTGTTAAGGAGGAGGACTGCTCCTCGGCCCCAGCCATGCTTTTTCAAGCCTGGGCTATTGCAATAGCTTTTCACTCCAAGCAGCCCGGGCTTGAAAACGCATGGCTGGGGCCGAGGAGCGGTCCTTCTCCTTAACAAGCTCCAAAACTGCTCCAAGCGTCGGTTCCTCGTGGGCGCTGAAAGTACCGGCCTTCAACCTGGCTGTTTCTCTGTGCCTGGGTCCCCAAAGTGCAGTGCTGCGAAAGACTCTCTCTCTCCCCCAGCAACAAAGCGGGGGAGATAAAACAGGTCACTGGAGAACACGTGGAGGACTCCATCATGTGCTCTCCAGGTCAGCGGCTGCTTCTTCTCCCCCTTACTGCTTTTGCCTGAGAGAGAGAGTCTTTCGCAGCACAACGCTTTGTGTAAGTCTCATCCGGAAAGCCTGCGCTTTCCCAGGGTTCCAAGGGCCGCCCCCCAGCCAGCCGCTGCCTGGAGCTCCCCTTTTGCGTTTTCCCCAGCTGCCTGGCCTGCGAGGGAAGCACACGGAGATCCTAGCTGCAGTTTACTCGTGAGCAACATTGGCTGGGAGAGGCAGGGAGAAAGGCCAGTGGTGCTCACTAGTAAACTGAGGCTCCTAAGGGGGGGTGTCGAGCCTCCGTGCTGAGGGCATCGCTGGCAGCCGCTTCCTGCATTAGGAGGTCCATGCTCTTCCCGCTGCTGCTTGGCCTCCTCAATCCACGGAGGCAGGAGGTAGCGGCTTCTTTTGCTGAATGTGCTCTGTGGGCAGCGAGCAGCAGAGCAAGTAAGCCAGCGATCTGCCGGCTGCCTCTAATCTGAAGTTTAGAGCATGTTTAGCATGTTGTGCTCATGAGTGAACTGCAAATTAGAGGCAGCCGGTAGATCGCTGGCTTGCTCTACTGATTGCCGCCCGCACCGCACATTCAGCAAAAGAAACCATCGCCTCCTGCCTCCGTGGATTGAGGAGGCCAAGCAGCAGCGGGAAGAGCATGGACCTCCTAACGCAGGAAGCGGCTGCCAGTGATGCCCTCAGCGGGGAGGCTTGACACCCTTAGGAGCCCCGAAGTGCTCACTGCCCGCCTGACACCCACCAAGCCTCTTCCCACTGTGCTTCTCTTCATCCTCACCAGAAGCACTTTTTGGGGAGACTGCAAGATTGCCCCCATCTGGTCTTCAGTACCTGGCTCGTCAGCCTCAGGAGACGTCAGATTCCCACCACCCAGCACCAGTTCAGAGGTTCCTTCCCCCCTCCCCATGGACAGAGAGAGAGGGAGGGAGGGAGGGAAAGAGAGAGAGAAGAGAGGGGTGGAAGGGAAAGAAACAGACAAAGGGGGAGGGAAAGAGAGAGAAGAGAGAGGGGAAGGGAAAGTGAGACACACAGAGAGGTGGAAGAGAGAGAAGAGAGGGGAGGGAAAGAGACAGACACACAGAGAGGGGGGGAGGAAAGAGAGAGAAGAGAGGGGAAGGGAAAGAGAGACATATACACAGAGAGGTGGAAGAGAGGGGAAGGGAAAGAGACACAGAGTGGGGAGGAAAGAGAGAAGAGAGAGGGGAAAGGAGAGAGAGAGAGAGAGAGAGAGAGAGAGTGGGGGAGGGAAAGAGTGAAGGGGGGGAGGGAAAGAGAAAGAGAGAGAGAAGAGAGGAGAAGGGAAAGACCCCTGAGTTAGGCAAACACCATGGCCGTTAAATGAACCTTGTGGTCATTAAGCAAACACTGTGGTGGCTAAACAAGTCCATTTTTCCCAATGGGCATTTTTAAATGGAAATCTGAAGGAATTGTTGGAAGCTGGCAAAAACATAGAAAACCTCAGTTACATGACTGTGTGGGATGTTGTAACTGGTCATAAATGTGTGTGTGTGCGCATGAGTGTGTGTGTGCATATGGCTGTCAAAACTCCAAAAACAAGTCAAGTAGCTCTGAGGAGGTCAGTCATAAATTTGAACACTTGCTAAGCAACCGGCCATTAAGCGAGGACCACTTGTATTTGGTTTGCCTTAAGGGTTCAGAGCTGTATGGAATCTGGTTTCCTTTAATCCTTTGGGGGATTGCAGAAGGTCCGGATGCAGGAATTCTCATAGGGGGAACTAGGATCGTGACCACCTAGCCATGCCCACCCAGTCACATGACCATGAAGCCATGCCCATCCAGTCACATGACCATGAAGCCATGCTCACCATCACATGACCATCAAGCCACACCCACAAAATAAGCCACACCCACAGAACTGGTAGTAAAAAAATTAGAGGCCACTGCTGCTTACAACCATATAGCCGACTCTCTCACCCATGAATCCTAATGAGTTTTTTTGTGGGAAGAGTGTAATAAATGAGTCTCAGATCCTTTATTTTGGATCTTTCTCAACCTAGCCTTTATAATTCACAGATAGGTAGAATATCTAGATCTATTTCTAGGAATTCATGACAATCTTGACATTAATTAAACATTAATTATTGTATGCAGTCATCAATACTACCTGGTATGTTCACAGAGGGGATTTAATTAAGGTTTAATAGCATACTGTACTGTGCTGGAAACAATGTAATGACCTCTTTCTGCAGTGCTAAGTAATAATCATTTGAATAATTACATAATTTTCAGATTTGAATGCTTTTAAACTAGAAAATCTGCATTTGCTTGTCATTTTTTACTGCCTTTCAATCTATGATTGAAGAATTAAACATAGTTGTTTAGGTATTATATTAAGAAAATAAGAAATGAAATAAGAAAAGTCAAAATAAAGTATTAACAGGAAATATCCTGAGTTTCCAAACACTATACATGCACCATAAGTTTGGATTCCCAAATACTAAACTACATGGAATTTTGGAACTATATCAAATTAGATTAAATTAAATACTACAATTTATTAAGTTTATATGGTGCCTGATTTTCAGTTGACTCTGGGAGGATCAAAATAATAAAAGATTACAATCAAATCAATAAAACATAAGATATAAAGATAAAAGATGGCAAGCGTGATGAAGCAAGGGGTGAAGCAGGGGTGAAATTCAGCAGGTTTTGACCAGTTCTGGAGAACCGGTAACGGAAATTTTGAGTAGGTCGGAGAACCAAACCCTCTTTCATGGGGCCGAAGAGATGATGGTGAGATGCAAACATTATTCCAGTGAGGAGGAAGTGAAAACTGCAGTGAAGAAAGTGGCTCAAAGAACAGTCAACACAATTTTATGAGACAGGGATACATGCTCTCATTCGAAGGTGGAACATTGTTATTGAGAGAAACGGTGACTATGTTGAGAAGTAGGGATGTGATCCACAGAGGACCAGCTTCATTTTGATGTATGCTACATGTTCCTGTGTTGGTAATTATACCTTTCCTAAAGAAAATGGCATTACGTTTTGACTCACCCTCGTAAATTATGACTACGTGTAGATGCTGCATCAATTATGAGTGCGAAGACTGGTAATAAGTCACCTTTTTCAGTGCTGTTGTAACTTTTAACAGTCATCAAATGAATGGTTGTAAGTCAAAAACTACTTATATTTGCAGGTGTTTATATTTGGTTATTTTTTCCAGTTCTTTTCCGTCTATTCTTTTGACTCCAGATACAGAAAAACATGCCTGGATAGTGGACACTACAATGTCCACTATCCAAACATGTTTTTTTTTTCCATATCAACAATTGTTAAGTCTGGAGTGTTGAGTGGCAGGTGCTTGTCTACTTGTATTCTAAAGTCCCAGATTATTGGGAATGCAGAAACTTCTTCAGTTTGTATTAATTTGTCTCTTTTGTGGTCCCACCAGTTCTTGCTCGCAGGCAAATCATATTTCTTGCAGACAATGCACCATTATTGCTACTTGTCCATGCCATTGTTTGTAGTTAGTCAGTGTAATCTTCTTGCAGCAGCTAACTAGCAGTCCACTGTTTTTCTGTTGCTATCTTTTAAATTCTGACTTTGGATCTTAAGGCTTGGCCTTGTGCAGCCAGAGTTAGCTAATCTGTCTCTTTCTTCAACTTTCCTGCTTTTAGCCATTTCCAGGTCTCCTTGTTATCTGCTTTGCCTCAGTAAGCTTTCATGGTAAAATAGCTTTAGTACATCTTCTTCACTGTACTTCAGATATTCTTCCAGTGACCGTTTCTTCTTCTTCTTCAGCTATTTATTTATTTATTTATTTATTTATTTATTTATTTATTTATTTATTTATTTATTTATTTATTTATTTATTTATTGTTTCTTATATGCCGCCCCACTCCCGAGGGACTCAGGGCGGCTTACAACACAGGAAAAATACAAGAAAACCAATAAATTCAATTAAAATCACAATATAAAAGTTAAAAATTTCAATATAAAAGAACCATTCAACCACCAGACATACCCGGGGGAGAGTGCAGATGGAGTTAAGCTCTACCCCCTGCCTGCAGGAAGAGCCATGTCTTAACGGCTTTTCGGAAGGCCAGCAGGGTGGGGATGGTTCGGGTCTCTGGAGGGAGTTGGTTCCAGAGCGCGGGGCCGGCCACAGAGAAGGCTCTCCCCCTAGGACCCGCCCGCCAGCTATCTAGTGTACTTTCCACACCCACCTATTTTTCTTGGTAAAAAGAGTCTGTCAGCATCCCTGCATGGTTAAAGGGTATAATCATGGTCATTATACCTTGTTTCCCCCCAAATAAGACATCCCCTGTTAATAAGCCCAGTCGGGCTTTTGAGTGCATGACAATAAGGCCAAGCGCTTATTTCAGGGTTCAAAAAAATATAAGACAGGGTCTTATTTTCGGGAAAACATGGTATTTCTGACCTTACTATCCAGGGCTTTTAGTTCTGCCTGAGCCCAGTCCACTATTCCAACTATGTATCTAATGATTGGAATTGCCCAGGTATTAATTGCTTTGATGGCGTTTCCTCCACTGAGTTTGGACTTTTAAGATCATCTTAGCTTTCATTCAAACTTCTTTGTGACTTTAGCCTGCTTGATATTATCAGCCTGAAGGGTGCCCAGATAATTTTAGCAATCATCTTCATCTAGATTCTTGATGTTATTTCCATTGGGCATCTTAATTAATTTAATTTTAAAAAATGGAGCGTGGAATGTGATATTTATTATTTTGAGCAACATAGAAACAACTGTTTATTGGTCAAGTTTTTTCACAAAAAACAGTATATTGTTTCAAGTAACATTACTCTACTTGACATACTGCAGATAACCTTTCTGTATTTTTAAGTTTTTGCACATTCATAGGTCACAATATGCAGTTGAAGTTTCAATTAGCAAATATATGCAATAGTCATGCTCAAGGTGACCTTTGAGAAGTAGATTTTCCAGTGAATCTGGACTTGAATAAATTATTACTATTTTTAACATAAAAATATTCAGAGGTCTGCAGATGCAGATGCTATTAAATTTTAATTTTAGTCATATTGTATATGTTGCTGTGGTAGTGTTTCTTAAGAATGCAAAAAATAGGACCTTCTCAATTGTGTTTCAGTCATGAGCTCTATCTCCTATAAAATGTGGGTCTAAGCTCCCTTACTTTTCAACAGATTGTAATGACTTTAGTATTCAGATCAGCTTCAAATTGCTGGTTGGAGTCAAGAGTTTTAAAATTGTAATTGGTTAGTATTGTGATTTTTATAGTTTACATTGAGATTTCTTAATGCTGATATGTTTTATATTAGAACGTATAATGTTGATTTAAAATGTATTATTGTCTGACTATACTGTAGGATGTTTTGTACTTGCTTAGAAAAGCAGGAATTAAATTACCGACTGAATGTTATATAGTGCTGTGATACTTTCTACTGGATATAATGTATTTGAATTACTTGCCTTACATTCTTAGATTCCACTATATTTCTACAAAATGTACATTGTAAATATTATTTATTTTTTTATTTAGCATATGGCATCTCATACATGGACTAGCAATATACAGTATATTAACATTTCCATTAGATTAGTAGAACTGAATAACATTTAACTGTTAAGAAATCTATGTTCTTCTGTATCAATGTCTAGGCCCGTGATGGTGAACCTATGGCACACATGCCCAAAGTGGCACATGGAGCCATGTCACCTGGCACGCGCGCCAGAAACTCGGAAGAGGAACGCGCAGCGTCACCCGTTCCTTTTCTGGGTTTCTGGCAGGCATGCGCGCACGATGATCACCTGGCCTTCATGCATGTGGCACTGCCAGAAACTGGAAGAGCTGGTCTTCCGTTTTCTGGTGTGAGCATGCGTGCCGGCCAGCTGATCATCGTGCATGCATACGCGCCAGTAACTGGAAGATTAGCTGGCTGGTGCGCTGGAAACTGGAAGTTCATTTTTTGCGCGTGCATGCCCCCTGAGCAGCTCCTACCAACAGTGCCCTCCCAGAAGGCCATTCAGAGCAAAATATTAGAGCCTGCTTTGTGTTTTAGATAGCTATGTTGATAGAAGTATTTCATTTTTAGGATTTCTTACTGTAAGAAATTGAATTAAACAACTATGCTAAAGCTCTATAGTCATCTGCAGAGAAGGGTATGTCAAGAAAGTATGGTCCCAATCAATCATTTGTAGTAGAATATTCACTTTGCTTTACCAGTGAACTTGTCTTAACTAACGATAAAAAAGCTGGATAAGCTGGATTTCCTAAACAACTGTGGTGATTTGATGAATGAACTCCATAAAATTTTTCATAAAATCATGTCTTACTTAGGGGCACAATGACTTACATTGAAAATTCCAGCTCCAATTGTAATCGTAAGTAGAGGACTACCTGTACTCCAACACAATAGGCATTTTAAATACACATAAATAATGTCAGATTTAATACATGTTTGATGAACTCTCTTAACAACTAAATAAAATGATGGGACTAGAACGTTGGTGTAGAGCAGAGGTCTTCAAACTTGGCAACTTTAAGACTTGCGGACTTCAACTCCCAGAATTCTCCAGCCAGCATGTTGCCCTGTCATAGGGTGTCTGTAGAGCCTCTGCACTCAAAATTCCTTGTTCTGAGGATCTCTCAGAGGCAGACAATGGGTGAGGAAGATGAGAGAAGAAGGTAATGGAGACTTGCTTATCGTCTTGGGTCATCACTGCTTGCGAACAAAACAAAACTTTTACAGTTTTGCAAATATTCTTCTAGCTTAACGTTAACATTAACTATTGGCAATAGTTGTAGGACTTTTGCTTTAAAGGCTATTTCCAGTGAGTTTTATGATGCAGAATAAATTGTATCAAACTTGAAATGGGAAGAGAAGCAAGTCTTAAGGCGCTAATTTAAAAATTCAGTTTGTACTGAAAGAATCTGTAGATCTTAGGTGGTGGATGGGAGGAGGAGATTAAAGAAATAAGATTCAAAATTTAACCTGATATGCTTTTGGGTTAGGGAAATTTGAAGACATTTTGAGTTGGATCTTATGCAGATATATATGGGAACCATTATGACTGCAGTTGTTCTGTTTATTTCTTTTGGTTTCCTAGCTTATTGAAGTAATTTATTCAACAAATCAATAAAGCACAGTGTTCGGCTGGGGGTCCTGAGTACAAGCCCAGCTCGCTCAGCCATTAAACTGCCCCTATGTAAATTGTTCTATTTGAAATTAGTAAAGATTGCAGGAGTTTATTTTATCTAAAACTGTGTTTTTAGATATGGATCTATTTGCATGCAGTTACCGTAATTATTTGAAGTGCTGCAATCTTTAGAAGAGGACCATAATCTTGAAAATGAAACCTTTTCTGGCCTGCAGTTTACTGTGTGATTTATTCCCCTCCAGGGCATCCTTCTTTCTGTTTAGCATTCTGTGTGCCATACTGAGAACTGGGCCTTGTTTAATCATTTTGGTTCTTGATTGCTTCCTAGTATCCATGGGTTGCATCTTGAATCTAGTATTTTGCATTACAAATCTGGTCTCAGGAGATGCGCAGAATATATGGCTCCATCTGCCATGTCTCATTTTAGTTTTTTTCCAATGTGTTTCCATTAACAGGTGAAATACTCGGCCCATAGAGAATTTAGCTCATGTGTCTGTACACAATTGAATAGGAATGCTGTCCAGACAACAGTTGTGTAGCCTAGTGATGAGGTGATTTCAATAGAAAATATTGAAAACTATTAATCTATTACTCATATTGCAGATAATTCAGTGGCATTTCCGTTATAATATTGTGATTTAAATCCTGTATAATGCTTCCCTGTTTTGAATTCTAAATTCTAGGATGAATGTAAGAAAGCTAATTCAAATGTGTGATTTTTGAGTCTTTGGGAGTTAGCTGGAAATATCATAAAAATGAATTTATAGCTAACTATAGTAACACTATGGTAATAATTAACTATAACATGTTACTGAATGTGAGACATGGATGGGCATTAGGAAAATGTATTCCAGCGGTTGTTGCTCCTGGTTCGGCCTGGTTCAGTGAACCGGTAGCGGCGGGGGTGGGTGTTCTGATCTAGGTTTCCTGATAAATAATAAAGCACAAACGGAGTCTCCCCCAAAAAAGAAGAGCAACAAAGATGATTAGGGGACTGGAGGCTAAAACATATGAAGAACGGTTGCAGGAACTGGGTATGTCTAGTTTAATGAAAAGACGGACTAGGGGAGACATGATAGCAGTGTTCCAATATCTCAGGGGTTACCACAAAGAAGAGGGAGTCAAACTATTCTCCAGGGCACCTGAGGGTAGAACAAGAAGCAATGGGTGGAAACTAAACAAAGAGAGAAGCAACTTAGAACTAAGGAGAAATTTCCTGACAGTTAGAACAATTAATCAGTGGAACAGCTTGCCTCCAGAAGTTATGAATGCTCCAACACTGGAAGTTTTTAAGAACATGTTCGATAACCATTTGTCTGAAGTAGTGTAGGGTTTTCTGCTTAAGCAGGGGGTTGGACTAGAAGACCTCCAAGGTCCCTTCTAACTCGTTGTTGTTGTTGTTGTTGTTGTTGTTGTTGTTGTTGTTGTTGTTAAACCTCTTTTTATTTTAACGGCTGTGAATTATGTTCATTCCCAGCCATAATAAGTCCCAAACAATGTTAATGAGTCCGACAGAAGTCTTTTGGAAGAAGGCTGATATCACCAACCTTTATGTCTCTTGACATGCTGCCAAAGACCTAATTGGCAAGGAGCTTTGCAAGGCCAAACAAAAACACGGAGGCTCTGGAGTCAGCACAGACCTCCCAGATGGCCCGGGCTGGATCTCTGCCTCTGGCACCAAGCCTTCTCCAGACTCCAGGCCTGGCCCATGTTCCTCCCCAGCCTCCTCGCTGTCCGACTCTGCTGCCAGCTCCGCAGGCTGCTGGTGGACCACAACACTGGGAGGCTCCGCCCACCCGCCCGGGATGCTTCTGTGCATGCACAGAAGCGTTGCACACGCACCGATAGCAACGGGATTTAGAACCCATTACTTATCTATTCCCAGTGGAAATTAAAACTAGGGTTAGGATTAGGCTTCCTTGAAGCCAGGGCTGAAAATGAAGATCTGTGTTAGATTTGGAGAGGCTCTCTAATGAAATAGGTTATAGGTTTTTCTTTGAATTTAGTTTGGACTACAATAACTGCATTGCAAAATCCTAATCCCAGGGAAAATTAAAGCTAGGGTTTGGGCTAGTTTCCTTGAAGACAGGGCTCTTTTTGGAAAGGAAGGGAGGACAACTTTTTGTTTGGGGAGGGGGGGATTTCCTAGCTCAGAAATGTGGTTAGTTGTGTTTTAGGGAGAAATAATCAGTTTCAACTGCCCTCCCAAGTCCCTGATGACTCTTATTAGATTTCAGCAGGATTTTGGGTTATATGCTGGTGATGCTCAGTTGTACATTTCCACAGCTCTATGGAAACCTAATATAATTTGAGCCAATTGAACTTTAATTCCAAAATTTGTTATAAAGGGAAGGTACAGCAACAGAAAGGGCACTTCTCCCTTTAGCTGATGCTGCTTAAGGTAGGGATTGGCACATGCCCACTCTATGAGACCCACAGCAACCAGAGATGGACAGCACCACGGATAACTTTGCATGTGATATGTAGCATTTTATAGGTGATAAACAGCACCTTCAATCATGCATAAAAGCCTACTGGGAACCACTGCAGCTTGCAAAATAGTGATGTCATATGGTGTGCCAATTAGTACGGTACTTGCACTGCTGCAGAGAAGAGCAACAAAGATGTTAAGGAGCCTGGAAGTTAAATCCTATGAAGGAACTAAGTATATTTAGTTATTAGCTGAAGGAACTAAGAATGTTTAGCTTAACAAAGAGAAGGCTGATGAGAGACATGATAGCAGTCTTCCAATAGTTAAAAGGCTGCCACAAGGAAGAGGGCTTTGATTTATTGTCCATAACACCTGAGGCTACAATAAGATGCAATGTATGAAAGCTCATTGGAAGGAGATCCAATCTAGAAATAAGGAGGAATTTTCTGACAGTAAGAACTATTGAACAATGGAACAGCTAGCCACCTGGAATTGTAGATGCTCCATTGCTGGAGGTTTTCAAGAAACGATTGGACAACCTTTTGTCCAAGATGGTATGAGGACTTCTGCTTTATGAAGGAGGTTGGACTAGAAGATCCTCAAAATCCCTTCCAGCCCAATGGTTCTATGAGAGTAAACTATTGACACATATTACTAGAAGAATCCTAAATTGATGGTAATCAGTATCATGAAATTGCTGTGATAAGCAAAGGTAGAAACAGAAGAAATATCTTTTACATTTTAATGTTGCATGCCACTTTATTTTTGTGCCCTGTTGTCATGCCTGATATTTGCAAAATGTCTGTGCTTCATTGCTTCTAACCAGTCATTAGAGTAAATAGAAAGTAAATATATTTACTGTATATAGTAAATATAACTAAATAAAAGTAAGTACAGTAAATATAAATATTGCAAATATAAAGTAAGTACTTATAATTCATTATCTTCTTGCTTGTTCACTTAGAATTATACTTTTATGATATTCCAATAGAAATATTTCAAGTTTAATATTTCTCAAAACTGGTAATCTTTACTAGGCAATTTTTCAAATTTATGGCAAATCCCCCCAAAGCTACTTATGATCCAGGGGCATGAAGTGAAGCATGGGGTGTCTTAGGAGGTGCAGGCCTTGGGAGATCCAGGGCATATTGAACTGAACCTGTATTAAGCTTTCTGTGGTCTACCCCACCTCCGAGGCACCCCGTCATTTAATTACTGCATCTAGGAGAGCAGGAGGGGTCATTAAGTGAGGCCATCCTATTTAAATGGCTGTGTCACAACTTGTGATCGTAATGAGCAAGCTCTATTATGATTGTAAGGCAAGGATTATCTATATTATAATATTAAAACCTTATACTATATATAATATTATAATATTATAAACCTTATACTAGGAGCTGAGGTGGTGCAGTGGTTAAATGCTGCGACTGCAGGCTGACTGCTAGTTCAGCAGTTCAGCTGTTCAAATCTCACTAGGCTCAAGGTTGACTCAGCCTTCCATCCTTCTGAGGTCGGTAAAATGAGAACCAGATTGTTGGGGGCAATATGCTGAACTCTGTAAACCGCTTAGAGAGGGCTGTAAAGCACTATGAAGCGGTATATAAGTAAAGTGCTATAAAGTGCTATTACTGAGTTTATATTGCTAAGGACATTGTCACATAAAGAAAATATTCTGTATTTTTATTTTTTTAATCTTAAGTTTAAGCAATTAAAGTAAATCTTAGGGGCTACTGATGCATAATTTCATTTCTTGTGAAAGATTTAATCTAACTCTGGGTCTAGATCAGAGTCTGTCTTACAGTGATTCCAAGTTAGATTTTCATGATATCCTATCATTTATTAAAACATTAAAAGGTATGTTTCTCAGTTTACTGAGTTATGTCTAGGATTTTTCTCCTCTCACTCTAGCTGTTCAGTTGTCACATTTCCTTTGAGTGTTAATTATTTGAATTTATTCCTGTGGATATGTTTGGCGAGCTGTTTGTAGCTGGAACTTGGCTTCATTACAGAAATGCAGCTGTGTGTATCAAAAAGGATGGTTTGGATTGATGAATATTAGTGCATTAGCTGAATGAATGGTATGTCATCCAACTTCTAATTTTGTAAATGATGGGTGTAAAGCTTTAGCTAATGTCTTTTAAATAATTAATTGATGTGTACAGGCACATTTTAAAACCATTTTCATTTTATATGTTACGATGGGGCTTTGATTAATTACTCTTTCTTGCAAAGTTATAATAGAAGACTCTGTGAAGAAACATTATATTTTTCATTGACCAGCTAGTAATGGATCAGTTTAGAAGCAGTTGGCTGTAGTTCAGGCTTATTTATTATTGAGTACAATGGTATGTACATTAATGTTCAGACAATAGAAGCAACTGTCTGTTCTGATGAACTGCTGCCCCCTACTCTTCTTACATTATGTACATTCTTGAATTGGACAAGTACTTTCTTGTATATGAATTTGGCACTTACTCTTTCACTGGAAATTAAGTCCCCGTGTTCCTTATCTACTTGCCCAAGTCTTCAAAAACTGACACTTACTCCCAAGAACCTATCCTGATGTTGTTATCAGATTGAACTGCCCAAACTGCAACCTGTGTCATAGCAAATATGAACACTATTGTTCTCAGTTTAATCAGTGTACCATAGCAAGTTCTCAGAGGTTGAACATGGTTCTATGCTAAGCTAAATCCAAAAGCTACTCAACTACTCAGAAAAGTGTTGTTGGATGACATTGAATGTATTCAATAATGGAGAACAAAATTTACTTCTTTGCCTCCACGAGTTACCAATGAGTCTGCTCGGTATTCAGAAGTACCGTATTTATAGGAACGATGAGAAGACTAATAGTAATAGTAATGCTGTGGGGTGAAAATGTTGTGGGGTGAAAATTATTTAGAATTGCAACTTATGCTTGAATATATGGTTGTGAATATACCTCCTCTTGCCAGATATTTTTCTATGCAGACCTCCTAAAAAGTCCTCAACAGAACGTATTGAGATTAAAGTGATAGGGTTATAAAAATTTCAGCAACTGAATTATTTCCAATTTAGAACCAATTTATTCCCCAAAACTCTAGGCAGAAACTTTCTTAGATTCCTTCTTACAACTTGCTTGTGAACCGATGAGAAGGCAGCTCTGTTTTCACTGATAAGAAGGGAAATCACAGGTGGCTGTTTACCAAACTCTGTCCTTGAATCTTCATTGGTTTGTATACTAACTGTACAAGAGTCAAGGCAACCTGCTTGACATAGAACCCATATCTTCATAGGGTGTTAGCCCTTCAAACATTGAAACAGGAACAGAAGAAACCGGAGAAGTGGCTGGATTGAAGCTAGCAGAATCACTTTACCATATCCCCAGCAGCCTCAGAATTAACTCATTGGAGTCCCCAGAAATGATAAGTAACCCAGCGAAGAACATCTAACAGGAAATTACATTAGATGTTTTCTTTCTTTATTCTACATGGAGTTAAAAATTCTTATTTCTCTACAATTTAAAGGGATTGAGTATGTTCCCCAGCTTTGCATGCCATTCTACTGGCTAGGCTGGAAAGTATTAATTTTGACAGCCTGCAAACTGAATTGCATTATCTCCCACGTCATAGGAGAAGGTGGTTATTTGTAGCAGACATTGTGTAGTTTGCTTGGAACATTATATATTTGATTTTATAGTTTTAAGGAGTGCTATATTAAATTTTCTTGATTGTAATTAAAGTTGGATTTTGTTTATGTATGTTGGAATTGATTTATCTTCCAAGAAGGAAAATAAGCACTGAAACCTTTAGTGATGCTCTCATGTCCTACATGGTCAAGAAATAGCCTTGTGTAAATCATATTCCACTTTTTAAAATTTAAGCCACTAATGCAAAGAAGCAAATAACACGAAGATGTGAAAATCCAGAGAGCTTTTGTGGGAGGCAATTAAAACTCCAGCCTTCTATTCAGTGGGCTCAGTCATTCTGTTGCAATATTGTTTCCTTAAGAAGACTTTCTCCCAAAAGATGGAATACTTTTTCAGAAGAGATTCTTCTATCTTGCTTAAAATCCCCCTTTCTTTATTCCATACTTGTAACATTTTATATTCTTACGTGGAGTGGAAGAATAGAAAAATATCATATCTAAAAAGTGATAAACACATAATGCAAGTATTTATTGTAGCTTTAAAAACCATTTAATTTTTGTAAAACTGCTTTGAAACTGATGCCTGGCCATTCACCCAATGCATTTTATAAGCAAAATATTGGTGCTTTTGGCATGTAATATTTTATTGATCTTTAAAGCTCTATAAAATATCAAGTTGTTATATAGCACCAATGAGTTGGCCAGATAATGGATTTAATTAAAAATGATCTCAATTACAGGAAGACTTTGCTTATCACTTTTCTCCTATTATGTGAGCAGCAAAAGCTTTCTGATGACATGCAAGCTGAGGTAGATTCTGCAGAACAATTGTCTAATCCTGGACCTAATTCTGATCTATATATTATTACCACACTATATTCATTTGACTAAAAATGCATTTATTCCATGAAAAATATATCATGACACCAGTGTACTTTACATCAGCACTTGCAAATGAATAACCTGTTCAATCCTACAGGTAATTTAAGGAAGATTGCAGTGTATTTTCTAGTTTAATTATCAGTATAGCAGATATTAGCATCAAATCTGTGTCTTGTATCTGTCTGCAGAGGCGCATTCAGATATGGAGTAGTATAATGGTATTCAGTACCTATTTCATCTATTAAGAGTTCCTGGGGGAGAAAGCAATAAAGTAATGCAGTAAAAAATGTCCCAGTTGTCCCTACTATAAAATGCTGTTGGGCCTTCTGGCAGAATGTCATGAGCAACGAATGGGGCTGCCCAGCTGTCAGCAGTCATTTAGTAATGAAATACCACGGATTCATTCAATATTTCTCTGCCACCCCTTCCTCTGTGTTGGGCTGCTATATTCAGTGAAGATTCCATGAAATCAATTACCTGAGCTACTTGTTTCACGCTGAGTGGAATTACTTGCAAGGAAGACTCTGTTTCCTTCAGCATTAAGTGAATTGTGAGACCAATTAGTTGCCTTAAATTCCTAAGTTTTTTTAATAGCCTGCATAATTTGGTACATAGATATCACTTCCTTAGCATTGTATTAGCTGACTGAATTAAAGTTAGCCACTCAAAATTTTATCTGCCCCCAGCTTTCCGTAGACTGCTGTTTATCACTATGGCTTACAAACATAATAATTGTTTATTATTATTAGAGAGCCGAGGTGGCGCAGTGGTTAAAATGCAGCACTGTAGTTCAGCAGTTCAGCTGTTCAAATCTCACCGGCTCAAGGTTGACTCAGCCTTCCATCCTTCTGAGGTGGGTAAAATGAGGACCCAGATTGTTGGGGGCAATATGCTGAGTCTAAGTGCTATAGTGCTATTGCTATTTAAATTTATATGGCCACCTATCTCACAAGAAGTGACTGGGCAATGTACAACAAGGATATAAAAAAATAAATCGGGTTGAAACCATTATTGAGAAATGAAAAAAGCATAAGGCATACCAACTAGATTACCAAGGGAGCCCCCTCAAAATCTCACCTGTCCCCTGGGACCCCCAAGCCTGATGATAAAGCTAGATCTTGAGGGACTTCTGGAAAACAATGAGGGATGGTGCTGTCCTCATTTGGATTGGGTGGGAGAATGTTCCATAAGATGGGCACCATTGCAGTGCAATAAATATTGTAGCTTTTTTTATATTGAAGATGGACTGACCAAAATAATCTTGCCTAAGACTTAAATTTATGATAAATGCAAATTCTCAAGACATCAATGAGTTGTGAGTGTGTATGTGTGTGCATTTTCCATATAAAGATTTAAGACACTGTTCATTCTTGCAGTCCAAGTGACTTAGCATTATTTGTTAAAAAATGTTATCCTATAGTTCAGTGATGGCGAACCTATGGCACACGTGCCACAGGTGGCACGCGGAGCCATATCTGCCAGCACGTGGCCGTTGCCCTAGCTCAGCTCCAGCGTGCATGTGCACTCCGGCCAGCTGATTTTCGGCTCGGACAGAGGCTCTGGGAGTGTGTTTTCGGCTTCCAGAGGGCCTTGGGGTGCGGGGAGGGCATTTTTACCCTCCCCAAGCTCCAGGGAAGCCTCTGGAGCCTGGGGAGGGCGAAAAACGGGCCTACTAGGCCCACCAGAAGTTAGGAAACGGTCCATTTCCAGCCTCCAGAGGACCTCCGGAGGGGGCCGGGAGGCCATTTTCGCCCTCCCCAGGGATTGAATTATGGGTGTGGGCACTCGGGCATGTGTGATAGCGCGTGCGCGCACGTGCTTTTGGCACCAGAGGGAAAAAAGGTTCGCCACTACTGCTATAGTTCAAGATTCTTATAGCTACATGGATAAATCTAGGTTTTTAATAAACAAAAACGTTCCATATTTTTCGGAGTATAATACACACCTTTTTCCCCCTTAAAAGAGGGTGAAAATCTGGGTGTGTCTTATACACCGAATGTAGCCCCGCCCAGCCTCTGAAACGGAGCTTTGCAAGGCTAAAACAACCTCTCAAACGGAGCTTTGCAAGGCTGAAAAAGCAGCCTTTCAAACGGAGCTTTGCAAGGCTAATATACCTGTTCCAGGCTGTTTGCTAAGGACGCTAGCCAGATGGATGCTGGTAGGCAGAATTTTTTTTTCTTATTTTCCTCTCCCAAAACTAAGGTGTATCTTATACTCCGGTGCGTCTTATACTCTGAACAACAACAACAACAACAACAACAACAACAACAGAGTTGGAAGGGACCTTGGAGGTCTTCTAGTCCAAATCCCTACTTAGGCAGGAAACCCTACACTACTTCAGACAGTTGGTTATCCAACATCTTCTTTAAAAAGTCCTGTGTTGGAGCATTCACAACTTCTGGAGGCAAGCTGTTCCACGGATTAATTGTTCTAACTGTCAGGAAATTTCTCGTTAGTTCTAAGTTACTTCTCTCCTTGTTTAGTTTCCACCCATTGCCTCTTGTTCTACCTTCAGGTGCCCTGGAGAATAGGACTCCCTCTTCTTTGTGGCAACCCCTGGGATTTTGGAACACTGCTATCATGTCTCCCCTGGTCCTTCTTTTCATTAAACTAGACATACCCAGTTCCTGCAACCGTTCTTCATATGTTTTAGCCTCCAGTCCCCTAATCATTTTTGTTGCTCTTCTCTGCACTTTTTCCTAGAGTCTCAACATCCTTTTTACATCATGGCGACCAAAACTGAATGCAGTATTCCAAGTGTGGCCTTACCAAGGCATTATAAGGTGGTATTAACACTTCGCGTGATCTTGATTCTATCCCTCTGTTAATGCAGCCTAGAACTGTGTTGGCTTTTTTGGCAGCTGCTGCACACTGCTGGCTCATATTTAAATGGTTGTCCAGTAGGACTCTAAGATCCCTCTCACAGTTACTACTGTTGAGCAAGGTACTACATATACTGTACCTGTGCATTTTGTTTTTCTTGCCTAAATATAGAACCTTACTTTTTTCACCATTGAATTTCATTTTGATACAGTAACTGTTTTGCTGTATTTTCTGTAGTTTCCTAAATCTTTCATCTGTCCAGAAAAATGAAAGATACTATCAAAGTAAATTATAGATGGCAGAGGATTTTTTTTTAAAAAAAAATCCTATTAAAAACAATCACATATTCAGATATGCTCTCTTGGCAATTAGTAGCTTAAACTCTGCTAAAAAGCACCTTCTACATTGTAGATTCATGCCATAAATATTCATCCCTAGAGGTGGTAAGTATCTTGTTGCATTAGTGTTAACTAGAAGTGTTTGAAAATGATGATTTAATAAATATTTCAATACTTTATGCCTTAGTTGAAGTTTAACCATTTTTCCCACGAAGCCTACATTTTATTAGGAAAAACAACATATAATTAGAATGTTTGAACATTTAACCCTTTCTTCAGAATCTGCATGCTAGCTGCTGAATTAATGTTACAAAATTTTGCAATTTTTAGTTGTCAGAAATTTGAGTGAAATACAACATATCTGCCCCACTTATCCAGCAAACTTTAAAAAATGTGCTATGGTTCATCCAAGGCACAAAAGTTATGTTTTGACTTCAGAATCTCTTGTACAAAATACAAAAGCATTGTGAGGTGATTGTTGCTATTTGTGAGCAACACTGTAGAAAGTACAAAAGTTGTTAATTGGGGAAAAATACTTCACCTTCATATTGAATAAAAGAGGGAAAGGAATCTCTGGTTTATGACACTTAGATATTGACCAAATAGACGTTAACAGCTAACTATTGTTATACTGCCTATAAAATTAGGTACCACCAATTGTTGTATTTTCTCTTTTCATTTTCATTTTATTTTTAATGCATTTGTTTACAAATCTGGTCAATGACTGTAATAAAAACATTCCATTCATTAATTAATAAAGTTATAAAAAACAAAATGCATTCATAAGCATGTGCACATACACAGACATTTATCAATTTTCTAGGTTTAGATTTTTTTTCATGTTGGAAATTGAATGCTTACATACTATTTTAGAAACTTTCGAGTTAGTCTAGTGAAAGCTTGTATGGCTTTTGGATTTATTACTTTGTAATTCTTACTCATTTTTTTTAATGAATGAAGTAGTAGTTAATCCACTCTTAAGACAATGACTATTGCAGGAGTTATGCTGAATTATTACAAGGGAGTAGTAATAAGTTGATTGGTTGTAGCTAATAAGCAATAATTAAAATGTAAAAAAAAAGCTTTGTGGTTTGAAATGTTAATTTGCAAGATTGTTAAAATATGCCTATAGTAGCTTCTGATTAACGTGCACTATTAAAAGCCACAGAGACTGAAATGAAAGAGATCTAATGAATAGCTTGACAATAGAAGAAGCTTCGTGATAATTATTACCTTTTCCCTTCTGGAATCTTAATATACTTTCTGTTCCAGATTATGCATATTACTCTAAACAAACACCAATATTAAGCCTCTGCTTCTTTTTTATTTCTCTTCACATATGCATAGTTGCATTTGGTGAGTTTAATTGTAAATGGGGGAGTTTAAAGAAACAATAAGATTGGAATTTTAGTTCCCTTAGCTTCCTGAAAATCTTTTTCCATTTCTTCACCTCCCTCCCTCCCCTTCTCCCCCCCCCCCCACACAAGCATATCCCTCTATAAAAGGCAATTTGGAAAAAATAAATTTTCCGTGACACTGTATAGCACATTGAACCTAGGCATAGCATTGCCTTTAGCACCCATTGTATGAACAAAAGTGTCATTTGAAGGTTGAATTGAAAGCACTGTCAGTGACAATGTTGCTAAATCCACATTTATAGATAGTCTGGTTCCAAACTATGAGGAAATGGTTGAAATGACGGGAAATTGCTTTATGTTTAATTAACCTTAAAGGTTGAGAACTGCAAAGTAACGTATATGTAAAGGTAGTACTATATGCACAAATTGGGCAGGGTGAAGTGTGTGTGTATATATGTTGGGGAATTGATTATTTTCTGCTGCTGAAAGAGATGTATTTGTGATGTGCTGATTATTATTTTTTAGATTATTTCGAGTCATAAACAGTCTGAAATGTAACATTTGCTAGGTGTCTCTTGCAGCATTAGGAGGAAAGTTGGGCTTCCCTCCTTCCATAAAGCTTTTGCCTTCAGAAATTTACCGTATTTTTCGGAGTATAAGACGCACTGGAGTATAAGACTCACCTTAGTTTTGGGGGAGGAAAATAGGGGAAAAAACTCTGCCTACCATCTGGCTAGCGTCCTTAGTCTGGTCAGCTTAAGCCAGTAGTGGGTTCCTACCGGTGCGGTCCACTCTATAGCACCAGTAGCGACCGGCTGGTGACATCACGGATGTTGTAACTGGTCATAAATGTGTATGTGTGTGTGCGTGCATACATGTGTGCATGCATAAGACTGTCAAAACTCAAAAAACAGGTCAAGTAGCTCTGAGGAGGTCAGTCATAAATTTGAACACTTGCTAAGCAACCGGCCATTAAGCGAGGACCACTTGTATTTGGTTTGCCTTAAGGGTTCAGAGCTGTATGGAATCTGGTTTCTTTTAATCCTTTGGGGGATTGTAAAAGGTCCAGATGCAGGAATCCTCGTAGGGGGAACTAGGATCGTGACCACTTAGCCACACCCACCCAGTCACATGACTATGAAGCCATGCCCGTCCAGTCACACAAGCCACTCCAACCCGATCACATGACCACCAAGCCACGCCCACAAAACCAAGCCACACCCACAAAATTAAGCCATGCCCACAGAGTGGCAGTAAAAAAATTAGGCCCCTGGCTTCAGCACATTAGTTTATCCCCTGGTTAAGGCTGAAAAAACCTTTTTCGGAGGGAATAGCAATGAAAACAAGCCTGCAAGCCGGAAGATTGTTAGCACCTCATTAGGGCTGAAAAAACCTTTTTCGGAGGGAGCCTGCAAGCCGGGAAAACAAGCCTGCAAGCCGGGAAGATTGTTAGCACCTTGTTAGGGCTGGGGGAAAAAAGCTTCGAAAAAGCTACATTCGGAGTATAAGACGCACCCAAATTTCCAGCCTCTTTTAGAGGGGAAAAAGGTGTGTCTTATACTCCGAAAAATACGGTAAGTTTTGGCAACCAATGGAATTATTATGGCTTTTTTGCTAAATGGTGTATAATGTGTGTGTGTGTATGTGTGTGTGTGTTGAATCTGATCATAATAACTTGGTGTGTACATTTCACACATTAATGCCTGAATGGATTCAGGTAGCAGATTCAGTAAATATTTTATTTTACTGAAGGCCTTCTCAAGGGACTGAACATTCTGCATTCCCTTTAGATATCTTGCAAGGTCAGTTAAAGACAGCAAGCAGTCTGGAAAGAAAGTGAATAACATCAATAGCAAATCACTGACATTCCTGAAGAGCAGATGGAAAGTGCCCCTTATGAGAGGTCTTTCCATTTACCGTCAGCAAAAATCTTCATTATAAAAGGCTACTTTCTTTTGTAAAGTACATAACTCGTTGAGGTTGATCTTCTCTTATAATCTAGGTTTATCTCTAATCACTCTGTTAATAGCGAACAATTCCCTTGCTGCAGTAGATATAAAAATTGTGAGCTATAATTGAGATATAAGGGAAACCACTTGTAATTTGTGGCAGCAGGACCTTCAATAACATGCTTTTTAAAACTCACGTTGTTGTGTTTTGTAGATAGCTTCTCTTTCATGTCAGCACAGATGATTTGGGGGGGGGGAAGGAACAGATTTTTAAAAAGTACATCTTATTTCACTTGTAGTACACATGCTGCTATAAGAATGTGAGCCATCTATTATCTACTGAATTGGGGCAGGATACACATTATAGGACAAATAATACATAACTGCATACAGTCTTTCAAAATGTGCTTTTTTGTATATTATCTGTATTCTTGTTGCTGATTTTTTTAAACTTTTATAATTCTGTTCTCATGGCTTAATTAAAATTCTATAAAACTTCCTAGTGGGACAAAATCCTTATTTTTGTTGCTGCCTTTTGTTGCTGCCTTCTACAAAAGGCCCATCAGAAAGAGGCTATTACTTTTACACACACACACACACACACACACACACACACACACACACACACACACACACGCGCGCGCGATAAGAGAGAAGTATCTCACCAATGCAATTGGTGACAAGTGGTAGAAGTACTTCCATGAATAACATAGAAAGGGTGAGGAGAAGTTATTTTTCTACTTTATTTCTTGCAGAATCCAAAAATACAGGAGTGAAAAATGCCCAATTTTTCTCCTACAAGCAGGCATTTTGCAGAAATCATTAGTATTTGTTTTGTGCTGCTTTTGCTTCTCAGAAGAACCAGAAAGAACAGGAAGAAACTAATCTTCCTGAAATGGTATGATTCTTCTGCCTTGCTATGGGTCTGCTGCAAACGTCCAGTACAAGGACAAATAGCTCTCTCTTTCCTCCACTCTCTGCTCAGGCCACCAAACTGGGAAAGGAAGGTAATGGCCACAAGTAATAGCTTGACTATTGAGTTGAATCAAAATATGTTGGTCCTGGATCTCCATATGTCACAGATGAAACAGGAGCATTTGTTACAGGTCTTCTATAGTAGCATATTCTCAAATTATTTAAACACAAAAACTTTTAAGAAAAATATGAAATTATGAACCTGTTTCATCCTTTAGGAGTCTTGTGTATTCCTTCTAAAATTTCATTATCTGACTTATTTATTAAAATCTATGGAGATTTTTTTGTTGATTTCATTTCCCAACTTTTAAATGGATGGAACTATCATCTCTCAGAAGTTCTCTGGTATTGTTGAAAATAATTATGGTTCTCTCTTGATTTTCTGTCTTAAAAGATTCAGTTTTCAGTTGGGACACATACTGCTCTTTATTTGTTTCTATGACAGTACAGAGGAAAGATGCAGAGGAAATAATAATTTCAAAGAGACAACAACTGATAAGGTTCAAGAGAAACTGGTATATCACATAACTATCAGTTAGCCCAGTTTTCTCCCTCCCAAGGGTTTTGTTCTTTTGTTCAACCAGATTTATAATCAATAACCAAGAATAATAATAGACTGAAGAATTGCAGGTCAATGAAAATGAATGAACTGCGATTTATGCTTGTCATTGTTATTATATTACCTGTTTGCATAAATCTTTTTTATTGTTAGAATCAACTGAGGACATGCTGGAAAACTGCAACATAGTTATGAAAGAGGATCTTTCAAGCTGTCCATTCTCTCTTCTGAGTTGGAAATGTTTTAAAAATTCTACTCAAATATATGATTATGCATATACGCCAGAAAACTGTAGAAACTTTAAATATAAGTCATTACATGAAAAGTGACCAAGTTGAAGCTGGGTCCTAGGAGGGTGGATCCGGCAAAAAGTAACAGACTCCGTCCTCATTCTGAGTGGACGAGGACAACCCATCCTGAATGCTGGCTCCACCCACGATGGAGAACTGTAGAAACTTTGAATATAAGTCATTACATGAAAAGTCTGCTTCTTTCTGCTATCCTGTAATATTCAGAAAACCATCAAGATAAATGAGTCAATACCTTAATTCTCAGTTAAAATTATTTCCTGAACCATTTCTTAAATAATTTTGCATCCCTCCAGGAAGATGGGATAAGTATTAGCAGTTGTACTAAAAATTGCATTGTCATAGCTAAACCACTTACTTACTAAATTATTTTATCCATTCATATGTGTATCTTGCAAGAGACAAGGGAGAGAGCACCAACTAAGAAAGCCATAATGTGGCTTATTTACTTTTTATTCTTCGTGAGATGCAAATTTGTCCACTGTGATTAATAAACCATAATTTCTTCATTATAATATCGTCCAGCATGCAAAGGCAAAAACAGCAATCTTGAATTTTCAGCAGCTTGTTTTTCTTGGTGTGAATAGAATCTTGTGAACATAAAAGATCTTAGATAATAAAAATCTGGTTTAATTATTTCTAAAGCCTGATTTATTGCTCCCTGAAATTGGTCTGTATTGTTATAATTGATGTTAATTGAGTAAATGCTGTGACTGATATAGGAGAATTTGGTACATTTTTCAATACCTGTTAAACCTTTTCTCCATAGTGGGTGGAGCTAACCTCCAAGAATGGGATGACACCGTCTCTTCAGCCAATGAGAACTGAGTCTGTCAAATTGTATTTCTTCGTCCTCCTGCTTTAGTTCCCCTTCTTTGACTCACTCCTTGGCCGGAATAGGACACATGTTTTACCGCTCCCATTCTTCGGAGGTTTTTTCCCCACCACGTAGGTCATTGAGTTCTGCACAGTGAGTTCTCCCCGGCTGACTTGACTTCATCAAAGTCTCTGGGTCGAGCACGGCGAGGGCTTTGGCTCTTCCCGCTAGCCGTGCCTCGAGCCAAGGGCCATTGCTCAACAGAGGGGGGCTTTTCTTCTGATTTCGGCCTGAGGAGCTTGCTGCTCCCTTCCTCCGGCTCTGTGTGAGGCGTAGTGTCCTGGCCAGATAGCGTTTCTAATGCTCGCTGTCTCTGATCGGGATCGACTGTCACTGGAGCGATCACTGTCTTCTGTTTTGTCCTGCGGTTCTCTGGACTCCTTATCTCAACATTCCCTGTTGCGCAGGTTCTTGAAAGGGGCTGTGAATTTGTGTCCTCCCGTCATCCATCGGTACCCAACCTGGGACTTCTCAAAGGTTCTCTTGTCGCTGACGGGTGCCCTCTACGAGCCCTTGAGGACCCCTTCGCTTCACCACCTTACCTGTAAGGTGGCATTCCTAGTGGCGATCACCTCTTCTCGGAGGATCTCTGAGCTTGCCGCCTTGTCCGTTAGGGGGGATCTCTGTATATTTCATTCTGATCGAGTGGTCCTCTGACTGGAGGACCCAATTTTTGCCCCAATCCTTTGCACTCTTTAGAGAGACAGTGGCACAAGCTTGATGTTAGGAGGGCACTGAAGATCTACCTCAAGCGCACCTCCACCCTGCGCAAATCAGAAGCACTTTTCATCTCCTTTCAACCCACTTCCTTGGGACTAAAGGTACCAGTGGGGCACTGGCTGCGTAGCGTAATTGTGAAGGCTTATGACCTGCAGTCCTTGCCATGACTAACCAGGGTGACAGCGCACTCAACATGTAGCGCTGCAACGACGGCTGCATGGTCCACTCAAGAGTCCATCGAGGAGGTCCGCCGGATGGCCACTTGGGTTTCACCAACTTCCTTTATCCGCCACTACAAAATTGACATTTTTACATCGGCTGAGGTGGCATTTGGCCGCAGGGTTCTCCAACGCATGGTGCCACACACTGGGGAAGCCAGCCAGATTTAGCCCTCCCAACGGACTGCTTTGGTATGTCCCATTCTTGGAGGTTAGCTCCACCCACTATGGAGAAGGGGCGTTGGTCTTACCTGATACGCTTCTTCTTGTAGGGTGCAGCTAACCTCCAATCCCGCCCAAAGTTAGTCTGGTCTGGCAACTTCGGGACATCAAATTGTTTTCTTCTACTTTGTTTGACCTTGGGAGCTACACGCCGAGTCTGTCCATCATCCTTCGTCAAAGAGGGGGAACTAAGGCAGGAGGACGAAGAAATACAATTTGACAGACTCAGTCCTCATTGGCTGAAGGGATGGTGTCATCCCACTCTTGGAGGTTAGCTCCACCCTATGAGAAGAGGCGTATCAGGTAAGACCAACGCCCCTTTCAAGCACTTGTTTGTACATTAAGAAATCAGGAAACATATTGTAAAGCAAATCCAATAATATATTAAAAAGAAGAATTAAGTGGTCACAGTGTTTATTTCATACAGTTCTGACTTCTTATATCAACTTTTATATCCCCTTGGCCTTCTGTGGCTTATTATATAGAATATTTGAATAGTTCAATTTTTTATAGAGAGTCAATTTACAAGGTTCTAAACTCTGTCAGTGAGGCACCACCTCATTCTAGGGGACTTATATTAAATGCTCCTAACTGCATTAGCCTTCAGAGATAAAGTCATAACCATAATGACCTTCCTTCCTTCCTTCCTTCCTTCCTTCCTTCCTTCCTTCCTTCCTTCCTTCCTTCCTTCCTTCCTTCCTTCCTTCCTTCCTTCCTTTCCCATAGTCTGACATTAAACACAATTCATGGCTCTCCATTGTTCCTAAACCTATGAATACTTTAGCATTTTCAAAGATATGGAAAGGTTCTTTCCCCATCAAAGACATAACAAACAGTAACAAAGAATTATTGTTTCCCAAATGTTCCTGAATATAATAAACATGCTATAAAGATTGCACTTTCTACCTCATAACGTATTGCTACTATTCTTATCAGTGTAACAATTCTAAATGCATCAATATCGGGGAAAAGCAAGTATTCTGCCATGGAATAAGAGGAAAAATAGGAATTAAGCCTAATAAAGTTATAATGAGAAGCATCATTTATTGCTTACATGTGAACTGTTTATTCGTCATGTAGGGTCAAGATGAGAGAGGCGGCTCTATGACATTTTAAAGTATTGTTCCATAACAAAGTTTCTTCTCTCTGCTAGAACTGTGATTTTGTACCCATCAATCAACAAGCCCTTATGGGATTTCAGATTACTCCTATAAACACTTTGTGCATTTTAATTAAGGGGGCGTGATATGCAGAACAGTTAGTTGACAAAGAGAAACCTGTGGGTTTTGTATGTGTATATATCCATTGTGCATTGTTGATGATGAGAAGATTTGGATGCACAAAAAGAGGCATCCTTTTTAGTCCAAGGTTTCAGTTGTTTAAAAGTCCAACTCTTTCTAATGAACAAGTATACCTGCTGAACAAAAGTATTTTTAATAAGACATTTTTTACAGAGTTTTGAATAAATAGTCTTGAAGAGAGCCTCAGTATCACAGATACCATATCTTTCTTACAATAATATCTCTATGTTATTTGTGATGTATTTTATGAACTTCACAGATATATAAATTATGCCTTCTCTCCTAAGTTGTTGAGTAGAATATCTACAGATATAGCTTAGAGACTTACTTGGAATTACTTTTTTATTGGTCGCGTTTGTATGCCGCCCACTCCACAGAGACATTTGGTGGCTTTTGACAAGCTTTTGACAAGCTCTTAAGGAAGGTTCTGATATATTTAATGTTCATGTCAATGTTTCTGGTCTCTAGTAACATCATGCCAGGATTGCTGTATTCCCACTTAAGATGTTGCTGTTGTATTGGTTTTCCAGCAACTATGGCCAGTGAATATGTGATAAGTTCATTGAGAGTGTCTTGTGTAAAGTTCTGGACTAGTTCTTGAGATTTGCAATTTTGATTCTATCACTTTTTTTGGAAATTACTTATTCTATTATTTATTATGCTATATGTTTCCAAATAAAACAAGAAAAAGGAAGAAAAGATTAATAATGTGTATTTGAGATTTGGTGAAGAGAAATTGTCTGGAAATAATGGAATGGACATAATGTTATGTAACGTAATATATAATAATGCAACACAGCACAATATAATATATAGGTAGTATCTTCAAAGATACCCAGGCCTGATTTGTGTATCAAATACAGCTTTAATATAGCTAATAAACTCTGCAATGGTTTAAGTAGTTGACACTACTGTGTCACTACTGCCACAATAATTCTCTATCTTCCTCTGATTTTACCATCTAAAACAATCCTTATGCTTTCTTTCCTCCCATATTGCCATGCTGAACTGTCCCATCCATCAGTGTGTACAAGATAAGAGCTATGTATTTTAAACTTTGTGCAAATACTCTGTTTCTTCCATTTTTTTCTGATATTACATTTAGCTTTTCTACCTGTTACTCAGTTGGGTAACCTATTTAAAGAGATACTTCAAGTTTTCATATTAGACATAATTTTCAATCTGCTATTTCTCATAGTTTTGAAATATAACTTCTATCATCCTCAAATTGGATGGATTATTATTTTATAGAAAAATTGAATGACTCTAGGTTATGGAAGGCTGTTTTTAGAGATTCTCATAAGGTTGATTATTAAGCAAACACACCCATCTGTTTATCTATCTAATTTATCTATTCACTCAATAATTCATTCAACATTGTATATGCTGTCACATTTATGTAATTCAAGGTGTAAATAGTAAATTCTATTTCTTCTGCTTTGTTTGAATAAACAAATAGTTTCTACATAGGAGCCGAGGTGGCGCAGTGGTTAAAAGCAGCACTGCAACCTTCAGCTGATTGCTAGTTCAGCAGTTCAGCTATTCAAATCTCACCAGGCTCAAGGTTGACTCAGCCTTCCATCCTTCCGAGGTGGATAAAATGAGAACCCAGATTGTTGGGGGCAATATGCTGAACTCTGTAAACCGCTTAGAGAGGGCTGTAAAGCACTATGAAGCGATATAGAAGTCTAAGTGCTATTGCTATTACTACATATTTTTTCCATTTTCATCTTTGTGAGGCTTTTAAAATGATTCCGAAGTTCTCCAATCTGTTCAATTGTTTGTTTTCTTTTTCTTTAGCAAAAAGTTGGTAGAATTTCAAACAAACTTGTGCATATTTTTGTTTGTTACTAAATACTTTTTAAACTATGATAGCTCCCTTAATACATTAGGATAATTAATTCTGATTGATACTATATTTTTTATTTTTATATATTTTGCATAATTGGTAATCCAGAAGAATTGAAAGCAGAATGAAAACATTGGAATCTATCATACTGTGCTTTTAGAAGATATATTACTTAATAGACTGCTTTAGCCAGCCATCTATCTAGCCCAGGGGTCAGCAGCCCGCAGCTCTGGAGCCGCATGTGGCTCTTTCAGCCCTCTGCTGCCGCTCCCTGTGGGCTGATCCTACCACTGGCTCCCTGCCACCACTCCCTGTCGGCTGATCCCACCACTCCCTCTCTTTCCCTCCCAGTCACTCCTCACCTGTCCTGAGAAGGTAAGGGCGACAGCGGGGGATGGAAATTTGCTCCATATTCCAGAGCGGAGAGCAAAGCATTGGCTTTTGGGTCCTTCTGAATATTTTTGCCTTAGATCCTGATGAGACTGGCTGCGGAAAGCGATTTACTCCCAGAGTTAGCCTTAGATTTTAGAAAGTATTTATTTATCAAATCTAAATAGCCACTCAGCTCACCAAAGGTGACTCTGGTTGGCACACAACAATGAGAGAAAATTATATAAAAACTATAGATGTAAAACAATAAAATCCATATTAATAAAGTAGCCACCCACCGTTTCCTGCTGCAGTCTGTCAGGCAGCGAGACCCAGCTAGAGATGAGGTGCCAGAGAATCAGAATCAGGGAGAGACAGGGACAGGGATAGGGGGAGCGAGACAGAGACAGAGACAGAGACAACATTTTTACAGAACTATAGATACGTTGAGGCCTTTGAGGCGGGATGCGAGGCCGGGTGTGAAAAGAGGTGGCTGGGAGGGGAGGGGTGAGGCAGGGATAGGCGGGGATGGGGGGGTCATGTGACTGGGAGGGAGTGAATGACGTCGAGTTGGTCACAGCCACCCAAGTTTTGTGGTTCCTAGTGTTTTCTTTTCTGTGGGAAACAGGTCCAAATGGTTCTTTGAGTGTTTAAGGTTGCCAACCCCCGATCTAGCCCAATATTGTTGATGCTAAATGGCAAGGGATCCATTCTACCTTTGGGGATGCAGTTTTAATTTAAAAACTCTGTTAACAAAATGGAAGTTTTTAGCCCAACAGTGGAGGAAAAATATATAGTTGGTCTAATGTTCAGAACTTACCATGTGTTAAAAAAACTTCGCTTGATTAAGGCAGGATCCTTTAAAAGTTATATTAAATTAAATTTAGCACAAGGAAGAAAGTGCCAGAATATTTGTGAGGCGTGCATGATAGTCTTCAATCTTAGCTCCGCTGACTAATTTGTGGAGAGTAAACTTTAATCTGCTATTAAAGCTGTAGTTGATAGATCTCTAAATTAAATTGAATAAAACACATACTCCTAGAGCTTACATTGAAAGCAATAAATGGTGTTTGAGAGAGCAGAACTAGGAAATGACATTTAGGTAACATGCAGTTCATTAATTGTTTTTTAGTAGATGTTATAGCCATCTTGATGCTGAAAGAAAATCATAAATCTGTTTGGCTGAAGATCAAAATTGAATTTATTTTCTGAGGGTGTCATAAAATATGGAAGTATATTTCAGATGTACTGAATAGTTACTGCTGAAGATTCGATTGTCATCTGTGCAAAATTTGGTTATTATTATCTGAAGATAGATATTGCTAGTAGATAGTTAATTGGCCATACCTGCAAGAAACATATTTTACAAAGATATCTATGATCTAGTGATCTGTGATTAAACCCTCTTTCATCTTTAAAATAATTAATAGGAGAAATAAAATGACTTTCCAGAGCTCAGTCTCATGGGTAAGACATTGTGCTCTTCACTGTATTATTTCATTGATTTTCAATCCTCTCAAAACTATTTGTCGTGTAGGAGAAAACTGGATAGCCATATACTTTTCACTATGGACAAATGATAGTAGGGAGCAATACATTTAAACAGCACATCATTTGCTTTGGTTTCAATATAATTCTCTGTCATTTCTTTACATATTATTGTTACTATTGATTTAAAAATTGCAATTGTTCATCCTCCAGAGCTATCTGTAAATACTATATCTCCGTTCACTTTGAGAAGTAGCATGGATACCATTCCTGCTACCTACATGAGAAAACATATCATCTGAAAATATCTGTAACGATTACAAAAGCCAGTGGTTGTGAACTGTAGTTCTTACCATGAAATAAAGAACTACAAAAGACCTACAAAGCCTAGTAAATAGACAACATTTACAGTTAACATAAGTTCTATGGAACAAGGCATCTTCTCATTGAAATGGGAAATGCCCCTAGCTTTTTCAAAAATTGGAGTTTTTTTGGGTGTGATTAATTTGTTTCTTCTTTGGTTACAGGAATACATTTGCATGTGTGACACTGGATGTATTGACCACTTTCTCTACTTTGGAATATGAAGCCTAACTTCAGCATCTCAACATTTGTTGTGGTAGCAGCAATTTTGTGCTGCTTGATGTCATCAACCAAGGCAGATAGTAAGTAATTTCCTGATAGAAATATATTATGATTGTAAGATTGTTTCGTAAAAAGTTAGCTTTAAAATGATAGAATGTAAAGGTAAATCATCAATTTTTAGTTTGTATGATGCTAGCAAACAAATCATAAACTTACCATAAGTATATTGAATTAATTCATTGTCTTTCATTACTAAATTTCATCTCAGTGTGCATAAATACCAGGACAATTCTTGATTACATATTTTGTCCACTATCATGTTTTCATTAGTTTTTGTGCTCCCACTTAGGATTCACTGACTTTGAGAAAGAATATATATATATATATAGATAGATAGATAGATAGATAGATAGATATAGATAGATAGATAGATAGATAGATAGATAGATAGATAGATAGATAGATAGATAGATAGATAGATATGTATATATATATATATATATATATATATATATATATATATATATATATATATATATATATATATATATATATATATGTATATATATATATGTATATATATATATGTATATATATGTATATATATGTATATATATATATGTATATGTATATATATATATATATATATGTATATATATGTATATATATATATATATATATATATATATATATATATATATATATATATATATATATATATATATATATATATATATATATATATATATATATATATATATATAGTCTCTATCTTTATTTTAGACCAGTAAATTATCTAAATTGGAAAACTAATCCCAAATCTTATGGTAATAGTTAGCACATTTTAATGCACTCCCAAAAGCATTACTTCATGAAAAGGTTAAGAATGTCTCCTAGCCTTCTAGATTTTGTCCTTGTGATGAAGGGGTGGTAGAAAATATGACGCACATATAACTTCATTATTCATTGTATAAAGATACGGGGTTACATTTTATAATCCCTTTGTTAATTCCAGGTCGTACATACTTATTTTATGTATACTTATTGTTAGCTGACAGTATGATTCATTTTATTTGAATGTGGCCGGATTTTGTTTTATTGCCTGCATAATTTGTTTCTATTAATTCCCTTAATATATAGTCATGGTTATTTATTTAACTGTTATTATTTATTTTTTTATCAAATTTTATTTTATAATATTTTGTGTTTTTAAAATCTTGTGTTTTATCCTTTATGCTTTCCTAAATAGAATATTGATCATTGAAGACTGAATGACTGACTGCTTCTTTTTCCAGAAATGTTTCCATGTAGGAAAAATACTACTACCTATTAAGTGGTTTTGACATGTACAGACGTCATAGAAATGCACGAAACTTTTGAGTGCTGGAACCCAGAATATCTTGCATACTTGCTTCTAATTACATACAAATTAATGAATGGCTTTGTTGCATGTGACGGATGGATTTGGACTTAAACAGTGACTCTAAATTACATATTTTTTCTTATACCTTCTTACTGGGACTCATGATAACAAAGTGGTACTGTTCAGAGCAAATTGGCCAAATAGATCAGCTACAACCGATAGCAGTCCTGAATATTGGCAATTTCATTTTTCCTTGAAGTCAGTGCAACAGGTAGAAATCAAAGTAGTCGAATGTAAAGTGCTGATCCTGTATGGGCATGTGAACACCATGTATGTACCCTGTTTCCCCCAAAATAAGACATCCCCTGATTATAAGCCCAATCGGGCTTTTGAGTGCATGGCAATAAGGCCAAGGGCTTATTTCAGGGTTCAAAAAAATATAAGACAGGGTCTTATTTTCAGGGAAACACGGTAGTTGTCCCTATTGATTTTGTGGAGAAACAGAATGCTGGTGAATAGCATTAAAATGGTCACTCAAAAAGTGGAGTCAGGAGAAAGACTTATTGATGACTTCTTTCATTTATATTTTTAAACTGCGTTCAGGTAATTTCCTTGTAGCTGAGAAGGTATAATTATGAACATAACCCGTCTTCTCAATTTATAGACAGCCATTTCCCCTACTGCTCTGAAGTCACAGAAAAGTACCATAGGAATGTCAGACCCAATTAAGATCTGCTAAATGTTTTGTATGCCTCTGTTCTAAGGCGATGGTACAGATTAGAGCTATAATTGACCTGGGCTTTGTAAGATAATTATATGTAGAAATGGAGCATGATTAATAATGCAATAGGTTATGTATGGAGCTTTTGTGCTCTATGAATCTGAAAGCATAGAGCCTTGGGTTTCTCACTTCAAAATCTGTTTATTGTTGCAGTGGCAATTTTTCTGCAGCTGCTGATGCTTCAGCTTCTGGCTAAGTAGTCAGCTGGGCCTAGAGTGAAGCTTTTTAGATGAATGAAATGCCACTTAGGAGGTTATACTAAAAATGAGAAAATACAGGTTTTCCTCCAGTTAGGTTATACAGTATTTGAATACAGGGAGTGTCCAGATTTCCCTGCTGTAAAAAACATGTAAGTCAAACATTTCTGTGAAGATGGCATAGACTTGCTGGTGCTAACAAAAATAGGAGAGATGTCTGGCCTTTTTAATGCACATATGTTAATTTGACTAATTTTTCATTTATTTATTTGCTGAATTTCTTCTCATTGGTTTTGTAAAGATAACCGTAATGGTATTATAGCTTCTATTTTTAGAAGTGAATCAGAATGATTGCTGTACATTTTCTCTGTCTGCTTCTTCTTGTTTCTCTTTTATGTGACCTCTGTTTCCCCCCTTCTATCATCTTTTGACTGTGCAATGGAAAACAGCTTTCAGATTTCATTTAATGTTAATTTTAGTTGTCAGAGAAAAAATGCTTTTACCAGGTTCCTGGAATCTATTTCTTACTAAAATCCCAAACGAAAAGTAAAATTCTGAAAATGAGGAACTGAAAACTAGTTCTTCCCAGGGAGGCTGTTGCATGATTTTAGTCCCTTTATTAGGCTTTGTGTTCTAGGTTTGGAGCAAGGCTTCCATTAGCCAAGGCTAGGTCTGAATGACCTGCCACAGCTCTGTTTCCATGGCAGGTGAGTTTTCAGTTTATCTCAAACACAATTTCCAAGCCTTTGGAAATAGTTTTTGTTTGGGGGGCGGGGGGGGGAGGCTGGCAGGGATCAGAAATCACCTTGTCTGAGGGAAGAACGAAAGTAGTAAATGGAGGTGTTAGCCAATAGAGGATATGCTCAATTACCTACACTTGACATATTGACATTTGAGAGGAACTGTGTTTCTTCAGTGAAAGACCGGGGATATGTTTTCAGTAAGGGGACCTGTCCTGTCGTCTGACACTTGCACTGATGAACCTGGGATTTATATGGTTATCCCTCGCATGGGTCTTTCAATCTTATAACTAATAGCTTCTCCAACATACAGATATGGGCCTTTAATTAATTCCAGCAAATGGAAATCTGTAATAAATACCATCATTTCAAGAGATTAGAGCAGCAGCTTTTCTAATCAGGAGGCATTACCATTTCTCTTACAGCTATTGGAGTGTACATGACCTCTTCTTATTAAAAGTATTAACTATCAGTATATGTACAGTATATATATATATATATATATATATATGTGTGTGTGTGTGTGTGTGTGTGTGTGTGTGTGTGTGTGTGTGTGTGTGTGTGTGTGTGTGTGTATGTATGTATGTATATATATATATATATATATATATATATATATATATATATATATATATATATATACATACATACATACATACATACATACATACATACATACATACATACATACATACATATACACACACACAATGCCAGATGGGCATTCCTTCCTTGCAAGGTGTAAGGTCTTCACTTCACATTGCTGTGATTTTGTACTCCCAGCTCCCAGTAAATAAGCTGGTTTGTTTTTTCTTAATACTTTGTATGTCTGGATTCCCTTTTCCTTTGAGCTTCACATCTGGGGTCTTCTTGATAGCCATGTGAAATGTTCTGAGAGTCTCAAGCGTTCTGTCATCCAATTTTGCTGGAGGCCAGACAGTTTTAACTGGCAGAATAAAGTGACCATTGTAACTTATCACTTCTAGGATGTTGCAAGCAGCTGTGTTCAGAATTTGCATCTGGAGGAAAAGCATAACACATTTTTAAATACAGCTCTAGCTTTCTGTACTTACTCATTGCATTTCTTTCGCTCATTGGTTTTTCCAGTACTTCACCTAACAGTGATAGTTTATTTGAAAAGGCTCAGAAGTGACCAAAATAGGGTAGCTTTTTTTTTTAAAAAAAGAACTCCTTTATCCCATTCTACTTTCTTATACTTTATCTTCCTAAACTGTGTGCAGGCATGCTAACAGTTTTATTAAGATGGATGACGTTTGCTTACTAACAATTCTGAATTGCAAGTGATCAAGTGTAGCTAGCAACAATATATTTAAGTAGCTAAATCTTTTTTAAGATAAAGAACTGAAGCAACCATGCAGAAGAATACTAACTTGCAAAAACAGGATGGCTGAAGTCTTTGTGGCTTGATTAGGTAATAAAGATGTATGTCTGCAGACTACTTTATTTAGCAGCCACCCTTACATTTCTGGATAAGATTTGCATATTATAACTGCTTATTAAAATCCTTTTTCAGCCTTTTCTCTCTTGGACCAGCCGCTGTAGCATGAAAACATGTTGATGAATGTGTGTGATCAGACTCCTACATTCTCTTCCACTTTTGGAAACTTGGAAGTTCCAACAGAACAGAATAAATATATGTAACTCAGATGAATTGTGGAATCCTCATTGCTTCTTGAGTTTGATTATTTGCTTGCAGATGTTTCATTAGTTGACTAGATAACATCAGTGTACACCTGGACATGTACAAAGCAAGTTCATTGCATCTTTTCTCTTGATATGGAAGGCTGAATCCTGCCATCAGAAATAGTCAAGCATTCAATTACTGCTGTCTGTCCCTGTCGATCACATTTTTGGGAAGAAAGCATGCTAAAATCATTGACGTTAATGGACCATGATAGGGTCCATACACTGCTGAGTCATCCCATAGTACAGGGGTCCCCAAATTTGGCAACTTTAAGACTTGTGGACTTCAACTCCCAGAATTCTCCAGCCAGCATAGCATAGCTGGCTGGAGAATTCTGGGAGTTGAAGTCCACAAGTCTTAAAGTTGCCAAGTTTGAAGACCTCTGCCATAGTATATCAGACCTGACTGGTATAGAAAGTCCCTAAGCCCGTGGTGGCGAACCTATGGCACGCGTGCCACAGGTGGCACGCGGAGCCATTTCGGCTGGCACGCCATGGGTCCGGCACATTCTACTTCCGGGTTTCTGGCGCGCATGTGCAGAGCTGCTAGAGCTACCCGAAGCAGAAGGAGGAGGGGCGGTTGCGCAGGCTGGGCGGCTCGTGTAACCGCTCCCTCCTCCTTCTGCTGCCAGCCTCATGTTCCTGCTTCTGCCCGGAGTGCCAGGCTTGGAGCAGAAGGAGGAGGGGGCGGTTGCGCGAGCCGCCCAGCCTGCGCAACCGCCCCCTTCTCCTGCTCCAAGCCTCGCACTCCGGGCACCAGCCGGAACGTCAGGCTGGCAGGAGAAGGAGGAGGGAGCGGTTACGCGAGCCGCCCAGCCTGCGCAACCGCCCCCTTCTCCTGCTCCAAGCCTCGCACTCCGGGCACCAGCCGGAACGTGAGACTGGCAGGAGAAGGAGGAGGGAGCGGTTACGCGAGCCGCCCAGCCTGCGCAACCGCCCCTCCTCCTTCTCCTGCCAGTCTCACGTTCCGGCTGGTGCCCGGAGTGCGAGGCTTGGAGCAGGAGAAGGGGGCGGTTGCGCAGGCTGCATCCCTGCCATTCTCCCTGCCATTCAAGCGGCCGAAGGAGCCCCGGAGCGCCGACGTTGCCCTCCGTCTCGGTCTCCTGCCGCCACCGCCAGCTGCAGCCTTCCCAGCAGGTGGGCGCACGTGGAAGGGGTCGCGGAGCAGAGGCGCCCGGCGGTTTAAGGCAAGAGGCGGGCGGGAGATGCGGGCAGGAGCTTGCTTCCGCTGATGCCACTTCTGGCATCCCTGCGCCTCTCGCACCGCTCGCCGGGTGTCTCTGCTCCGCGATCCCTCCCCTGCGCGCCCACCTGCTGGGAAGGCTGCAGCTGGCGGTGGCGGCAGGAGACCAAGAAGGAGGGCAGCTGCAGCCTTCCCAGCAGGTGGGCGCGCAGGGGAGGGATCGCGGAGCAGAGACACCCGGCGAGCGGTGCGAGAGGCGCAGGGATGCCAGAAGTGGCATCGGCGGAAGCAAGCTCCTGCCCGCATCTCCCGCCCGCCTCTTGCCTTAAACCGCCGGGCGCCTCTGCTCCGTGACCCCTTCCACGCGCGCCCACCTGCTGGGAAGGCTGCAGCTGGCGGTGGCGGCAGGAGACCGAGACGGAGGGCAACGTCGACGCTCCGGGGCTCCTTCAGCCGCTTGAATGGCAGGGAGAATGGCAGGGATGCAGCAGCGGGCGTTTTTGAGCTCCCGCCCAGCTTGGAAGTTTCAGCGGTGGCAGTAGCGCTCTCTCCTTCCCTCCCATGCGCGTTAATCCTGCCGGCGCCTGCCTCGCAGGTGAGCCCTGACCGCCGCCACCGCCTCGCCCGCAGGGCAGCAGCGGCGTGTCCAGCCATGGCGAAGGCGGCGGTGCCGGACGATGCTGGTGCCCGGAGTGCGAGGCTTGGAGCAGGAGAAGGGGGCGGTTGCGCAGGCTGGGCGGCTCGCGTAACCGCTCCCTCCTCCTTCTCCTGCCAGTCTCACGTTCCGGCTGGTGCCCGGAGTGCGAGGCTTGGAGCAGGAGAAGGGGGCGGTTGCGCAGGCTGGGCGGCTCGCGTAACCGCTCCCTCCTCCTTCTGCTGTCAGCCTCACGTTCCGGCTTGTGCCCGGAGTGCGAGGCTTGGAGCAGGAGGAGAAGGGGGCGGTTACACGTGCGCAGTAGATGTGCGCATGCGCGGTGCGGGCGCGTGCGTGGTGCAGGCGCGTGCATGTAAGTGTGGGTGCGCATGCGCAGGGGGGGTGCGCATTGCATTTTGGGTAGTGGCACGCGGGAGCGCTGGTGGGTGTGCGCGCGCCTATTTTTGGCACGCCGAGAGAAAAAGGTTCGCCACCGCTGCCCTAAGCTATAAATATTTTTCTTCCTTGAGAGTGTTCAATTTCTGCCATTATCCCTCTTCCTGTTTTCTTTTTGCCCTGAACTTTCTCATCTACTATGATCTCTAACCATTATATCATGATACTGTTCAAAATCATCTCTCAATATGTTCTGGATCATCCATAAGCTGAATGTATTTTCTTATTTGTCTTAAGTTTTGAGATGCTTGCTGAATTAATAGGAAATCCTCTCTTCTTGTGCTCTTTACCTGATTTTTCTTTCATCTTTACATTATACATCTAAGCATCTCCCACTCCTAATTAAAATGATCAAGCATGGCCAAGGATAAAATCCCTCGTTTGAACACTGATAAGTGGACTTTATTTCTTTGCTTTCCCCTTTTTATTTTAGGTTAGACTCGTAAATTCATTGGACTGTGTATGTTCTATTTCCTTATATATTGCTTTGATTATACTATGATATCTAATATATATGTGCTTTTTATTTTCTTTTAAATCAGCGAATACCCATTCTCATTTTAATGCTTTTAAAATAAACTGTTCATTCCTCCTCCCCGCATTTTAATTCTTAATAAATAATCTGTTAATGCTTTTGTCTGACTCCCTGATTCAATGAATATCACGAAGTCCATTTTCAAAGAGCACACAGTGATTTAAAGTTAAAAGTACCTTGTACTGTTAAAGTTTAATACATAGAATTCATACATGCAAATCAACCAGTACATGGTTCAACGCTCTTATGTACAATTCCATTAAATTCCATTCTAAAGTTGATGTACCCTTGTTTATGCATTCTATATAAGAGGTGTAATTTCTTCCACACAAAGGTTGTTTTTAGAGTTTTAATGTTTCTGCTCTGTGGTTATTGCTGAAGTTTAAGTAAAGGTTTCCCCTTTTCCTTTATATACAAACACAATTACATTTGTGTCCTTTCAAAAGGAACTCTCTGCAGTTTATTGATGAGCTAATCCCAGATTAAATCAAGATTTGTTTCAACAACAGCTTGCTGAAGAAGCCAGAAAATACATCAGAGCACATTTGCACAATATACAAGGCATGTTGTTTAAATGTAAATAAATATTGTAGTTAGCTTTAAGGTGTCACTTGGGTTTCGTCAGATAGCTACAGAGTGGTTTATGTTTTTTAGCCTTAATCATGATCTGTGGTCCTAATTTATTCTTGGCTACTTTATCTGGCTGTTTTAACCCATGTTGTCTAAATAGTTAATACCTTGCAAGCTGCCAAGTTACTTTGTAGTCTGCATTTCTGGTTGGTTTTTTCTTTCTTTACCCACAGTTTACCAGCAGTTTCCTGCTTCATGGATTGTTTAGAGACTTAAGGCAGAAACACAAACAAATAAACTAGGAGACCACAAATCGACTAGGACTTTCATTTGCACATCATGTTAAGCTACTGTTGAATACAAAAAGAAAACCTTGTTACTGCATTTAGGAAACCGATAGCAAATCATAATTTACTATCCTAAAATTTTAGGGTCTACGACAGCTCACCATGGCCAACTCACTACAACCAAGTCGGCATGGCCAACTTGCCACAGCCAACTCACCATGGCTACTTACCACAAGACAACTTGCCGCAGGACAAGAGTTACACTAATATTGAAAAATAGTGGAATAGAATCATTAAAGAAAGGATGCCAAAGAAGGGACAAAATGAATGACAAAAATTAAAATTATTTTTAAAATTATTTTAAATAATTAAATCAAATCGTTGAACTGTCCTGCAGCGAGTTGCTCCATGGTGAGTTGGCCATGTCAAGTTGTCCCGTGGCGAGTTGGCTGCGGTGAGTTGTCCCATTCTGCCTACATTATACTAGACAAATCACATCAGGAATTAGCATGATGGCATATTGCAGGGGAGGAAACATACAAGGTATCTTGGAGGAGATAGCTGGAGAAGATTTTGTAATAGATATAAGCATTACTTCCCAGCATCAGATGTTCACTATTCCAGCCACCAAATCAACCGTGTCAGTTTTGGAAACTGCTACCGGTAAGTAGCTAGGAATGAATGGGAACTTCTGGCCACAAGAATATCTCCTTTGCTTCCTCCTCCTCTGGCTGCTGGGTCTTGAAGGGAAGTGTCTACTCCAATTTTGATTTGGCATCCCAGTTACAGATCCTTAGCATGTCCAGTAGTGGGCAGTATGCATGCCATCAAGCATTTGCTGCTGAATTTCAGGTTATTTAAAAGGTTTGCATTTTAAAAAAATCAAGAAAATGTTTTTTTTAAGCTTTATGTAAGTATGATGATGCCATAAGACAGTTGGTGCTTGTTCATCAAATATAGCCATAGAGGGATAAAAAGTAATAATTAGTACAAGTAGTCCTTGAGTTATGAATATAATGGAGCCTGCAACTTACATTTGTAATGCAAGAATTGGTAGGAGTGAATCACGTAACTTGAACGTGATCATTCCCTGCTTTCGCCCATTCATTCGCTAATCGAATGTGCAAGTCGTTAAGTGCACAAGGTATCCCAGGGTGGGGAAGGCCATGGCGGGGGAGCTAGTGTTTTCCCTGACCCACTGAGATATCTCATGCTTACCACCACCATCCTGTCGGCGGGGTCACTTACCTTATGTAGATCTTGATGATCAACGGAGCTGTCTCCTCTCCAGCCTCTCTGCCATGGTTGTGCCTTAAGCAAAGGCTTACTGAGGCCTACAGCAGCGGTGGGTTGTTCCCGGTTCGGCCCGGTTCTGTGAACCGGTAGCGCTGACAGTCCACCCGCCCAGGACACTTCTGTGCGTGCGCGCTAACCGATAGCAACGGGTTTTAGAACCCACTACTGGCCTACAGGGACGAGAGACTGCTCCAGTCATTTTTGCAAAAAGCCTTTGCTGATGAGAACGGAGCCCGGGAGGGGTGTGCTGAAGCAGCAAAGTAGGCCAAGAAACCGAAGGCTCGCTAGATCTTTGCATGGTGAGTAGCCACAGACCTAGTGCTTGTGGAGGGGGGAATAGGCAGGGCAAATGTTGCAGAGACTCTGCAGTCATTCGTAAGTGCGAACGACTGCCATGGTGCTGCAACTTTCTTAATTTCTAACTGTGTCATAAGTACTTGGGGTTATGTCCTAACTTTGAACAGTCACTAAATGAACTGTCATAACTCAGGGATTACCTGTATCCATACATTCTTTTTGTCCATTCATGTTAATATCTTACTGGGATCCAATTAAAATGCTGCAAACTTTACAAGAATGTCTACTAGAGATGCTCTTTACTGCTACCAAAGCTTTAATAGACCTTGCATATAACAATTCATCAATCTTGACTGATAGTTTTTTTTTTCTGTTACTACTTTCCGATAGTATTTTCTGATATATGTCATTCAGTGAGCAAAACTTGAGGCCTTAAAATTTAAATATAAAGAACGTTCAACAAGTAAGTTAATTGAAGATAAAAATGAATAAATAAAATTTAACATGTAGCTGTGCATTCTTTTAACCTTACTGTTATCCTCTGTAAACAGGGGGCTTTTAGTCACAATTATTAGCCTGTCTTCAGAGTACGCATAGCTCAAAGGGGGGGATTAATATAATCGAATATAGTAGTAATGCCTTTACAATGCATGCAAATGAAATACTGCAATGTAAGAATTCTTGCTCTGCTGCTTTACTATCTAGAGGGAAGGATCGTCATGTCACTTTATTTAGTATCACCTAGCATTTGTATTTTGGGTATTCATCCATTATGTTAGCTGGAGCCACATGACTGATTGAGTTATTGATTGCATTTCTGACAAATAATTATTCTTGCATTGCTTAGGGTAGTTTTTGTTCTTGTTTACATTGTGAAATTTCTGTTTTCATGGATAAGCTTGTATTAGGAATTTGCATGTGTTAATCAACTGAAGTGCTTGAGCATCACATGTAATTACATAATTAAGCTTCCTATCCTAAAATCCTTCATATTGTAATTAACATTTGTTCATTTATTCTTGGTTAATCATTTTAAACAGGAATCTCAAGGAAAAAAAACCAATCTTGTGTAAGCTTCAAGCTTCAAAAAAGGTTGGAATTGAGGTAGGAATTGAAAATGTCGTCTGTAGATCTTGGTTGTACTTTTAGTCTCTTGTTTTCTATTGAGGCTCTTATTTATTTATCAATATCCTGATAGCCTGAGACCAAAATGTGAGTTTTTAGGAGATTTGAGAAAGTCACTGGGGGAAAGTCACAAGTTGCTGAATTAAGTCTTGCCTACTTGCACACCCTCCCCCCCCCAGTCCCTCTGCACCTGCACTGACCACACGCCCACCCTCACCAATCCTCACACCTCTTGCACACCTCCAACATCCTCATCAACCCATGTAGTGCTTCTCATGCACTCCCTTGCACATTCTCACCAACCCACATGGTGCCTCTTGCCAATCCACACAATGCCTATTGTGTATCCTTTGTATCCTCACAGACCTTCTTGGACCCATGTGGTGCCTCTCACACACTCAACCCATGCTGTACCTCTCATATATCATTATGCACCCTCCCCAACCTGTGTAGTATCTCTTGAACACACCCTTTCATCCTTCTCCACTCACCAGTAACCACTTACAGTACCTGCCTGCAGGCCTTGGACTTGCAACTTTCTACTAGTTTCCTTGCTGACTTTGGTTGTAGGAAGCTGGCAGAAATTGGCCCAACAACCATGATATTTTAGTTAATGACAACAACAGGGACTGCAGGCATTGCTTTTGCTAAGCACTGCAATCATGCTTTATGTGATAACATTGCTCAGTGATGAAAATTCCATTCCCAACTGCTGTCATAAATTAAGGACTATCTCTTGTTGCTGGTTCTTTGGAAAGTATACGTATGCGATAAATTATTGCTAATATGCTGACCAATACCACTGAATATGTAATATAATTTTGCAAACTGATCCTTCAAAGTCTTTAATATCATACTTGCTTTTTTTAAATCAATTGTCTATAGTTAATATTCTCCTATCCTTATTTTTCTTAAAATTGAAAACAAATGGTTTTTTTTGTCTTCAGATTTTGTATCACAGTATACTGTAGGTTTTCCATACAACATTATGCATACATTCATAGGTATATGAATGCATGTACATAATACATGCATATATGTATACATATACACATCTATATACAATATATTATTTTCCACACAGCACTCAGCATTCTGGAATATCTTGGTATTCAGTAAATCTCGGGATCCCAACCCCTGGGCTGGAGCCCACTACTGGGCCATGGCCTATTCTGAATTGGGCCACATGAGTAGCTGGCCAAAGCACGCACACAGCTCAACTTGTACAAGCGGTAGGCCAGCAGGCTTGCACACGCGCTGGCCCGCCACTCGCACAAGTCAAGATGCACACATGCACCCCAGTCCGACACTCATGTAAGGGTTATGTGTGCATGCATTGGCATGCCACTTGCATGGCCCAGTTCCCCTCTCCCCATCCCCCAGTTGGCACACCAAGCCACAAAGGTTGGGGCCCACTGCTGTGAATGAATTGCATGTTAATCAGTGTAGGCCCGTGAAGGCAAACCTATGGCATGCGTGCCACAGATGGCACACGGAGCCATATCTGAGGGCACGTGAGGCATTGCCCTATGTCAGCTCCAGCATGCATGTGCACTCTGGCCAGCTGATTTTCAGCCTTCCAGAGGGCGGGGGGAGGTTGTTTTCACCTTCCCCAGGCTTCAGGAAAGCCTCCGGAGCCTGTAGATGGCAAAAAACGGACCCAACGGGCCTATCTGAAGTTTGGAAATGAATTTCCAGTTGGGCTGTTGGGCCGTTTTTCACCCTTCCCAGGCTTCAGGAGGCTTTCCTCAAGCCTGGGGAGGGTGAAAAATGGCCCAACGGCCCAACCGGAAGTTTGTTTCCGGTTGGGTCCATTTTTCGCCATCCACAGGCTCCGGAGGCTTCAGTGAGCCCTGTGTTTATGCGTGGGGGGGGCAGCGCAGGGGGTTTGTGCACATGCACAGGGGGGAGGGCATTGCATTATGGGTGTGGGGATGTGCGCATGCGTGCGCCCTTTTGGCACCCGATCAAAAAATGGTTCACCATCACTGGTATAGGCTGATTAATTATACTTGGCCTCTTCTGTTAGCATAATAAACTAAACTAGAGGTGGGAATCAGATGTGCTTTAGGTTTTGGACTACAACTCCCATTTTTCTTTACCATTGATCACGCTGACTACAGTGACAAACACAGTAAATTAGGATTCTCAAAAATCTTGGCTTGCTAGTGTATATATGTGCGGAGGGGGATGTGTGTCATTTTTTTCTTAATTTGATTGCAGTCAATAGAAGTTACATGGAAAAACAAAGACAAATTTTAAAAAGATAAAATTAGGTAAGGCATAAATGTAATGCACGTTTATTAGAAGTTAAATCTTACTGAACACATAGTACTTCTTTCTGAAAATAACAACAATTAATTACCCTCAGTCTTCAGACATCAATAATATTTCAGATTAAGAACATGGAATTGCCTTGAATTTTTACAAAGCCCTGCAATATCATATCCCACAAAACTGACTCTGAAATTTCTTATGTTATCTCTCTAGTAAATCTTTGATTGAAAATTTCAAATATTTCTTATCGAATCCACAACTCTTACTGATAAATGCCATCTTCTTTTGATAAACTATTTTTAATAAGATTTTGCAGTGGAACTTTTTTTTTTAAAAAAGCTAAAAATCTAATTCAAACCAATATAACATAAGGGGAAAAAAAGAAAAAGAAAAAAATCAAGGAGAAAGCAAAAAAGCAGGGAAAAAAAGTTTTAAGAAAAATAGAAATGAAAAAAGTTGCTTTCAATATTCTTCAAAAGAATTGTAAGTACAGTTATATTTTAACTTCTGTCAAGTTACATCATTAAACTCTTTCTACAGTTTATCTTGTATAATCATCAAAGCCATAAATCACAAATTTACTTTTTTCAGTTTTATACAAAAAGCCCATAAGAGGTTTCCAGTCACCAATAAATGTGTCTTTTCCGTAATCAAAGAATTTAATTTATCCATCTCTGTGCATATATTTTTTTATAAACTATTGATAGTTTTGCTCTAATCATCATTATTTCTTTTAATGAGTCATCTAATATCTTCATAATTAGGCATTTGTAACAATAATATTTTATATCTGTACAGAGAGACCATCTTGACTAGAATTCTGTTCCCTTCCATTTATTCAGTTTTTTCCATGTTCTTTTTTAGTGTTACATTCTTAACATGGATGGTTGCATTTTTCTCTCCTAAAACTTTACCCATACAAGTAGTCATTGATTTATAACTATTCATTTAATGATGGTTTGAAGTTACAACAGCCTCAGAAAAAAAGTGATGTGTTACCTGTACTTGCACTTATGACTGGTGTACCACCTCACTTGATTGCAACTTGGGTGCTTGACAGCTGACTCATATTTATGATCAGTTGTAACATACTGGGGTCATGTGATTGCGATTTGTGACTTTGTTGCTGGTTTTCAGCAAAAAAAATTCATTGGGAAAGCTGGATTTGCTTAACAGCCACATGATTTGCTTAACAATTAAGTGATTTATTTAACAACTGTGGTGATTCACTTAGCAATCACTGTAAAATGGTCATAAAATTGGATTGTCACATGGTGACTTAACGTATTGTATAACTGCACCAACATATGACCCCAAATTCCAGTTCCAGTAGTGGTTGTAAGCTGAAGATTACCTATAAGGCTAATTACAAACATTTCTACTGCATAAGAGCAATGAGATTAAGTGGCATCATTAGATACCATCTAGCACAGCGGTTCTCAACCTGTGGGTCGCGACCCTTTTGGGGGTCGAATGACCCTTTCACAGGGGTCGCCTAAGACCATCGGAAAACACATATTTCCGATGGTCTTAGGAACCGAGACACCGCTCCTCTATCCGTCTCCAGGAAGGTCCACCCACATGCAAATAGACTACTGCAAAAAAAAAATATCTGTACCATGGGAACTTCTGAGCATGCATAGAAGCCAAATTTCTGGCACTGTGCATGAGTCGCCATCTTGTTTTTGGCGTTGGGGTTTATTTTGCAATTTTTAAAAAAAAAAAATCGGTACTGCGCATGCGCGCGCGCAAAGTGCATGTGTGCCCACGAGGCATAGTCATGCAGCGCAGGAGGAAGCGAGCCGGCAGCGAGGTAAGTTAGAACCCACCCCTGAGTTTCCTAATAATTTTATTATTTTATGGTTGGGGGTCACCACAACATGAGGAACTGTATTAAAGGGTCGCAGCATTAGGAAGGTTGAGAACCACTGATATAGCATATATGCTGCCTTTTTTGGGAAGAAGCAATAGTGGTAAATTTTGCTCAAAGCCTGGTGGCAACAATACAAAAGTGGTTTTCCATTGGCTGCTTCTGGGACATTTCTTTAATTTCTAACTCTAGTTTATGGCCCTAGTAATTCCTGGTTAATTCCCTGTAAGTACTAACCAGGTCCCATCCTATTTAGAGCCTCAGCCTAGAAAAGTTTGACCTGGTGCTGCCACTTGTTGAAGCTTTTTGAAGAGCAGAAGATCAGTAAAGCAGCATTTCAGCAAGCAAATAATGCAAAAAAAAGTCTTGCTTATATGCTAAATTTAATGAATATTAATAAATTAACAGTATATGGTTAGATAATAGTCAATAAGTTACATCTGCATTTTGTTCCATTTTAAATTTAGCTTTAGAACAAGCAAGATGCATAGATGGAACAATGTACATTATGTGTTTCTGGATTTCAGGAGGGGTTAGAAACATTACTTAAGCATTCATTTTGAATGAACAACAGTATTACGATAGTAGTCTTTAGGCTTCAGTTGTTATTTCCACCTCATTCCTGTGAACGTTTTGCATAAAACTATGGGGTTTGATCAGAAGGAAGAATGTAGACATACATGGTCTTAAAAATAGTTTCCTTCGTCGTCTAAACTCAGAATTTGAAAATACTTTCAACTGTCAAGGAATATTTAGTAGGTGTTTCAAAGAAAGAAGGGTGAAAATATCTTAAGAAGTGTCATTTAGTCTGAGGATCAAACATACACTGCATATATTTGAAAACATTCAACTTAGAAAATGGAGTGCTGCCTAGTTTTTTGTTTGTTTTTTAAACCAGAATATTGATATTTTTTATCAGGAATCATAGTTCAGAAAAGATGCAAAGCAGGTAGTGACAGACCTTTATAAAGCGGACAATTTTTAGTTCTTATAACTGGATAGGTCTCTCTCCCATACTTATTAAAAACATACCTAAATTTGGAAGTCAGCCCATTCCTTGGAAGCAGAAACCAGAATTCACCTGAATACTTCCAGGAATGTTCTCCATTGCCGAAAGACAGGATACACTGATGCACCTTTGTTCAGCATCACATAATTTCTATTTATCATAGTTTGGCAAACTGGCACCTTCTAGAGAGGTGCATAGCCTACTTCCTATCACTGAGATGTGTAAGGATGAGATCTCATAATGTACTTCATAGCCTGTTGTATAGAAAAAAGTCTTGGCACCAAACCTAACTCACCATGGTATAAATTAGATAATTTGTTGTAATAGTAGTAATAACTACAACAATAACTTGCTAAACATGCAGGAACTAGCACACCAAATGTATAGAAAGCGACATATTGTAAGTATAGCAAAGAAAACATGAATATCAAAATACTATACCGTATTTTTTGGAGTATAAGACGCTCCGAAGTATAAGACGCACTTAGCTTTTGGGGAGGAAAACAAGAAAAAAAATCTGCCTCCCAGCAATTTGCCTCCTTGCAGCAAACAGCCTGTTTCAGTTTCAGTTTTAGCACAGCCTGATTAGCACAAGAAAAAAAATCTGCCTCTGGCTCCCAGCAATTTGCCTCCTTGCAGCAAATGGCAAACAGCCAGTTTCAGTTTCAGCACAGCCTGATTAGCACATGCAGCTGATTGTCAGTTGGATTGGCCTCCTGACTGTCAGCTGTTTCAGGCTGCAGGGATTGCCATAGCCTATTGCCACCTCCACGCGCCCCATTTTCGGCCTCCTCATCCAGCTTTCAACCTCCCCATGCCCCATTTTTGGCCTCTGTGTATCCCATTTTCTGCCTGTTCCGGGCGGCGGGGATAAGACTGGGTGGAAAATGGGGCACACGGAGGCCAAAAATGGGGCGCGCAGAGGCAAAAAATGGGACGTGTAGACAAAAAATGGGGCGCGTGGAGGGGCAATAGGCAATGGCAATCCCTGCAGCTTGAAACAGCTGACAGTCAGGAGGCCAATCCAACCGACAATCAGCTGCTTGTGCTAATCAGACTGTGCTGAAACTGAAACAGGCTGTTTGCTGTTTGCTGCAAGGAGGCAAATTGCTGGGAGGCAGAGGCCAAAGCTTTTTAAAATAAATGCTTGATCTGAAGAGGCCCAGTGCTATTGTATCTTCTTTTAAATATCAGGGAATAACTATATTTTCAGAAAGCCACATCAATTTTAACAGCATCTGTACAAGTGTAGTCTGAAATGTAATAGTGTCCTGTTGTAGTATGAAGATAAGGCAGCTGAGTTAGACCCTGACTTAGTCATGTTTGGAGTAGATCTATTTAAATAATTGGGAGGAGTTAGTATGATGACATTTAAGAAAACTTTCTGGCATTAATATACTGCAATAATGTACATTTCTCCAATTCTTTGCTATCTCTATGGGTCAGGCACACATGCACAGAAATATACAGCAAACAGTGTATATCATCTGTACTGTTTGCTGTTTGCTGGGAGGCAGAGGCAGAATTTTTTCCCCTTTTTTCCTCCCCCAAAACTAAGGTGCGTCTTATAGTCCGAAAAATACAGTAACTCAAGGCAGCAAACATATCCTCTCCTATTTTCCCTAAAACAATCTTGTGAGGTGAGTTTGGCGCACTTTTTTCTCTAAAGAAAAAATGAATAGTCATGTGGTATGTATAAATAAGGTTTGCATATGTTCTTCATACTACTAAAATTAGTAGTGCCCAGAATGACTGTGTAACATTAGCAATAGCAATAGCACTTAGACTTATATACCGCTTCATAGTGCTTTACAGCCCTCTAAGCGGTTTACAGAGTTCAGCATATTGCCCCCAACAATCTGGGTCCTCATTTTACCCACCTCGGAAGGATGGAAGGCTGAGTCAACCTTGAGCCTGGTGAGATTTGAACAGCTGAACTGCTGAACTAGCAATCAGCTGAAGGTTGCAGTGCTGCTTTTAACCACTGCACCACCTCAGCTCCTCTGGTATTAACTTCTCTGGTATTTAAAAGAAGATACAATAGCACTGGGCCTCTTCAGATCAAGCATTTATTTTAAAAAGCTTCTTCATTTTGTTAAGTTGTCTAGAACAATAATAAAGCAGTCTTTAAAAAATAAGTCTAATAATTTGAACACTCTATAGCAGTGATGGCGAACCTATGGCACACGTTCCACAAGTGGCACACGGAGCCATATCTGAGGGCACACGAGGGGTTGCCCTATATCAGCTCTAGTGCACACGTGCACACTGGCCAGTTGATTTTCGGACGTTTTCGCTCTCCCCAGACTTCAGGAAAGCCTCCTGAACCCTGGGGACAGCGAAAAATGGGCCAACAGGCCAACTGGAAGTTGGTTTCCGAACTTCTGGTTGGCCCATTTTTCGCTCTCCCCAGGCTTCAGGATGCTTCCCTGAACCCTGGGGAGACCGAAAAACAGCCCAACGGGCCTACCGGAAGTCCGGAGGCTTCAGTGAGGCCTCTGCTCACGGGGCAGCACAGAGGGGGGTGTGCTCATGCGTGGTGGGGCAGGTGGGGGGTTGTGTGCATGCGCGGGGAGGGCATTGTATTATGGGTGTGGGCATGCACACACGCGCTATCGTGCACGCGCACACCCTTTTGGCACTCGAGCCAAAAAAGGTTCACCATCACTGCTCTATAGGCATTTATAGTTATTGACTTACCTCCTTGCAGCAAACAACAAACAGCCAGTTTCAGCACAGCCTGATTAGCACAAGAAAATAAAAATCTGTCTCTACCTCCCAGCAATTTGCCTCCTTGCAGTTTTAGTTTCACTTTCAGTTTTAGCACAAGCAGTTAATAGTTTCAGGCTGCAGGGATTGCCTTACCCCAGTGCTTCTCAATTATTTTCTCTTATATCCCCCCTAGGAAGAAGTAAAAATTTCACGCGCCCCCAACTCTCCACAAGGGGATCTCTTCAACCCTGGCTTAACAGACATAGGAAGAGCAGGAAGAGGAGTGGGAGGGAAGCTGGATTCCCAGTCCCCTTTCCTGCCTCCTCTCTAGACGCAAAAGCTTTGCGAGGTTCTAGGTTGGGAGAGAAGGAGGGGAAGAGGAGAACGGTCAGCCAAAGGGAAGCTGCTGCCAGCCCGGATTTCCAAAAAGAAGAAATAAAAGATGTAACGAAGCGCTCCAAAAAGAGCTTGCTGGCTTGGCCCAACCGCGGAAGTGGGGGGGGGGAGAGAGAGATAGAGAAACATACAGTGATACACAGAGTGGGTGAGAGAGACAGAAGAGACACACACATAGTGATACACAGAGAGAGAGGAGGAGATGGGGAGAGAGATACAGAGAGAGAGTGTGTGTGTCTCTGTGTGTGTGTGTCTCACTCTCGCTTCCTGCCTCTTCTCACTGTTGGAAAGCTCTGCCGCCCTCTTCCTCCCCCTCCTTCTCCTCTCGTGCTTACCCTCCCAGCCCCACCACAGCCATCAGGGGGACAGGAGAGGGGGAGGGATGCCTCCACTGCAGGTTGCGCTCATTGCTCCGCCAGTCCGGCTTTCCAAAAGGAGGGGGGAAAACAGCTGGCGAAAAGCCTAAAAGAGAGCAAAAAAACACAGCAAAAAAGGCATGTTCCCCGGGGTCACACGTGCCCCCCTGGCATCGCTCTGCGCCCCCCCCAGGGGGGCGCCCCTCACTATTGATCAGCTGATGGTCGGGAGGCTGATCAGTTGCTTGTGCTAATCAGGCTGTGTGCTGTTTGCTACAAGGAGGCAAATTGCTGGGAGGCAGAAGCCAAAGGGTGGGGGTGGCTGGATGGCGCTACATTCGGTGTATAAGACCACCCAAGTTTTCACCCTCTTTTAAGGGGGGAATGTGCATCTTATACTCTGAAAAATACGGTATTTGTTAAAATAATAAAGGCAGAATTTTAAAAAAAGTAAATAAAAATTATCAGAATTTTCCTGTCCTGCACTAGTTTAAAATAATTTCTACAGATTTAAAACAAGATGCATTTAATTATGGTCTTAAATATAGAACATCTTTCTGCTGTACCATATTAAACAATATTTTTCTCTGGGAAGATAATGGTCTTGTTGAGTTTGTAAAAATTATCTACTGAAATTTTTTTAAATTTTAGAGATATTTTCTGAAACAATTCTGTGTTCAGTGAATGTCTTGCAGAATTGGCTTGCTAAACTACTACTAGAGACACTGGAGGATTAATATTTGTGTGTGTGTGTGTGTGTGTGTGTGTGTGTGTGTGTGTGTGTGTGTGTGTGTGTGTGTGTAATTGTCAATCTATGACTCTGGAGGCGCCTGCCCTCCCGGTCAGGGGTATTGTCTGTATTCTACGCTACCAATTGTATTGGTAGCGTAGAATAATGTCCAGGTATAAATATTCACTACAGCTCCCTAACCAAGAGTCGTGCCTCCTGTTATCTTCTCTCCTCTTAAAGGCTTGATATTAATGTTGCTTTCTGCAGTGAGCTGAAGAAGGGTACACCTCAATCTCCACTTAGCACTCTGCAGGTGGTTATGTTTAGATACAATAACCTGAGACTCTGCTGGCTTGCTTGAAATACTTTATGTAAGTGAAAGAAAGACGTTGCCACACTTCTTCAACAAACAAGGAACAAGTTTATTAGTTACTGTCTTCTCAGCACATAACAAAATAAGTTTCTTATAGCAACTACAAATGGTTCACTTCTTTAGACTTTTCCTTCCTCTCAATGAACAGTCCCAGCTTTCTTAACTAAGCCTAAGGACTTCAGTCCTTCATGGATTATTGCCTACAGTCTAGAGCCGTGATGGCGAACCTATGGCACGGGTGCCACAAGTGGCACGCGGAGCCATATCGGTGGGCACGCGAGCTCAGGTCCGGCGTGCATGTGTGCACTAGCCGGCTGATTTTCGGGCCTTCTGGGCCCACTGGGAGTCGGGAAACAGGCTGTTTCCAGCCTCCAGAGGGGGTGGGGAAGGCCGTTTTCGCCCTCCCCAGGCTCCTAGAAAGGCTCTGGAGCCTGGGGAGAGCAAAAAATGGGCGTGCCATTGCATGCTGGGAGCAGTGGGGTCATGCATGCATGTGCGGGGGTGCATGGAATTATGAGTGTGGGCACGCACACACGTGATCCCCCGCATTCCCCCCCCTTTTGGCACGCGAACCAAAAAAGGTTCGCCATCACTGGTCTAGAGTATAACCGTTTAACTCTCTGTACAGCTAACCCCTTGTCAGTTAACTCCAGGTAGAGATCCTAACGGTCTCCCAACTCCACCTTTTATATCTCCTAGCTCTGCTATCTTCGATTTGATTGACTGACTTCTCTTGACGGATTCTATCCCCCCTCCCTGCTGGAGAGCTAGGATAAACTCCTCCCTTTACCTACTTACCATTCAATGTTAAAATGGTTTGGTTCCACATTTACTTGTGTAGACAATGTGTTTCCACAACACTTTAACTTTAAAATTTAACCCCTTGGAGTCAGGACATGTATGTGGGCTCCACGATGACCATTTGTTTAACCACTGCTTGAAGTTACACCAAAACTGAAAAAAGTGACTTACGACTGTTGCAGCTTCCCCATGGTCATATAATCAAAATTCTGGGCGCTTGTCAGCTTGTGTGTATTTACAGTGGTTGCAGTATTCCAAAGTAACATTATTGCGACCTTTCCAGGGGACTCTCAACAAGCAAAGTCAACAGGAGTAGAATCCAGATTTGCTGAACTGTGTGATTTGCTTAATGACAGCAGTGATTTGCTTATGGGTCTGAGCAAAAAAAGATTGTAAAATCACAGGGGTGAAATTCAAAATTTTTCCCTACCGGGCGTGGCTTGGTGGGCGTGGCAGAGAAAGGATACTGCAAAATCTCCATTCCCATCCCACTCCAGGGGAAGGATACTGCAAAATCTCCATTTCCATTCCACTCCAGGGGAAGGATACTGCAAAATCCTCATTCCCTCCCCACTCCTGGGGGAAGGATATTGCAAAATCTCCATTCCCACCCCACTCTGGGGCCAGCCAGAAGTGGTATTTGCTGGTTCTCCGAACACTCAAAATTTCCGCTACTGGTTCTCCAGAATCTGCTGAGAGAGGCGCATCTTACCAGTCACTGGCAGCTCTGGATCTTGCGGCTTTTTCGAGGTTTTCTAAAAAAAATAAAATGCCTCTCCAGACAAGCTGGAAAACTTCCGAGAGGGAGGGAACAGTCGGGCAGCACTTCCCCCCACTTCCCTGTGCGCATGCAAACTCGCAGCCTGCAGCAACTTGTGTTCTCGTGAGTGCGAGGCAATTAACTTCGTTCTCTTTGAGAGCTGCTTTGCACCTTGTTTGGGGTGACATTTGCAGTGCCAAAAGTTCGCAAAAAATTCCCTCCCCCCAAAAGTCCAAAACAAGATGGTGCATGCACAGTGCCGGAAACTGCTTCTGCATATGTGCAGAAGAAGAAAAAATGGGCAGAAGAAGGAAAAAATCCCCAAAAAATAAAAAATAAAAATCAATTTTTTTAAAAAAAAAGATGGCGGCACCCAAGGTCTGGCACCAACAGAACCGGTTCGGTGATGTCACCAGCGGATTGCTACCGGTTCAGGCGAACCGGTCCAAACCGGGACGAACCCACCCCTGATTTTTGTTTGTGTATTTCATGTATGAATTAAGGCTGGCCCTTATTTTATGCTTTCATTTTACAAGGTGGAATTTGCTTCTATACTATTGCTGTAAACTCAACTTTGTGGTGGTGTTTTTTTGTTTTGTTTTTTTTGAATCGCACACCCAAAAAATCAGTTTTGTCAAATATTGCAACAGGAAAGCATAATAATGTAGTTGTTGCTGCCAGAATAGTGTTGACCTGTATAACTTTGAAATACTTTACTTTCCAGAAGTGCTTATTTCTTAGAACCAGATTGAGCAGAAATAAGTGATGCCAGTTGAAGATACTGTACATTAAAAATATAATACGGTGTAGTTAGCGATCAAGTTTTACTTGCTATTTTTCTGTGGAATGTGGAAGAATATATCTTTACAAAAGTAGGAATGAAATACCACAGCCCTGCTATGAATAACATAATATGATAATACTGCAGCCTAAAACAGCTCAGCAGTTAAAGAGTTAGGATTTTAAAATATGCCATCAAAGTTAAGAACAAGATTTTTTCATGGATTATTTCTGCATGAGAGAATTTTCTAGAGAAATGTAATGAAAAACTGTTCTGCATTTTGACCTTTTGTAAATATTCCAAGTTTTGCATCTTCTAATCTATTGAATTGGTGAGATTCTCAAATTAAGACATGCAGAATCTTAATGGCCAAACTGACATTTTGCTAAACCTTGCTGGTTGAGTACCTGAACTTGATTAGTTTTCTAATGGGCTCGCTTTGCTGAGCCCGAGACACCAGTGATCATTGTAGTTTAGTTTTCTGTGAAGTGAAGTGTTTGCACTGCAAACCTCTTTCCAATTAAAAGGTGATGGTATTCAAGTAATGGAAAGTTGTTTTATTGCTCCCATCTCTTGACATCCATGGAAATAGTAAGTCTTTAAGAAAGTGATATAATTTGCATTTTTACAGCTTTTTATTTTCTATAGCAAATATTAATCTTAAAAAATGAAAGTAATCTCTTATGTGTTGAGATGACTTGGATGACAGAAAACACTGATCAGCAAAACACCCCATGCATTACTGAAGTTTATGACAGCCAGAAATATTTGCTTCCAAAATAGGACAGAACTATTAAAGATAGCATTGTCCCACAGGTAAATAATTCTTCTTTTCATGCATATCAATTTGTTTTCTGAGTAGAACACCCTAATTGTAGCAAAGATATCATAGCAATGAAGAGAACTTGCAGATAAAAATAATTGTAAAGTACAAAGGATACATATCACATACCTTGATGGGCTATACTTTTTAAAATGTCTAGAATACAATTCTAGAATATTGAAAGAGCTAAGTAGAAATGTCACAATTGGAGTTTGGGTACTATTTTTTGGTTGATAGAGGCTGAGGACCTTGCTTGCTGATTATTGATTCTTGATTTTCTGTCGACATAAATAATCTGTACAGAAGCTGTTCCTCTGATACTTGGCCAGGGATCCCACATCTGAATTATAGCATTTATTTGGCTTACAAGCAAACAGAAAATACATTGCTTAATTATTCATTGCAGATGTATTGTTGCAGGAAATTAAGACATAAAGAAACAAGTAAAATTGTTACTGAAGGAAGTGATAAACAAAACTAAAAGTGGAAGGAGTCAGAGTGGTGTTTCCGAAATATCAGGGACTCTTCCTCAAGAATATATTTAACACATTCTGAAAATAATTGGTTAAGTTGTTCAACCCTTTAAGCTTCTCACTCATCACACATTATGAATAGTGCTGTATTAGCTTGTAAGTTAGATTTAATTTGTTACTTAAATTATCACATTGGAAAAATGTGAGAAGCCTCTCTCCATTGTTTATCCTCAGTGAATTTCTAAATTGAAGTTGGCAAACTCACACTTCATTATTAACATCCTTGATTATGTTGGAGATGTTGAATTTGGTTGGTAAATTCCCACAAGGAGAGACTTACCGGTAAGAGTAAGAGCTCTTACCGGTAAGAGCTGAGGTGGCGCAGTGGTTAAATGCAGCATTGCAGGCTACTGCTAGTTCAGCAGTTCAGCTGTTCAAATCTCACCGGCTCAAGGTTGACTCAACCTTCCATCCTTCTGAGGTCGGTAAAATGAGGACCCAGATTGTTGGGGGCAATATGCTGAACTCTGTAAACCGCTTAGAGAGGGCTGTAAAGCACTATGAAGCGGTATATAAGTCTAAGTGCTATTGCTATTGCTATATCTTTTTAAAGGAGGGAAGGTGGATTTACCTTTCCATTCGCCACTATTGAGCTCTTAATCAAGGGGAGAAAAATAATCAGTTATAGGAATTTCCGGCTGTTCCTAATAGCAAAGCCTATATGAAATAATTGGATTGCACAGTACTTTAAGAAAAGATTTGTATTTTAGTCTTATTTTCTGATATTACGGTTTACAATCTTGGAATATTTGTTGCCTCTCTCATAATACCACCATGCAGGTGGTTTTGCATTGAAATAGACTTGCTTCCCTCTGAAAAAAAATTCTACAAGTTTGAAGCAAGCAATATCTTTTGTTTTCCCTGATATGACATCCATATCAAATATCTGTATTTAATCCCAGAAGGCAAAAGGTGAGCCGAGGTGGCGCAGCGGTTAGAGGCAGTACTGCAGGCCACTTTAGCTGACTGTGATCTGCAGGTCAGCGGTTCAAATCTCACCGGCTCAAGGTTGACTCAGCCTTCCATCCTTCCGAGGTAGGTAAAATGAGGACCCAGATTGTTGGGGGCAATATAAATATACATTGCTTACTGGTGTAAATCGCTTAGAGAGTGCTTGCACTGTGAGGCGGTATATAAATCTCACAAATAAATAAATAAAAAGGAACAAAATACAATGAATGCAAAACATGTGAGGACAACTCATTGAGGATCACACCAGAACTGCTATAACTCCCTCCTCTAAAGGAGAGCAAAGCAGTATTTTACACAAGAGAAAATATAATTGCGATGAGAAGGCTGATAAAGTGCATAGCTAGTGATGTTAAGAACCATTTAATTAGGTTTAGTGGAAATAGTTATGTTTGTACTGAAATACATTGGTAATATTTTCATACAGTATATGAAATAATAATTGTTTTTATTGTATGCTACTCAGAGTCATGTATAAATGTTAGATAGATAGATGATAGATAGATAGATAGATAGATAGATAGATAGATAGATAGATAGATAGATAGATAGATAGATAGATAGATAGATAGATAGATAGATAGATAATCCCAAATTTAATTTAACATATAGTGCTTTATAGCTTTCTGCATACGTAATTTTCTTTGAAATATAGCATTTGTATAAGGTGGCTTGTGCATATAGCAAACATTAGCTTTTTTGTCCACATTTAGACAGAATAGAATAGAATAGAATAGAATAGAATAGAATAGAATAGAATAGAAAAAATCAAGTTACTAGGATTTATGACTAAGATGCTCATATACTGAAAAATTGGATTTAACTTTCTATCTTCTCCAGGATTTCTCTGACTTTCTGGATCTATAAACAAGCTTGATAAACAGTGATGATTTCCAATCAATCAATTTTATCACAAGTATGCAAACTGTTTTATTATATATTTCTTGACTGTTTTCTTGTGCTGAAACATCTCAAAGCCGTTTGCAATAAAAACAGCAGTAAAATGCATAATAATTCATTAAAGTATTATAAAACAATCTATTTAAAAACCAAATATACTTATTAAAAAGAGGTAGGGAAACGAACATACTTCCAACATTCATGTTGGGAAGGCCTGGTTGACAAAGTCAGGTTTCAGTAGGGACATAAAAAAATGTAATAATGGGAATCTCCTAAATTTCAGATGGGTTGCCTTCTAGAGCAGGGGTCCTCAACGTTTCTGGGTTGGCGCGGCCCGAGGGAGGCGCCTTTATGCACGTGTAACGAACAGAGCCGCGAACGTGCACACGAACGGGGCCTTAATTGCCCACATGATGCAAAAGGGCTACAAACGCCTGTGCAGTGCTACGACACTAGCACGAGTAAGGGTATGTGCACTCGCGACATTCCTAGCGCAAGTGGGGGGGGGTGCATGCATGCACTGGCCAACCACTCACACAGCCCGGTAGTGGGCCAAGGCCTAAAGGTTGACCCCTGTTCTAGAGAATAAGCATCACGTTAGAGAATGTATGGCTACAAACAGGTCCTGCCCTGAATATCCTAGTTACCAGCCCAGTCTACAGATAGTCCTCAACTTAAAACCACAATTAGGACCAGAAATTCTGTTAAGTATAAATTCTTAACATCTTAAAGTCATCATCTTTTTTTTGCCATTGCTGTTAAGTGAATCACACTGCCATTACATGAATCCAGCATTTCCCATTGATTTTGCTCATTGGAAATCAATTGGGAAGGTTGCAAATGGTGATCACATGACCCTGGTATGCTGCAACTGTCATAAATACATGCCAATTGCCAAATACCCAAATTTTAATCATGTGACCATGGGGATTCTTCTTCATAGTAGGGGTGAGGACTGGCCGTGTTACTTTTTTCAGTGCCATTGTAACTTTGAATGGTCATAAAATGAATAGTTGTAAATTGAGGATTACCAGCTGAATATACTGTATGTAACACTATCTAGTATGACCCTATGTGGGGAAGCAGTGATGTCCATGTTATTTTTAGTCCAGAATGGTCTCCTAAAGATGCAGTTTCATTAGGTCGATAGTTTTAATGGGTATTGATAATGACAGGAAATCAGAATTGCAGATTAACAGAGTTGGAAGGGACCTTGTAGGACATCTAGTCCAACCCCCCATCCAAGCAGGAGACCTTACATACCGTATTTTTCGGAGTATAAGACGCACCTTTTTCCTCCCTAAAAGTGGCTGAAAATTTGGGTGCGTCTTATACTTCGAATGTAGCTTTTTTTTTTCCAGCCCTAACTAGGTGCTTACAGATCTTCCCAGCTCTTACCTTGCAGGCTTTTTCATTGTTACTCTCTCAGAAGAATGTTTTCCAGCCCTAAGTCTTTGCAGGTTTTTTTTTCATTGCTCTACTTGCTCCAAAGAAGTTGCTTTCTAGCCCTAACCAGGTGCTAACGATCTTCCCAGCTCTTACTGGCTCTTTCATTGTTATTCTCTCAGAAGGTTTTTTTAAGTCCTAACCAGGAGATAAAATAATGTGCTGCAGCTGCTCCGAATAAGTTTTTTTTTTAGCCCTAACCAGGTGCTAACGATCTTCCCAGCTCTTACTGGCTTGCATGCTCTTTCATTGTTACTCTCAGAAGAAGGTTTTTTTAAGTCCTAACCAGGGGATAAAATAATGTGCTGAAGCTGACCAGACTAAGGATGCTAGCCAGATGAATACCTGGTAGGCAGATTGTTTTCCCCTATTTTCCTCCCCAAAAACTAAGGTGCGTCTTATACTCCGGTGCGTCTTACACTCCGAAAAATACGGTAATTTCTGACAAATGGCAGTCCAATCTCTTCCTGAAAGTCTCCAGTGATAAAGCTCCCACAACTTCCGAAGGCAAGCTGTTCCATTGGTTGATTGTTCTCACTGTCAGAAAATTTCTCCTTATTTCCAGGTTAAATCTCTCCTTGTTCAGTTTCCATTCATTATTCCTTGTCTGGCCTATAGGTGATTTGGAAAATAGCTTAACCCTTCATCTCTGTGGCAGCCCCTCAAATATTGAAAGACTGCTATCATGTCTCCCCTGGTCTTTCTCTTCACTAGACTATCCATGCCCAGTTCCTGTAACTGTTCTTCATATGTTTTAGTCTCCAGTCCCCCAATCATCCTGGTTACTCTCCTCTGCACTTTTCCCTAGAGTCTCAATGTCTTTTTTATAGTGTGGTGACCAAAACTGGATGCAGTACTCTAGGTGTGGTCTTAATAAGGCTTTATAGAGTGGTATTAGTACCTCACTTGATCTTGATTGTATCCCTCTGTTAATGCAGTTTAGGATTGCATTGGCTTTTTTGGCTGCCGCTGCACACTGCTGGCTCATATTTAGCTGGTTGTCCACTAAGACTCCAAGATCCCTCTCACAGTTACTCCTATTAAGCCTGGTTTCACTCAGTCTATATGTGTACTTTTGGTTTTTCTTGCCTAAGTGTAGGACTTTACTTTTCTCTACATTGAATTTCATTTTGTTAGATAGGGCCCAGTATTCAAGTCTGCCAAGATCCATATGGATCTTGAGCCTATCTTCTAGGGTGTTAGCTATTCCTGCCAGCTTAGTGTCATCTGCAAATTTGGTAAGTTCCCCTTCTATTCCCTCATCTAAGTAGTTTATGAAGATATTGAAGACTACTGGGCCTAAGATGGAACCTTGTGGTGCCCTACTCGTTTCCCTCTGTCCTATTAAGAAGTGACGTCTGGTTCCTGGCTGTTATTTATTTAAACCACAGTGACTACTAGTCACTAGCCTTTCTAGAAACAAGGCCGATTTTTGCATTTCTGAATTGTTAGCCAGTAACTCAACATTCTAAACAATTATTGATCTACACACACTCTAGAGAAAGAACATTCTAAAAAGTCCTTGCTGGTAGAATTGATTGTTGCCTCATTAAAAAGGATTCAGAAATCTATAGTTGTTAAATAGTAATTTTATGAAAAGTTACAGTTAAAAAGGGATTGGGCGGCCTATAAGAACTCTTAATAAAATAAATAAATAAATAAATAAAATAAAATAACCATTGCAAAGAAAAAGAAAAAAGTGCAGAAAAGAAAGAAAAATAGAAAAGGAAGAAAAAGAATATAGTAAACAAAAAGAAAAATATATAAAGAGATAACTTCTCCCTTCATCCCAACTATAAACAATTTTAGTAACATTGCCTCTTAAAATACAACAGATGACCTCTTATTTCCACATTCCATCTTTTATCTATAAACAGATCATAAAAGCCTCCATGTTTCGTCCTGATAAGCAGAAGTCGATTAAGGATTAGATAACAACTTCTATTTTAACCTTTATCAAATAAACTTACTTCATATTTCTTCCTTTCACTTTTAATAATCTTGATCTTTTAGTCCCTTCAAATAATGTCTTAGAATTTGATTTCTTTTCATTTTTACTTTGTGCCGTCTCATAAAATTCTTCAAAGCTTTAACAAGTCTCTTCTGTGTAAACCCAATAGAGGAATATTATCCAGGTCACTCTCTTGGTTTGTTATTTGTATATCCCTTTTAATTGGGATTCTTTGAGATAGAGAGAGAGAGAGAGTGTGTGTGTGTGTGTGTGTGTTTTGTGTATTTTGTGTATTTATTTATTTATTTATTTATTTATGGTTTCTTATATGCCGCCCCACTCCCGAGGGACTCAGGGCGGCTTACAACACAGGAAAAATACAAGAAAACCAATAAATGCAATTAAAATCAAAATATAAAAATTAAAAATTACAATATAAAAAAACCATTCAACCACCAGACATACCCGGGGGAGAGTGCAGATGGAATTAAGCTCTACCCCCTGCCTGCAGGAAGAGCCATGTCTTAACGGCTTTTCGGAAGGCCAGCACGGTGGGGATGGTTCGGGTCTCTGGAGGGAGTTGGTTCCAGAGCGCGGGGCCAGCCACAGAGAAGGCTCTCCCCCTAGGACCCGCCAGCCGGCATTGCTTGGCTGACGGGAGCTGGAGGAGGCCAACTCTGTGGGCCCTAACCGGTCGGAGGGAAGTATGAGGCAGAATGCGGTCCCGGAGATAACCTGGTCCTAAGCCATGAAGGGCTTTAAAGATGATGATCAACACCTTGAATTGGACCCGGAGACTAATGGGCAACCAATGCAGCTGGCGGAGTATAGGTGTCACATGGGTGTACCTTGGCACACCCACCACAGCACGCGCAGCCGCATTTTGCACCAACTGGAGTCTCCGGATACTCTTCAAGGGTAGCCCCATGTAGAGCGCGTTGCAGTAGTGTATGTATGGGTGGAGGGGAGATATTAACTGACACAGGTTCATAATCATCATGGAGAACATGAAATCTTCATCTGCCCCTGTCTGAGGAATGTCAGCATTAACACTGCAGTCCATCACTCACCTCAGCTATTTCATGATGAAAAGAGACCGGTAGACATCCCTATGGTCTTTGGATCACTGAAACAGCAAACAGTAAATATTCAAATATGGATGTAGCACGTGATCTGAAAGATGAAATTTCTATAGTCATAGGGTACAGTGAGAGTACAGGTAGTCCTCGCCTTACAGCCATTTGTTTAGTGACCGTTTGAAGTTACAGTGGCACCGAAAAAGTGACTTACGACTAGTCCTCAGACATAAGACCATTGCAGTGTCCCCATGATCACATGATCAAAATTTTGGCACTTGGCAACAGGCATATATTTACAATGATTGCAGCATCTCGAAATCACAAGGTCGCCATTTGTGACCTTCCAGTTTCTTCCAACAAGCAAAGTCAATGAGGGAATTCAGAGTTGCTTAACAACCGTATGATTCACTTAACAGCTGGGGGGTGATTCACTCAACAACTGTGGCAAAAGTTGTAAAATGGAGTGTGACTTAATAACTGCCTCACTTAGCAACAGAACGTCTGTCTCCCAACTGTGGTTGCAATTTGAGAACTGCCTGTAATGCATTCCCCTCTTCTGTCAGTTTGCTCTGATACATGCTAGATCAGTGATGGCGAACATATGGCACGTGTGCCACAGGTGGCACACGGAGCCATATCTGAGGGCACAGGAGGCGGTGCCCTATGTCAACTCCAGCTGATTTTCGGCCTTCTTTTTGGCCGTTTTCACTCTCCCCAGGCTTCAGGAAAGCCTCCTAAAGGTTGGGGACGGCGAAAAATGGCCCAACAACTTCAGGAGGCTTTCCTGAACCCTGGGGAGAGTGAAAAACAGCCCAACGGGCCTACCGGAAGTCCAGAGGCTTCAGTGAGGCTTGTACGTATGCGTGGGGGGCAGCGCAAGGGGTTGTGCGGATGTGCAGGGGGCAGCGCGGGGGTTGTGCACATGCACGGAGGGAGGGCATTGCATTATGGGTGTGGGCAGGCGCATGCATGCTATCGCGTGTGTACACACCCTTTTGGAACCTGAACCGAAAAAGATTCGCCATCACTGTGCTAGATCATCCTTTTCAGCCAGGATTTAGCCAGGTAAGAGCCTACTTGGTATAAAGGTAGTTCTCAACTTACAGTATAACCACAAGTGGGACTGGAACGTCTGTTGCTAAATGAGGCAGTTAACTGAGTTGTGCACAATTTTAAAACCTTTTTTTTGCCACCTTTCTTAAATGAGACATGCCAGTTAAGTGAATCACATGATCGTTAAGCAAATCTAGCTTCCCCGTTGACTTTGCTTGTTGGAAGCCAGCTCAGAAAGTTGGAAATGGAGACCACATGACCTCCAGAATGCTGTGACTTTTATAAATACATGCCGATTGTCAAGTACTCAAATTTTGATCTTGTGACTTTGTGATAATATAAAGTGTGAGCCTGACACTGGTGAACAGTGTCTTCTTTTACTTCCCAATCTGGTCTGCAGCCCAGGTACGAACCAGGTGCAAGTTTACTGAAATTTTAACGCAATCATAAAATTATGGAGGAAGAATTGGACTAACTGTTCCAGCTGTTAGTCTTATTTATATGAATAATTGAAAAGACTTTTCATAGTCCGTAAAGAATTTTACAGAAATCTGTTTGGACAATTTTATCTTGCTCATAGACAGAATTTATCATCATATAAGATAGTCCTCACTTAGTAAATGGGAATAGAATTTACATCACTAAACAGTGCAGTTGTAAAGTGCAATGTCACGTTACTACATCGATATTGATGGCAATGCCAGAAGTCTCATTGCTGTTAGGAAGCAAGAATAACCAAAGGACCTCACATGACTTCAACTTCTGACTTTTTGCTGGCTTCCAACAACAAAAATTAATGGGGAAGCTGGCAGGAAATCACAAGTCCTGGGTGGTTTGCAAGAAGCCCAGTGTGGGTGAGTACTATGATGTGTCTCTGAATAGATGGGTGGCTGTTGTAGGTGATGTGAGAATGACCAGGTAGGGAGGTATGTCCTGCAGAGTGTTGGGAGGGACACAAATGGCAGTTTCTGGCGTGAGCACAGCTGTGTAGGCAGGTGTGTGCTATGGGGGGTTGTGGTATGCATATGGTACAGATTATTAGATCCCCGGGTACTTGTTTTCCATTGCCAGACTTCCTCAGAAGGAAAAGTGGCAGGAGCAAGATAGACTTAGAGAAACTATTTACAACTTTCCCTACTAGTTTCCCCATTGACTTTGCTTGTAGGAAGGCATCAGATTTCAAGTGATCGTTATGTGACCATGGGATGCTGAAACGTCATAATTGCAAGCCAGTTGCCAAGCACCCAGATTGCAATCATGTGATGGCTGGAACTTTGAAGGCCCGTCATAAGTACCACTTATTCAGCGCCATCATAATTTTGAATGGTCGCTGCACAAGTGATTGTTAACCTGAGGACTACCTGCAATTCAGAAACCCTAAGGAGACTATCAACATTTAATTAAAGTATCAACATTTAATTAAAGTGTTCTTAATGAAGATTTCAATTTCCATTGAGCACATGTTCCAGATGATATGGAGTGTGTTACAGTGCGGTGTACTCCTTATCGAGGGAAATCCATCCCTGCTTTGGGATTAATATGCTGATAGTAAAACGAAAGGAACAATTTTTATAAATAAAGTAGTAGAGCTGGGTTTCCTGAACATTTTAAAGATTCTATGAGACAGTTGCTTTAAGAGCAACCCACTGAGCAATACCCAGAGAGAACATTCTTTCTGGTCATAATTCTTCATAATACAGGCAGTGAAACTTCTGTTGTTCCATGATTCCACTGCTAATATGATAGCAGAAACAGGAAGAAGAGATAGATAAAAAAAGACTTTAGATCAAAATTCTTCTAATTATGCTGATGTTCTCTTAGAAATCATGTGTACCGCTGGATATATACTCCTAATGGGGAGGAAAAGTATGGAGAATAAACACAGCTGGAAAAGAAAATAATGAGGGAAAAGACTCAGCTTTTTTCTCTGCTAATACAAGCCTAGCAGTCTTTAGATTTGGCTATTTCTCCTTGTCTCTACAGCTATTGCTTTGTTTTCAGTTTCTATATTTTAATTCACCATGATTAATTCAATTACTAATGAAAGCTTTCTATATCCCTATAAAGGGATTCAACTTGTCATAGGTACTGGTTTTTGAAACACTATAAAATGCGACTATTCCCATCTATAGCAATTGCATAAACGTATAACTGTAAGCTGCTCACAAACCCAAAGGCTATAATGTTAAGGTGGATTACGCTGGTAAAATATTTTGTGAAGCTCTTGCATAAATGGCCTGTATACGTGTGATGCTTTAGAAAGGCTTAGAGTCTATGTTTGACACGAAGAGCTTCAGAAAATGCCTGAATACCTCAGCTCCTTAATCTCAGGAATCATGACACCATAGAAATGATTCTTTTAAACAGAACCTAAAGACTATCTTCTAGAATAGCACTTAGACTTATATACCGCTTCATAGTGCTTTACAGCCCTCTCTAAGCGGTTTAAAGAGTTCAGCATATTGCCCCCAACAATCTGGGTCCTCATTTTACCGACCTCGGAAGGATGGAAGGCTGAGTCAAACTTGAGCCGGTGAGATTTGAACAGCTGAACTGCTGAACTAGCAGTAGCCTGCAGTGCTGCATTTAACCACTGCGCCACCTCGGCTCTTATATTTGTATGTGTATCCTAATAATGTTAGAAAATATATAATTGTAAGTCCGTGTTGAAAGACATATATTTTTGGCAATAGATGACTCAGTAAGGTTGGGTGGAACAATGATCTCATTATAGTGACCCAATATTTCTCTGTTCTCCTTCTCTCTTTGGGGATAAACACTTACTGATTATCTGTGTAACGTTGAATCTGTTCTGGTCAGTAGAGAACCATATCACTATGACCATCTCTTCACCCTATAGTTCTGGGAACAAACAGAAAGCAGGGCAGCTACAGAAGATATTTTATCATGGTTTGTTTTCTTGTCACCCTTAACCTGTAGTATACCTGTCTTTAGTTCCTTTCCAAATTGCCTTTAAATTGCAATCCTTGGCATTTTTCCCCTTCTGCCTCCTGCCCCTAGTGGACTGAGTTTAATATTTCAATAACATTTCAGTTACTTTGATTAATGAGTTCTGTGATGAATGACTAAAGATATAAATATAAAAATAAATTTTGAAGTAGGAGTTACCTATAAAAGATATTTTTAGAGACTGAGGAGCAAGAAAAAAAATGTTGCTCAGCATTACTGAAGATGCTATGCTGGCAGATTTCCTGGGGCAAATATAATTCATATTTGTTTGAGAGGCTGTTTTTCAGCAGAAGGAACATATACATTTTTTCCTTTAATTTGTCTACTTCAGGTTTTGTTTTTCATTCTCAGATAATAGTATTTTTTTTACTCAGACAATTTCTTTTACTCAAAATAAACTCCATTGGTTCTAGAATTTTGCATTTACTAACAATATAGTTAGTTTATTTCTCATGATTATATGCAAAAATATGTGATTTATACAGATCCATTTAAGAGCCTGGTAATTTACCTAATGCATATTTTTAAAAGTACATTAATCAGTTCGGAAGAGTTAATTTTTTTATCTGGAGATAAAAATATACACATCTTAGTGCTATTAAAAATACTTGGTTTAGTGTCTAAGCTTACAATGACATTGAGTTCTCAAAGCAAAAACAAAAGCCAATTTAAAACGATGCAAGCAAAACAAACGTTGTAAGGCAGCCTCTGTGTTGAAACTGACAGTGTTCTGACACTGCCCCTGTTATTTTCTACACAAGTTCAGCAACTAAAATCTGACAGATGGTTTTAAGAGAAGTAATATCAACAAGCCTTTTTTCAAAAAAAAAAAAAAAAACAGCAGTTGAGACTTCAGGTTGAGTTTAATAAAAGTTTGTGTAATATGGCAAAACTTGTTTTTGCAATCAAACTGTTAGGAAACCCAGTCATGATAGGTGTTCTCTAGTAAAAAATAGTTGATAGCTGAATTGTAATATGGATTACAATAATATATTGCCAGCAAATCCCTTGTCCAAGATAACATTTTGGGAGTTTTATGAATGGCAGTCTGGAAGACTCAAACTAATTTGTAACTCAGACAATATGATTGTTTTGACACATCAAGACAAATTCCATTCTTGGTAGGAATCATTTTGTGCCACCTTAAGTTTGTCCTCTAATCCCAATGGACTATGAACAGATTAGAACATTGTTCAAGCAAAGTGCCAGGAATATTGATTTGTAAAGAGGCTTCAGTCACGCTCCATCCTACATAATCCCAGGAAGACAACAAAAAGAGTTGGGCCTGCTCCATACATGTTCATGACAGTGTCCTAAAACATCAAAAGAGCTGTTACATTGGCTTATTACAGCTGGGCTATTCCTTATGGTATGGGGGAAATTGAGACATTAGGAAAAGTGTTCCTTTGCTGCCTCTTTTAAAGAGATCTCCGGGCTTTATACATCTTCCCATTCATAAGATGATTCCCTGGTAGGATGGAAGCTGATTATCTTAATCTCCTTTTAGCTGATCAGAAAGTGGAGGTTTCGGGTATTGTAATTAGATTTTGCAGACTAGCTGAGATTGAATGTAAACAACTGCTACAACTAAGGTGATCTCAAACTGATGTCTTAGGTTAGTACAAACCTTCCTTTCATTTTAGCATATTATTTATAAATAAAATAAATTTATTTAATTCTGATCTACTTCACTATCTTAATGTCTCTCTCATTGGTTTGATGTTTTAAACATTTTTTTAAGAAATAGGAAAACCACTACTAGACCTTTTCCTTAGACTAAGAAGCTAGTTTAGCCTAATAAATATTATACTGTGATTTACAGATTTTAGTACTGTAAGTGCACTAAGAATAGCTTCTTAGTTATACCAATTTTTTCACTTGTACTCCAATTACAGATTAATGTATCTTTTTTATTTTTTCTTACTCTTATCTTCACATACTTTAAAAATTTAATTCTAAAGAGATATTAGGGTAAACGTAAACTGCAATTCTATTTTAGTAATACTCTAAGTTTATTACTGTTATCAGTACCCTACATTTAATTTTTTTTAGTTGTAATTATAATTTTGTTATTAAGTTGATCTGATCAAAACAAATAAAATATCAAATTTTGAAAACAAGCTTTGAGGGGGGAAATGACAATAATATCTTACTAAATCATGCATAAGGATGTGCCATTTCTCCTGAAATGAGATTTTGTGAAACCTCAGAATTTTCTCTGAACTGTTTTTCATCAGAAGTTATGACATTGCATTCTCAGTGTGAGTTCTACATAGAACTTCAAAATGTGTGTGTGTGTGTGTGTGTACACACACACAAATACATACATACATACAGAAACTTTAGGTTAAATATTGATGCTTTAAATCTTATACCAAATACCAAATATTCTGTTTCTAAATCCTTACACATTACAGATAGTCCTCCACTTACAACCCCAAAATTTATATTGCTAAGTGAGACAGTTAAGTGAGTTTTGCCCCATTTTACAATCTTTCTGCAATTGTAGTTGTTAAGTGAAGCACTGCAGTTGTTAATTTAGTAACACAATTGTAAAGTGAATCTGGCTTCCCCATTGACTTCGCTGGCTATGCAATGATGTTTCTTACACAAATAAACAAATATTGACTTCGCTTGTCAGGAGGTTGTAAAAGATGCTGTCATAAATATGAGCCAGTTGCCAAGTATCTGAATTTTGATTATGTGACCATGGGGATGCTGTAACGGTTGTAAGTGTGAAAAATAGTTATAAATCATTTTTGCAGTGTCATTGTAACTTTGAACAGTCACTAAATGAATTGTTGTAAGTTCTAAATAACTTTATATATGTAAACCTGAAGTTGTACTTGAACTGCATGATCTTTAAACACTGATTCATTGCACGTGCACGAATTTCTAGGAAACAAAGTGGATTTGTATGTACAGAAGTAACTAATGTAAAAGGAAAAGTGCAGATTTTAAACATCAGTTCTGTAAATCCCATCCATCTCCAGAATGAATTCTATTGAGAATAATTATACAATTGCCCTGTAGCAGGACACGTAAACTCTTAACAACTTGTCAGTGATTTGTGCTGTTCTTTTCTAATTCTTGCCGCTTCCTACATCCAGCTGTATTTGAATATATCTTTCATGAATACCAGATCATCTTGAACTCTTGGTCTTAGATGTCTGTCTGTCTGTCTGTCTGTCTGTCTGTCTGTCTGTCTGTCTGTCTGTCTGTCTGTCTGTCTGTCTGTCTGTCTGTCTCTCTCTCTCTCTCTCTCTCTCTCTCTCTCTCTCTCTCTCTCTCTCTCAAGAGAATTGTATTTCATTCTGCTTTTGTTATTACACTTAGTATAATGTCTTTGGAAGCCCACGAATAATTCCTAACAAGGTATACTGTACATCTGAATGTTTGAGCCAGATTGATATTTCAGATTCATATATCCCAGACTTATCACCTCATTATTCCCTGCCCACATTCACCCAGACATTTTTTGTATGTCTCTTCTCCTGTAATATTAGAGCTCCCTGTCCTTCTTTGTGGTCTGTTCAGCTCTGAATTCCGTGCCTGCAAAAAATGTAATTCAGGAAGCTTCTAAAGCTGAAAAAGAGTTTTGGCATTCTAAGCGCCTCTCCCAGTCACACAAAGCTACATGTTTTCAGCATATCCACTCAGTTTTTGATGGCAACAGGGGAAGCATCAGAAACTGTTCTCAAATAAAGGAAGAAAGAACAATGGATTTTTCCATGTGCTTTTTCTTTATTAGTTTGTTCTGTTTGTCATTTCCCTCTAATTTATAATTTATTGTTTTGATGAATTAGTTTCTTTTTCCTTTATGTCTTTGGTGTATTTGGCATTTTTAATCATTCTCAAAGTTCTACATTCCAGAAGATAGTAGGTATATGCAAAGGCATTTCTTCTTATGAGAAACAGAAAAATTAATATGCAACAAATTCAATTATCTGTTTCCCTGGCTTGACCTAAGCGACCCCATTAAAACTTGAAGAAGTAAGCCAGAAGGTTGTATCATAAAATGCTGACATTTTAGAACAACCTCCACTTCCTCTCTCATCCTTTCTCTTCTATATATTATCAGAATGTGCAGGTAATTAATGCTGCTTGAATTCCAGATTATAGTTGATCTTAGCTAACCACAAAAAGTTAAGTGGAAAGTTATTGGAGAAACACTGCCACATAGTCTGTTGAAGAACCTCATAATTTGGCCTGGATTGCAACAAAGAGGAAGTCAGAAAAATAGGACATTAAACGGTCTTGGCCAAATATGGTGAATTGGGTTAATAATAACAATAATAACAATAACAGAGTTGGAAGGGACCTTGGAGGTCTTCTAGTCCAACCCCCTGCTTAGGCAGGAAACCCTACACCACTTCAGACAAATGGTTATCCAACACCTTCTTAAAAACTTTCAGTGTTGGAGCATTCACAACTTCTGGAGGCAAGCTGTTCCACTGATTAATTGTTCTAACTGTCAGGGAATTTCTCCTTAGTTCTAAGTTGCTTCTCTCCTTTATTAGTTTCCACCCATTGCTTCTTGTTCTACCCTCAGGTGCTTTGGAGAATAGCTTGACTCCCTCTTCTTTGTGGCAACCGCTGAGATATTGGAACACTGCTATCATGTCTCCCCTAGTCCTTCTTTTCATTAAACTAGATATTGGAACACTGCTATCATGTCTCCCCTAGTCCTTCTTTTCACTAAACTGCAACCGTTCTTCATATGTTTTAGCCTCCAGTCCCCTAATCATCTTTGTTGCTCTTCTCTGCACTCTTTCCAGAGTCTCAACATCCCTTTTACATCGTGGCAACCAAAACTGAATGCAGTATTCCAAGTGTGGCCTTACCAAGGCATTATAAAGTGGTATTATCACTTCAGGTTGAAAGAGTCAATGAGAGGGAGAAGCTGACAAGTGAAGATAATGTTGTACTCTAATAAATTATCCATGTTTCCTGTTCTTCCTATTTCTTCCTTCTCTCTTCCCCCACCTTTAGATTACGATGTTTAACTTTGTAAATGTTTTTAATCATGTAAAAAGACAAAACAGCCTAAGCTGAGTTGGTTCTTGGTTCTCATATTACTGCTCACCTGAAGAATGGGATAGAGTTTGAATGTAATGTTCTGACCATACAATGGGAAAGTAGACTGAGAAGAGTGGTTGGATAAGTTGTGTTTGATATGTAGGGGCTAGTAATTCTCCTATGAGTACCGGTATTCTGGGTTTAATAAAAATAATGTGTTTTGTATCTTGGAGTTAAACTACTAAAGGTTTATTGTGATTGTTTGATACTCTAATGAGGGGCCTGTGTGACTGTGAAATGTGACTGGGCACTCCAAAAGCCTGATGTAGTTGCAACAAAGGGAACAGAATCAAATGGCTATAAGAGCCATTATCTTACGTATTTGAGCAAATATCTGTGAGAGTCAAGTCTTTATAATACAATGTTGGAAAGATCTTGAGGCTGTGATTCCCTGTTCTCCTTGAAATAAAGAACTCAATGCATTGTTTTAAACGTCCTTTAGTTTATGTGTTTATACTTTACAATTCCTATTACATTATTGATGGAACAGCTATGAAGAGCACATTCTGAAGCCTTGACATCAATGCTCCCTGTAGAGAAAAGACTTCAAATAAAAACTTGAATTTTTTTAAGCTGTGGTCTTGTTATATCTGTTACAACAGGTTGATGATAGAATCATCTAGAAGAGTGTAACAAATCATTTATAGGCTACAGTACATTGGAGAGAAAGGGCATATTCTTCTTGAACAACTAATAATATAGTGCTGGTAATAGTGGTACACAGGGTGATTCCAGTTGAGATTTACATTGCAAGGGTAGCTTTCTGTTGACTGACCTTCTGAACAGAAAAAAATTATTACTTCCATCTGTTCTGTCATTGGAGAATCCCCTGGAGCTGCCTTTACCACATGCTCCAACAAACAGTGCAACTTATATCAAAGCAGATGGGAGTAAGACAAAACTGCTGAGGCCTTATCAGCGGTCAGAGTCTTTTATACTCTTTTTAAAAGTCTCATTCCCTTGGAATCTCAGGGTATAAAGGTGGAGGAAGATACCCACTAAAAACCTTCATTTGCTAGATTATCTCCGTACAGATGTATGACTACCTGGATACAGTTCAAAGATCTGTAAGAAACTTGTACTCCCCCCCATCCTCCCTCACCCCCAATTTTGCACAAACATCAATTATCATTGTTTCAGGTCTCCGGTTTTGATCAGTTATTTTCTCTACAGCTTCCCTGATCTCAGGGAATTTTTACCAGCATAAATTGATAGGTTAAATGGAAAAAAGTGAAGTTGAATATGCTGGGTCATATAATTAGTTTTCAGGCACTTTAAACAAATATCAAATGTAAAATAGAGACCTCAGCATGCATTTTTACAAATGTAGTAAAGATTCGGTTAACTAAATGAATACATAATGAAAGTTTTCTTCGTTCTAACCCTCTTAAGTATCATGAATGCTATTTTTACTTTACAGCTGTGGAGTACTGAAATAATCTTAAGTATACAGTGCAAAATCCCTCTAAATGTAGGGTTTGAAGCTAATCATCTAGGCATAAAGGAATATTTATGCCTTTGCTGGCCTCAAATCTTACACTATATCAGCTGACAACTTTTAGAATTCTTAACCAACACATGTAGACCCAACATATTTAGTTGGCACCTAGTTGGGAAAAGATAATCTAAAGAAAGCTCTCACGTGTTAGGAACTTCTCGTCTATTCATCCCAACGAGCTCAGTTTCCAAGCTGATTCTGGCTTTTAGAAAATGGAAGATAATACAGTACCACTGGAACATAATTTTAAACTCTTGTAATGAAAAATTGTGAGATTATTTCCCAAACCCCACCTGCATCTAAGTGGGGTGGGGATGGAAGTGTACGTTGTCTAATGCATTGAATGTTCTATGAATGCTGTCCAATCCCATATTTGAATTTTGTATTATCCTGAATTGAGTTGCGCCCAATTTTTGCTTGGCAGATTGTTGCAATTATAATATTAGAATAATGAGCATAGTAGCTACCTTAGCAGGAATTCTGCAATATTGTTCCTGTTCAGGGAAGAATGCTTTCATGCATGTCCGCTTGTAAATGTTCCAGATGGGAGCATGCAAAACCACAGATTAGTAAAACACAGTCATAGTTATAAGAATCAGCCTATATACCTTTTATTACAATTTACTGTTGAATTAAATTGTATTATAATTTAGGTGTTGATTCTTTGGGGCAATAAATCCAACATCCTTAACAGAACTCTTCTTTCCCTGTTCAGCCACTGCTTTGGCAGTGTTTTCCAACATCAATCCCTTCTAACTCGAGCTGAGGTAAATCTATTTAAGGTAAACAGATTAACACATTTTTCCATGTCTAACATGAGAACTGAGCGGTTGTCATTTCCCTAAAAGCATTGTATGTGACAGGCCCCAGATGCTGAGCTTCTTAGGACAGCTGCCTGATTTACTTGACTGAATTGGATTTACAGCTGGTGTCCGACTGTTCTTTGTTATGTTTATCTCCTGTCTCTGGGGCTAATCAGATTAGGTGATAGCATTATCTTATTGAGGATCCAATTTCTCCTGAGCTTAGGGTATGAGGTCTTTACAGCATTTTATGGTTTCTGAAGTGGGACTTTTGTGTGATCTGCAAAGGATGGTAGCTCTCTCTCTTTGCCCTCTGTGCTGCACTCAAAGAGAAAGATTAGTTATCACCTCAGGCTTCTTTAAATATAATGAGCTACTGTTAGTAAGTTGATTCTAATATAAGGCCACACAGCATCCCTTATAGTATAAAGCCGTGATGGCGAACCTATGGCACGCGTGCATGGGATCCCCCAGCAGGGAACAGCAGCGTTAGCACACATAAACGGCAGCATGCAGAAACGCCACCCCCTTCTCCGTTTCCATTCCCATTGCTGGGGGATCCCATGCAAAGAAAGGAACAACAGCGTTAGCACACAGAAACGGCAGCACGCAGGAACGCCACCCCCTTCTCCGTTTCCATTCCCATTGCTGGGGGATCCCATGCAAAGAAGGGAACAGGAGCGTTAGCACACAGAAATGGCAGCACGCAGGAATGCCATCCCCTTCTCCCTCAGGTTGCTGCTTCTGGGATTTGGGGACTCGGGAAACGTCTGGGTCTGGCTCACCCGGCTTCTCTTCCTCTCACAGCCAGCTTTCCCAGTCTAGTTTGCCCCAGGCCCCCATCCGTTCCCACCCCCGACAGCTGGACAAAGCTAGCAAAAAGCCAGTCCTCACCAGCGTCCAGCTTCACTGACAGCGGGCTTGCAATGTGAGTTGTGTTGCCGTCTGTGTCAAGCTAGACTGGGGAGGGAGAATGTGAGCGAGCACCGAGGAGACCGCGGAGGAGGGAAGCCAGGCAAAGGGGAGAGCGAGGGGCATCTGTAGCATGCCAGGCCTAGCAGACTTTCTAAGCCCGCATAAAGCAGGGACAGAAAGGGTGGGGGAGAGAGATCCGATCGTGTGTGTGTGTGTGTGTGTGTGTGTGTGAGTGTGTGTGTGTGTGTGTGTGTGTGTGTGTGTGTGTGTGTGTGTGTGTGAGAGAGAGAGAGAGAGAGAGAGAGAGAGAGAGAGATCCGATCCAATCTTGGAGAGTTATATCAGGGCTGGCGGTTATGTTCTCTCTCTCTCTCTCTCTCTCTCTCTCTCTCTCTCTCTCTCTCTCTCACACACACACACACACACACACACACACACACACACACACACACACACAAACACAAACACACAAACACACACACACACACACACACACAGAGAGAGAGAGAGAGATAGAGAGGTTGGATCTTTTCTCCCACCCGCCCCCTTCTGCCCCACCCACCAGAGACCCCAGGATTCCCTCCCCAACCTTGCCTGTCTCATACAGGCACCACCCACATGACTGATGTAGAGTTGGCCACACCCACTCAGTCACATGACCACCACCCCAGCCATGCCCACCAGGTCATTAGGAAGAACAGGTTGGCACTTTGCAATAAATAAGTTGGTTTTGGGTTGCAGTTTGGGCACTTGGTCCCTAAAAGGTTCACCATCACTGGTATAACTTTACATGAATAAAGTTTAAGTAGGTAATTGAAGAGTAATTGTCAGTATTAAAGTGCAACTGATTCCTCCTCTGAACACTGTTATAATGTGCTTGTTATATTGATATCTTCCAGTCTTCCAAATGTTGATCTTTCATCAGTCTTTTTAGACACCCCCAACACCATTCTGTTAATTGTACATTAATTTTATAATCTTACCTTACCTTCCCCAAGCATTTTGTCATGTATCTTGACAAAGAATGTGTGAAGTAAATATGAGCTATTATTAACATGTTTACAGTTGTGTCTGTAAGTTTTGTGGCTTACAGAAAATAAACTCTAAGCTTCACCCCAAATGTCTCACCAATCCTGAGTAGGGAATTGAATTGCAGAAAATGATTGGCTGGGAAACCATACCCATATAGAGCAGGAAATCCTTCAATTTGATACCAAGAAACTGAAATGCAAAGTCCTTAGCTTGGGCCGTAATTCATCAGTATCTATTGCAGTTCTATGAGATAGCAACCTGAGAGATTTCTGTTTGTAGTGACTGTCTTCTTATGTTTGGTCCTAAAGAAACCTGTATTTCCTGCCTCTACTTCCAAATACAAGTAATCTTCAACGTACAACCATTCCTGTGATGACCCGGGGCATGGCATGAGAGCAACACCACCAGAGAACAGGTCTAACTCCCCTTTATTGCTCCAACTTTGCCCCCAAACGTTCCCACATTCACTACAAATTCTGAAGCAAACCTCTCTCACGCACCTTCAGAAGCCTCTGGCTGCAAGTAGTCCAGTAAGCAAGGTTAACCAAACAGCAACCAGGGCCAGCAGTCCAATAAGCCAGGATGGCCCAAACATTAACCAGGGCCAGCAGTCCAATAAGCCAGGTTAGCTAAACAGTAACCAGAGCAAGAAGTTCAGCGAAGCAGGCTAACTGGCAAGCCCCACAAGACAGAGTACAGCAATCTCCAGGCTTTGGCAAGTGCACACGAGGCTCCACAGATTCAACACTTGTTCCTGACAAATACCCCTCCCACCAGCACTTCCTTACATCTCAGTCCCCAGGTGTGCCTTGTGAAAGGGGGCAGGGCACTCTCCTCCCTTGTAGTCGGCTCAATCCGCGTTGATCTCGCCGTCTCTCTTCCCTCCTTGCTCTCAGATCAGGAGGGGGTAGTCTTTGATCTTCTCCTGAGCTTTCCCTGTCTGCAGGCCTTACTAATTCAGAAAAGCCTTGCCTGGACTGACTCTGTCCTTCCCCAGTTTCCTCCAAGGCCAATGGAGCCGGCCTCTCCATCTCTGTCAGTTCTTGTTCCAGCTCATCTTCCCCCTCAGATTCAGACTCCCGACAGGGGCATAACAATTCCTTTAGTGATTGTTCAAAGTTATAAAGACACTGAAGATTGAATTATGACTTTTTTTCACACTTACAACCATCACAGCATCTCCGTGGTCACATGCTCAAAATTCAGACGCTTGGCAACAGACTCATATTTATGATGGTTGCAGTGTCCTGGGGTCACCTTTTGTGACCTTCTTATAAACAGTCAATGGGAAAGCCAGATTCACTTAACAACCATGTTATTCAATTAACAACTGCAGTTATTCACTTAACAACTTTAGCAAGAAAGGTCGTAAAATGGGTCAAAACTCAAATGTCTCGCTTAACCATAGAAATCCAGTTGTGACTGTAAGTCAAGGGCTGCCTGTATATTTACAATATTGTATTCATTTTAACAAAAAAGGATGTAATACCTTGTTTCCCCCAAAATAAGACATCCCCTGATAATAAGCCCAATTGGGCTTTTGTGTGTGCATGGCAATAAGGCCAAGCGCTTATTTCAGGGTTCAAAAAATATAAGGCAGGGAAAAAATATAAGGCAGGGAAAAAAAATATTTCAGGGAAACACGGTACTGGAATGAAGGATGTTTGAAGAGAGCATTTTATAAATTATTGAAAATTATAGGCAAGGATGAATGCCTTTAGTTTTGGCTACAAGGCAGGACTTGTATACCTTCTTGCCCTAAGAAGGAAAGTATTTCAGTCCTTCCTTTGCCTCATAAAGAGAAGCAATAGCCTTTCTCTTGCCCTGTCTTGAGAGTGGTGAACCAGAGCAAGGAGGAACAGTGGGGAACCCGTCACTGTACTTCCCCAGCTCATGAAATGGATTCTGTTTTTCTTATCCTCTGCCTATTTGCAATTTTCTCCATGCTCATGCCAAAAAATAAATATATAAAAAATAGAAGAGAATGACATACCTAAAGAAACACAAAGAAACAGACATGCAAAGAGAATATGGTTACCTATTGCAGTACCATTACAGACAGGGAGAAGAGCTGGACATTTCACAATTCAAGTTGTAAAGCCAGCCTGCCTTCACAATATTCCAGATGGCAAGCTACAAGGTCAAACATTTGAATTAATACTTTTTCTCAGGCTCTAGCAGAAGCTCATGGGTTTGGGCACATATGTAACAAGCAGATCTATCCAACCAGCCTCTGCAATAGAGGAAAATGTTTTCTCATTATAAATAAGGTAAAGAAACTGGAAAGGGCGAAATTTAGCATCTCCCCTCTGTCTCATATTAGAACTGGGATTTGTAGGACGCCGATTGTCCAGGTAACAGCTTGGCATAGAATTACCATATCCTTTAGACCAGCAGCCCCCAACCTTTTTGGCACCAGGGACCGGGTTCTCTGGAGGGAGGCTTTTCAAGGGACCGGAGGGGGCGTGGTTTTGCCTGCTGCCTGCATTCCTTGGATGGGGCTTCACCTGTTTGCACGGACCGGTTTCTGGCATGCCGCGGCCCGGTGCCGGTCCATGGACCGGGGGTTGAGGACCACTGCTTTAGACTAGTCTCTAGAGGAGTAGGAAAAAGTTAAGAATTGTTCTATGATTATTTTCTGTGTCTGCTAATAAATCTGTCGTGGCCTCTGATACTTAGGTTCTATGTACACACTCGGCATACTGCATATTTCCATTTAATTTGGATTTTCCGTGGGCACAGAGTTCTTCTAAATTAGGATAGGCCAGTGCCATCTTGTTTTGTCCAGAGCTCTGTGTAGTCCTGTATGTGCAATTCTATATTTTTATCTCCTTTGCTTCAACATTCTAGAGTCAGGAGATGGCACTCAATAATTTTTATCATTCCCCTTTTGTTTCTCAGTAAAAGCTTGGACTGTGAGAGGGGGCTTCTCTCTCACATATGATGATAGATGGAGATGATAGATAAAAGCATTGCCCTGTAAGATAGGTGGTAGAGTGGTAACTTCCAAGCAGCTATATCAACAGAGGCAGGAGGCTCATATTATCTAGCTTCTGGGGCACAGAGGGTTTGAGATCTCTAATCTTTCACTGTTTGGCCCAGACCTACCATGATAATGCTAAATTATGAAGGAAAATTGTCATGTCTGATGAGGAAGCGAAGGAGTCATATAATGTGTCCAAGGCCTATTGAGAGAAAGATAAGTTTTCAGATAATGACTTCTTATAGTCCTCGCTCTGACACCAGAAATTGTTTAATTGTGACATCTTTCAATGATCAGTCACCAAAGACAGTACAGATACAGCTTGTCTTCAGCAACATTATAGTCATGACGTCTAAGCAGTTCTAAGGTTATAATTGGTTGCTTTCTTCAGGTTTCAAGACAGAATGTTGTTAGAATACTGTTTTCAGAATTGCACAAAACTAACAAAACTTTTTTTTACCTAGCATTGACAAGCCAATATTAGCCCTGATTTGTAAATTGGTTCTCCTAATTTAAGAGACGTGTTCATAGATCAAACAGAATGTAGAATAGGTAAACTCAAAAGTTGAGGCACTTTTACACATGATGAACAGTGAGCACCTATTGCAATCAGTACCATAACAGGACAGCTGAAGTCTATAAAAACAGAGTGGAACTAGATCGAGACTTCAGATAGAGATCAAATGACTAAGTAACATTTTCAAAGAGGCATATATTTTCCATTTTAACACAATGCGTAAATGTGGTGTATCACTGAACACTACAGCTGAGTCAACTGGATTGTGTCAATAAGAATGGATCCTACATTTGGAGATTTCCATCTATTTTTAATGATGATAATAAAATATTAAATTGAAATTTAAAATTTAATAGAAATTTTAACACTACTCAAAGCGATCTTTCTTCCTTAGTAAGCTGGATTTCTGTGAACATTACGCAATTTATAGATTCATTTCTTTTCCAGTTGTAATTTTTTTTAATATTCTTTCGTCAAAACGTATTTTAGCCAACTCCATCTATTAGCATTATAAATAGTATTCCCACCCTGTATTACTTTATGGTTTGTAACCATAATATTAATATGTTGAATGAAACGGTTTAAGGTGTTCTTACAGATAGTAATTGGCTTATGACTGGTTTGCTTAGTGACCATTCAAAGTTATAACAGACTCCCCCAGGATTACCTGCAACTCGGTTCCAATGGTCATATGATTGGATGTCAGCTGCTTGGCAACCAGCCCACATTTATGGCTGTTTGCAGCAACTTGCAGTCATGTGACCTTGTTTTATGATGTTTTTGTCAAGAACTGTCATTTTACTTTCATCAAAAGCATCCCATAGCAAGCAATGGGTTTGTTTGCAAGACTGTAGCATTTGCTTAACAACTGCTGCAAAATTGGGTGACTCGCAACAGTGACCTGCTTGATGGCCATCATGACTTATGTTTCTATTCTGTTTTATGTTGTGTCATCCATAACTGCATGTATTCAGTGTTAGATTCTTTATTTGCAAATAAGACCAGTAAATAATAATCCCATAGTTATAGTTATAGATTTCTTGCATTTGACCATTGAGTGGAATTGACAGGCATCAAATAAATAACTACTGTATATTTATTTCACTTTCTGCCTAGTCTCTTCTGAAGATTTGTAGCATTTTGAAAAAGGTGAATGTTCCATTTCCATGCTGTCTGTCTGTCTGTCTGTCTGTCTGTCTGTCTGTCTGTCTGTCTGTCTGTCTGTATATCTATCTATCTATCTATTTATCTATCTATCTATCTATCTATCTATCTATCTATCTATCTATCTATCTATCTATCTATCTATCTATCTATCTATCTATCTATCTATCTATTTATCGAATTATATGTTGTTCCAATAATATTTTCATGTACAGCATTTTTTAAAAGATTTTTTTATCCTGCCATTATTATTTTCAGAAATAACTCAAGGCAGTAAGCATACCCAATACTCCTTCTTCCTGTGAGGTGAGCTGGGCTGAAAGAGAGTGACTGGCCTAAAATCATCATGCTGGTTTTCATGCCTCAGGTGGTATTAAATTCAATTTCCTGGTTTCTAGCCTGGCGCCTTAACCATAACACCAAACTTAGATTATATAACAACTGTTCTGTTTTCCGTGTTTATCTCTTTTGCCCAATATTCTGCATGTTGATCTTTCTGGTAATAATAAGCTAGCATTAAAATATGGAACAGTATATATACATTGTAAGAAATGGGACATGAATGATACTATTAACGTTATTGGATATCTGTGCATTAAAATTGCAGCTTTAAACATCGATGTCAACAGGTTGAATTATGCCCTGAAGGTGGGGAAAAAAGGCAAATTAATCTGGAACACTGCTAATGTATGCAGGTTATACAAAACTAAAGTCAAGGACAGAAAATAATTGCTCCTAATTTTTTTTTCTTTGGAATAAAATCTATTCTTCTAGAAGAAAAGCTTCTGTCTAGGATGTTGATTCTCTGGAACCGCTATTTGATAATGCCACTTGCAAATAGCTGCTCTGTAGTTCTATTCATTAGGCTTTGAATAGGGTCAAGAATCTTAATTAATTTTTCCTCACCAACTTTGACTTCTTATCTTGACTGAAATATATTTAATATTAGCAATATTTCCTTTGGCAATTGTGTTGAAATGATTCTGTACCTGGAAACAAAGAGAGGTTAACTGTTTGAAATTAACGCTTTTTAAACAGAAATATCTCTGGGTTCATATAGTACCATCCCTGAGATTCAAAAGAAATGAGCTCTTAACTCTTTTGGAAACTTTCCAAGCCAGTGTGTGCAGATGCAGTTAACTCTGTCTTAAAGCCAGACAAGTAATAAGAGAGACATTCCCTAGTTCAATGCTAAGAAATTAATTCCTGAAGTGCCAGCATAGGTAAAAGGAAATCATGCAGGAGTGAAAGACTGCTTACAAGTTACGTTTTCACGTGTGTCATTACATGCAGTGAAAATACATGAAGCAATTTAGAAAAGTCAAAATAAGGAACAAGAATTTTCATTCATATCCAACTTTGACAAGATATCTTTTCCAACTACCTTCCAGATGTTCTGCTGATTTCTGAAAAAAATAGATACTGTTCTGCAGAGTGTGAGTTGCAGTGGTATAAGTCTACTCATGGATGCATGAGGGAATATTTCTCTCTTACCATTATTAAATATAATTGCAAATGCAGATTTACACAATTAAGTAGGGTGAGTTGTAAATAACATTATTTCAAATATTCTAGCATTTGTGATCCATTTTAGTTTCATACTAAACAATCCTGTATGACAGAACTGATTTACAAACTTGTGAAAGAAAGAAATTATAAAAAGCTCTTCAAAAAGGAGTTAATTCTAATAGAATTATTGCATAAGATTTTAACATGAAAAAGTAATAATATGCCAAGAAAATTGTTTGTTCTGCTTTGGATTGGGAATATTTTCAGTTTGTTTTCCTAAATGTGTTTCCTTTAATGTGTTTATTTTTAATTCTTTCAAATGCTCCATGGGGTGCATTAGAGAAATGCAAGTTAAAGCAGGTGTGGGGAAATGAATTGGGCTCAAGGGCTACATTAATTCCCCACTCTTCCCCAGGATAACCCAATGGGCTAGGTTAATTAATTGATTAATATGTTAGGAATAAAGCTTTGTGAAGGGGAAGTTTCACCTTTTCTCTGTACTCCTGTAATGGGGTGTGGAAATGAGCTGAGGGGAGGGGGAGATTTTACTTAGGGAATGATCAGACAAGAGGGGGGAGCCCACAGCTGTATAAGGGCAGAAAAAAAAGCCTCAGAAAGGATCCTAGCCAGACTGCAAAAAGAGATGGTGGGAGGTTTGTTCTTTCAGATCTGCAAGATTCTTTTACTATAGCCATACAATTAAACAGAATTAGCTCATACCTGGGAAGGCTGATGGCTTCATCCCTGTCTTAGTGTAGCCTTCTTTTCTCCAATCAGGTGGAAGCTCCCAATTTGATTGATAAAACTACCAGAGAATTTAGGAAGATGGCCATGGCAGCTGCCATATGTCCTGTGCATTTCCTCTTCAGTGGAGTTCAGAAGTGCCATCTTCTACCAGTGATACGGGAAGAGAAAGATTATTTTTAGAGGCTGCATAGTGTGGGTTGATAATCCTTGTTTTACTTTTTTGCAGCATTCTGTGTCACTTTCTATGCATTTCCTACGCTGGAACGATTTACAAGGCATAAAGAAGAATAGATTAAAATTGTCTCTCTTCCCCTGTTTTAAGCATGCTCTCTCTCATGCATGTTCCAAATATGCTGAGTGGTTTGTGCTTTGCATAAAGCAGACAATACTGATTTCCAAGAATCAGCTATTTGCACTGTCCTTGAAACATAAGAGAAAGCTATCATAGATTCTCATTCAGCATGAGGATTCGCTTTTGCAATAGAGAAGAAGGTGGAAATTGTCATTCATGCATGCAGACCTTGGCACATTCAAAGGGATTTTTTCAGTTTTAACTTTTAGTTAAAGTATCCTTCGGTTGAGTTGCTTTTCTGGAAGCATCTTCTGTTGTAACTCTGTGTGTATGTAGCTATTGGACTCCTAAATCTTTATGATAGTGCCAGATGCAGGTTAAAAATTTAAGTATCCAGCTATTTTCCTGTTGACATTTATCTGTCGGTGGCTCCATTGCTAGTACCCTAAGTTAAACATTGAGAAGTGGTGGCTCAATGCTGCATGACATATGGAAATGTTCCCATCGTGGTTCTTTATTACTATGTCTCAGATGTGCTAGATTTCCCTGGAGATAGTTACATGCTGCGTAGTCTCCTGCTCTTTTTAAGACCCTAAAGGTACATGCCAGGGCGTCCCATAAATCATCAGATAAAAGGACGTTGCTTGTTTTTCATCAGTATGATGTCCTTTAAAGTGAGAGGAATAAAATACTGATCTTTTTGTGCTATTGTTGAGTTAATTTTTATGGAAAATTGTGGTTTAGATATTTGTCTCTTTAGGGAACAGATTTGCTCTTCATATAAAGTACTTATTAGTAGAAAAGTACATAAATGCATGCAGTGTTTCTTGTTTTCTTTCTAAAGCGAATTCTTGCTTATAGACGTTATTGCTGCAGAGGGACTTACTTGAGTTAGTAAGCTTATGCTTAAGCATGACTGCAAATAAAGAGATAGTTGGTTTCTTTCTTGAATATAAATCAAGACTATGAGCGTAAGTGATTTTACATGAAGTGGGATTCTAAATCTTTATTATTGCTATAACAAAATGAGGGTGTGCATGTGTGCTTATATAAACCAAATTGACTTTGGGATACATGTAAGTATGTTATTATAGGATGAGAAATGATTTTTGCTGTGAATAATTATAGTGAAACATTGAAAAATTACCATCACTGAAGATACAGAGGCTTACAGAATTCATAAAAATATTTATTTCTGTACAGAAAGTGAAAGTATGCATAAACTGCATATCTGATTTTTATATTCCTCTAAGGGTTCTTTTTTCCAATAATTTTATTAAAGATTATATTATACAAGTAAAACTCCTACAGCTACAGAATATAACAAATACATTTTATATTTGTACCTTTTTTAAAGAAGGAGAGTGCAGAAAAAGAAAAAGAGAAACTTTTCCTTTATCCCCAGTTTGTTTATTTGTTTTGTTTGTTTAAGAAAATTTATATAGCTACCCAACTCACTCTCAGTGGCTTACACAGCTAAAAACCCAATATAAATACGATGAAAAACAATAGCCTCCCACTCCAATGGTGACAACAACAGTCATTCAAATAATCCAGTGGTTCTCAACCTTTCTTCACCCTGGTCCCCTTTAAATACCTTTTGTGGCCACGGACTCTGGGCATGGACCCCCAAGATTTAACTCTAGATTTAAATCATAACATTTCTTCGAGCCTTTGTAGACCCTCTGTGATGACATTGCAGTTCCCCCAGTGGTCCACGGATCACTGGTTGAGAACCAGTGAAATAGTACATTTCATGGGACTCATTCCACTCTGGGTTGCCCTGAACCATTGGCAAAACGAGGTCATCAAGGCCTTGCAAAAAGGTGTCGGGGCCTGGGAGGCAACCTTATCTTTTACAGGAAGGGAGCCACCATGAGGAAGCCCGCTATATGACCTTAGGAGAGGGGACCCATAGCATTAGCTACATCCCCGCTTTGGTGGGTCAGGAAAAGACGGTCCTTCAAATAATTTGGTCCCAAGCCATGTAGAGCTATAAAGGTGACAACCAGCACCTTGAATTGTATCTGGAAGCAAATTGGTAGCCAATGTAGGTCCCACAGTAGAGATGACACAGGTGCACATATAGGTCTGTACAAAACCATGTGGGCCAGCCGCATTTGAACCAGTTGAAGTTTCAAGATACTTTTCAAGGGCAGCCTCCTATAGAACTCATTGCAATAGTCAAGACAGGAAGTGACTAGGACATAAGTGACTGTAAACAGGGATTGTTGGTCCAGGAAGGGTGTAACTGGTACACAACCCACAGTTGTTCAAAGGCTCTCCTGGCCACGATTGCCACTTGCACCTCAAGCAGCAGTTGTGAATCCAGCAGTACCCCCAGATTATGCACTGGGTATGTCTGAGGCAGTGACACTCCAACCAAGACAAGAGGTGGCCATTCTCTATGGACCAAAGAACCAGAACTATTTTAATCTTGTCAGGGTTCAGTTTCAGCCCTTTGCTTGCCATCCAGACCTTAACAGCCTCCAAGCATTGGGAGAGGAAGGTCACGGAATCACTTAACTCACCATGGGCCAAGACATTTAGCTGAATGTCATCAGCATATTGATAATACCTCAATTCATGGTGGTGGATGATTTCACCAAGTGGCTTCACGTAGATGTTAAAAAGACATGGAGAAAATACTAAGCCCTGCAGGACCCTTGAAAGCTGGGGACGAGGGGCAGACCTCTCTCTTTTCTATCAACAGCAAGTCAAAGCAACCACAGAGGAAGGAAGTGAACCAGGACAACACAGAGTCGTCGTCCCCACTCCCACCCGCCAAAGCTGCTCCAGAAGAATATCATGTTCAGTGGTATCAAAGACCATCAGTAGGTCAAGTAGAGCAAAGATGGATGAACTACCCCCATCCAACTTCTTTTCTTCATCCATTCATCCCCAGTTACCAGCTTATCACTGATGTGGCTAAATGTATAGAACATGAGCAAAGCACACATCTTCCAATATTTAAATGAATTGGTATAGATTTCATCACACTCCATGAAGTAGGTCTACAGAGGCATTATTTAGACACTTGATTATTGCATGTTAGGAAGCAATTTGTCCTATCTCCAGCCCAATAAATTGGAAAAAGTGGTTTAGAAATTTTCCCTTAGGATGTGAACTATCTAATTTCTTTTGTTTAAAAAAAAACACCCTGATTTGCTTATCCTTAGTATAATTTTGAAAATAAGATTTTAACACTAATAACTAAAAACTAATTTTGAAGACAAGTCGTAAGTAGCGCTTTAAAAGCCTGTTATAACTTTGACCAGTCATTAAATGACCAGTCATAACAAGTCTACCTGTAGTTCAGTGAATTAGAGAGATGCTATCTGAGCTGCTTCAGAATACTATCTGGATAACCTGGACTTTAAACATGCTTTATAGCCCCTGTTGCATTTACTCAAGGTAGTGTATATTTATTATTTATTTATTCATTTATTTATTTGGTCGTTTTTATATGCCACCCAACTCCTGTTATTTATATAATGTTATTTCCCTTTTTCCTCTGTGAGGTGGGTTGGGCTAAGAGGAATTGCTTGACCCAAAATCACCTAGTTGGTTTCCCTCCCAGAGGAATGACTAGAACTCATGTTTTCTTATCCAGTGCCTTAACCTTAAACTTTCCTGTTCTACAATGTTTAGACTGGCTTTCATATTTTAAAATCTACAATAAAATCTCAAACCTGTCATCAGAATTATTAAAAGCAGATTAAAGTAATGTTGAAGAAAAGCCTACCTCCTATGGTGAAGGAAAGTTCTATATTTCTTTTAAATGTTAGTAACAAACTGTATTTCTGAACTTTATCTGAAAGAGTGTTTAACATCCTCTCTAAGAATCTTTTCTATCCTACAGCCATTTTTACAAAGTTTATTGTCCAAAGAACATAGCTTAGGAAATGGGAAAAACATATTCTCTTGAATTTCTACATAGCAAGACCTCTTCATGTGAAGCAGCTGATTCAAAAGTAATTGGCAGCACACTGTGCTTTCCTACTGACCAGGTTTTCCCCTCTGCATGCAGAATTGCTTCTCTGTGTACAGTTGGCCCCTTGGCTAAATTATGGTGCATTTCATCATCCTTCAGAACAAATAATGTTTGAAAAACATGACTTTCTAATATGAAGCCTTTTTATTTAGCATTATTCAGTTTAGACTCACATCGCGAGGTATGCCCATATACTGTAGTTTGAATACCATATTTTTCGGAGTATAAGACGCACCAGAGTATAAGACACACCTAGATTTTAGAGGAGGAAAACAACCAAATGGTGTAGTAATATATTATTTAATAAAATACCAGTGTAGCAGAATACTTTTTACAACCATGTATACTTTTTACAAACTTCAAACTTGACAGCTTTAAGACTAATGGACTTCAACTCCCAGAATTCCTCCTCCAGTCATGCTAGCTCAGGAATGGGAGTTGAAGTCCACAAGTCTTAAACTTACCAAGTTTGAAGACTCTTGCACCCCTAACCCAGGGGTCTTCAAACTTGACAGCTTTAATATTAGTGGACTTCAACTCCCAGAATTCCTCCTCCAGTCATGCTACATGGGGTAATTAGAAGGCAAAAAACAGCCCGTATTTCGCTCGTGGGTTTTTTTTTTCAAAAACAGGGCATGCAGAGGGTTTGGGAAGCCTTCAGAGCACTCCTAGGGGGTGGGGGAAGGCAAAAACTCCCCCATTTTTGCAAAAAACAGCCAGTTTTTCACAAAAATTGGATGCGGGTGCAGGGCTTCGGGAGGCCAAAAATGGCTGTATTCAGTGTATAAGACGCACCGACATTTCCACCCTCTTTTGGGGGGCAAAAAGGTATGTCTTATACTCCGAAAAATATGGTATATAAATAGTAACTGCCATGTATTTTCTGTTTGCCTGTCTCAAATGCACATTTTCTTCTGCAGTCCCTTCATTATTTTTCTGTGTCTCATTAAAATTTTTTGTGATGTTTGAAATGCCTTCTGTTCCTGAGGAGAAAGAGCATAGCTATTGAGCAGTGAAATCTTATTTGTGTATTTCTGCACAGATAGGGATATTTCCTAAGTGTAGATATTCATTGAGCATTGCGCACCTACTTGGACATAACTCAACCTCTTGATTTATACCTTTTAAAATCAAACCAGTTTGACTTTTCCTAGCTTGCTTGCAAGTTTTTAATTGAGTATAATTTACTTGGGAGTACCTATAAGGTTTCATGGTATACAAAGAAGTAACATTCTTGAGAATGAGGGCATAAATGTGTATAAATAAATAGATGTAAATTGTGTAAAAATTGTATAAATAAATACATATAAACAATGTTGGAAACCAAACCTTATCTACATTATTAGAAATAAATAATACTGCAGGTACATCTTACAAACTAAATTGGATTGCAAATGAGTTGTATAAATAGCAAGCATTCCCAATTAAAGCCCCAAGTGCATCAGAAAAAGATTATATAGAGAGGGAAAGATAATGTTGACTCGGAACATGTAATAAAGCAATAATTAGGTGTGAAAGCCAAATAAATTTGCCGATTTTTTTTAAAAAAATGCTCAGCTTATTGCAGGGCACTAATAGAAAGTCAATTCTTTTATCATATTACCTTTCTACTTGGTGGTCAGGAAGCAATTATGAAGTTCTACCTTTATACAGCTGAATTACAAATTATAGTTATTTTATTAACATGTTTCCTTGTCAGATATAGTGCAAAAATGAGGAGAGTGGTTAGAATATTAAAATATACCCTCAATCATAAAAGTTTACCAAATTACTTTTGGCCACCCATTCCCTCTTTGCTGAATTTAGCACACAAGGATAAGAGGAAGAAGGGAGAGCTTGATACATTAATTTGACTACCTGAAAAAGAAAGTCAGGATATAAACCTGACAAGCAAATACATAAAAAATATGCATTCCAGCTCACAACTCTTATCAGGAGATACATAAAGAGGTTAGAACAGAAGGAAGAGAATTGACCATTTTACTGGACATTCAGTTCTAACAACCCAAGTAGATGTATTACCATTCTAATTCATAATTTTAATAGGCTCTTAATATAATAAGGTCTTTAGGGAGCAGGTATCTTGCATAGCATTCCTCAGCCATTAATGTGAGTCTTTGATATCTAAAGGAGATGTCATGAATTGGTAACAAATCATTTTCTTTTTCATTTTCTTCAGGAGATTTGAGGGTTAAAGGTTATGTAGAGCTAATTCACTATCTACTTTATTACTGTTCTTCCAGAAAAGCAGACAAAATCTTTACCTCTGGAGTAATGGTAGCTGACAAAAGACACTACTTCTTAGGGATTCTATTTCAGGTTAATAAGATGGAAAACCAGAATATAGGGGGGGGGGAGAAATAAGCCAATTTTTACCTTACTACCATTTCCTATAGACTAGTGGTTCCCAACCTTCCTAATGCCGCGACCCACGCCCCGCCCCCGTGCCCCCACCGTGACCCACCCCACCGCCGCCATTTGGGTTCTTTTATCCTCTGCGCATGCGCAAAGCATGCTGCACATGCGCAGATGGTAAAATAACCCAAATGGCGGCAGCAGGGTGGAGTGCGGTGGGGGCACGGGTTGTGGGGCGCGATATGGCCAGGCTTGTGGCAGTGGGGGGGGAGCTGAGGATGCTGGGGCGACCCCTGGGAAATGGTCATTCGACCCCCAAAGGGGTCCCGACCCCCAGGTTGGGAACTGCTGCTATAGACAATAACCTTTTGAATACACCCAGTGCTTGGTTTCCACTGTTTGCCTCAAAAAGACACTCTGGTACAAGAGTAGGAGCAAGGTTGCTGATACTGTCAAATGCTGTCCTGTTGGCCCAAAAGATAGTGAGTCTACATTTCAGTTATTAAATGAGCAACAAAACAGAGATTTTTAAAATAATATAGTCTTGAACTGAATGTGTGCAAGATGAAGGATTCCCAGTTAAAACTTACTTCTTCCCCAACTGCTAAAATTATTTTTCTGGGCTCATAAGGTTATAGACTATTTACATTCAGCTTAGAGAAGTGTTGCTGTAGTAACACCACTCATTTTGTACAAATATTACACAATTTTGTTTCCATCCTTTTAGTTTTCAGCTGACATCAGATCTCCAGTATTGTTCATACTGTACCTAAGTTAGAAATCCATCTCCTATTCTTTTTTTTATAAACCTTTTATATAAATAAGAAAGAATATGAATGGGCTTAAATTCATTCTTCATCTTACAGTTTGAATATTTACTTTGTCAAATACTTCCGGTCCAATTAATAATTGCAGTCTTTTTTACAGTGCACAGGGGTGAAATCCAGCAGGTTCTGACAGGTTCTGGAGAACCGGCAGCGGAAATTTTGAGTAGTTCGGAGAACCGGCAAATACCACCTCTGGCTGTCCCCAGAGTGGGGTGGAAATGGAGATTTTTCAACATCCTTCCCCCAGGAGTGGGGATTTTGAAGTATCCTTCCCCTGGAATGGGGTGGGAATGGAGATTTTGCAGTACCCTTCCCCTGCCACGCCCACCAAGCCACACCACGCCCACCAAACCACGCCCACAGAGCCAGTAGTAAAAAAAAATGGGGATTTTGAAGTATCCTTCCCCTGGAGTGGGGTGGGAATGGAGATTTTGCAGTATCGTTCCCCTAGAATAGGGTAGGAATGGAGATTATGCAGTACCCTTCCCCTGCCACACCCACCAAGCCACGCCACGCCCACCAAGCCACGCCCACAGAGCCAGTAGTAAAAAAAATTGGATTTCACCACTGGTGCAATATCTTTTTAAAAAGCTAATTTTGAAAAGAGTTTTTTTTGTAGTCAAATGTTAATTAAAATGATTGTGTTTTATCCAGACTTCTCATGGTTGAACTCAAGACAAGATTAAGATGAATTTAAGATGTAAAAATATGAGTTAGATCAGCGATCCCCAATCTTTATGGCTTGGCAGCCCGGTTTTGGGGGGGGCGGAGAGGGGAACCAAACAGCATGAGTGGCAGGCCAGTGCACATGCGTGCACGCAGCTCAACTCACGTGAGCGGTGGGCTGACACACATACACAGGCACTCACAGCTCAACTGCAAGTTGAGTTGTGTACATGTGTGCACCAGCCTGCCACTTGCACGAGTCAAGCTACGTATGCGCTGGCTGGCCCGCTGCTCGGGTGGCCCGTTTGCAAATAGGCCATGGCCGGTAGTGTGGGAACCTCTGGGTTAGATAACAGAAATGACTTATTTGAGAAATTGTATTCTTATGTTCAATGTAAACTTGTACAGTTTATTAATATATTATTTTTTTTCTTTGTAGAGTTTCTCTCTCTCTCTCACTCACACACACACACACACACACCTTGATCAGTGGTGGGTTCCTACTGGAGCTGTCCGGTGCGTAGCTCCGGTAGGGAGCGGCCGATTGCGCAATTTGTATGCGACCGCTCCAGAGCCATCTTCGCCGGTCCGTCGTGCGTGTCGCCATCTTTTTGTGAGAATTTTTGGGCAATTTTGCTTCTGCGCATGCGCGGAAGCAAAATCGCACCAAAATCTCATGAGGGAACACGCGCGCACGCATCCCCTCGCGAGATTTCGGTGAGATTTTGTTTCCGCACATGCGCAGAAGCAAAATTGTGCGAGGGGGTGCACGTACTCGAAACGTGGAGATGCGCGTGCAGCGCACCGGCATCGGTAAGTGAGCAACCTGCTCCTGATCTTGATGAATTCAGTTCATCTGACTTCTCAAAGAAGTCTGTTAAATTTGCTTGCTTGAATGCCAACCCATTGCATAATGTACTTAAGTACAATGTGGATATACTTGGAAATCATAATGGATGGATTATATACATAAGAACAGCACTTACCTTATGTATGTAATTTATTCCATGAAGTTCACTTATTCATAGGTAAAGCACCAAATTAGCAAAACAAAAGTGGCTGGTGACATTGTTAATAATCATTACAGGAATCTGCAAGATAGATTCTAGACTCTGGCTACTGTGATGCTATTGAATTCAGAGTGTATTGAAATGGAAGAGTTTACACAGCAGGATTCTAGTGTCTTCCAAACGTTATTCACAATATGCAAATATAAATAGCTCTTAACTCAGTTTCCTGCTTGTCGTAAAGGACAGCCTACCATCTTTGTTGCTACCCAGCAGTTTAGTTTCCAAATCAAATGCACAACTGTTTTAAAGCTGAAAATAGTATAGAATTAACAGTATCTTGTCTTGTTTTTTTTTCTCTTTTTTTTTGTAACCTGCAAGACAAGAATAAATAATGTAAAAATGTTCTATTGGTGACAGCAAATTAAAATCCAGAGCAGTGCATTGTTCAATTGACAAATTCTGGAAAAGAATTTTTTTAAGGGACAATCACTTTAATATGTGTGTAAAGGAAGTCAGGAAGCTAGAGGTGATACTGGTTTTCAAATTCATCTTTATATTGGTGGGATTTTCTTTCTGGTCATTTAAAGACAGGACATGCTGTAGGGCTAGCTAAAATACTCTCTGCATTGACCATATTTTTAGCAAGATGACAAAATTGTATTTCTCATCAGAAGGAAATAAAGAGAGGAGTTTCATTGAAGTGCATCCTATAAAACCATCTCAAAGATTTAATTAAAAATCTGCTTTTAAGGGTGGTGTAATAGATGGTTTTAATAGAACTATTTTCTCTCAGAATTGTAGAACTAGCAATTAGCTATGGTTCAGTATTATCAAAAAAATTACAAATGATAATAGCACTTAGCACTTAGACTTATATACCGCTTCATAGTGCTTTACTGCCCTCTCTAAGCGGTTTACAGAGTTCAGCATATTGCCCCCAACAATCTGGGTCCTCATTTTACCGACCTCAGAAGGATGGAAGGCTGAGTCAACCTTGAGCCTGGTGAGATTTGAACAGCTGAACTGCTGAACTAGCAGTCAGCTGGAGTAGCCTGCAGTAGCTGCATTTAACCTCTGCGCCACCTCGGCTCCTTTATAACATACATATCAGTGGTGGGTTCCTACCGGTGCGGTCCACTCTATAGCACCGGTAGCGGACCGCTGGTGATGTCACAGTACTGGTGCGGTTGGTTGCCAGTGCCTGGCCGCCGCCATTTTTTTTAAAAAAAAATTCTTCTGCGCATGCCCAGAAACCTGACAATTAAGTCTTTCCCCATCGTTTCGCTTGAAAATAATAAGAAGCTCGCATTTGACACTTTTCCTTTGCTTTTGCCTAAAGCTTCCCAAAGTGAGCGTTTTCCGAAAGCTTAACCTTTTATACTGTTAATGTTATATAGTTTTATACTGTTATTCTTTAGACGAAAACATTGAGGACTGTTAAAAGATACTGTTCTTTTAACAGTCCTCAATATTTTCGTCTAAGGAATCCATGACTGAAACCAAAAATGCTGTATGAGACTTGCTTGTCTTTTAACTATAGCATTTTCTGCATATAAAGGTTGCTATGTTGCCATGGTGTAACACGCACTTTGTATGCAAAGCTTTTCATGTAAGGTATAAAATAGCAAAAATAATAGTAACATCTCTCTGAAATAACTAATATATGACCGGAAGGCCACACCTACCCGGTCACATGGCTGGCAAGCCACATCCACAAAATAAGCCACGCCCACAGAGTGGTAGTAAAAAAATTAGGAACCCGCCCCTGATACATATCAAGCAAAAATGTTCATTTATAAAGCACTTTTGTATCTAAAATAGGCTTAACATTAGTGATCTTTGTTACAGTGAATTTACATGCTAAACAGTGCTATCATAGATATACATAAAGTCTGTTTAGACTCTGTTTTATAGACAATATTTTATACAATTTAAAAAAAAATCAGATTTGACAATCCTTAGCTGTCTCTAGTGCTCTTTGTATGTGATTTACAGGACTAGTAACAAACATTTTTATTTAAATTGCCCAATTTTATAGTGATATGTATATTTTTAGTTATACAGACTTTCCCAAGAAAAGATATTAAGATGTGAATCCATATTCCGACTACTTGAAGTTGATTTCCCAATATAATTGGGATACCCTCATGGTCTCTTTATATAGGATAAAGTATAATTGTCCATTTAAAAAAAATCTCAACAATTGGGGAAATATTGTCACATAAATCTACCAAAGAAGCATAAACTGTATTCACTATAAGATTTATTTAATAGTTTTAAATTCTTCTCCATATCTCAAAAGGAGATTTAAAATTCACGTTGAATAAAATATGCCTTAAACCTCTCTGGAGTTTCTTGTATTTCTGTCATTAACTCTGAGACTGAAGGAACTTGGCATTAGGAAACAGTGCAGTGGCTTGTGGTTGCTGGATTTGGACAATCTTTTGTGACATTAGGTTCATTACTTGGTTCAACTGTGTACAGTGTTTACCAGGTTCTGTTGCTAGCCTTCTTGGGTCATGTATTGGAGCAATATGTTAGTGACCTCTTCAGAGATCAGTAGCCTGACAAAATAAGCTTGCCTCCTGTGTAGGAGGAATTTACCTGTCTGATCTCTCCCTAGCGAGCTAGACTGGAATAATCTACCACACAAATAGGACACAAAGATACATAAACTTTTGGTTTATTGTAAAAAACTAAAAAAGCATATACTTTCAGGAACTGCAGTATATTAAATATAAGTGCCTTGATCATTGTTCAAATTATTATTCTTCTTTCTCCTACTCACTCCATGTTAACATCTAGAAGTAACTCTCATGGGGGGGGGGGTAGGTTCCATCAGTTCCTTTCTTGGGTAATAGCCACATATGAAGACAACCTAGGTATTTATTTTTGAGAACCAGCTCCCAGAGACAAAAGCATTATTTCTGTGCAAAACACAAAGTGTTGACTATGACCTTTAAAGCTCTATATAGTTTAGATCCAGGCAATTTTTGATAACCCCTTTCCCCTTTCTTCACTGAGATCATCTAAAGAGGTTACCTGAGACGCCAGCAGCTTGGCTTGGGTTGATTAGGGGTAATTGCCCTGGGTCTATGGGATATGCTGTCTCATGACCTGGAAAGGTGTTGAGAAGCAGGGATATTCCTGGTTGACTTTTAAAAGATATTAGAAAAATATTTTTAAAAATAGGACTGTAAAAGTTAATTGTTTTAACTTTGATTTTAATATCTCTGGTTTTAAGCCTCCTTTTATGTTTTTTTATTGTAAGCAATTGAGAACTTCAATAGGTAGTACAGCTTAAGTAAATAAATTCAATCGAAAGTTTAAAATATATGGTTTTATTTTGTTTTATGTGACTTAAATTATCTCTTTATTTCTATCTGTATTAAGTTAGGTTCTCGATTTGAAGATCTGTTGTGACTGGCGAATTTGCAACTCAGTAACTTCTCCCACAGGCCAAGTAGCTGGTTCATGCATCAAACTTACTAATACAAGAAATGAGGAATGACTGGGAGAAGATAACTGAACAAGCATGCAGTTTCATCTTCTCCTGTTTTATTCACAGCAGATAGTGATACCCTTCTACTAAAGAAAGGAAAAAGTTCATGCGGATCTGAACTTAAATGAGAGTTAATTGAAATTTGAAATACAAAACTGTTCCCAGAAAAGTATATTCCCTCAAGTTGTGCTTGACTTCTGGTGATTGCACTCAACACCCATACAAAGAATATGTGCAAGAATATGACAAATTAGAACCATAATAGTAAAGATAATTAGCTTTTTCAATAGCTTGTAGAAAATAACATTATTAAGTTCAATCTATGAGCCTTCCAAAAGGGATGATTCTAATTAAACCATTGAGGTGCTCTTGAAACTAGGTGATGTTCTGTTTGATCCACATAAAAAGAAGAATATCTTTAAATCAGGATTTGGGAATTAGGTTAACGTGCGCATGAACAGATTGTAAACTATCTTGCTATTTTCATTTTTCTTGAAAGCTGAGCAATAATTATTCTATGAATGTGTGTTACAATATTTTTAATTCCTTCCCAAGAAATGAAATGTAATATTTTAGGTACTTATGTGTAATCCTATTTTTTGTTTTGCTGATGCTCTGTTCTGAATTCTCTGTAAATAAAAATCCAAAGGAAGTTTTTTTAAAAAAATGGTTGCTATAATGTGAATCGCAGTGTGTGCTCATTACCAATGTGGATGCTGTCCTCACCAGGTCAAGATCCAGTTCAATGAATAACACATATAATCATTAAATGAGTTCTGCTTTTATCTGTATCGCCAATTCAGAAACCCATTGAAATTGTTTGCTGAGCTTGGAAGAGAAACCCAAGTATGTGCCTTACATTTATCCATAAAAGAAAGATGAGCTCATCTTAATTCCTTAAAACAGAGAAATGGGATTAGACTGATGAGGCTATGCTGTACTAATAACCAACTGCTTGCAAAGGGAGCTGAAAACATTTTAGTCTTTTTTTTTTGTAATCTTATGTATCAAACAGGTGAAGAAAAGCAATGTTTATGTTTGTGTTTTGGAAGCATAAGTATTCACAATTTTCCTTCCAGGCAATAGGTTTTGCACTACTTTTTCTCTTGACCTGCTATGTTTTCAGCTTTTCATATATTTTCTCTGCAATTTGATTATTTTGATTGTTTAAAGACAATTGTAAATTAGAACTCTAGGTTGAAATGTAAGTGCCCTGCAAGAATCCATTAAAATCCAGTTAATGCAATAATAGTCTCATTTTGCAAATAAACTCAAAGTTAGTAGCCTGCAAAACATTTTAATAGCATACTGAGAGTGCACGCTATAAATTGAAAACACATTTTGAGAAAAACTTGACTAATCACTCTGCTAAACAAATAATTCCCTCAACACTGTCAAACTATTTACAAAGTCTGCAATTGCTCTTCCACTCATTTGTTCTGGAATTATAAAGAAGAATATACAGGGAAAAAGTTTAGATATTTTCTTTGGGCACTTGAAATTTTAAAGTATATAAATTTTAACAAAAAATTATGTAACACATTGCTGTCCTTTAATAAGGATGCCACATTCCCCAGATCTAGACATCCTAAATTATATATTATATGAAATACTTTACAATTAAACAAATATATTCTTTTGCTTAATTCAAAAGGCAGTTGTAGCGTTTGTGCTAAAAGTGAAACAGAATGCAGTCACACAGAGACACATAATAGACAGGAGCATTCATTAGTGAGTTATTGGATTCTTTGTCTGAAATGAAAACCACCTGAGTAAAAGAAATGGAAAAGTTTCAAAGAGATCATGCTGTAATAAATTCACTAATATAGGAGGGCTACATGGTTCCTATTATAATTCTTAAAATTCTGACTCTAAATTCTAGCCCTTGACATTTAAATTTACTAAAGAAAGTTTGTGTCAAATTCATTTTGTTGATCATTTTCTGCAGCAGAGATTTGACCAGATTTTGACTTTTTTGAACCTTGGTTGATCTAGAACACTACAGCAGAAATTGTGGAATACAATTACTTGTTCTGCCTTCAAAACAAAAAAAATTAAAAGAGTTCTGCTGTTCTAAAAGGACATAATTAGTAACCGAAAGGGTTATTCTTTGAGGGAGATGGGCAGTACAGAAATGTGAAAAATAAGTAATAAAATAATAAAATAAAGTAAAATCATGTTGGATTATAGAAGAAGCCTGGGAGGCCAGGCACTTACTTAACACTTTCAATGAATTTTTGCAAACAATATTTATTTAAATGTATTGGCTGCCGAACTCCAGTGGGTTCTGGAGGATTCTTGCTCCCAAAAATGGGAAATAATTTTTTTCAGTCACATTAAGTTCAGGCAGCCATGGTGGAGAGAAAGTTTATGAGCATGTCTTGCTCATGTTTTTCAGATCTATCCACTGAATATTAAATAATTGTTTAGAATAATATACAATCTGGGTAGTCCTCACTTAACAATGATAATTGGGACTGGAGTTTTTGTCACGAAATGATGTGATTGTAATGGGTGACATCATGTGACCACATTGCTTAGCAACAACAATCCTGGAAGTTCCTGTTACCATTACTAAGTGTGGATAACAGATTGTTAAGTCTGAACCGCACATGATCATGACTTGTGACTTCCTGTCAACTCCCAACCAAGAAAGTCAGTGGGGAAGCCAGCAGGAAGTTGCAAGTCCTAGGTGGCTTACAAGTTTAGATAGTTCAGTAGTACAATTGCACACCCTCTTCTTCCCTGCTCTCTTTTTTCCTGCATACTTAAACAAGCTTTTAAGTTCACTATAAGAAAATGAATTCTGAATATGATTAGTTTGGCTGCATCCTATGCTTTCATGCTATCAGTATTAATTATGGTCAGATATACAAGGTAGTTCTCCACTTGCAACCTTTCATTTAGTGATTGTTCAAAGTTACAGTGACACTGAAAAAAGTAAATTAAAACTAGTCTTCACACTTAGGACTGTTCCATTATCTCCACATCATAGATCAGAATTCAGGTGCTTGGCAACCAGCATGCATTTAACAATGGTTGCAGTATCCCAGGGTCATGTGATCACCATTTGCGACTTTCTCAGCCAGCTTCCAACAGTCAATGGGGCAAACCGGATTCGTTTAATGACCACATGTTTGACTTAACCACTGCAGTGATTCATTTAATAACTGTGGCAGAAAAGGTCATAAAGTTGGGTGTGATTCACTTAACAACCTTCTTGTTTAGCAATGGAAATCCTGGTGTCAATTGTGTTTGTAAGTCAAGGATTACCTATACTGACAAAGTTGGATACAACATAGGAACAATTTCAGCATAAATAGTTGATCTAGTAAATCACTATTTTATTTTATTTATTTTATTTTATATTTTATTTTATTTATTTGTTTGTTTTTGTCAAGTACGTATTGGTGATATACATAGATATAACATTGTTTATATACATAAGATGGGTATTAATAAAAGGGAACATTAGGACAGGGACGGTAGGCACGCTGGTGCACTTATGCACGCCCCTTACTTTCCTCTTAGGAATCGGGTGAGGTCAACAGTGGACAGTCTAAGGGTAAAGTTTTGGGGGTTTGGTGACGAAACCACAGAGTCAGGTAGTGAGTTCCAGGCATTAACCACTCTGTTGCTAAAGTCGTATTTTCTACAGTCAAGTTTGGAGTGGTTCACTTTGAGTTTGTATCTGTTGTGTGCTTGTGTATTGTTGTGGTTGAAGCTGAAGTAGTCGTTGACAGGAAGGACGTTGTAGCAGATAATTTTATGAGCTATGCTTAGGTCATGCCGAAGGCGACGTAGTTCTAGGCTTTCTAAGCCCAGGATTTCAAGTCTGGTTGTGTAAGATATTCTGTTGCAAGTAGAGGAGTGGAGGACTCTTCTCGTAAAGTATCCCTGGTCACTTTCTAATGTATTTATGTCCGATATGCGGTGTGGGTTCCAGACAGATGAGCTGTATTCAAGGATTGGTCTGGCGAATGTTTTGTATGCTTTGGTTAGTAGTGTGATATTACCGGAGAAGAAGCTACGTAAGATTAGGTTAACAACTCCTGAAGCAAACTCTGTAAGATAACTTAATTTTAAGTGGTTTACTGCCAGTTTTGTAAATGATTTCATTTTGCAACAGAATCTTAAATAATGAATAAGCAGTTTCTGCTATTAAAGGTTATGGATGAGGCAAGTGTTTTTGCCTGTGTTTTGTAGCTCTTTAACCATTCAATGAAGTGAAAAGGACACTCTTGTTCACTCATCTCTATATTTATTGTTTAATGTGCAAATGTCACTTTTTTCACAAAGAATGTCAAGTATCTGAAAAAGCAAATTTTTGCAGGACATTTTAAAGGGGAGGGGGAGAGGAATTGTGTTCATGAGCCAGAGCTCTTTTGCTTTGCATTTTTGTTGATTGTTTATATTTAAATTATCCCTCTATCTCTATACCCTCCAGACAGCCAGATACTGTATTTAAGGCATAAAGTGAAACCTATTTTGGTATGAAGGGTTCAGTGATCTCAGGCCAAAAGTTCTTTTAACTCAGTAGTTCTCAATCTGAGGTCCGCGGACTCCTGGAGGTCTGCGATGCCATCACAGGGGGTCTGCAAAGGCTTGAAGAAATGTTACTATTTAAATCTTGACTTGGTGGTCCGTGGACATGGTCTGTGGCCACAAAATGTATTTAAACGGGGATCCATGGGGGTCAACCAAGAAAAGGTTGAGAACCAGTCAAGGGAATATTCTGCCATTCAGAAATTGTTGTACACTTTCATAAGTTAAGCCAACATAAATACAAACATAGGAGTAGTCTGGTAGCATCTTTTCTGACTAACAGATTTTTTTTTAAGAAAGAAAGATTTTGTGAGCTCCAACTCATTTTCTCAGAGGCATAGAGTGGCCTAAACGGATGAAGTGATCTGCAGCTCATGAAAACATACGGCTTTTAATAGAATTTGTTACTTGGAAAAAGTATTTCTGGTTTCTTGGTTTTGTTTTGTTTTTGGTCAACATTGACTAACACACCTATCCTCCTTCAATAGTTGAAAACTGAAATCTTTATCTTAAAATAATGTCTGGGAGGTTTCTATATTTTAAAGTGTTGATATGGAGTTAGGGTTGTGATTCTGTGGTGCTGCCAACTAACTTAATTAAGAGAATCACTCTAAAGGAAGAGCGGGCAATATTTAGCAACTGCATCAGTTTGAATAGGAGTCAGATGGCAGGAGGTAGTTGCCTGAAGCATTAACCACATCTTGTAATATTTTATCTTCTGTGTAATCAGCATTTATTCCAGAGCCATGACAAAACAGAGCTCATTACAATCTCTTAGCTTAGCACAACTATTCTAAACCTGACATTTTCCAGATACCATGATGACAAACTTCAGGAATCCCAGCTAGTGTGACAACACACAATAATCCCAACACATTTTTAAAGGGACACTGAAGAAGATTGATTTAACATTAACTTTTCTAGAGGTGTTCATTATATTCCTTCTACATTTAAGGATTTCAAAGCAAAAGTAGTGATTGGGTTGCTGTACAGTTATCAAGTATCTGCCCTAAAGGAATTAGGCCTTTGGGGTATTTATTAATGATTCTTCAGAACCTTATTTGCGGATTTTCTCTGTGCATCTATCACAGAATTGTGTTTGGAGTCTGGGTTTGAGGCATGAACTTGGATCAATTTATTTAATGTTTTGGCTTAGGTGATGTGAGTGCATCAACCATACTGCTAAATAGTTTATCTTTGAATTAGCAAAGAACTTTCATATGGGCTGGCTTTAATTTTTGCCCCCAACTCTGCTTGTGGAGTGGGTATTGAAATAAGTTCACTGAACATTATGCCCTTGTGGTTTGTACAAAGAAGCAGAGAGACATTTTATTTTGCTGAGTTTATATTACAGAGATATCCACTGTGTTCTAAAGTGGTGTTGTTTTTTTAATCTAGTAAATATATCAGGCAGGTCTCACAAATTCTTTTTCTTCTATCAGATGAGTTTCTAGCAATTTCTGGAAAAGCGACTGTTTTGTTTCATTGCTTCTCATGGATCAAATCAATCCAATCAGCTTGATAGTTACTTTGTGCTATATATCAGTTGATATTTGGTGAATAGCTTCCTGATTTTAAGTTGTGCTCTCTCTGTTCTTTTTTATCCTTGTTTTGTTTTACCACTTACGCTGGCTGAAGCCTATTATAAAATAAAATCATGTCATTGCCCTGGCTTAATTTGTGGGACTCTATAAATTTGTCCCTCACTCAATATTTACTATATTAACTTTGCATCAGATGAATTTATTTAAATTAACAGATTAGCATTTTAAAATAATAAAGGTTTGTCTGTATATACTGTATATACTTTAAATTTGGCATGTAATGGATGCCAAATGTACATTCACTCAATTCAAGCTGCCTGTCATGTAATTTTAAAAAATTATGTATCCTAGAAAATTAGAAGAAGTCCCACAATATGATTGTTTTTAAGTGTGGTTTGCAGGGACAACAAAGGCTTATGTATTTTTTGTGATAATAGATATTGGTTTCTGCTATATATGCATAGCTTTTCAGGTAGCGTAAACTACATCAAATGTGTTTCCAGATCTGTAGTTGTAGACTTCCTACAAAAATCATTTAATATAATTTGTTTTACAGTATACAAATCCTTAAATATTTCACAACAGGAAAATTGGTTGTTTTAATCATTGATACTTCAAGAAAGCCATGCTAAAAACTATGAGGTAAAAGCTTTAGCGACTTTTTAATTAAAATTATACTGTTGATAGAAATAATTTCAACAAAACAATATAACTGCAACAGTGTATATGAATTATAATACACCCCACTGTTTTTGAAATAGACCTCTGAGGAAGTCTATAGGAAAACTGTTACGGTACAAATGCTATAATTTCTTTGCATCATCTTCTGGAATTGGCACAGAAATAATGCCTATTCTAACTCAGACTATCCAAATAATATAATAGTCAGTGGTACCGAAACTGAAAGATTCAAGAGAACAATTTTTAAAAAACAAATTGCATGCATAAATTCCAGGCAAATTGGAGGTGGGAAATGAATGGTAGTGTTGGAATGAAACAGTATGGTTGCATTAGCTCTTCATTCTGAGGTACTGAGCACACAGAAAGATAGAAAAGGAATTAATTGTTTCTAATCTACTGATTCCTAAATATTTCTCCAAAGACCTTTCAGGGTGATGGCCTCAGTTCTTAATATTAATATTCAATATCCCTTTCTAATTTTAGCATTCAAATTATCTGCTGGTAAATAAAGTGACTGTATTATTCCATGAACTTTTTAGTTGTATTTTTCTGATCCGTTTTTTTCAATGCTCAGCTAAACTTGGGATTATGATCCTGTCATTTTAATACACTGCATCACGTGAAAACCTTTTTTAAAGAAATGTACTTATATTGAATAAAAAGACTGGCTAGATTGACATTTCCTCCCTTCTCAGTCTTAGGATAGTTTGCAGAGTCAGCAAGTCATCTCTGTTCAACTCTTTACTGAAAAGAGCAATATCTCTCTCCCTCCCTCCCTCTACTCTCCCTCCCCCCTCACATACACACACTCCCTCTCTTTTTTAATAGTATATACTTATTGGGGATTGGCATCACCAGAAGTTTGATTTTTTTTTTTAAGTAGCAAGTCTGTATTAAACGGTTTTTGTGTTTTACGACTCAACAAAGCAAAATAAGCCATGGATGGATGGATATAGACAGACATGAGAGCCAGTTTGATATAAATGTTAAGGCATCTGGGTAGAAACTAGGAAAACGTGAGTTCTAGTGTCTCTCTTGGCATGAAGCCAGCTGTGTGACCATGAACCAGTCACTCTCAGCCCTAGCAAACAGGCAGTGGCAAACCACTTCTGGAAAACTTTGCCAAGATAACTCTAGGTACCCAGGAGTCAACACTGATTCAAAGGAAGTGTGTGTGTGTGTGTGTGTGTGTGTGTGTGTGTGTGTGTGTGTGTATGTGTGTGTGTGTGTAATAAGTATGCAAGTATGTGTGTAATATTAATAGATTATTTGAGATAGAAATATTCCGAAAAACGTTCTCAAATTCCTTCCCAAGTTCTTACTTTCAATATGTTTCCTAGGAAAAATAACATATTTTTAGAAGTGCACAAGGTTGTCATGAGAAAGTTGTGTAAGGCAGCTTTGTGCTGTTGGAGTTAACTTGGTTGTACTTAAAACTCCTAATTTGAAGTGCTATCTATTTTAGGTGTTATATCTTACCAGTTAGTATATTTTTTTTCTTATAGGCAAACCAAATTTTATGAAAACCCCTGAAGATCAGATTGGGATTTCTGGTGGTGTGGCCTCCTTTGTATGCCAAGCAACAGGAGAGCCAAAGCCACGCATCACTTGGATGAAGAAAGGAAAAAAGGTCAGCTCCCAGCGATTTGAGGTATGTAGAAAATGAACACCTGTTTGTAATTTTGGAAGAATGCTCATATATTGAACGGAATTAAGTAGGATGAAACCTGAGGACTGGAAGGTGTATTTCCTTTTTTATGTGTACATTCTTGAGTAGGACTACTTTTTACTTTTTACGCTACATAGTTAACTGTGGGGGTTTGCTGTGGTAAGATATGCAACTCTAAAAGAAGATGAAAATAAAGCAGTTTACTACTGTTGGTTAAGATGGGTATATAACTGCTTTCAGCTCAGATGCACTATGCTTCTGAGCTGAGGTATTAATTGTTGCAGAAGGAGAAGAGAATGCTATTACAGTTACATCCTGCTTGTCAAGTTCTCAGTTAACAAGACTTAATTATTCTTATTTAGGGGAAGCAAATTTCATCCCATTTTGGTATAACTTCCAAGTATAATTATTGTATCATTCCAGTGATGTGATCATTTCTTTCTGCTTATGAATTGAAATTAGATTAATGTAAAGTCATTTAATTCCTATGTCCACCAATATGGAGCCTTTGGGTGGAATTCAGTATCAAAGGAGTGGAAAAAAGCATGATTTTCTGCATTGCTTTCCGTGGTTTCTTCTTGCTCTCCCAGATGGTTCTAAATCCCAGCACTACAGAGCAGAATGCATGGAATACCTGGTGACTGCAAGAGATTGATGCTATTGACCCCACCCAGTTTCATTTAGAGAAACACGTTGTTCAGCAAATTAAATTAAAATAAAATATTCCACTTTTTGCTATTAAAGATCAATTTATAGATGGTTTTAGAGCAAAACAAAAACTCTTATGTTTTAGGATTGGTAAACACTATTTTAATTTCTATGGAACAGACATAAAGACCCTATGTAACTATTTCTGCCTCTCTCAGGAAAATCACAAATGGGTCTCTATACTATACTTTGAGTGTTTATGCTGCCTTTTCCTTTACTCACCCCTCCTCCAAGTACTCATTCCTATTTTAATTTGAGCAAATGGTGGTTTGTTATACTAGCCAAATTTTAGTGCCATAATTCATTCACTGAAGATAAGGTTTAAAATGTTGGTTTAATGGTGCACTGAGGGAGCTCCACCAATCTCATTGTACATACATTGTGCAGTGACAATAAAGATGATGATGATTAATTAAATTTGAAGTTAAGTAGTATGGCAAACTTTATTCCAGTTATCTTTGGAGTATCTTAAATACTCTGGAAATCTGTGAGCATATTTTATCTTAAATCTTTAATATTAATAAATATTGAGTTGAACATCAATTGCAACCACCCTTGCCTGCCTGCCTGTCTTCCTGCCGGCCACATTTGGCATTTTATCTATACCTAACAAAGTAATTTTGTTTTTTGTTTGTCTTGGATAATACCAAATCTATCCATACATCTGCAAATATGATATATTATAAGAGTAGGATTTTATATTATCGGAAGCCATAGCCATCTGGTTATGTCTGTTGATGTAAGTTTTAACCACCATGACAGTCAAGGAGTTGTGCATAGAGGAATGCATGGTTTCCCTAGCACTTCATAATTTCATAATTATAGCTAAACATTTTAAAATATTAACATGTGCAGAGAGGTAGTGGTCTTCTATGGATCAATTGTACTAATGAATTGATAATAACTTTTCCCTTGCTTGAAAAAGGTTATTGAATTTGATGATGGCTCTGGATCAGTTCTGCGGATTCAACCACTACGTGTCCTTCGGGATGAAGCAATTTATGAGTGCATGGCTGCCAGCAGTGTTGGCGAGATAAACACTAGTGCCAAACTTACAGTATTAGAAGGTAGGTAGAACTTGCTTAATTGCTGTGTTGCATTTAAATACTACATGTGATAGCAAAAGTGGGCAATTTACTGCTTGGTAACAACTTTGTTTAATATTTTGGTGAGAACAGAGTTTAATACCGTAAAATGGGCTATGTCATATATGTGTGTGAGACCAGCAATTTCTGTTTATTTTTCCTGTGGTTTTAATGGATTTTCTTCAATGTATAAATATTGTTCAACTTGTTTTACGTTTTTAAATGTACAGTGTAGTACAGAATCAGGTAGATATCTCTACACATTTCTGTTTTTATTTCTTCTGGTAGAGAGTCAATGATATGGATCAGATACAGTCTGACCAGGAATATTACACTATCCTATCTGGAATCCTCTGGTGTCTTTTTCCTCTGAAGTATATATTAGAAACAAAAATTGCCAATTGGAAAGCAAAAGAAGAAAAAGAGAGGAGTGGAGTGACAGGATTTTGGCTGTAACTGACTGGTTATATATCAATTGTTTTGTGAATTTATTACTCTTGTCACCATTTTATACAAATAAATATATTTTCAGGAACTTGAAAAGGTAACTCTGTCCTGGTGTGAGCCCTGACCTGAATGCTATTTGGGTCCTTCCAAGAGCAAATCCGTGAACATTTACTCTTTGATGAAGGATTTTGGTTGGTCCTATATGATTATTTCCCAAGTAACTAAGTTCATGACTGAGGAATTTTTTATATGAATAAAATGATAGCAGAGGATATTTTGATTCCTCAGATTTCCTTGTCATTAGAACCTTTATAAATTTAAGCAATTGCGTTGAGATTATAAAATGAGACTGAAGTTCAAGAAAATGATATTTCAAGTCTATTTTATTAATGAAGGAACAATTGGCTTGGGACAGCTTCTTAAAGAATTGCTGTGAAAATTTTGACCATCCTATCCAATGCTATTAGGTTTGTTATGTTTTAAAATTCTTTCTGATTGTGGATACTGGTGGCAACCCTGCAAAAATGGCCTCAAGAGTCCTCAGGTTGTTCTTGTTTCTCTAAGTAATAATGGAATGTAGAAATGCTCTGTATTTTTTTAAATAATTGTCAAGAAAGTCTTGTGTGTTTTATCATAAATATATGCTACAACAGTATTAACAGAGGTCCTATAAGACTTTACATTAAAGCAGAACTTCACATTCAGTCAGAATTTATTTAGTTTCATTGGTGCCATTTCAGATAGCTAATACAGGATTTGATTTATATTTTTGCCCTGGATTTTGACATTTGTTTTATTTGGTAACGTTCTCAATTTGATACATCATAAAGAGGCAAACTGGAGCCAAGAATACTCACATAAGTGAATTTGTTGCAGTTGCTTCCCTGACCTATCTTTTTGTCTGCATTTCTGTCTCTCTGGCTCCAGATTCTCTTGATGAACAGAATTGCATACATATAATGTAATTGAAAATTATTATTTTTATGTTGATAGGAGAAGAGGTAGATATGCAAACCTTTTCTTTGCTTTTTCTCTTGGGCAGATGATAAGTTGAATAATGTATGAGTCATATTGAGCATTTCTGTCTTTTTCGATTATGACTTGCAACAGTGAAATACTCTTCCATGCCCAGCAGAAGAAAGGTTTGAGCAAAGCAAGCAGGAAAGGAGTAGAATCAATAATCTCTCTCTCACACTCCCCCTCTTCCTCTCCCCCCCCCCTCTCTCACACACACAATAGAAGCTTTAGGGACAGTTGGTGGGCATTATGTCACAAATTAATAAATACGTGATTGAGTTTTAAAACTGGGGATTACAGCTTGCATTACAGAGCATTTTAAACAGCGGCATCACACAGAATGTAGAGAGGGAAGAATGTTGCAGTATTTCCTGTACTGCATCGAAATGAGTGACATGTCTTATCTTCCTTTTTAGCAGCTCTTCTGGGCACGATAGAGGCAAGATCAGATTGGCAGCCACTTCTGTATACTGTAATCTGTATTCTTTCTGTGCTCATCTCCTGACAAAATGGGATCCAGAAGGAACACTAGAAAAAAAGGGGGGAATTAATCTGCTTTTTTCTTAGGCTTTTGGATTTATGTGTTTATAAATTTAATTTCTTGTAAGCATATTAGTGGTGACAAACAATGGATTTCACAATTTGAACTTCAATTCAATGTGGATAGATTTTATTCCCACAGTAGCCTTAAGTAATTTATATCACATCAAGGCAGTCTGGAGGCAATAAATATATGACTTAATTCTTTTGTTTTAAGCTGTTTTAATGAGAGTTAATTTTTTATCCTCTTTTCCCCCCAATCTAAGTTATTTTTGTAAGGCTTCCTTGAAATGTGGCTGCACAATTATGCATTAGCTGAACAATGGCTCCTCTGTGATTTGTTCAGATATGCTCATGATTTCTGGTTCTGCTCTTTAATGATTTCAAAGGTGGCTCTTCAGATGGATTAGACTTTAAGTCAATCCAACTTTGCTAGTTGTCTTTGCTTAGGAAGACAGGATATCGCAGAGTGAAAATAGAGCAGAGCGTAGAATGTATTTATCATATTTAGCTTGGAATTTAGAGAGGAGATTGTATAAGGATGAAAGAGCATATGTGTGTTTCAAATGCTTATTGATTGCTGAACTGTATCATAAGTTTAATTTCTATCACCATCTGCTGGCTTCATCCCAGTTCCTGGAGTTACCCAATATGAAATGCAGTAAATGATAAATATTTGACAGTTACAAATTATTTGTGCAGAAAGCTGCATCTCCCAAGACCTGAGACAATATGTTCTTGTAAAACGCATCTAACACCAACTTCTCTGTTTCTACAGCAAACGGTTGTTAACTTTGTTTTGCCTATATACACACATCTCATTAGTTACACAAGAATCAGTTTGAAAACAAGGAAGTTTGTTCATATTTGTCTCACTCTCTATTATATGTTCCTGCCAAGAAATGGCTCTTCATTAGAAAAATCAGAAAAATTAAAGGAAAGGAGATTACATTTGAATATTGCCTCTTAGCCCAAGCATATAAATGAACATTACAGATTATTTTAAAATGAAGTGATACATTTCTATGTGAAAATGTTCTCTCTAAAGTAAAATATCTAAAATGTTTAGGTTAAAACTTTTGAATCATTCACATTATCAGGTCAGCCGAAAAAAGTAGCTATTGTAAGCAATGCTCTCATTTTACTTTTCTTTTGGTTCTGAAGCTTTTATTTTACCTTTTCAGCATAAAAACAGCCCGACTCACAGGAAATACAATGCATGAAATAATTGTTAGGCATGTCATATTCTGCTTTCCAGTCCTTAAGAGCTTCCAAAGAAGCTTAACATTTTGCTTTCAGGTTTTCATCTTTAAGTATTTACACAGTATCTATGATCTTGACATCTCTATTCTTTAATTCTCTTGCTTATGCCAAGCTCCCATATCTATATAACTTAATTTTGATGTGTCTTTTTATGCATTATCAGTACTGGTTTCTATAGGAAACAGATAATTTAAGCAACTTTCTCAACATAGAAGGTTTTGAGTTATCGGTCTCTCTTGAAAAGGATAGTGTCAGTAAATGTGTACAATTTCTCAGTTTCTGTGTCTTATCATAGTTTAAATAAGTGACCAATGACATATGAAAATGTAACATTTCCACAATGACTAGTTCCACCAAGAAGATTTTTATACATAATGTTATCAACTGAAGTTCATTTTGCAAGATATTTGAAGCAGGAAATGTCACTTAGGGAAAGTTTTAAAATTAATCTTTAAAAAAAAGATTTAAAAAAATATTTTAAAAAGGGGCGTGCATAAGCGCACCAGCGTGCCTACCTTCCCCCATCCTACTGTCTCCATTTACTATGTTCAAATTTATGTTTATACTATACCTGTTATCTTGTACATGTTTGACTAAATAATAATAATAATAATAATAATAATAATAATAATAATAATAATAATAATAATAATAATAATAATAATAATAATAATAATAATAATAATAATAATAATATAGGGTTATTCAAAAAGAATGAACCGATTTCATGACGCAATATTTTATTAAGGAAAAGTAATACAAAACTCCAGCCAAGTCACAAGTATTCTACTCACAATCAACTTTTATTTCCTGTCATACAAGTGTTCAATGTGGCCTTCAAAACTTAGATAACTCCTCTTTCAAATGGTCACTGAGAACTGAAGCAATGCGTCATGAAATCGGTTCTTTCTTTTTAAATAACCCTGTAATAATAATAATAATAATAATAATAATAATAATAATAATAATAATAATAATAATAATAATAATAATAATAATAATAATAATAATAATAGATAAGCCCTTTCGTGAAAATCCTGAACTAGAGATAGAAGAGGACCTAATAATTGCTCTCTAAATATTGATATTATTTTTCACCCAATAATAGTTCCTTCATTTTGTTTCAAATATAGTCTTTGAACTTAAAGTAGTCTTAGGAAAAAACTTATTATATATGAATTCAGGATATGATGAATCTTCAAATTTAGCATAAGCTTAAAAATAAAGCAATGCATTTATTTCAGGAAAGCAGAAATGTTCATTGATGACAATTTTGAATCAATATTTTGGGTAGGAAGTATCCTCTATCACTACAGATAACAACTACCGGTACCTATTGAGATATTATTCAAGAGCAAGAGAGAGGTCAAGGCTGCTTATTTATTTATTATGAATTTAAAAATGAAGAAAATCAAAATCTTTTTTTAATTTGGTACTGAACAACTAGATTTGAAATAATAAAAAATACAACAATGGAAAGCAGTACAGTAAGGATGTTTTAATAAGGATGTTTTAATCTTATTCTGTAAGATGCTTAGAGTCATTTCCTGATAACAGTTAGCATATAAATTGAAAAATAAATAAATAACAAATAACATAAATTCAATATCTCTATACTTCTGCAGTAAGGCTAATGGCTGCAGTTGGTAGCTTCCTTCTTGAGCTATTAATCTCAATTTATACCTTGATAGGATCCATTTATCCTTTCCATTAATTCAGTTAATTAATTGATTTCATTAATGTTTGCTTGTTTTTCCAGCCATGTTTTCAACCTGTGTCTAACAGCTAAATACTGCTGCAATGTAAAGGATATAGAGAAACAGTGACTCCTTATAACTAGGAAGAATGAATAATGACGAGAGATAGGTCCATGCAGCATATTTTCTGCATAACCCTGCATAAATAATGCCTTTGAAAAGAAACGTGGGAGTAGAGCAGAGCAAAACAGAACAGAATATTGGCCAAGTGTGATTGCACACACAAGGAATTTGTCTCCAGTGCATAAGCTTTCAGTGTACATACAAACAAGGTAATATAATCAGTGTACATACAAACAATATGTACATACAAACACCAAATGTACATACAAATAACAATATAATCATAAGATACCAAAAGGAGAAGGTAGTAGAAAATATGAGAAGGATAATAATAATAATACAGCCATACTACATGGGTAAAAACCCTAGACATAAGATAGTACTGTGGTAATTAGGGATTCAGCAGAGTGATGGCACGATGGAAAAAACTGTGTGTCTAGTTGTTTTGGCATGATGCAATGCTCTACAGTGGGATCCTGATGCATTGGTTGGAATGTGGTACTGCAGGCTATCTCTGCTGACTGCCGGCTGCCAGCAGTTCAATACTCAACGGCTCAAGGTGGATTCAGCCTTCTATCCTTCCACGGTTGATAAAATAAGGACCAAGATTGTTGGGGACAATATGCTGACTAAACCGTTTAGAGGAGGCTGTAAAGCACTGTGGAGTGGTATATAAGTCTAGTGCTATTGCTATCCTGAGGGAAGGAGTTGAAACAGTTTGTGTCCAGGATGTGAAGGGTCTGTAGCAGTGGTGGGTTGCTACCGGTTCGCCCCAGTAGCGGCGATGGGAGGCTCCACCCACCCACGGGCACAGGCATGTTTACAGTTCCGAACCAGTAGCGAAGGTAAGTGAAACCCACTACTGGTCTGTAGATATTTTCTCAGCCCTCCTTCTGACCCGTACAATATATAGGTCCTCTATAGAAGGCAGGCTGGTTGCAGTTATTTTTTCTGCAGTCATAACTATTCGTTGAAGTCTGTACTTGTCCTGTTTGGTTGCTGTAGCAAACCAGCAAATATGAAGCAAAAGTTAAAAATATAGCTGGTTCACGCTTCAATGATGCATAATTGTGATAAGTGTGCATTTTCTTTTATTTGTGGATGGAGAAAACAAATGTTTTAATCCTTCAAAGGTAAACATGTTGGTCCTAAAACAGCTATAATGGTAATGGACCATCTGGAGATAAGGTTGGAATTTCACCATTCTCAAAAGAGAGCAGGCCAACTTTATAACTAAAGTTCACACAAATGTTCTAGCAGTCTCTCTACTTGTAGAAGTGAGAAAAGTCCTCTGAAAGAGATCCAACTACTATTTGGCAACCAGTTCAGAAGAAAAAAGTATTTTCACTTAAGCCTTATCTGCAATTTTGATGGAAGGTGGAATTTCACCCAGGCATTTCTTTCTCTCCTTTCTTCAAGCTAAAACAAAGTCATATCATTATTATTGATCAACCACTTCTTGATTCCTGCCTTTGGCATAAACTATAAAGATGAAAGATTTGTGGCAGTATTTAAGTGGGAGTGATTACAGTACAATAAACCTGTTGCATGTTTCTAACAGTAATTGTTCTTGTAGAAGAAATTATTTTGTAGTCAGAGCATATGACTCTCTTAGTCTCATTTCCTGAACCTTTTTTTAAGGAGAGATGTTTTACGATTTTGAATACAGTTTGACTTCAGATGTGATTCATAGATAGAGATTGTTTTAAATTAATGGCTGCATTTTGGTTGAGAAAACCATCCTTTCCCTCCCATCTGAAATTGTGTTTTGCTGGACTCATCTCGGGTCAAAAATGAAGGAATTAGAAAGGAAAAATATTAATTTAAAATTTTAAAGATTAAAAACTTTAATGAAAACATGAATTTGCCAAATTTGATGGCAGGCATATTTTCAAGCAGAAAGTCATTTTGTTAGTGTGTTTGTTTGATTTATAGCAGGCAAATACAAAAATAAAAATGCCTGGATTTCCACAATAGTAGTATTTCCTGTTTGGGATGCTTCTGTGAGTGCACATCTTTCACTTCTCTCATGAGTAAAAAAAAGTTGATTTTCAGAAGTTGATTTCAAACTTCTAAATTGGATTGTGTGGATAAGGACTTTCATTATCGGGTAAATACAACTTTTCATTACTTGTTTTTAACGAGTTATGGCATAATGGCATAAATCTAAGCATGCAACAGCAGTTTCACTGTGTCTGATTTGCAGAGCCAGGTAAGATGCAAAAGAGGAGTCCTCTACTACTTTGTTAAAAGAACTCCTGGCTCAGACGCAAATCTTGAAGCCGATCCAACAAGATCCAACAAGAGCTTAAATGTGATTTAAAACTGATAAAAAGGGGCTTGATATCAGGATCGTTTACATGCTCATGAGACCATTACTCAAGCCACTTATAATATTTTTAAAAAACAAATTACTTATTTGGAATCACAATTGCATAAGAAATGTCATTAGTATTGAGTATCTTCCAAGTCAATCAAACTTGGCTGAATTTATGGAAGATTTTTTTTAAGAAAGCTTCTTTTTTGGGGAACAGATTTTCCAGATGACATTGATCATGGGATTAAAATTCCTTTATTGAGAAAAGCATAATTGGTTCCAATATTATTATTGTGCAGTTCCTCCATGTTACCACAAAATATGAGATATTATTTTTCCAGGAATCAGTAAAGTCTCTTTTAAATCTGTGTTCTAGTCAAGACAATTTATCTTTATTTTATTAAAGTTTCAAAAAAATCAGTACAATTTCAATATTTCATATATTTTCTAGCTATATTCTGCATTAATCACCAAGATAATATTCATAGATTTGATAACCCTCTGAATGTAGAGGCCTTTATCTTATCTTTAAAATATGTTGACAGACAAGCTTGATTGTATTTCATTCTATTCCATAAAATCTGCTGTGGAAGAGTTTGCCTACAGTTCGGTCATAAAAGTCTCAAGTCTAAAAGTTTCTACCCTTGAATTTTTCTGTACTCTTTTTTGTTTATGTTTTGGTTATTTTCAAGATAGACAGTCTGGGCATATTGCCAAGTCTACTGTTTATTTTTAATACACATTACTTTTCCTTCAGATAGTAATGTTTGGAATTGTTTGTAATTTTCACTATAAAAAGAGGGCTGAAACCACCATCTTTGGAAAGTTATCAACTTTCCCTTGTTTTTCCTTCCTATATCTTTTTTATGATTCTTTCTCTTTAATAATGTCACTTACTTGTTCTTTTATTTTTATGCACCTATTCACCTTTTTCTTTTTTTCTTTTAAATATAGGTTCTATATATATACATAATAGGATGATATTTGAATGCTAAAAAGAGTCTTTATGGAGGCTCTATCTCTATGAACAATACTCGTCAAATGTGTTAAATATTAAACTCTCTCTTCCCAAATTCCATCTTGCTCCAAATAGCAGGACAAGAGTCAAGACAGTTGGAGATGGACTGGGCACAGTGGTCGACCAGGGCGTCTTTCCCTTACTTTAATCCACCTCACCTCTCCCTCACTTTAATCCAATTTACGCGCACGTCTTGACATCCCCCCCAATTGATAGATGTCAAGGTCCTCTTCAAATACGATGGACGAACATCATCAAATATTAAACATAGGATTTCCAGAATTGTAGAAGTAAAACAAATAATTGTCCCTCTTATCTTCTTGTGTTTAATTAATTCTAGTTTAGTAACAAATATAAGAACTCATTAATAGTTCTGTGCAACAGTTGATTTGTGCCAAGAATGTAACAAAGTAAAATGTAACCCCAAAGAGAGATATATAGAAATAAGCAAATAAATCTTACCTATATGTTTCTAAAAATAAAAAAAAAGATGAAAAGAATAATGTGCCATGAAGTTTCAGATTAGAAACTACCATCAATTAATATAAGAAAATACATCTGAAAGGGCGTATAACCATGAATCAGTTCTCTCTTTACCAGTCCACAATGTTGTATAGTATATTAATACTCTGATAAAGTGTTGATAAAATTACCCTCAGTCATTATACAAATAGAAGTAGTTCAGTTTGAGAAGACCAATTTTTAATATCTTAGCATTTCATGCAATAAACTCTGGAATTTCTCCCAGAAATTAAAGTATTAATAATAGAGCCTAGACTCCCTTATGCATGTGGCAAGTCAGAGGTAACAGAGATACAAAGAATAATTCTATTACTTCATTTATTTGATTAGACTGCTGGTTTCATAGGGATACTATTTATATACATTGCCAGGGGGTGAATGTGCACATAATTTGGGTAATTAGGAAGAGTGTATAATCAAAGTTCAAACCAGGTTTTACATTAAGTGTACTTTTTCAACATTAAGCATATGCTCTGTGTAAAAAGCTGAAAACCCAGCATTCTGTTTTTTTAATGTAATAAGTGCATCAGTGAATGCAAACTACAGGTAGTTTTCTAGCAAAACACTAAAACTAATGCTATCCATTTATATACACGACTGCCTGGTAATGATTCTGGATATTTCTTACCAATTCAGTTTCTTTTATTAGGCTAGAATTTAATAGTCCTTTGTCTCAGTAAATAAGGTCTACATTAAGAAACATCGGGAGCAGTGTATGATCTGCCTTCCATTCTTCAACATCTCTATGCCCCATTTATTGAGTTATGTTAATTTTAAACATGGAAAACTGCACTGTTTTATTTGTCATGCTAATCCTTTCCTCTGTGGCTTCAATCCATTTATCATTTTAGTCCAGCTGGACTAAAATCTCTGCAAGTTCTCTTACTTACCAAGTTTAAGTGAAGAAAAACACCAATTTATATGTCAAGTAATAACCATATTTTCTCTAACTATAGTATGTCTTTAACTGTGGTGTAACCCTATGCATCAGCCTATCAGTGCAGTTTGCAAACATACCGTATTTTCCAGAGTATAAGACGCACCTTTTTCCTCCCTAAAAGAGGCTGAAAATTTGGGTGCGTCTTATACTTCAAATGTAGCTTTTTTGAAGCTTTTTTTTCCAGCCCTAACAAGGTGCTAATGATCTTCCCGGCTTCCTATTCCATCCGAAGAAGGTTTTTTCCAGCCCTAAGTCTTTGCAGGCTTGTTTTCATTCCTACTCCCTCTGAAAAAGCGGTGCTTTTCAGCCCTAACGCGGTGCTAACGATCTTCCTGGCTTGCAGCATTTTTTTTTATTCCTACTCCCTCCGAAGCAGTTTTTCCTGCCGTAAGTCTTTGCAGGCTTGTTTTCATTCCTACTCCCTCTGAAAAAGGCTTTTTCAGCCCTAACCAGGGGATAAAATAATGGGCTGAAGCTGAACAAACTAAGGACGCTAGCCAGATGAATACCTGGTAGGTAGATTCCCCCCCCCCTATTTTCCTCCCCCAAAACTAAGGTGCGTCTTATACTCCGAAAAATACAGTAAATAAGTAATTAAGTAAGTACTTGCAGGTATAATGATTAAAGTGGTTTCTGTCCTGTGAAAATTTCCTGAACCATAAGGATAAGTCACTGCATTTCATTGTAAAAAGTCAAAATGTCTGTAATCTATATCAGTTTCACATGGCCAGTAGAATTTTAGCATCTCTTTATTTGCAGCAAGAAAACTAACGTCATAAATTCTAAAAATAAGCAATGCATGACAGCTTCAATTGTTTGGTCTGGTTGAATGTTATAGAATACCCACTGGGCAAACTTACAAGCCTCAAGCAAACAATTTTTTTCTCCCATCAGCTGAGGCTATTAGAGTTTGAGAATCAACTTTAAACCGCTTCAGTGATGGTGGAAGTCTCACAACAGGTGAGCAAATTCCCTTGAATCTCAAGACATAAATCATTACACATTTATTTTAAATGAACAAGGTAATGAAATAATTGCATACAAAGTAAATAGTGCAGAAAAATAATCCAGATGATAGTCTGGTGATGTCTAAATTAACTTCCTTGATCAGAGAAAAAACAATATCTACATTTATGGCTGACTGGAAATCCCTTATAGACTTTTTGCATGAGATGGAAGAAATGCACTTACAACTGATTTTGATGATTAGAAAAAAAAATTGGATAATAGGAAAAAAGAGCTTTTATGTAATTATATTTTCTGCAGAGGAAATAGCAAGCTTCCTTCATTTCATTCTCTTTCACTGTACTTTTGGTTTTTTCCCCATTTTTCTTTCTAGTTCATATTAGTTTGTGTTAGGTTTTATGTTCTTAAAAAAACTCTTTAAAACTTTTAACATTTTTTAAAGTAATAGCTTACAGACTTAGCTATGCTTCTTTTTATTTACAGAATGAGGAAACACCATTATGGAAAAGTGGTATTGTGAGATCTCTAAATTAAGAACAATCTAGCTTGACAATATTAGTATACCTGTACATCACATCCCCCTTTTTTTTCTTTTTTATTATTCTTATGCAATCTCAGGAAATAGATGGTAACTTCTTAATATTTTTCCTTCCTTTTGGTCAATATGTATTTCTAAAAGAATCTTGCAAAATAAGTATCAGATATCTTTCATGGACATATACTGTGTGTGTGTCTGTGTGTGTGTGTCAGAAAGGAAATAAGTTTCCTAATACTTAAGCATATTTTAATGTCTATGTATTTGTAATCTCACTCATATATTCTCAAGATTGAAATCTATGAAGAGTTCTTAATTTGACTCCTTTTCTAGTTTGTACATGGGAGAGCCATAAATTACCGTATTTTTTGGAGTATAAGACGCACCTTTTTACTCCCAAAAAGGGGTCAAAAAGTGGGTGCATCCTATACTCCAAATGTAGCCCCCACCCACCTGCCAGCCGCCACTCAGCCTGGGGAGGAAAGCGTTTTCAGGCGGCAGCGCTGCGATCCCCTCCCCGATTCCAAAAACAGAGCGTGCGGAGACCCAAAAAAAAGCATCGCGTTTCAGGCGGCGGGCAGCGCCGGTTGCACGCCCTGTTTTTGGAATGGGGAAGGAAGTGTTTGGCCACCGCTGCTGCCGCCATTGCTGGCCGGAGCTGCAGCCGCTGTTGCTGGGAGCCGCTGCCGCCCCAGCTGCCGTTGCAGCCTCCGCCCCTGCCGGAGGACCTGCCGCTGCCGCCGCCACCCCCGTTGCAGCCCCCGCCCCCAGCACAGGACCCGCAGCCGCCCCCGTTGCAGCCCCCCGCGCAGGACCCGCAGCCGCCCCCGTTGCAGCCCCCGGCGCAGGACACGCCGCCACAGCCACCCCCGTTGCAGCCCCCGCAGCCGCCCCCGTTGCAGCCCCCGGCGCAGGACACGCCGCCGCAGCCACCCCCGTTGCAGCCCCCACCCCCACTGCAGGACCCGACGCCGCCGATACTCACCACCGCCGATACTCGCCGCCACCGGAGCCACCGCTGCTGCTGCCCGAAGCGAGCTGCCTGACAGGTTTGAAGACCAACTTCCAAGTTTGAAGAGCTCTGGGTTAGCGGTGCAAGGGTCTTCAAACTTGGCAAGTTTAAGACTAGTGGACTTCAACTCCCAGAATTCCTCCTCCAGTCATGCTAGCTCAGGAATGACTGGAGGAGGAATTCTGGGAGTTGAAGTCCACAAGTCTTAAACTTGACAAGTTTGAAGACCCTTGCCACCCCTAACCCAGGGCTCTTCAAACTTGGCAACTTTAAGACTTGTGGACTTTAACTCCCATTCCTGAGCTAGGATGACTGGAGGAGGAATTCTGGGAGTTGAAGTCCACAAGTCTTAAAGCTGTCAAGTTTGAAGTTTGTAAAAAGTGTACATGGTTGTAAAAAGTATACATGGTTGTAAAAAGTATTCTGCTACACTGGTATTTTATTAAATAATATATTACTACACCATTTGGTTCAGAATACTTTTTTCCTTGTTTTCCTCCTCTAAAATCTAGGTGCGTCTTATACTCCGGTGCGTCTTATACTCCGAAAAATACGGTAGATAAGAATAAAATATGTATATTATAAACAAATATGAAAGGGAAAAGTTCTGAATTGGAGGTTCACATTTCCCTCCAAACTAAAAATGCATTTATGAAATATACCTATGCCCAAAGCTGTCATACACATAAGTCTACACATAATATGTAATATTTTCTAAGTAATGAATAGAGATATATGGAGACAGGCTTTTGTCCCCTCAAAATTTGATACCCAAACAAATCTTGCCAGTATCACTGTAAAAGATAAAGTCTTCTTTAACTTTCTGCTGACTTCACAATTTATTGGTAGTGATACAAAAGTGGTCAGGCACTGCTTATTCTGTAAGACTTCAGTATCCTAGTTTAGTGTAGAGACTTAGGATTTTCTGATATTCCATCCAAGTATTACCCAAGACAGAACTTGGTTAGCTTTTCAAATTTAGCTACAATTACAAAGAAACACTATGTGTTAACTGGAAAAAATGATCTAGGGAAGGTTTGAGGATACCGCAAGAGGGGCTCCAAAATACATGCAGGACAATCACTCTTTTTTACTGCAGTAATAAAAAGTACACGTCCAAGTGTTTTCTGCACAAGAAATGCCTTCCCAACTTGTTATAGTGGCTTTTTATACAACATCAAAAACTTGATAGTTAATTTTCTAATTCCTTTCTACCCAGCCATCAGTTGGGAAAATATTTCAGGGAGGGAGGTTGTGAGAGCAACAAAAGACTCTTTGGAAAATTTTCTTACATATTTTCAGTTACACAGTTCTTACATCCATACGAAGCTAGTCAAAAGCTTGTGGCTTCATAGACTGACTAAATATATAATTTGTTTCCAAAAATTTTAGTAGTTTATCAAAGTATAATACAAAATGCAAAAATACAAAAGAAAATAATAAGAAAATAAGGGAGGGGAAAGGAAAGGGGAAAACTCTGGTTCAGAAGGTAAAAAAAAAATGTTGACTTCCGACTCCTTTGGCGCAGTAGAATAAGATAATAGCATAAAACCTCAATATATAATTTATAAATGTCCACCTCCCCAATATTATGAATGCAGTGGAGGATTCAAAATAAATGTAAGTCTGAAATTCAAACAATAAGCTTAAGTTTTCTTTTAAAAAACGATAACATATATAAAATAGATTAGAAAATAAAACATCACTGATACTAAGAATATTTGTAAGTATCTAAGCTGTGTAAATTTGATAAAATGTACATGGAAATCTTTACAACCCCAAAATGCCAAACTATCAAATTTTAAAGAGAGACATTCCTTTATATAGAAATCATACCAAATTCAGGGATAGTCATTTGTGTTTTCAGCCTCAAAACTACTAGAAAATGTGATAACATTTTGTCAGGGTCTAAGGAAAGGGAATTCCAGGTTTTTGAGGTAAAGTTTGTGTATTTATTATTAAGTATACTTTATTTATTTATTTACTTAATTAAATTTATATGCTGTCCATCTTTCAAGGTCTCTGACAATAAAAGAGAAAACAGTACAGTAATTAAAAGAAAAAACTAAACAAGAAGTAGCAATGTAGCATATACACAACACAAATATATTTAGGCAAGGAAAAGTTAAGGAGAACCTTCACAACAGATTTCACAAGGAGGTTTATTTTTTTTTTCCAGGATAATGATGGCAAACCTTTTGTGTTCAGCATGTCAAAAATTAGGAAAATACCTAACTTGGCCATGCTAACATGTCACATACACATCCCCCAAACAAAAGAGACAATTATCTTATCTCCCCCCTCCCCATATCTAGGCCATCCTGAATAGAGGCCTGGGTCTCAACTTCCACCATAGTGCCACTGCTGCCACTCAAAAAGGCCACCTCGTGCCGTTCTCCAAGATGCAATTGCCCCTATAGCAGCGCTTCCCATGATCCGCACAGCCAGAGGCAGTGCTCTGGGGGTTTTTTGACAGGCCTCTGCAACTTACTTGTGGCTGCTCTGGATTATATGAGGCCTTTGTTCTTGAAGTGGCTTTGAAGAATGCTCTTCTGTAGCCTCTGGAAGCTCTTTAGAAGCTCCAGAAGTCATGCAAGAGCACAGCCCTCTTGCATGATTTCAAAAGATCTGGAGGTCATACAAGAGCACACCCTATTTTGTGTGGCCTCTGTAGCCTCTAAAAACCAGACAAGAACAGGGCATGCTTTCAAAAATAGATGTTGTCAGGTGAACAATGGCATGCCACCTAGAACATTGTGGTGAGTTGCCTTTGACGTGCATCTCATAGGTTTGCCATCACTGATCTAGGAGGATACAAAGTTTTTTCAAAGACACATTTTTCTTGCACTTTAGTCTTCCTTTGCTCTCTAAGTTTTAGATTTTTGGATTTCTGTGGTATGGTCAGGCCTTAACTTTGGTTTCATTTAGCTAGCAGGAATTTGGTTGCTTCACAGTGTTAATATTGCATAAACTGAAATTATCGGTTCATGCTGGGGCATTCTTACATTGTAGACTTGTTCCTCCTCCATGTTAAGGGTATTCCCAAACAAATATTTACAGTGATATACTTACCTATAATTTTGGTGGGTGAGAAAGTCATTATGGCAGGGCACAGGACTAGCCCTACAAATACTGATATCTGTAATTACTATATAGCCCAACATATATAATCTATTCCATTAAGCATTTAGCTGATTTAACTCTAATTAGTTCTGTGTTTCATGAGAGGCCCAATTTTATGAGATGCAAAAAATGAAATTTAAAGCCTTGTTAAAAAGGGACTGTATTGTTTTTATTACTATCAAATCCAGAGAGGATTCTTCCATCCTCCATGAATTCTCATTTATAAAATAGATGATCAGTCTGTGTGCAAATTCTTTGAATATTCCAACTGAATAACTTAATGTGTATCCTGCAGTCTAAAAATATCTGATTATCCAACTATTCTTTGATCTCCTACTATCCTATCTGGAATAATACAGCTATATTTGAAAAGATAGCTTTTTTTCTCTTCCACAAGGGTCCACTGAACTATTATTGTGTCCACTACATGACTTGAATTCATTTGGTGAGTAGGGAATCTGTTTCTCGTGTTGCAAACTCCTGCTTGTCTTACTGCTGCAGACATTGTTATTGATCAAAGAAGCCATGTCAAGATTTGCATGCAGTAAAACTGAACAACTGCCCCTCTCCACCTTCACCCTCCTCTCAAGAGGAAGCAAGAGGAGAAAGCAGCAGGAGAAATCCTGTCTTTGCTAATTAGACTCTAAATATGATGGAAGCTTTTTTAAACCAGCCTCCTGCCTGAGGCATGAATTTACTAACTTTAGTTTGTTGTTAGGTTTGGTTCATTGATCTTGTCACAATTGATGATTCATTAAGTTGTGATCTGTGTAGAAATTACAATGTGCAGATGAATCAGAAGGACATATCTGAGCACTCTCCAAGTGTTAATTATTTAGGAAAGGCTCTTGGTAGCAGGCATGTGCTGCACACCAAGTGCCAATTGTCATTCTAAATTCTCAGTTTATGGAACGTGGGTGGTAATAACGTAGCATTTAAGGACTGTTTGCTTCTAAAATATATCTTCAATTATTGTTGGAGGGTTTCTTTCTTCCCAAAAGAACTGAGTATTTGGCTGCTCTTATAACTTCTTTCACTGCAGTATTTCTTTTTCAATTAGGAAGACTTTATGGGTCTATATATCTTTTTATTATTTCATATTTTTTTCATTTAGATTTTGAACTAAACTACTTTTCAGGACAAATGCTAGGAATTCTTATATGGGAAGTAAAATATTCCTCACATACTTGAAAAAAGTAATGAACGTGTACCAATAATAGATGTACCCAAGATGTTTTTTCTTGATTAAATACATAAATATATCCTCATGTCCTGATGGCTACCCAGACAATTATTTTGTTAAGTAAAATAGAAGGCTTTAGAGCAGGGGTGTCAAACTCAAGACGCGGGGGCCAGATCTGGCCCACGGGGTGCTTAAATCTGGCCCACAGGGCCAACCTGGAAACACTGCAGGACCAGCCCACAGTGTCTCTTCCAGCAAAAATGGAGCTTGGGTTGGCCATGTGCGATCCTCCCAGGCTCTGTTTTCCTTGGCAGAGGGTTGCAGGAGGCCATCGCAGCTGGAAATGGAGCTTAAGAGCCCATTTTCACTGGCAGTGTGCTCAGGTCACCAAAGGTGCCCCAGACACGAGTGACTTTGAGCCACACCCAACCTGGCCATGCCCCCCCACCCCGCCAAGGACAAATACACCCCTCATGCGGCCCTCAATGAAATCAAGTTTGACACCCCTGCTTTAGAGCTTATGAAAGAGGAAGCTAATCTTAATAACACGGGGTGGTTGAAGCAGTTGTTAATTTCTACCACCTATTTCTAATTGAAACATTTTCATTTGGCCATTTTGTACACATAAAAAATTAATTTAGTTATTTTCTAAAGAGAAAAAACGTATCAGACACGAAGATTGGAATTGAAGATGAATATTCCAAAGGATTAACATACCTGCTTATAGTATAATTTGTTACATCACTTTATACATAACCTCCTTCTTTGTCATTGTTACATGGAAATTAAATTTTTCTCAAATCTTTTCCTTTTTAAAATTGATTTATAACAAAAATCCTTATCAACAAGTTGCCTTAAATTTGAACTGCTTTTCAAACTAGCAACTTCTAGATGCTCAAAATCTGAAATTAATTGTTCAGATCAAGCAATAAAAAATGGACAGACCTAGATTTCATATATTTGAGCAACTTCAATAAGTTATTTAGATTATAAATATTTCAGATATTTATTATGAAACTTATCTAAAAAATGCAAAGTATCAGACTATAGGCACTTGGACACAAAAGATGATGGATATATATATACAGGGGATTGGCATAAAAAGTGCCTGGAAGGAATCAGTTACTTTACACTGCAAAATGTTGCTAGACATGTGAACAATTTACCACATTTTATTTGAAAAGCTGTAAAAATAGTTCATTTAGGTAACATAATATTCTACATAGCAGTTTCTGCTCCACTTATGTCTCTTTCCTTCTTCGCAATCTGCCTTGGAACTAATTAATCTCAAATATACAATTTGTCTGAAGTTTACAGCCACACTTTATGGTCATAGATTTTAGTGATGTAGCATCAGATTCCAGATTGTTTAGAATTCCTTTTGTCTTGTTTCATTTACTCACAAAAATGATGGCAAAGTTAAATGCGTGCAAACAGTAATATCATTGCACTTGAGATCAATCAATTGATCATTTTTCTGTCTTATCAAGAGGTGACATTTAGCCAATTCCCTGGAATCAGATATGTACCACAGACATTTAAATAAAACATTCAGTATACCCACATTTATCTAATGAATTGCTGAAGGGTTTATAATGTTGAGGTTATTAAATGAAATGATACAAAAATTTGATTGCTATTGAAAATGAAAACAATAATTTAAGCTAAAATTTTCTTTACATGTGTTTTCTAAAAAGGATTTAAATTATCCTGTATATTTTATATTAGATATAATGTACACCCTAATGGCTAAACCTCTTCGATCCATATAGGAGGCCACCCTGCCTTAATGTGTATCTTATGTATTAATAGTATGTACTGTTATATAGTATGTACTATCTCTTTTGCAGTATCAGCTAACATAAGTCAAGATTTACACAATATTTGCTTTATATTTGGGTATAGAAATTACACTCACTGAAAAAAATGTGTAGCCTGTGGTAATTTCAATCATCACATTTTGTAATAAGAACCAACCTGGTGTACAATTTTATGTAGCACAGATATATATTTGTCAAGAAAGTGTGGTTATTGTGTGTTGAACATAAAGCTTATTGGCAAATAAAATTTGCTCCAAGCACTTATTTTTAGTCCACTGTCATCTAAATAAAATATTTAAAATTCCCGTTAATTTAATTTAATTTAATTTAATTTCAATTCTTCTTGAAAAGTAATAACTTGAAAGGATTTTACTTTTGTGATTTTTAGTTTAATATTTAAGTCTTATTGTCATAATGCAGAAAGGAACAAGTAGAGCAGAGATCTGCCTCCCTACATTGTGTCTCTCTATAATTTTTATTTGTCATATATTTTTCAAAAATTTTCTTCTGCAAATAGTTCAATATCTCTTCTGTGGAAGCTGGCAGAAAAAGTTTGTCATTTTTAAAGACTAAAATAAGCTTAATAAGCTTAAAAGGTTATTAAGATAAATTAAAAGGTAAATCAGGTACAAAGAATAGCAAAAGTGTACAATATATAACATTTTAAAAAGTCAGTTTGTTCAATATATTTCCCTTTTTTAGAAAGGCAGTAATGGCATCACCCCTCTGGAAACTTGATATTTCAAAACTAAAACATTTTCAGGACAAGCTCAGCTGTATGTATAAATAGACTCTTTTTTATTTGCCTAATCTTGTAATATTCCCATTTGATTGCCAAAAATCATAATGGTAAAGATGATGTGGAATACTTCCATTATGGTATCCAAATTTCTGACATGTTCAATCTTATAAAGGTGATTATTTTTGGCAGCCAGTCATTTCATATGAGTGATAACGGAATGACAGATTAGTGCAAAAGTTTCTGCTTCTAGTGAGGGGCTATATGGGTAATTCATGTCACGATTATATTGTGGCTACATTGAAGATAATGATCTCAAGGCTTGGACCTCTGCATTTGTTTTAACCTGCATTTGTTTACAGGTGGCAACCATTGCTGTTTTCTGCTTACTACAATTCAAACCAAGCAATCTACATATAATTTAAAACAGACATAAGATAAAGTCACAGAGAGAGACAGAAAGAGAGAATGTAGGTTGAGATGTAACATAATTTTATTTGTGTGCATTTTTGTCATATCTGTGGTCTGAGGCAAATGGCAGTCACTTCTTACATGCATTGGGCTTCTTTTTGCTAGCTATCCCAACAATACCACAATATATTGAGTAGATGAGATCCTTAGGCAAAATGCTTTTTTAAGCTACCATAGTGAATATGTTTGTTTTGTAAGGAATTAGAAAATGCTCATTCTGATTCATAGAGAAAAAAATAATAATGCATTGTGTATTTATTTGTGTGTGTTTTGCAGAGACAATATTGTTACATTATACGTGAGATTTATGTCTGTGTCCTTACAATTCTGTTATATCAACATCTATAGAAAATTAATTAGAATAATTTTATTTGTTTACTGTTTGCATATTGTAGGGGGTAATCTAGGGCAATTTCAGCAAAGTAATAGACAACTAAGTTATTAAGTGGAAAGAGATACTTGACAAAAGCCTGCAAGAAAAGGTATCTCTCCTTGGACAAACTGGTTGCATAAATCTCTTTGGCGTGTCGTGAACCTTTTTGGCTCTGCAGACTGGCGATGCCGAAGGGGAGGAGATGGTTTTGCACATGCAACCTAATCCCGCACATGCGCAAATACATTTTCACACACTCGGCAGCTGCTTGTTAAAGTTCCCAACCAGCCACAGCCCCGGTACCAGTCCCCTATGTTAAAGAATTCTATTTTTAAAAAATATGTCTTAAATGATGAATCCAGGTTCCCCATTTGGTAAGCAGTGTATAAATCATGGATTAATTGTATGAAACCTTTTTCCTCAGCTGTCGTAGGCTAATTATCAATTGTATAGTTTCTTGATGAAATAAAGATATTTTCCTGGAGATTTATGCACTTCCTTGGAAGATTTAAGCAAACAAATTTCTTTATAGGATGCAAAAGTCAGCAATTATTTTGAATTCAATGGCATGATTACCCTATTATATCCAGACTAATTCAGTTTTTAGGGACATCTGGAAAACACAGTGAAATTAAATGAAGTAATAAATAAAGTTAGTGTACAATTATATCACATACCTTCCTTGTTCAGTTTAAAGATGATCTATACTGTAGTATATTTTTTGCATTGTTATTTATTGTTGTAAGCCACCCAAAGTTGTCAAGCATTTCAGCCAGACTTATAAATGTTACAGATTAAATAAATATATAGCCTACTGGGACTGTAACATTGACAATATAAAAAAGAAGTGCATTTCCCCAAAAGAAAAAAAATACTTAAGATTGAAAACTAGTTTACTAAGACTAGATGGCTTCTTTTAATTAAGCTACTAACTTTGCTGGTTTTGAGTTTCTATCATTGACTGAAACTTAAAATATGTGATTTGTCCCTTTCCTTCCTGCATTGGGTAAAATCATAGATCCTGTAGGATGGACTCTGTGATTTTAGTGTCTCTGAAGACCTTCTTTCCTAGCAGTTCAAGCCATTGGTTTGGGTGCTTTAACTAATTAATTGCCTCCCAACTTGTAAAATTTGAATGAATCACTTACAACTGATTTAGAGTTGGTGTAATATTTGCTGTTCTAAATCGTGGAAATGGTTGTGAAATGTGATACATCATAAATATTTCAATTCTGTCATTAAATGCATTGCATGTTTCTGAGATAGCTAGCAAATGAAATAGCATTTCTTTACAGCTATTGTTGAGAATCTTCCCCAAGATCTGCTAATAAAAGGTAGAAATGAAAAGCAGCTTTTTGTTATCAGTAGATTTAAGATAGTCAAGCATAATTATAAAGTCCACCAGTTTTGCTTGAATGCCCATTGCTTGCCATAGATTGTGCATCTGTTAGCTGTGAGCGGCTGGTTTCCACGGAAACTGCATGTACCATTTACCTGTGAATAATCGAGAATGGCAGCTGTAATGAGAGAATTTTGGGCAAATTGTGTAAATATTCGTAACCAGATTACCCTGATAAAATATTTTCACAGCAGATAAAGATATAACTTCCAGGCTTAAGAAGATCAAGCTGAAGGGGAGAAGGAGAAGGTCCATCAATGTGAAATTCAGGGGACAAGTGTTTTAACACCTGTAACAAATTCCTTATATTTGATAGTACAGTAGTGTTTGTGAGACTCTGATTCTATGCACCGGAGTCTCAAGGGCCTGAAATCCTTTTAGCTTCATTCCTAGGAGCACGGAATTAGATTGTGTCTGATCTGAATATGTAAGTGTTGTTGGACTGAGAAGGGGAAAAGCTGAATAAATTGTAGGTAGAAATTGATAAATTGTCCTTACTATTTCAGAGTGTACATCATGAATAAAGAAGGGATAGAGATATCACAATAAACTAACTTCCTTTTAATCTTCCCTCTGCTTTAAATGAATGAATGCATGCATGCATGCATATGTTATAAATTTATGTAAATATTTAATTAACCAGTTTCCTCAGTTTACAGCAGTAATGTATTCACTATTCTCATGTATATTGTACACTAGTAAAATCTGACTAAATCTAGTTAACCCAGCTAACTGTAGCTAACTTGTTGCATACATCTGAATGAAAGCTCATGTCTATGGGAGGGACATAAGGAGGAGGCAAAGAAGAAGCAGCCAATTCAGTTGTTTATGATTGGATTCTACCAGATTGCTACTCTAATCTGTTTGCTTTAGTTTATCTCAAATTGAAATGGCATGCCCAATTTTTCATGCCCATCTGTGAGTTTGTTTGTGTGTGTATATATATATATACCTCCTCCTATTTTCTCCACAACAACCCTGTGAGGTGAGTTGGGCTCACTGATTTTTTTCTCTAAAGAAAAAATGAATAGTCATGAGGTATGTATAAATATGGTTTGCATATGTTCTTCATTATACTAAAATTAGTAGTGCCCAGAATGACTGTGTAACATTAAATTTTCTTAGAATTCATTTCCTTCTCAGAAGATATACCATATTTTTCGGAGTATAAGACGCACCTTTTTCCCCCTAAAAGAGGGGGGAAATCTGGGTGCATCTTATACACCGAATGTAGCCCCGCCCAGCCTCTGAAACAGACCTTTGCAAGGCTAAAACAACCTCTCAAACTGAGCTCTGCAAGGCTGAAAAAGCAGCCTTTAAAAGGGACCTTTGCAAGGCTAATATACCTGTTCCAGGCTGTTTGCTAAGGACGCTAGCCAGATGGATGCTAGTAGGCAGAATTTTTTTTTCTTATTTTCCTCCCCAAAAACTAAGGTGCGTCTTATACTCCGAAAAATGCGGTATTTCTTTAACTTTCTGAGATAGGATGCATCTACTTATAGATTATCTTACAAAGTCACAGATATAGGAGAGTAAAGTAATTTAGCCTGATATAATGTACCACCATTGTACTACTTCCTATATAGCTATTGTCCCCTAGTTCAATGTGTGGATAGGATAGTCTATATCAGGGGTGTCAAACTGGCGGCCTGCATCATGCGCAGGCCACAGCCACTCCAGCTCCGCGAAAGGGAAAACATCGCAAAACATCCCATGACAGCAACGTGACACGGAGAGTTTAATACCCGTGGTCTATATTGTGTGTCGTCCATCTTTTAAAAATTAGCAAAAAAACTCCCATCTTAGCATAACTATTCTTGTATTTAGCAATAACAAATGAAGCTTGTGCTTTAAACAAATAAGTTAGCTCTGTTCTACATGGATAAAATTGTAGGATGCAGCTTGCTTTAATTAGAGCTAGGAAAGCTGCTCCACACTCCTTCTGTTTGCTATCATAAACACATTACATATGCTTTGCAACACAATGCAAAAGTATTAGAGGGGCAGGTGTTGCTTTCAAAGCAACAAACCAACCTGAAGATGATTGAACAAAGCCAGTTATTTTCAAAACAGATTTTTGATGCAGAAGGGAACAGCCTTCTGGCGCATATTTCTAAGAAATTCCAGAATAATAGAGGGATATGACTACGATTAGCAGTGCCTAGTGATTAGCAGTGCTCTTATAAATTCTTTTATCATTCTTTTTATTTACTCTGATTGTGTTTATCCTAAATAAGTCCCTGAAAAAAATGTAACCTCATTTTGAATAGGCTAGTTGCTTTAACTTTGTAATGCTAGAATGTTTACTTTGCAGGACATTTATCTTTTGTTGAGAGCATTGCAGATTACCCATTCACTTTGCAAATAGGAAAACAAAAAAGAACCACTTATCAAAATGTCAATCAGTTACAGTACAAGGAAGGTGTGTATGCTGAGATGAGATCTCTAGATAAAAATAACTCAGCACTGTAATGCTTATTCTCTTTCTCCTTTTTACCTCCTCTGGGTTGCATTCTCATGTGGAATTTGCTTCCAGTCAATACGTTTAGTTATTTGGCATTATTGCTTCATCTGCCTTCCTCCCAGTTCATCCTGCCTCATGTTCCTCCTGTGCATATGTAGTTTATACTTTTGACCTTGATGTGTGTTGGTTTTTAAACAGCCATTTTTGCATTTCCTTAATTTGTAATGGTGACTCTGAAAATAATCAATTTTGATTCAGCTTATCTGAAGTCCCTTTTTAAGTTGGTAAGCTTTTTTTCTTCCTCTTGATAAAATGGCAGAGTTTTAAGCTGGCAGCTGACAGATCATGTATTCTGTGATCTCTTTGCAGTGCAGTCCTTCCTACTTCCTATCCTACTTTTCCTCTGAGCATTCAGTTAACCTACACATTACTATTTTTCCACACCTATTCAGTTATTTGTATTTGTATTTGTATTCGTTTATTTGTCAAGCATATATGATTATAAGCAAAGTATAAACAGTAAAACATGATTGAATATATATGTAATAATACAAGCATGAATAAGAGTAAAAGAGGTATGAATATATGGGTACATTAGGACAGGAACGGTAGGCACGATTGTGCGCTTATGCATGCCCCTTACCGACCTCTTAGGAATGGGGTGAGGTCGATAGTAGATAATCTGAGGTTGAAGTTTTTGGGGTTAGGGGAAGAAACTATTGAGTCAGGTAAAGTGTTTCAGGCACTGTTGTTGAAGTCGAATTTTTTGCAATCAAGTTTGGAGCGGTTTACATTAAGTTTGTATCTATTGTGAGCTTGTGTATTATTGCGGTTGAAGCTGAAGTAGTCGTTAACAGGTAGGACATTGTGGCAGACAATTTTGTGAGCTACACTTAGGTCAGATCGAAGGCGGCGTAGTTCTAAATTTTCAAGTCCCAAAATTTCAAGTCTGGTTTCGTAAGATATTCTGTTGTGAACAGAGGAATGTAATACTCTTCTTGTGAAGTATCTCTGGACATTCTCAATTGTGTTAATGTCTGATATGTAGTGTGGGTTCCAGACAGATGAGCTGTATTCAAGAATCAGTCTAGCAAATGTTTTTTATGCTCTGGTTAAGAGTACAATGTTACCAGAGAAGAAGCTACGCAAGATTAGGTTAACCACTCTTAATGCCTTCTTAGCTATGTTGTTGCAGTGGGCTCTGGCACTTAGATTGTTAGAGATGAGTACTCCAAGGTCCTTTACTGAGTGAGGATCATCATCAAGGTCATGATCATCAAGTTTGTATTTTGTGTTTTGATTATTTTTTCCAATGTGTAAAACTGAGCATTTGTTGTTTGAGATTGGTAGTTGCCACTTTTTTGACCATTCAGATACATAGTCAAGGTCTTTTTGAAGAGTTGTAGTATTGTCGGTGGTGTTGAATAGTTTAACATCATCTGCGAAGAGGATGCAGTTGCTTTGTATATTTCACAAATGTCATTTATGTAAATTTATATATTTTCGTTCTTTCTTTCTAATCATTGCATTCTTCTTGTTGAAACCTGATATTTTTAAATGCACCCTCACAACTTTTTTCAAATTTTCATTAATTTCCTTTCTCTTTTATTAAGAGGAATAATTTATCCCAAGCTACTGTTTCCCTTAACTAGATTTCCCTTGGTACACACCCAAAGAGCCCCTTAATAACTAATACCTGTAAAAAGTCAAGCAAACTTTCTTAAAAACTTCAAATACAAGAATTAAAGCAGATTGCATATCATAACAATTACATTTAAGTCAAATTTCTCTGATTAAGTTTAGTAAGATCATATAAACACACATAGAAGAAAACGGGATACAGTGAGAGCTATAGCAGAAATGTTCGGCTTGGGGTGGGAGGATCTCAGAAAGGAGGAAGCCCAGTTTGCCCTAAACTTTGAGGACAATGCAAGGAACATGGAAGCAGCATGCTGATGAAGGTTAAAATGTTCCCCAGCCCATATTCCAAGGCTTATGTATAGATTTCTGATTTATAATTGGTTTTGACAGCATCTAACGTTGTTCATATTCTTTTGCTATTTCTTAGAACTTTCCTCTGAGAAGTGTCCAAATTCTTGAGTTTGACTACCATGATCAGTGAGCAGGAACTGCCAGTTTTCAACATAATCCTTTAATGGAAGAAGTGGTGTAGAGAGTTGTATTCTGATATTCTGAAATCCACATATGTCAGCCTTCAAATGAATGAACAGAGAAATAGTTTTGCATAAACTTGCTGTTCAAAATTTTGGATGCATAGATTTCTCTTTAAAATTGGTGGAATCTGGAAATTATTTATTAAAAATAAATTTAATTAATCTATCAATAAATTTATACACTGCCATCACACTAAGTAACTCTGGACAGTTTGCAAGTAAAAAATGATACAATCCACATAAAAGTCCGTACAAAAATAAACAAGTTTAAAAGACAGAGAGAATGCCCTTAAGCCACCAATCGCCCCCAGGGTTATAACCCATGTGCTAGTTGACAGAGCCAGCAGAGTCGGAGCCAATCGAATCTCAGGGGGAAAGATCTTCCATAGGGCAGGATCAATGACTGAGAAGACCCTCTTCCTAGACCCCGCCTATTGAAATTATTTAACTGACGGAATCAGTAACATGTCCCTGCTACCTAACTGGATGGGACAAGTTGATGTGACTGTGATAAGGAAATTTCTCAGGTAAACTGGGCCCATGTCATAAAAGACTTTAAAAGACATAACCAACCCCTTGAGTTGGACCTGGAAACAAACTGGTACCCAATGCAGCTCATACAGCAGAGGTGTTAATACACCCTCATAGGTGCTCCCAAAACTCACAACACCTTGTTCTGCACCAGCTGAAGTTTCCAGATGCTTTTCAAGAGTAGCACCATAAACAGTGTATTGCAGAAATACATACAGGAGATGATCAGAGCATGAGAAACTGAGGTAAGGGCCTTTCCATCCAGTTAAAGGTGTAACTAGCACACATCATGAAATTGAGCAAAGAGCCTCTTAGCCATCTGCCTAGGAGGATCCCCAGATTATACAGGGGTTGTCTAGGACAGTGCAATATCATCTTAGATGGTAAACCTCCAGATACAGGAGAGGCCCCCACCCACAGCCGCATGCAATCCATATGTGGCGATAGGAGTGAAGTTGCAGAGATGGGTCTTGCAAATCTGATGCAAGATTCATAACCTGATGTACAATTTCTTACATACACAACAAAATATAAGTCTGCAGCATTCTTACAACAAAAGAAAATTAAGCATGCTTCTGTTACTGCTGGCTGTCAGGAAAACAAAAATGCATAAATCCTATGCAGTGTTAGAGTACACACATGAGTATTAAAAAGATGATGAGGATAAATGCATTCTCATAACATCCCTGGATTTCAGGCATTCTGCCTTTCATGTTTTTTAATCAGTAGGAGGTTTTAAGTTCATTAAATTGAAAGTGTTTACAATGAATTCCTCTACAGATAATTATACTCAGTAAGGAATAATCCATTATGCTGTGGATATATGAGATTCTTGAGGACACATTTTATGTGCACATCGTTGCTTCACCATATTCTTGCATGTTGAAATGTTTCCAAATTGGAATCAGTGATTTACTAATTGATAGAATTTAATGGTAGATTCACTTACTATTCTAAAGGGAAATCTTTGAAAATATTTTCATAAGCAAAATAGCTCGAAATAGATCTATAATAGTCTCCCTTCATTTTCATTTATCAGCAAAAAATGTTACACACACACACACACACACACACACACACATATATAAAGCATTATATATATATATATATATATATATATATATATATATATATATATATATATATATATATATATATATATATATATATATATATATATATATATATATATAATGAATCTGCCATTCAATTCTATCAATTAGTAAATCACTGATTCCAATTTGGAAACATTTCAACATGCAAGAATATGGTGAAACAACTATATATGAATTATGAGCCGAGGTGGCGCAGCAGTTAGAGTGCAGTACTGCAGGCTACTTTAGCTGACTGTGATCAGCAGTTCAGCTGTTCAACTCTCACCGGCTCAAGGTTGACTCAGCCTTCCATCCTTCCGAGGTAGGTAAAATGAGGACCCAGATTGTTGGGGGAAATATAAAATATACATTGCTTAATGGTGTAAACCGCTTAGAGAGTGCTTGCACTTTGAGGCGGTATATAAGCCTCACTAATAAATAAACAAAATAAATAAATAAATAAATAAATATACATACAATAATACCATAAATATTATTATATTATTATATTATATTATATTATATTATATTATATTATATTATATTATATTATATTATATTATATTATATTATATTATATTATATTATATTATATTATATTATATTATATTATATTATATTATTATAATTATATTTATTATATTATATTATTATATTAGTAATGTTTGCCATTTATACTACTGCATAGTTTTGGTTTTGTTGCTAATTGAGATTTATAATGAATGTGATGAGATATAGTTAGAATGTTTATACAATGAGCCAGAACAAGATAAGGATCTGTGAATTTATTTTTTCCTGTTTCATTCACTGATAACATAGTATGCTACATGTTCAATGTGTTTTCCATCTTAAAAGTGTATTTTAAAGTCTTTTTTAAGCCCCACTTCTTAGATCTCTTCTCTGATGTCGACTCATTTCAGCTGACCATTTCTGCTTTTTATTATACGTTTACCTTGTTGCCTTGACAACCAGTATGGCATAAATTGTTAGGTGCCTTCCTTGTCTTTATTTATATTACCATTAAATGATGGACTAAAACATCAAAATTGTACATTGGGTTTTTCTCTTTTTGTGTGGGGATTATTTTAAGTCTTTAAGGTATTTTCTATCTCATCTGTGTTTAATAATTCTATCTTTAATCTTGCTTTCTACCAATTTATCTGAAAAAATGCAAGACCAGCCAGTGATTTTTTTCTCTTACTCAGATGTATGCATGTATTCAAGATTAAAAAAATATCATTACATTACATATTTCACAAAAAATCATTAGTTTCACACTTGAGATTGTCCTTAAGTTGTTATTTTTCAGATATAACTGTTTCAAGTTTTCATTTTCTGGAAAACAATATGCCTTAATTTCTTACCACCTTTATTTGTTTCAGTTTTCAGGAGCTATCATTGGGGGGATTTGTGGGGGGGGTGGGATGTATATTCTGCATCTTCCTAAGTGAAGAAAGGATCCCAAAAAACTGTCACGTTCTGTTTCATTTGCTATTTCAGATTCCAGCCATGTTCTCTGATGATTTCTGGTTTCTGATTTATTTATATAATTTGTGAATTTGATGAAGATGTATTAAAAAGTTTATTGAATTTTAAATTTAAATTGTTTTTATCAGATTTTAGTATCAGATAATTTCTGTCTTGAACTCTGCACTTTGACATGGCTCAAGGGCTAATCAATTACATTGACTCTTTTTTTAAAAAAGGCTGGTAAGAGTTTTTATTTAATTCTTCAAGAATCACACCATCTATACCAATCTAAATGAAAATTTCTAGTACAGCAATAACTTTATTAGCCTTATTCAAATATCATAATGTATATCACACACACACACACACACACACACAAAGTTGGACTTTTTATTGTCGTCTCTCAGATGTAATGCTGAACGTTAACTTCTAGCATGTCTTAACATTGGTTATGCTGGCTGAGACTGATTAGCAATTCAGCCTGTTTAGAGACTCTCACATTCCAAACTGGAACAATACAAATGATGTTATAATATATGTTTTATTATATATTTGCTCATTCAAAGTAACTTTTGTAGATAATTTGACTTGACTTAATAATACTGTTTGAATCAGAAAAATGGAAATATAACCAGAATTGTTGGGCAGACCTTATAGATCAGTGATGGCGAACCCATGGCACACGTTGCCCTAGCTCAGCTCCAGCGCACATGTGCGCGCTGGCCAGCTGCTTTTTGGCTCGTGCAGAGGCTCTGGGAGGGCGTTTCTGGCCTCCAAAGGCCTCAGTGGGTGGGGGAGGGTGAAAAACGGTCCCACCGGAAGTCAGGAAACGGGCCCTTTCCGGCCTCTGGAGGGCCTCCATGGGGGTGGGGGAGGCCGTTTTCACCCACCCCAGGCTGCAGGGAAGAATCTGGAGCCTGGGAAGGGTGAAAAATGGGCTATTGGGGCCACTGGAAGTTGGGAAATGGGGGAGGGGGCCATGTGCGCAGGGCGGGGCAGCACGAGGGGTCACGGGACATTGAATTATGGGTGTGGGCACTTGCTCGTGTGCAATATAGCGTGCATGCGCACTTTTGGCACCTGAAGAAAAAAAGGTTCGCCATCACTGTTATAGATGGTCCTTGACTTACAACCCCAATTGAGCCCAAAATTTGGGTTATAAATCATTTCAGTCATAAATTGAGTAACCACATGACTGGTCTCAATTTTACGACATTAAGCAAATCACATGATTATTAAGTCTGAATCCAGTTTGTCCAAGGGTTAGTTTTTGGCCAGAAAATGGCAAAAAAGTAACAAAGCATGATCACGTGATGCTGCCACTGCTAAGAGCCTGAAATGCCATCACATGACTGTGAGGATGGTGCGGTAGTCGTAACTTCGAGGACAGGTTATATGTAAATTTTTTCAAGTACATCATAACTTCAGTCATTAAGCAACCAGTCATAAACCATGGATTACCAGTATTGTCCATAGTAGACAATATGTACAATACTCCAGAGTTCACTTTAACCAGTGGTGATTACTTTTTAAGTACCGTATTTTTCAGACTATAAGATACACTGGTGTATAAGACGCACCAAGATTTCGAAGAGGTAAGTAAGAAAAAAAAAGTTATTTCCCTCCCCCAGGAGCACTCTGCAGACCTCCCAAACCCTCTGCACACCCATTTTTGTGAAAAACGGGCTGGTTTTTGTCCGTTTTCTGTAAAAATGGGGGTGTTTTTGCCCTCCCCCGGCCCCCAGGAGCACTCTGCAGACCTCCCAAACCTCTGCGCACCCATTTTCGCACGGGGCGGACTTTGTGAGCCCCAAAATGGCTGTATTCGGTGTATAAGCCGCACCAACATTTCCACCCTCTTTTGGGGTGGGGAGTGCGTCTTATACTCTGAAAAATAGGGGTAATTGATTCCATGAATGACTTTCTACTGAAATAAACAGAAAATAAGAGAATATTCTTTTATTCACATGGCTTTGCCTGCCTAGGTGAGACAGAGCATATAGCATATTTTCCTGACTTTCCTCTACATGCTAAACATTAATGAATCCTTTTTTCATATATGTTTGTATAATGATAATTGCATGTACATGTTTGAGATATGGAAGATAATTCAGATTGTACATTAAAAAAATCATATGGCTCACTATTACATTTTTACTCTTTCTTTATAGTAGAAGCATATAAGGTTGCTTTTCAGACCAAATCCAAGTTCTATAAGAAATATATCCAATGTTCCCCATATCTCTGATATGAATACAAAATCAGGAATGATGAAGTGAATTAAAATCCTCCAAATATGTAGGAAATAGAATCTTTTTGATTCATTTTAAAGTGGTAGTGGATTTTATTTTGTAATGGCAAATGTAATAGATATCAAGGCATGGGATAAAATTATGCATTATTTTCTTTCAGGTTACACACTTTTCTGTGATGCTGAAAAATGGCCAAAATAATAGCCTGCCTGAGTTAGTTGTATTGCAGAGTGTGGAGCTCAGGAAATCTAGCTTTTTTCATCCTGTAAAATTTAGAAGTTATTGAAGCAATTTAAGCTAGAAACGTGACATATAAAATGGTCTGAGTCAGTTATTCGTCATATGGAAATAATTTGAAGTGTTGCAAAAAGCACAAAGAGGTCTTAAGCTTTTTTTCTTATTGTACATGGTATTTTGATTTAAAACGCACTTCCTGAGAAATGGTAACAGACTGATATGAGGTTATCAAAATGCATACACTTTGAGTACTATATTGTATGGAAACAATTATTAAGACATCAGTAAGCTTTATACCAGAAAATTCTCACACTAAGTTGGTTTATGTTAATTTGATTTGGGAGGATCCAGGAAGAGAAAAAAATGATGTACAAAATGCTATTACTTCAACATATATTTGTTTGGTCATTTGTTGTCATGTTTTCATACAGAATTCATACTGACAAAATCAGGTCAGTTTTTCTGCTGATCTGCATTTTAAAAAAGTCACATTTGAGCAAACACACACAATTAAGTGTTTGTTTAATATGTGTTCAGTTCTTGTTTTATTGACTCCCCAGAGGGATTTGTGTGAATTACATGGACTTTGTAATATCAGCAAAGAAATATGAAATACCATTTTATGTTACACTGTGAATTTATTACAGATGCGGGTATCTTTTGTGTGTATGAAGATACCCTTGCTATTAGAGGCAACTATAATTTAGCTCCCTCCCTTGATGAATAATCTGAAATATAGAAGAATAATTTTCATATTAGGTTAAATAGCCCCATAAGGATTCTGTTGGCACTTGATTTTTTATAATGTGCCATTTGGCAGAAAAATACTTTAAGGATAATAGTATTCCTAAGATATTAATTTAGATATTATACACAGAAGAGGCTCACCTACCGAAATAGTGTGTGTGCATGCTCTGCCTTGATTTAGAGCATCAGTTGAGATGCCAGTTTCATCCAGGAATGGGAGGAGTAGATGTTCCATTTTTTATTTTCTACTTTGTATCTAAGAAGATTATATATTATATATAAGAAGATATATTTTCATACACAATACCCATCACATCCAATTCTCCTATATGCAGTGTACCACAAAGAATATGTATGCATAGACAATAATAGTGATGGTGGTTGTAGATGTTTTGCCACTGAATGTGTGAATGGGTGGCAGACAAATGTTTTGAAGGACACATTGGGTTTTCAAAAAGCTTAAAGGCATGAATTATAGTAAAGGTACGCAATATGAGGACTCTTTCAAACAAACTGCAGAGATCTTCTGTTTTAAAAATGTTAAAGTCCACTTCATTGCAGAACCTTAAACATTAGCATTCTAAAACAAAACGATTTTAGCAAAGTAAACTAGTATTTGAACCTTTTGAAGATTCATTAGAGTCTTAACAGCTTCTATTATGTGGTTACTCAGATCTTACAATTTCTGTTGCTGGCTTTTAGAGGTACAAGTAGCTGGAAAGAAGGTTTAGACAAGATTTTGTTCGATATTGTTTATAGCATGGGTCCTCAAATTATGGGCCGCGGGCAGCATGTGGTCCGCCAAAGCCATTAATCTGGCCCTTGCAGGCCCACACAGCTGCCCCGCCCACATCGCCCCCCCACCCTTCGGCTGAGTGCAGGACTTACCTTTGCGAGCCCCGTGGGCCGGAACTGAAAGGTAAGGCCAACAATTTTGGCCTGCAGAGACATTCTGGAGGCAGGGGAGGTGAAAAACAGGGTGCACAGACTTTCCAGGAGGCCAAAAAATGAGCGAAAACGGCCTGGTTTTGGCCAAAAACCGGGCCGTTTTTGCCCCCCCAGAATGCTGTTGGAGGCGGGGGAAGTGAAAAACAGGGCGCACAGATGTCCCAGGACGCGAAAAACGGACGAAAGCAGCCCATTTTTGGCCAAAAAATGGACCATTTTTGCCTGTTTTTGGCCTGCAGAATGCTTCTGTAGGTGGGGAGGTGAAAAACAGATGCCCCAGGAGGCCAAAAAAACCAGGTGAAAATGGCCTGTTTTACACCTCCCCCGCCTCCAGAAGATAGAGAGAGAAAGAGAGACAGACGGACGGACGGAGAGAGGGAGGGAGGGAGAAAGAGAGGGAGAGACTTTCTTATCTTTTGGCAATACTGACATGAATAAATTATATCTGGGATTATATCAAGGTGATGAGGAAAGTGAATCATTGTTATTTCACCCTTAATGCATCCATCAACAGCCATTAGGTTGATCCATTAGAGACCAGCCATAGGATCATCTACAAGGCAGCTGTGAGGAATATCCATTCTACTTGGCAGATAAAATCACTGTTTGGAGTTGAACTTTTACTGGGCAGTTGTAAGTGAGATGCCAAGGGTCAATTCTGCCAAGACCAAGTGGCTCTGGCTGTTCAGGGCTTCCTGGATTAGATAACTTTTTAATCTGATCTCAGATGGGGTGGCACTTGACATTTGAGACTAGTATGCACCTTGGGGATCCTGCTGGATTCACAGGTACAACTCAAAGAGCAGGTGGCAGCTATGGCCAGGAGGGCCTTTGTACGGGTCCCTCTTGTGCATCAGTTGTATCAGTTCCTAAAAAGAAGGCCTTTCAGATGGTTGCTTATGCCTAGTCACCTTCTGATTGGATTAATGCAATGTGCTGCACCTGTAGACCTCTGGAAACTACGGGTACAGTAGCAATGGGAGTAATCTGATACAGTCGTGTGACATCACTGATTTGTGAGCTGCACTGGTTGCTGGTTGGCTATTAGTTCCAATTCAATATCGTGATTGTCACCTATGAAGCCCTTTATGACATTGGGCCTTGTTATTTGATGGACTGCTTGTCTTTAGTGGTCTTTGCCTGCCAGTAAGATTGGATAGTATGGGGCGCTCCAAGTTCCTTAAATTAATCAATGTAATGTATGATCTGGAACCATATCTTCTGTGTTGCAGCACCTGCCGTCAAGAACAGCATCTCCCTGAATGGCATAGCTCTGACCCTACAAGGGTTCTGCAAGTCTTTAAAAACTTTGCTTCCAGACCTTATTAGGTTGGCAGATTTTCTTTTGTTATCTGTTCAATGAGTTATGTACACAGCCCTTTCCCTTTATATTATTTTAAATTAGTGTGTGTGTGTGTGTGTGTGTGTGTGTGTGTGAGTGAGAGAGAGAGAGAGAGAGAGAGAGAGAGAGAGAGAGAGAGAGAGAGAGAGAGAGAGAGAGAGAGAGAGAGAATATCATATTTCTGTAATATCCTGTGTAGCAATTTATCTGCAGCTTCACTTACAGAGATTATTAGACAAACATTTGGCCTAGTTGCCTCTTAATTGCTAGCCAGTTGCACTTCTAGTGTTTGATGAATGCCACAAAAAATTAGCAACCAAATCATTGTACCCACTAGATATTCCATCTGTCTAAAACTTTAGACCCAGTCCAAATTCTGATTAGTCATATCCCAGTCAACAGTGAGGCATAAGGGATCTACCTGCGCCTGCAAATTTTTTATATATTGCAAATGGAAAAAAGAGCCAGATTGAAGAGAGATATTGGAAGTAAAGAATGAAACTGAGAAATGCTGACAACACTTTCCTGAACTGTGGAAATGCTGCAACATATTATGCTATTATAGATTAACTTCTGTACTAATTCAGTGGGGTATTAAACTGTTATAGAGAAGACAAGTCTGGCTTGCTTCAGAAATTCCGCATCCAGGTAGTGCATATATTCAGTTTTTGTCCATATTATACCTTCTAGGTTGTCTTAAGACAGTTTGTCAGAATAGCTTTTACTAAAAAAATCAGAATTTATAGTGGTCTTGGCCTTAGACGTTCAGGGCATACCCTGAGTGCCGTACTGCATCTTTTCTCTCCTGGTGATTATGTAGCAAAGATAAATAGACAAGAGGCCTGTAGCCATTGAGTGTGTGATATAAACCCAACAGGATAGTTCCATGTGTTTTCTGAATAAAAGGGGTGGAGGAAAAACGTGAAAAGAAAATATCCCGGTGACATAAAGCTTAAAAACATGTTAGCATTCTTCTACATAGCATTTTAGGCTGTCAGCTGACTTTGATTCCTTGAAATAACAAGAAATAAAATAAAATGTTACTGTGTGACATTAAAAAATAATCTTGTGTGTGCAAATAAGTGCATTATTATTATTATACTGTATTCCAAATTCCAGAATGTGAATGAATATGGGAAGCAAAATCTTGTGGCCTAAATGAGAGAAATACTGCTGTCTTGGAAGAACCTGAAGATAATAATAAATCAAGAGTAGCATAATTCCTGGCTGTTCCTGAGGATTATTTCATTCAGGCTCCAAGAAAGGAAGCTAAACATGCAGAGTGGCAGACTGGTGGCTTTTCAGAATGTCTTTTTAATTCCTAGGAATCTGCTGACATGGTTACTAATTATGCATAACAGTAAAATATAAGTCTTGAAATTTCTATATTTGGGAGAAGGCAACAGGCAGGATTTATGAAAATGGGACAAGGGAGCAATGCTGATTCCTGTTGGATTTTATTTTAAATTTTAGTTTTAACCCCTGCTTAGTTGCACCAATATTGCCTCCAAAGCTTTTAGCTCTAGCAAATAAATCAACAGATCCCTGCTGTCTATTGCATAAATAAAATATGCACATTGTTAACTCTGCATTATTACAGGGTATCTGCACTTCAGTATTTATGAAAGTGTCATCTGTTGTTTTGTGTTAGCCTTGTCACAGTTTCTGTAACAGAGAGAGGGGAAATATTGTCTTTCTGCATGCGTGCAATGTACAGTAGCTGTTCCCATTGTCTCAGAAGGTATTCCTTGGCCTTTTTTTCCTTTTCTTTTTCTGTCTGTGTGTATGTGAAAGAGAACTGATATATTCAGAATCATTGTGCCAGAGAGATAAATGGAACTGCCAGAGGGTTAGTAATATCCTTTAAAAAAGAGAAATAGCCTTTCTCCCTAAAGGAGGTGGGAAAAATTAGAGCAATTACATATGTATTGTGAACTTATAACCCAAAGAGAGGGAGGATTTTCCACTCAGTGCATAATTGGCTGCAATTTACTTAGAAGAAGAACAAGAAGGAGCAAAGGCAGCAACTGTGCTTAGGAGTTTCTGTAAATTATGGATTTCTTTGCATATCAATCAGTGGTAGGCAGCAAAAAAGTAGGCACACCAGGTATTAGGGCCTCAACCACAGTCAGAAGAGGAAGATGTGTACACAGATGATTTTGAATGTCCAACATTGTTTCCCTATGTTAATGGACTACCACAATCACTTAAAAGTCCATCTTCAGTTGAATCAAATAAACTTAACTTTATCTCATAATACCTGGCTTTCTTTGACCAACCACAATCAATTTCTCTCTGTTCAATTTATTCTCCATCTGTAAGACCCCAGAATTAAATGCAATTTTTCATTACAACTGCAGAGGATATTAGCACTAAAACATTTGACATAATGAGTTCAACATATTTGCAGACATTGCTGAAGAAAGGCAGGCCGGTGTTGGGTAGTGTCAATGTAAGAAATTAACGTTTTAAGTAATTGCATATAGCAAGTTCTACTAAATCAAAGACTGGGCTCCATTTAATTCTAAAAGCTCACCGGCACTTGTCAGATGACCTTTAAGTAATCACAAGACATATTGATAGTCTGCATAAATGTTCTTGAAATAAAATATCCTCCCTGGATTTCCACTTCTGGCCCTTGGACCCTCTCTTGGCAGCCACAAAAGATAATAGGCTTATCCGGTAATGTTTTAAAACCTGCTCAGATAAGCATTTGCCTGGGGGCCTCACCTGCCAATCTATTCCCTGGAAAGGCTTTTTGTTTCACTTCTCTTGGGTAGGAGAATCTTCTTGCAGATATATCTATTAATAGCATATAAGTGTTCATTTCTGTTCGATGCTTTGCATTCTTTATGACAATTTGTTATACTTTCTGATGCAGCAACAAATATTTTTTGATATATCAGTAATAATAACACATACTCTAAGTAAAAGCAATAAAATAACTCTTATCAATTCATATTGCAGGAGATATATACACACTCACTTATACACCCATAAAGATTAAAATTCTATCCAAGTATAATTTAGTCACAATTAAAATAATATTAAACTATCAGAAATACCTAGGAGAAGGAAATATCAAAGTAAGCTTATGCCAAAAGGGCAACAGTGTAAGCAACAGGCTGACCATTTTAGTCAGGATTTCATAAATGGAATACCACAATTGTGAACATTTTTTGCAGCCACCTGTCTAACATGATGTTTTGGGTGAAAAGCCTCCAAAGATTACAAACGTGCCCAGACAGGTAGTACAAGAGGTGATGTTTTTCTATACTTTGGTCCCAAGCCATTCAGAGGTTTACAATTTGACATAAATACTTTAAACTGCCCCTAAAAACTGACTGGAGGCCAGTGTTGCTTGTATTGATCAGTTTACGTTGATAACCTAAAGCTGTGTTTGAGAGTAACTTAGGTTTCTAAATTGTCTTTAGAGGTATTGAACATGCAATGTACTGCACCAATGTAATCCAGAAGTTATATATCTCATATATAAGAGATGCCAGACTATCTCTCTACAGGAGCTTGCATGTGGTGTAATAAAAAGTTATTCTACTGAAACAACCTTTGCTTCCAGTGACAATGATGGAGCCATAAACAAACCATATGGTTCCCCAAAATTATACATCTGACCTTTTAGGGGGAGACATCTCTGATATGGGCAAGAGGCCCAGTCAAAAAAGTATTGTCCTGTATGGATTGAGCTTCAGTTTTTCAGTTATGATCTAGTCCATGGGTCTCCAACCTTGGCAACTTTAAGACTTGTGGACTTCAACTCCCAGAATTCCACAACCAGCAAAGCTAACAAAGCTGGCTGTGGAATTCTGGGAGTTGAAGTCCATAAGTCTTAAAATTGCCAAGGTTGGAAACCCCTGATCTAGTCTTTTATAATGTTCAAATTCTCATTCAGAATATCCACTACCTCTTTGTCTTAGATTAAAAGATGAATATTATTTGCATATTGATGACAATTTAGCTCTAAACCCTAAATAACACCACCACCATTTTTGTTTAGATGTTAAATAATGTGGTAGGATAAAATTGAATTCTCCTAGAATTTCCTATATACTACCTACTAACCGTCTGTGAGCAAGATAGGTGGTTTAAAATATTTGATAAATAATTTAAATAACTAAGAACAGGCTGCCATATGAAATGGAGAATTCTCCGAGGGCGTCGCCAATGTCTCAGCGCCATGGACGTTTCCCTTGGAACCTCCAAAGGAAATGCCGAATTTCCAGTTGTTTAGGGACCCGGAGCCATCGGAACCAGGTCGGAGCTGCCCTGGAGGGGTGGTGGAAAGGGGAGGCACATATCGGTGAAAAGATCTAAGCGTTTGTGCAGGAGCAGTATGGAAGTAAAGTACTGAAGCTGTGTGAGTGTGACCAATTTAAAGATAAAAGAAGATTTAAATGAGATAGTAAAAGATATCCCAGAGCAGAAACTAGTGGCTATCTAGCAACTGGGAATACCATAGAGAGAGTTGGATAAATGGAGATTAAAGCCCAAGAAGATTGTTGATGTTCTTGCAATTGGACTTGGTGAAAAGTAAAGAAATTTGAAAAAGAATAATGAATTTGAAGAAAATATCCCATATGTGGACTGAAAGCATTTTGGAGAGTTTTGTTAACTAACCGGTCTGTTATATTGGGAATCCGGCAACGCCATCTGCTGGTTGAAAGAAAATATTACAACAGCTTGTGGAAAGATAGAAGAAAGATTTGCTGGCACTATGGAGATTGACCTTGCTTACAAGAAGATAACTTGGAAACTGTGATAACTTGAAAGGAGTGTATGTTGTGTTATGGTGTTTGATTTTGACTTATATGGTGATGGAAGATAACAAGATTTTGAACTGGAATGGAATAGACTAAAATTGGATACCAGAATACTGAAGTACAAAGAGACTATATTGATTTAAGCTTCAACAAAGACAGATTTAATTTTAAAAAAAGTTTTCATAATTGTAAACTTGGTAATATGGAGATGTGTATGTATGAAGAATTAATTGGGATGTTAAAATATATACATGATGATATAAAAACTTATCTTTTGGAATTTAGAGGTAATAAGAAAATAGAAACGAAGTTGGAACTTATAGAACACTCAGAATGCACAATGCTGGAAAATAAAAATGAGGAACAAGGAAACTACATTGAAGACAAAGAGATTGAAAATAAAAAACAGATAGATGATTCCACTGGGATTTACAGTGACAAGAAAAGAGTAGACGGGGGAGTATTACTTTCAGAAGAACCAATCAAAAGACAGAGGGGGTAATAGGGAGAAGAGACTAGGAGGAATTGTGAGGAGATTTAAGCAAATAATATACTTAAAAGGAAGAAAAGGAATTCAGAAAAAAGAATTTATATGTATACAAATAAAAGAAAGAAAAATAAGAAGTTAAGAGAAGGGGAGGAAACGGAAAAACCCACAAGAAGTGGAAGTTTTGAGACCAAAAGAGAATTGATGAAGAGGGGAAGATTAATGGAAAGGAAGAGGAGTAATAAGACATTTGTTAATAGATTTACTTGTATCAATGTTATTAATTGTATATAATTAATTATGGTATAAGGTTTTTATATAAGATTGGTATATGATGATATATATTATGAAAAGTGAAAATCAAACTCTGATGATGATTCAAAGGGATGAATTTAGAAAGAAAGAAGGGAAATAAGTTATATTATAGTAGGTGCAATTGTTGGAATGTTATAAAATTTGTATAATTATTATTTTAAAAGGTTTTTATACAAGATTTGTAATGGAAAGGAAGAGGGATAAAAAGACATGTTAATAGACTTAATTGCATCAATATTATTAATTGTGTATAATTAATTATGATACAAGGTTTTTATATAAGATTGGTATATGATGATACATATTATAAAAAGTGAAAATTAAATTTTGATGATGAACTTAGAAAGGATGAAAGGAAATAAATTACATTACAGTAGATGAAATTGTTGGAACATTATAAAATTTGTATAATTATTATACAAATAATATGATAATTATGATAGCAGTGTTCCAATATCTCAGGGGTTGCCACAAAGAAGAGGGAGTCAAACTATTCTCCAAGGCACCTGGGGGTAGAACAAGAAGCAATGGGTGAAAACTAAACAAGGAGAGAAATAACTTAGAACTAAGGAGAAATTTCCTGACAGTTAGAACAATTAATCAGTGGAACAGCTTGCCTCCAGAAGTTGTGAATGCTCCAACACTAGAGGTTTTTAAGAAGATGTTGGATAACCATCTGTCAAGTAGTGTAGGGTTTCCTGCGTAAGTTCCAACTCTGTTGTTGTTGTTGTTGTTGTTGTTGTTTTCAAAGGTTTTTGTATAAGACTTATATAATTCATAAATTTGATTTCATGTTGAAGAGATTTTTGATAATTAGTGGGTTTTTGTATATTGGGAAGTTGGTAGTGTTATCAGCCAATGGATGGATGTGTAGCGACAAGGTTAGATTTTGTTTAAATATTGAGGATGAATTAAAATAAGAAAAACTCAGTAATAAAGGTGAAAGGGGGATCTGAAAAGGTAAAAGAGATTAGAAATTAAGGGCATTTAGAGATGACTGAATGAAAATAAAATGAGTAAAGATAAAAAATAAGGAAAGGGAGGAGTACGTCCCAAAACTAAAAACACAAAGGATGGATTTGAAAGATAAATGAAATGAGGTACAAGAGACAATAAACATGTATGGAAAATAAGTAACAGCAATTAAATCGGAAGAAAATGGAAAATTAAAGGTGGTAGACCCAGGCAACAAAAATAGGTGGCAAAGGAGGCAGCATTAGGACAGTAGTAAATATACCTAGAAAAATATAATATGTGTAGAAATATGGATATGGGAAAAATATAAGTCTAAGAGTAGCACCGATGATTAAATGAAGTTAGGGATTTGAGTTACCCATCTGTTAACCATAAAATGGATTATGATTAGATTTAATCATAATTAGAGCCGAGGTGGCGCAGTGGTTAGAGTGCAGCACTGCAGGCTACTTCAGCCGACTGCTAGTTCAACAGTTCAGCTGTTCAAATCTCACCGGCTCAAGGTTGACTCAGCCTTCCATCCTTCTGAGGTCGGTAAAATGAGGACCCAGATTGTTGGGGGCAATATGCTGAACACTGTAAACCGCTCATAGAGGGCTGTAAAGCACTGTGACGCGGTCTATAAGTCTAAGTGCTATTGCTACTCAGGGAAAGGACAAGAGGGAGGAAGAGAAAGTAGAGAAGGAAGGGGAGAAAAGGAGAGGAGGGAAGTAGGAAAGAGGGAGAGAAGGAGAAAGGTAGAGGGAAGAGAGGGATATAGAAGGAAGGGAGTAATATGAAATATTGGGGGAAAACAGATGGACGATAAAAATACAAAGGGTGCAAAATTAGAATGTTTGTTTATGGACTATTGGATAGAAATGTATAATATATATATTGATATGATTTATGGTATATGTATGGATGATTATGTGGAGATGGTGAAAAAGTAAAAAAAATGTGGAAAAATTATTATTATTATTATTATTATTATTATTATTATTATTATTATTATTATTATTATTATTATTATTATTATTATTATTATTATTATTATTATTATTATTATTATTATTATTATAAATGGAGAATCCTCCATCACTGTAGGTATTCAAACTGAGGGTGGATAGCTATCTGTCAGAGGTGAACTGTATTGGATCCTGCATTGTGCAGATACCAGATAACTTCTAGTATCATTTCTGAATCTACAATTCTTTGGTTCTATGAATTACATTTTAGGATTAGAGTATAACAAGCCCTTATCTCCCTAAAATTGTTTATGAAGATGCAGGATATAAGAAATAACTTTTTTTTATTACTCTCACTGCCATGTAGTAAACTTCACAGTGAATTCTCACTTGTATTCGTTGAAATTCATGTTGGGTCTTCCTCCATGGTGCTCTAGCTATTGTCTTGTTTGTTTAATTGCCTTTGGGTTTGAGATACAAAAATAGTTAAGGAGAAGAGGGTATTTGGGTGCAACTGTGTCACTCTTTTAGGTCAATTTTATATTCTACAATATGATGAGAGCTTCATTAGGATGAGGCTTAATATCTGGGGCAGCAATTCTCATAACTTGGCCCCATTCTTCTCTGGTAGGGCCTGCATATGTCCTCTAGCTAGCAGACGAGAACCAAGGCATCTCTTGATTCTTCCTTGTCTTCTGTGGATGTTCTCTCTGAGAGGCATGACAAAAATCTCTTTACAGAATAATCAGGGGGTGTTTTTAATCAATGAAAAATGTTTCTAAAAACCAAAGATATCTTACATTAATTTATATAAACACAATGCAGGAAAAATAGCGGGAAAAATTCATTAGAACTTAAAAACCTAGGAAGATAATTGCCCCAGTGATATTGGAGTAAGGCAAATCTCCCTAGAGAGAGACACTATTCTCAAGTACTGTGCTATAATTGAAAAGCCGTATTTTATGTCATTCTTAGTAGTAGAAAAAAGCTGTATTGTTTTTTTTGTGAACCAATATAAAGGTATACAATGCTTTGGATATTTTATATTGTATATTAAATGATAAAGCATTTTGGTTAGGGCTTTGATGGAGGGGTGTTTTTTTCTCCTGCAAATTTGCTCCTTAATTGTCTTTTCTTTGTTCCATTTTGCTGTTACCAAAATAATAAAAGCCCATACTTTAACTATACAATTGTCTGTAACAACTATTATTTGTAAAAATACATTTTTGCATGTCCTAATTGAACCGGGAAAGTTTTGTAGAACATGGCGCAGGTAAAAGAAACAACTAAAACATATCTAATTTCAGGGCATCTGAGAAAAGTGGATTAACCTATGGCTTGATGTATCTCTTGCCCTACTGCCCTGTCCTTTCCAAAGCTAATAGAAGAGAGTAGGATGAGTTTGTGACACATACATGTTTCCAAATCAATAAAGAAAAAGTTTCAGAAATTAAATAAATTCGTTTTCATAACTAGTACAACAAAAGGGGGGGAAATGCCTGCGAGAACCAGCAAGAGATGAAGCTTCACTCCAGCTCTGGAATATGGAGCGAATCTCCATCCCCCGCCCTTCCCTTCTCAGTCCAACCGGGGAGGGGTGGGTGAGGGATGGGACCAGCCAGTGGTGGGTTCAGCTGACAGGAAGCCACAGCAGGGGGACGAAAGAACCGTGGGTTGCCGACACCCGTTGCTTCACCCCACCTGCATCGCTATACCCCCCCCTTGCCGCAACAGCACCATTACCTTGTTCCAGCTGGTGAGGGCTGCGCTACTCTTGCACGTTCACCACCTGTAAAGTTGCAAGTACTCCCTCTACGGCAGAGATTTCCAGCCCTACCACAAGCTGCCTGGCCAGTCCCATATTTCAGCTCTTTAGTCACAGGATTGCCCCATTGGTCATCCCAGAGCAGCTCCTCCACCTGGGTGCACTGCAGACCACCAAAATTTTATCACGGACCACCAGTGGTCTGCGGACCACCGGTTGGTGACCTCTGTACTAGATACTTTAGACTGGGAAATTGAAAAACCATCCCAAACTAAGGGAGAGGCAAATTATTTGCATGTTGTTGCCACAAAAACTACACAAACATATTCATCAAGTCACCAGAAAGTGAGCTCAGCTTTAAAGTGGATTTTAAATGAAAAGGCTAACTTCATAGGAGAGATTCTGAGATTGGTTGTCATATACACAAATACAACAATGTGAGGTGCAAAAGATGAAATTGCTTCCTTTTGAAAAGCAATACGACTTGGGGCAAGCAAGAAGAGAAGGTCCCTTTTTAGAATGCAGATGACAATTAACTAAATCACACTGTTCAAATGTTTCTTGTATTTTTATAGTTTAGGAGTTGAAAAGTCACTTCTTGTCAGAGAAAGAGTATACCATTCTTGCATGGCAAGTGCAATGATCGCATCCTGCAGAGGAAGGATGTTATGATAGGAAGCTGCTAATGATAAGGACGTTGTCAGAAGTGGACTAGCAGAGGAGAAAAATTGCACTGAAGAATTGCTTTCTTTGATAAAGTCTTCAAATCAACTAGTATACAGTATATGTATTGGTCACTATTTACCATTGGCTTCCTCAGGACTTATAAAATACATGTTAACTTTATACTGTAAGGTGGTAGACGGCAATAATGTTTTGCCTGTGGCATTCAAAACAGAAATGGAAATTGGAATTCATGACGTAGTGAACTCTCCAATAGTTCTGGATATTCTTGAACTGTAACTTAAAGAATCCGCAGCCAATGTAATGAAGTGACACATAATTCCAACATATTGTAGGTATTGAGATCAGCAGGCAGAAACCTGTTGGAAGAAATGTCCATCTGGGTTCAGTTCCAAGTGGGGAAGAAGACACTGGATTCATGGAAGTTGCTTGGAAAGAAGGTTTATTGATGAACAAGATCACATGGCTTGAGATCCTGGACAAAAAGGCCAAGATGCCGAGAGTACCTGGGTTTTATGCCCTCTGTTGGGCTTTGAATTTGAGCTTGTGTTCTGATTGGTTGTCAGACTCCCATGGGGCCATGCAGGTGTAACTTTGTAGGTTGTATTTTGAGTCCCAGACTTGGTTGACTCTTGCTGGGTGATGATGTAATGAAAGGGCTTTGGGCAATTCCTACTATGGCTCTGTCTGAAGGAGGTAGATCTTTGTTATGTAGAATAGACTGGCCCAGGCCTTAATGGCCCATTGACAAAGGTGGGGGGCTGAGTTTCTGCCTCCCTTTTAGGGGAAATATTATGCTGTTTTTAATATTTCCTAAAATATCTCATTTTCCTAGGAGAGGGGTGGGTGCTAACTTCCTACAAATCCATGGCAAGACAGAAGCAATAAATAAACTGTGAGCAGGTGTCTTTCTGTTTTAAGGCCCTGAAGATTTCAGTTGATTCAAAAAGACAGAAGGGAGTCCTATAATTTAAACTCGGAGGCAGACATATATTAGCCTTCAGTCTTGTGTATTGTGGTAGGCATCTCTTCTGCATGCACATGACTTATTATTTGCAATAAAGGAAGCTAATCCAAATGTATCTTTGAGCTTCTTCTATAAGAAAGTTATGATTTATTACCATACCTGACATATGTCTGAGTGGCATCTATTAGGGAAAGATGTCCTAGAGAACCCAGGAGTGTCAAACTCAAGCCCCCGCCCCCAGCTCCCTTTTTGCTGGCAGAGGGCTAGCAAAACAAACTAAAAGCAAAACAAAAGGAAAGGAAAAATGTTTCTCCTTTTGCATTTGAGCATCCAAGAAGGGACAGGAAAGGAAAAAGGGAAAGAGGAAAGAAAAAGAAAAAGAAGGGAAGATGGGAAAAGAGCATGGAAGGAAAAATAATGAAAGAGGGAAAGGAAGAAGAAAGGAGAATGAAGAGGGAAGGAAAAAGGGAAGGAAAGAAGGAGGGAAGGAAGGAAGGAAGGAGATTATAATGAGAGGGAGGGTCTGAGGGAAGTCTTGCCTTAGCATTTGGCCATCACAGGTGCCCCCGACACAAGTGACGTCAAGCTGGCCCCGCCCACCATGGCCTCGCCCCCAAGGACATTGATGCTGCCCTCAATGAAATGGAATTTGACACCCCTGGAATAACCATTAAAGATTATTATATCTTGTTTAATAGAACCAAAAAATACAATTTATCCTACCAATTCAAGATCTTAAAATATATGGCTACAGCTCTTACTCAACTGAGTAAGGTATCAAACACTAGAATTTCTGTACTTAACTGTATTGATTGGAAACCCTAATTCCTAATGAGAAGATAGCAATCCACAAAAGTGAGGTTTGGTGTTTTTTGAAAGGGGTATTATTATTCTTTGTGGACTGTCCACAGGATGTCAGCATCCTGTTGTTGTTGCACCAACCTCTGTAATAATGAAGCAATAACACAGTAAGCTTTTTGAGAATTTAGTAAGCTGTTGGGATGAAACCTTCTGTCAGAAGAAAGAGATGGGAGGTGACAACAACTTAAGTGCAACCATTAAGCTTTATTATGGAGACCTTGGATTTGTTCTTAATAAAGGAAAATTAGCAATGCAAATATTTCTACTTACCAATTATCTTATATATAAATAGAAGGTTGCAGATCTGCACAGTTAATACCAGTCATGTTGAAACCTTTTCTCAGCAGTTCACCAGCAAATGGCACTGTATTTTCTAGTCTATATTTATGGAGTTCAGGGTTCCTAGTGAGGGGAATGGAAAGGTGGAAATAGATTTAATGGGCTGTGTAGAGTAAATATATCCTTTACTCCTGTAAATAGAATGATTGAAATACATATATTTAAAGTAAATACTACATTTAGCTCAACATCTCCATAAATTAAAATGGAATTTATTAATATTATGATATTCTTCTGAGGCGATACCTACATTTTATACAAAATTAATAAGAACCTTTAAAATACTAATGGGAAGGATTTGTACTTAAGAGTGTGAGCCCCTGAACATTCAGAATGCATATAAACCTCTGTGTTTATAGATGGTGAGTTGAATCTGGTTCTGTACACTCCTACAGAAGCAAAATGCAGTCTTACTCATAATTTACAATAAATAATGTAAAAGTGTTGTTTTTTTCTTGAAACTATAAATGTTCTTACAACATGAGCAATGGTAACAGCAAAAATGCTAATCAACTGCGCTTTTCTTATTCGTTCTTAGAAGCTAACATATATTGGATCCTCACAGCTTTTCTTTATATAGCTAGGTCTGAACTTATTGAGGTAGTCTTGATTTCAGGAGCATTTCCTCCCCTCAGGCTGATATAAGCAGTACTGAGATTCAATATTCATTCAACCCATAATAAATAGCTCAAAAGACCAATAAGCAATAGTGCGTGGTTTGTGGTTAATTAGCTTATGGTTGTATCTAGAAATCAGTCAAGGAAAAAAATATAGGTTGGTGTATTTGTTTTTAATTCTTCTAGATGAGGCCAGAGTAGAGAGTTATTGTTGAAGAAGAATCTAGAAAGGCCTTTTTTCTTTGGATCTGATGTATATAATTGAATGTCCCAGAAAAATCTTGTTTAGTGTAAAACACGGTTTTATACTAAAATATTGTAAAATACTGTTTTGTTGAACTTCACTTGGTATCTGTATGGAAGGGGCTTGCCAGTGAGTTTTTTATGGAGCTTCCAGTCTTGGATTTCTGGTGATAGTCAGATGAGGCTGAATTTCTTCATAGGTTCTCTGGCATTTAAATTGCTGCCATAAAATATGCCAGGTAGTAGTAGGAGAGATTTTGCTACCTAAATGCCAATGTCCAGGAAAATATTGTTTGTTACTTTGAGAAACAACGTGGGTTTCATTATTCTATGGAAAATGTGTTTTTTTCGGGGTCCATGTTACTTTCTTCCAGAAAAGCGTCCTTTCGCCATATTAACAATGAATTCTGCTTCAGGAAAATGCCTCCTTTAAAAATATGAAATAGGTAAACATTTCTATCCCTTGCACATACCTTGAAAGATGACTGAAATGAGTGGCGGCTTTTATGCAAGAAAATATTTTGTAGCAAGAAGCTTCCCTGTTGTATATACTGCTTTGTTACATGTGTTGACCTGATAATATTTCTCAAGGGGCTAGTTCTTTTTTTTTCTAATGTTGTGAATTCTTGTTTCTTTTTCTTCATAACATATCTAGGATAGAAAAGTATTATATTAGTTTGGCCGAGAGACTGAATCTTTCAAATAACTGTGCAAGCAGTATTCAGCTACACAAACAAAGCTTCAGGTCCCTCTTCCTTTTTGGGTTCTGTCTTCAGATGATATAGTTCTTTTTATGATCTTATTGGTGTATTACTTCAAGATAGATACGAAACAAACACTTTGACAACACTGTTAAAGTATTGGATTATTTCTTGTTGTTGTTTGCAAATATTTGTACTTTGTGTTTTGTGTGTGTTTTTTCTTATTGTAAAAATTTAATATAAAAGACTATTAAAAAAAAGATTAACCATCTTTCTGCCAGCAATAATGTTGCTTCCACTAATACAGGTAGTTGTTGACTTACAACAGTTTGTTTAGTGACCGTTCAAGTTAAAATGGCACTGAAAAAGTGAGTTATGACCATTTTTCACCCTTAACAACCATTACAGCATTCCCATGCCCATGTGATCAAAATTCTTGGCAACTGATGATGGTTATAATGTGCTGGGATCATTCAATCAGCTTTTGGGACTTTCTGCCAAGCCACGTTAATGGGGAAGCCAGATTCACTTAACAACTGTGTCACTAATTTAATTTACCCCAGGGAGTAGGGCGGCATATAAGAACAGTAAAATAAATAATAAATAAACGATGGCAGTGATTCAATTAACTAACTGTGGCAGGAAAGTCATAAAATGGGCCAAATTCACTTAACAAATGTCTTATTTAGCAACTTGGGGGTTCATTGTGGTTGTAAGTCGAGGACTAATTGTATAAGTGTGCATATCTACCTTAAAAAGTAGTTGGCTACTAAATTTCCTGAAGAGTTAATTAAGGGCTTTAATTGAAACATAGTTGGCAATGGCTAATACAACCATTATTTCTTGTCTCTTCAGGATCTCTTCTCTTTCTGGATATTTGCACCAAAGAAACAAATCGCACATCATACCATTCTCCTCTTTCCTCTTCTACTTGTTTGCTAGCCATATTCTTCTCCTTCTCTCCCTGAATCCAATTCTAACATTAACAATTTGTACCAACTTCTTAACTTATTTAAGCTTTCCTCCTTATTCTGAAGATTGTGTGAAAAATCTTATCTGATTCTAATCTTAGTTTGTTTCTAGACTCAGGTAATCAACACAGGTACTGTTTCTATGTATGGCTAATCACATAACAGGATGATGGGCAGAGAGTATCTCAGAAACCACACAACTCCCATCATCTCTCCCTATCCCATTAGATTAGTCAAGAGGGACATGTTTTGGGTCCCATTGATAGGGATGAAATACAGCAAAAACTAGCAAGTGTGTCTTTTCTGTGGCTGCACCTACACCTACATAATACTTGGCCTTAGATTGGTCCTCATCTCACTCACCTCTGGAAAATCTTGAAGACTATTTTCCTGGGCATGAAGGTTGGGACAGCAATTGCTTGCATAAGGTTTCTTCGGGAACCACTTTATGCCATTGATACCAATTTTTGTACTGAATTCATAAACTTTTGTTAGCCATCCGTAGGCACATTAGTGAAATGGACAGCCATATAATACATTTAAAGAAATAAAGAGCAAATAATAGCATCTACTTTCTATATTTATGTCACAATAAATCTTAAGCGGCATTTGAAGTTAACTTAGAAAAGGAGAAATAGTTAAGATATATGCAATTTCATACCATGTTGCTGATTTATTAAGGTTGTTACTGAATAGACTATATTAAGATTTTATTTCTTCACCTTTTGTCCCCAGGTAGACCGTGTTCAAAGGAACACTCAGCAGATAGGAAAATGGAAGCTGGTTGCGCAGCAAATTGGCCTCCTTTTTATTCTACAACATGAATATAAATGCAGATGTTTGTAAAATAAATGAGAATATGGAAGATACAGAGTTCACCATAGTGAAATGTTGGCCATGTAATTATTCCCAAAATACAATATATACAGTACTTACAGGCTAGTTTTAAGTTGGTTGGCTTGACGAAAACAGGGACAATTGCTTGGGGTGCAAATGGATTCTGTGGTAGTATTGATGAGGTTAGAAGTTATATATATTCAAACTTTTTTGTTTATAGTAAGCAGAGATACAAAATGTGCCAAAACTGCCTAAGAAGTTTCAGTGAAGTGGTAATATTAGACAAAACTTCACTGAATTTCTAGTGTGCAGGTTTCTCTGTAGGATTCTCACTATAAGGGGGGTTATAAAATGCCTCATGAAAAACTGAAAATTACTGTAAATGCATGTGTTAAGACTTATGGAAATATTGGTTTAGGAGCTGACAGGTAACAAAAGACTACCTGAAGCATGATTACAACCTGCCTTCCCAAATTCAGTATTCATAATTTTCCTACATAAACCACACAATTACTAGAGGAGCAGATCAGCTATGCCTTCTCCCTTTTCTTTCCCAGAGAGTCTATAATTTTAGCTGTTATGATTTTGTAATAGAAATTTTGTATCTAGGGAAAGTAAATGCCTCATTCTAACTAGTCATGTTCATCATGCAAACAGCCCTGATTTTTACAATACTGTACATGCAACTTTCATTGAAGATATATGTCTGCATTTAGCATGTGCTGTGCTTCTGATCTGAAGTTGAAATGCAGCTTTAGAGTAGGTATGGCTGCACATGCCATATTTTTTGTGTTTTTTAAAAAGGTGGATATTTTCCTGGGTTCACATGGTAGCTATGCAGTCCCAGAAAAATAACATGTTCAGATGAACAAAGCACCCTATTAGCACATTCTTAACTCACTTAATATTTATTTTCTGGGTTTTTGTGGCTTCTGGACAAACCCAGGGTAAAAAATATATGGTTTCTCTAAGGCAGAGGTTCCCAACATTTTTGTGATCGAGTACCACTTGGAGGTCCCGTTCAGTCACCACGTACCACCTGGTTCCAGAGAAACTAAATTCGATCAGATATCACTTTATTTCCATAATTGTACCGTTCCTTTTTTGGCCCCGCGCATCCAGCAACTGGATTCTCGGGCCGCTGGGACCAGGTGGGTGGCGTGTGGCAACAGTTGTGTTAGGCAGTAAACATTTTTGTGAAGTAAAAAATAACTAACTAAAAATCGTTCATGACCCCGAAAGTGTTCGCGTACCACCTGAAAGGCCCTCACGTACCACTAGTGGTACACATACCACAGGTTGGGAACCATTGCTCTAAGGAGCTATTCAGTGGTGGGATTCAAAAAATGTTACTAATGGTTCTGTGGCCGTGGCTTGGTGGGCATGGCTTGGCTTGGTGGGCGTGGCAGGGGAAGGATACTGTAAAATCTCCATTTCCTCCCTACTCCAGGGGAAGGTTACTGCAAAATCCCCATTTCCTCCCGATCATCTGGGACTCGGGAGGCAGAGAATAGATGGGGGCGGGGCCAGTTAGAAGTGGTATTTACCGGTTCTCTGAACTACTCAAGATTTTTGCTACCGGTTCTCCAGAACTGGTTAGAACCTGCTGAATCCGACCTCTGGCCGGTATTGATAGATGTCGAGCACCTATTCAGCTTCAGATCCAAAGTGCACCATGTATTCAATTTGTGCATACAATAAGCAATCTGAAATGCAAAAGTCTTCTCATGTTTAGCTGAATCAAGTTGGTTTCCATATAAATTCAGATTATTCAGCATTCAAAATTGCATGAACGCCTATATGTGTGCAATTATATATTCAAAAACTTCCATGGAACAGGCATTCTCAGTATGCAAGGAAACATGACATCTCTATTGAGACTTCTGGGCTTAGAATTGACTGGTCACCATTGCTCACATAATGAATTGTATTACTTGTTATTATCTCCAAAGAAAACTTTTATCTACATCATTACTGTTACACTTAATTTAAACAAATTATGGAGATGACTGCAACCTTATCTTCCCCTCTCATAACCTATTTCATGTCAAGTGGAGAAATGGTGCTCTGTTCTTTTCTTTGGCCCTAACACCTAATGTCATTAATGTCATATATTAAAAGGCTAACAGCTGCTCATTATTTTCTCAAATGGCCCTCTTGCTTTGGAAGTCACAATGTCTCATTTCAAACAGGTATAGCCTAGCAAAGTTTATTTAGCACACCATTTTTGTTTTTATATGTAACATGTTCGTAAGTATGTAACTTTCTTATAACAATAATTTAAAAGCAAGACTGTCTCTGGCAAATATTTGACAGAAGGAAGATATTGGAAAATTTATGGTAACTCAAGGATCTGGTACATTTTTAGTTTGAGGTTTCATTTCAAGGAACATCTGAGCTCTATTATGAATAATACAGCTTTACCTAGTAAATTATAAAACAAAGAAAATAAAGTTAGGCCTCAAAGGACCGTGTCATTTACATGTCGTCTGCTTCCTGGGAGCTCCATTTTCTTCTCACCCCAAGATCAATCAGAAATGAAGAGAAAGTGCATCTGGCCAGGTTCCCCTGGCTGAAGCTTACGTTACAAGAATAAACTGATACCAGAGAAAGCTTGCCATGGTACATGCTGTTTTTGGTGTCCAGCCAAGATTCATTTAAAGGACTGACCAACTAAATATACCTAAACTAACTGATGACTCCAATCCATCAGCAGTGTGACTAATGCTAGGGAAGGAGGCAGCAAGTGCCTTGTTTCCTGTCAGGCAGAAAATTAGGAACTAATATTCATAAGATCCTTACCTCTTCTGCAAATAATTTTTGTAAGCTCAATTCAGATTTACTACCGGTAATAGTCATAGGGTGATGGCAAGGAAATAACATAGAAACAAAAAATAAATCAGATAAATATAATATTTTGTAAATTATTATTATTTACAAATTTGTACCTTAAGATTTATTTCTGGATGCTGATCCTGAGTATTGAAACTAATAGTGTTATTCATTAAATCCTATGCATAAGACCTGTGAGTTCTGCATTTCACCCTCCAATGGAGCTGCTCTTGCTTGCTTCCAATAAGGCTTCTCCTTAGAGAACAGCTTGCTTATCCCTGAAGCTCTGCTCAGGATTTATGTAAAAATAAGACTAACTTATACCTGATCTGAATGCTTCTTTATACTACAGAGGCATCATCTGGATCTGATGATTAAGGCAACACTTCAGAGCTGTTCAGAGCTTTCTAATTTTACACTAAAAATAGAGCAAAGTAATATTCCCTATTTAAAACTCTCAGGGGCCTAGAATTAAGAAAAGGTGCTTTAGAAACAGAGCAATTTTAACTCTCAAAAGAATTTATCATCGAAGCGACATATTATAATTCAACTATAGATATGTGCTTAGTTCATTGGCTTGGCATCTTCCTATCACTCAATGGAGAGAAGAAAATAAATGAAGGATGTGAAAAGCTAGAGCACAGCAGGGAGAAGTGCTGAATAAACAGAAGAGAAACAGTGCTTGTTAAATAATGCACAAAATATAAATAGTTGTATTCTCCCACGGTATGGAAAAAAGCGGAGTGAGCTCTCGTCACTTGCCTCAGCTTCTACTCTCCTAGCAGTTCGAAAGCATGTTGCATGCAAATAGATAAATAGGTATCACTTCCGTGGGAAAAGACAGTGCTTCGAGCAGCAGTACAAATTCAATCTGTGCCAGACCTACCCAAATGCAACACCTGAATGAGAGATGACATTGGTGGTGAGAAAAGCCCCAGATGCTGCTGCAGATTGCCATCCAGCCTTATGAGTGTGAAGCTAATCTTCCTCCTGTGGTGCGCTCTGGATAATGCAAGTGTGAACAGTTTGAACTGGCAATCATTGACAGGCAAACAACTACTTTGCAATAGCTCTGTAGTCTCCTGGCTAATATATCACCATACACTAAATAAATAATAGAAAATAGTCTCACACAATATCTTTCTAATTCAAAATTCACTTCTTGTCAGGTGTAGGATTTAAAAGCTATTGGTGTCTATGATCCCCTACCTAGCATCTAGTTGTTTGACTTATCTTGCTTTCCTATTTCTGTTTTTAATCTTATCTGATACCTTTTAAATGGAAACTGCTAAAGAGGGATACATACAGTATATACATGTTTATTTTTCATCTAATGCAAACCATCAGAACCAGAAAAAGAAGCAGATATATATATTCAATGCCATCAGCATCTGCTCCGATTATGCATCTAGAAAGAATTCAGTGACCCCTTCGCATATTACATTATAGATTATATTTAAAATTGTAAAGTGTAAGTATCATATAAATAGATTTGTCACAAAACTAAGATTGCTTACTGTTGAGCATAGGTTTGATAGTAAGCCTTTGAATCTTAGATTGTATATGAAATAGCTGTGCCCTTTGTAACCATGCATGCTAAAGATATTTATATATTGACACACAGTTTCTGTTTATAAATGGTCTATTTTAAAATAATATGGTACTTTTAGGAAGGAACACATTTTCAAAAATGAATGGAGGTTGCTAAAGCTTTGGAGATTGATTTTACAATTGGGAGAAAATGAGAGATTTGTCAGGCCTTCAGACTTCACTGACTGCCATTAAAAGATCCCCCCCCCCCGCCCTGTCTAATTCCAATGCCAGATGCTGTATTGTAACTGGATATCAGATTCAGGTATTATATAGTATATCCATAGAGATGACATTTGGGGCAGTTCGTTGTCAGACAGGTGTTACAGAACCTCAAAATAAAAATATGGTGAAGGACATTTGAATCAGTTTTGCTACAAAATTTAGTGCCACTTAATTGTGATACTAAAGCTAACTGAAATTTATTGGATGAAGGTATACTCTTGTTTAAGGTTTGCCTCCTGGATCTCAAGTCTTCCGTACGCTGCCGTGACTGGGAATGGGTGGGAGTGATTATTAGACAAACTTCAGCAATAATAAACTATACTGCTTTTAGAGTTTTATGATGTGAGTGTATCTCTACTGGCTGTTGGGGCATACCAGGGTTATTGGTGGTATATTGTCCATTTGTTAGCATATTGCCTGGCAACAGCCTTTCCTGGAGTCCTAGATTTTAAGGGTTATGGGTAGAGTTTCCCAGGATTTTAATACTGGGATTTTCAACCTCTGTGCTTTGGGTTCTTTTTTAAACCATGCCCAACTGGATAGACCCACACTCACCACAAACACAAGGACAGACACTGAATGGGTGGTTTCCTTACCTTTTCCATAAAGGGTTGAGAAGATTTAGATTTAGATTTTTTAGATTTATTATTAGAGTTGGAAGGGACCTTGTAGGTCATCTAGTCCAACCCCCTGCTCAAGCAGGAGTTCCTACACCATTTGAGACAGATGGCAGTCCAGTCTCTCCTTGAAGGTCGCAAGTGTTGGGGCTCTCATGACCTCTGCAGGCAAGCTGTTCCACTGGTTGATCGCTCTCACCATCAGAAAGCTTCTCCTCACTTCCAGGTTGAATCTCTCCTTGGTCAGCTTCCATCCATTATTCCTTGTTTGGCTTTCTGGTGCCATAGAGAACAGCCTGACCCCCTCCTCTCTGTGGCATCCCCTCAAGTATTGGAACACTGCTATCATGTCACCCCTGGTCCTTCTCTTCGCTAGACTGGCCAAGCTCAGTTCCTGCAACCGCTCTTCGTATGTTTTATTTTCCAGACCCTTTATCATCCTGGTTGCTCTCTTCTGCACTTTCTCTAGATCTAAATCTTTTGCTTTGTAAAAACAGACATATAAAAATGATATGCGAATGCTTCCTATAATTTACTCTATTGCCATCTCTATATACTATTATTATTGCTAAGATTACTATATTCAATACTATTACCTGTTTGCTATTACTGCTGTACTGACACTAGAAAGAAGACTCAAATGGAAGGAAAAGAGGGAAACAGGTGCCTGCAATTTTTTCAAAGCAGCCTGCTCTTCCATAATGAGGTCCAGATGTACCCAGGAATTCATGATTTGGTAACTATATGCCTAACCCAAATTTCAATCATGTAACTAGCCATATGTTGAACCTGGAGTTTACATTGGAGGTAAATGATCTGGATATAAAGGATGTTATTATCGGTCCTTTAGCAGGGTTGGTTCACTTCCTTGTTCAACTGTAGAGTATCACCATTCATCAGTTCTATAAGGGTAGAGGACTGACTAAAGTATCTGGTAGATTAAACATTCCAGATAGTATGTGGGAAATTTCCTAGTGATCTGGCAAGCAATTCCACTGTGAGGTACTGATCTCTCCAATACAGGCATGGGGAGGGGATTGGATCAGATTATTTCTGAGCACCCTCACACACTTGCCAATCCAAAGGAACTTCCTTGGTTAACAAGACGTTTCATGGAAAGAAGCATCTGAAAAGATGCTTAGAGTGACCATGGTGGAATTCTAAGAGTAAATATGACCAAGAGATATAAATCCATATCTGATCTTGCTGTGATGTAGCAGTCTTACTACTACACAATTGTTATTTACTAGCAAGAGCTAAAATGATATACTCCTTATTGGGGAATGGAGATCAAATTATTATGCCTTTATACTGCTATGACATGTTTGAAGATTGTCCATGAATAAAGTCATTCATATTTACCTAGTAGGACACCATTTGGACAATCTCTATTGAGATAACTTCTGCAATTTCTTGTAAAGTTACCTCCAATACATTTGAATTTTTTGAGTCTGGGGAAATGGATAGGGTTCTCTGTGATAATAACTCGGTCATCTGTGGATTGGACCTATATCTACCAGACTACTTAAAGCAGCCAGTGGAAGCATAAGTGACTGGATATGGAAGACTTCTTTCAGCAGGGGTGTCAAACTGGATTTCTTCACGGGTTGGATCAGCATTATAGTTCTCCTCCGCGGGCCAGGGGGAGATGGGATGGACGCCTCCTGCAGCAACCTGCCGGCCAAAATGGGATACGCACGGTCCCTCTGTGCCCCATTTTGGCCGGCAGAGTGCTGCAGGAGGCCGTCCAGGCTGAAAATGGCATGGGGGAGTCTGCACGTGCTCCCCGTGCCCGGTTTTGGCTGCCAGAGGCACTGCGGGCCAGTCCTTTGCTATTTCCAGGCCGGCCCTACGGGCCAGATTTAAACATCCCGCGGATCCAGCCCACGGGCCTTGAGTTTGACATCCCTGTCTTTCAGGAAAGTGGTAAAGAAGTCATCTCTTGATCTATCTGTTTTAGACAATAACTGTCCAATCTTCACCCTTCTCAATTGTGAAAGATATTGGAGAAGGGTTTTAGGTACATATGAAATTATAGATGAATTAAATTATCTAACTACCTTTCATCCAGAATTCAGATCTCTACATAACACCAAACCTACATTGGTTGCCTTGATTATTTCTTCATTAGGGCTTGGTTTTGGAACAGTATACCCCTTTTTCTCCTATTAAACCTATTTTTATAGCAATCTTCCTGCTTTTTAATATTTATATAAAGTTGCTGAAGCAAGTTATCCATCCCACTTTGGGCTGAGGTATCATCATCAGTATGCTGATGATACAGTATTCTTGGTTTAACAACAGTAATTGGGATTGGCAACTCCATCATTAAGCAACATGGCTGTAAAATGATTGTGCCAATTTACAGTTGCAGCAGTTCCAGTTGCCATTGTTAAATGAATCCTATGCGGTCATTAAGTGTAATGTCATGATTGCCATTTGCATCTGCCTGCTGCTTTCCCCATTGCCCTTGCTTGTTGGAAGTTGGAAGTGAAAACTGCAAATGACAATGGGATGCCATGACTATTGTAATTAAACCCAGTTGCCAAATGTCTGAATTACGATTGTCTGACTGTTGAGATGCTGCAACGAACACAACTTCAAGGGCCAGTCATAAGTCTTGTTCAGTACTATTATAGTTTCAAATGGTTGCTGACCAAGTGGTCATTAAGCAAGGACTACCTATACCAAGTTTTGTATCGCTTTCCCAAACTAGACCATATATACTGGTAGTCTTCATCCAGCATCTGGAGGCTTTCAGGAATTGGAGAGAGAGAAAATAAGCTTGGACTGAATTCTAGTAAGATGGAATTGCTGATTATCCCGAAATATCAGGGCTTAACTTTTAATCAGTAATTGCAATGGATGGGGCAGGGGCATTCCTTCCTGTCCATTGGGGTTGTCGTGAATTAATGGCTGCTGCAAAAGCAGTAACTGGAGGCCATGGCTGAACCTTTGCCTTGCTTAAACTGGTATAGAAGTTGAAGCCTTCTGTGGATTGACCTTCATATCCTATAAATTATAGTACTAAGTAATGCATTCTAGATAGGGCTGACTTTGAAGACTTAGAAACAGGAATCATTACAAAATTGCTTTGAATTATTTTATACCCCTGCTCTTATTATTAGAGACCCGAACTATCCCCACTCTGCTGGCCTTCCAGAAAGCTGTTAAGACGTGGCTTTTTCTGCAGGCGGGGGGTAGAGCTTAATTCACTCGAGCTCACCTCCCAAGTATGTATGATGTTGAATAGTTGTTGATGATTTTTTTTATATTGTGTTTTAATTTTTATATTTGCTTTTAATTAACATTTTAGATTTTGGTTATTCTTGTATTTTTCTCACTGTTGTACGCCGCCCTGAGTCCTTAGGGAGTTGGGCGGCATATAAGAATTCCAAAATAAAATAAATAAATAAATAAGTCACCCAGAGTCGCTTGGACAGTGAGATGGGTGGCATATAAATTTAATAAATGAAAAAAAAATGCAGAGGCTATTGTAATATAATACCTGTTTTATAGTCACTTGTTGATTATTAATATGAATTTGAACTCAATTCAGACTGCTGGTTTTGACCTATAAAGCCTTTTTTGACCAGGCCCCAGTGCACCTTAGGGACTATCTCCTCCAAAGTGATTTTCCCATCCCTGGTCTGTTTCCATGAAAGTGAGAAAAATTAAAGGAAAATGGGCCCAGGGACAGTCCCTTTTTATGAGGACCACAAACTTAAATTGCCTTGAGCTTTTCTGGTACCTTCTCGAATGGCTTTTCCCAAGTCTTTCAAGGTTATTTTGTGTGAACTGGCTTTTCAGTGGTTACTTGATTGAACTGTTTTATTTTGAAATTTTATATTTGGCCTTTTGATTTTACATCAAAACTGGACTGTAATTTTTATATTTTTCTATTCCGATGCTATCTGTGGTAGTTGGGGACCATGTTGTTGCTATGAGGCTATTTTTGTTGCATTTAGTTGAGTCATGTTGGGATTTCTTTAGAAATAATTTATGAAATTTATAAACTGAACTGAGCATTGCTATGTGGCAGCATAAAAATATGTAGAAAAAAGCACAATGTGATTAAAATTTAACAGTTCAGTACTAAATGTTGAAGGATGTTTGGGAAATATTTACCAGAACTTTTTCCACACATATCTGTGGTATTCTAAACCATAAACAAACATACCTGGTTCAACATTTATTTAAGGGCCCAGCCTTTGGTAGTGATGGACATTCATTCCACTTACTGAAAATAATGTTGTTCTTCCTTAGGACACTTTTGATAAATTATATAACCTGACCTGTCCAAGGGCCAACTCTGTTATCTAGAGTAAGCTAGCCTTTACCGAAATTTCTTCTCATCTGCTTGAAAATGTAAAATACACAGATACTTTCTCTTTTCTTTGATCAGAGTATAATACAGAAAAACTCTTTCATGACAATAATTTTAGTCTTCAAAGATTTGCACACAAACAGCATGATTTGCTCTACTATCATTAGTAAACAACAATAACTCTTCAAATAGTTTGTAGTCCCATAAGATTCACAAAACTCTAGACTATTACATCTATGAGTAAATTAAATTTATACTTCTGGCTAAGTGACTTTCCAGTAAACGTTTTCATAGAAACTGTAGATACACAAGTGACTTAATATACTTTCATTCTACATCAGTTTTTCTTGCTATCACATTTTTAGCTGAGATTCTAAAATTCTAGATGTTCAGACATAATGGCACAATTTGTTGTCAATTGTAGTAGTTACATATGTGATGCCTTCTAGTGTTAGAATGCTAAGCAGTTGTATCTGCCATTAACTATTACAGTACACAATCAGTATAGATGGAATATTAATTCTTACTTATACTATTAACTATTATTATAGATATGTTCTAAGGTCACTAATGGGTGCAAAACAGCAATGAGAAACAACAAAGACAACTTAAGGAGAAAAACGGGCATTTTAGGATTAATTTTAAAAAATTCTGAAGAAATTAGAATGGGAGTTGCTCAAGTATGCAAGCTGCTTGTGATTGCAGTTGTATAAAGCTTTAACTAAGCATCAGATTTGTACATTTTTTGTGGATGCAGACTCATCTATGCACTTGAATAAACCTTTTGCCTATTGCATAAAAAATAAGATTATAGTTGAGGTAATAAGGCTCAGCTAAATAGTTTGCTGGTCTCTTTCTTGATCTCATTGACAATTATCAGTCTATAACTACAAAGAAGTTTACCTGATGCATTTTTCTATGTAAATTCCATTCTTGTCAAAAAGTGATTTTCAATACCATAAAATTACTTTATGAACATATTGTACTCTTACTCTTTCACCCAGTAATTTATCAATACATGGTCATCCATTGTACATAGTAGTCCATAATATCCATTCTAGGTAGTCCATATTTGGTGACCTTCAAGTGATAATATAAATAACATTATTAAATAGACACAAGATATTTGTTGCTTTTCTCCTTTCTAGCACATTTCCCAAAATCACAGCCATCTCCAGAGAGCTAGATCTTCACATTTCCACACTAGGATAATTTGAGCCTGGTCATTTGTCCTTGAGTTGGAATTCCACAGTGATTTGCTTGATGATCCATTTGTTTTCTTGATGTTCCATGGTATTCTCAATCTTCTCCAACACCAAAGTTCAAAGGCATCAATACACTTCCTGTCCTGCTTCTTTAAAATTCAACTTTCACTTCCATAGAGTGTCAGAAGAGTACCATTGCATTACCTATTTTGATCTTTTAGTATACATGTGGCGCTCAACGTATGACACAATTGAGCCCCAAATTTCCATTACTAAGCAAGATAAATGAGTCATACAACCTTTTTGCCATGGTTGTTAAGCAAATCACTGAAAGTGTTAAATGAATCATGCGGCTATTGAGTGAATCTGACTTCTCCCATTGACTTTGCTTGTCAGAAGGTCTCTAAGAAGATTGCAAATGTCAGTCTCAGGATTCTGGAACACTGCAACCATTGTAAATCCATGCCAGTTGCCAAGCACCCAAGTTTGGTCTTGTGACTGTGGGGATCACAATACTAATGGTGAATTTTAACTACCCTGACATTAACTGGGAGACAAACTCTGCACCAAGTGGAAGATCCAACAGGTTCTTAACAAACCTAGCAGACAACTTTGTTTCCCAAAAAGTAGAGGAGGGAACAAGGGGATCAGCCATATTGGATTTCATTCTCATTAACAGAGATTAAATGATAGAAGATGTTGAAGCTACAGGAACCTTGGGGACAAGTGATCATGCAATATTGGAATTCAACATTATGCAAGCACAAGTAGTAGAACAAAGTCAAACCAGAGTCTTGGACTTTAAGAGAGCTAATTTCAATAAACTTAGAGAGAACTTGGGAAGGATTCCATGGATGAGAATCCTCAAGGGGAAAACAACTCAAGAAGCTTGGGAAATTTTGAAAAGTGAGATTATAAAAGCCCAGTCTAGCACAATACCAATGAAGAAGAAAAATAACATCTCTCAAAAGAAACTAGCATGGCTACATGAAGAACTCTCTGACAAATTGAAAGACAAAAAGGACAAGTATAAAAAGTGGAAAGAGGGGCAAATAACTAAAGCAGAATACCAGCAAATAGCCTGAGCCTGTAAAGATGAAGTGAGGAAAGCTAAGGCTCACAATGAACAAAGGTTTGCGACAAAAGTAAAAAAAATAACAAAAAAAGCTTCTTCCAACATGTTAAGAACAAGAAAAAAGTCAAGGAAACAATTGGTCCATTGCTGGGAGAAAGTGGCAAGAAGGTGACAAGTAACAGGGAGAAAGCAGAACTACTTAACTTGGGGTTTTTGCATCTGTCTTTACACAAAGGGAAAAAACAGCCCTACCTATCAAAAACAGCGCCACAAAAAAGAGATTAGGAACACAAGTTAAAATAGGGAAGAAAATGGTAAGTGAACACCTGTCTAACCTAGACGAGTTCAAATCACCAGGACCGGATGGATTACACCCCAAGGTTCTGAAGGAACTGGCAGATGAGATCTCAGAACCACTGAACTATATCTTTCAAAGATCCTGGAGCACCGGGGAACTGCCAGAGAACTGGAAAAGAGCTGATGTATTTCCCATCCTCAAAAAAGGAGAAAAAAATAGATCCAGGAAACTACAGACCTATCAGCATGACCTCAATACCAGGGAAGATTCTGGAAAAGATAATCAAGCAACGAATCAGCGAATACCTAGAAGCAAACAAAGTAATTACCAAAAGCCAACATGGGTTTGTCAGAAACAGATCATGCCAGACTAATCTTATTGCATTCTTTGACAAAGTGACAAAATTAGTGGACCAGAGAAATATTGTCGATATAATTTACTTGGACTTCAGTAAGGCATTTGATAAAGTAGACCATAACCTAATACTAGATAAAGTAGAAAAATGTGGGTAAGACAGCATCACCACCAGATGGATTCGTAACTGGTTGACCAACCGCACTCAATGTGTAGTCCTCAATGGAACTGCATCTACATGGAGGGAAGTATGCAGTGGAGTACCCCAAGGCTCTGTTTTAGGCTCAGTACTCTTCAACATCTTCATCAATGACTTGGACAAGTTGATAGATGGGGAACACATCAAATTTGCAGATGACACCAAGCTGGCAGGAATAGCTAACTCTCCAGAAGATAGGCTCAAGATACTTGATCTTGACAGACTTGAACATTGGGCGCTATCTAACAAAATTCAATGGTGAAAAAATAAGGTTCTACATTTAGGCAAGAAAAACCAAATGCACAGGTACAGTATATGTGGTACCTTGCTCAATAGTAGTAACTGTGAGAGGGATCTTGGAGTCCTAGTGGACAACCATTTTAATATGAACCAGCAGTTTGGAGCAGCTGCCAAAAAAGCCAACACCATTCTAGGCTGCATAAACAGAGGGATAGAATCAAGATCACATGATGTGTTAATACCACTTTATAATGCCTTGGTAAGGCCACATTTCGAATATTGCATTCAGTTTTGGTCGCCACGATGTAAAAGAGATGTTGAGACTCTAGAAAGAGTGCAGAGAAGAGCAACAAAGATGATTAGGGGACTGGAGGCTAAAACATATGAAGAACTGTTGCAGGAACTGGGTATGTCTAGTTTAATGAAAAGAAGGACTAGGGGAGACACGATAGCAGTGTTCCAATATATCAGGGGCTGCCACAAAGAAGAGGGACTCAAGCTATTCTCCAAAGCACCTGAGGATAGGACAAGAAGCAATGGGTGGAAACTAATCAAGGAGAGAAGCAACTTAGAACTAAGGAGAAATTTCCTGACAGTTAGAATTAATCAATCAGTGGAACAACTTGCCTCTAGAAATTGTGAATGTTCCAACACTGGAGGTTTTTAAGAAGATGTTGGATAACCATTTCTCTGAAGTGATGTAGGGTTTCCTGTCTAGGTAGGGGGTTGGACTAGAACACCTCCAAGGTCTGTTATTCTAAATGGATGCTGTTATTCTAAATAACTCTGTTATTCTAAATGGATGCTGAAATGGTCATAAATGTAAAACTTGGTCATAAGTCACTTTTTTCAGTGCCATTATAATTTTGGACTGACATTAAATGAATGGTTGTAAGTCGAGTCTACTTGTAGACATATCGTTAGCAAGGCCTTCAAAGTTGCTCTACAAAGTTCTAATCTGCAGCATGTTTCTTAACTGCTTGTTCTTTGGCTATTAATGGTTGACTAAAAGGCAGAAACTTTCTGGTACTTCAACTATTCATTTGAAAAGTGTATTGTCATTATAATTAATAACATTTAGGTACCTACTGATTCTGTCTGCAGAAAAAACAAAAATCCTACTTCGGCTGCATAGTCAATGATCAGTGACATATTACACATACAGAAGGTCCTAGCTTCAATCCCTGACATCTACATTTAGGCTCAAAAAACTCCTACCTGATATTCTTGAGAGCTACTACTCAGATTTGACAGTTCAGAACTAGGCAGGACAATAAAATTATTCTGTGTATGAAGGCTTTTTATATTTACAATGAAAGATTCCGTCAGAAAGAATTAATATGGAGTACATAGAAAAAGTTCATCCAGAACCCCCTCCCTGTTTAACGGTATTTAATAGTGTAATTTCATAGCATAATTTACTTTTGATCAGGAGGTGTTGAAACTGTTCATTACATCCTGTTTATTGAAAATGACTACTGCTGCTTAAAGTGAGCAACAACATTATAAATCAACAAAAACTGGTCAGAATTGAAGTTGAAATAGCGATGTAAGTACAGGACATATAATCCATTATTGGAAATAGTTTAAACAGCCATCTTTAGTTAGTTTCCTCTAAAACAAGGCACATTATGATGATAATGATGATAAACAGCCACAGGGATAGCATGGATCAAATCTGGCATTAGCTTTCAGAATGTATTTATTACAGAGCTTTGCAGTGTGTGGCACATTCCCTGTGTGCTATTGTACTTGACTGTTGATTTATATCAAAGTTATGCTTTGAGTCTTGATAAAGAGTTGCCTTTCTACATGTTTCCCAATACAGAATTTGAAAGAGAATGTGAAAGCTGCTCCCAAGAGATTTCCAGGCAATCTTTCAGTTTACTAACAAGTGTAAACTCAACAGACTACAGTAATTTACAAGCATCAATTGCAAACAAAATTCCACACAATTTAAATAATAGGGTTGGGCAAAAATCCATGAATGGAGGCCTTCTGATTATTTGGCAGAGATCTGAAGTATTTATAGCATAAATGATGTGCCATGTTCAGCTAATTATGTATCAGCCATTGTTGAACCAGAAGTCATTGAGTTATAGTATTTTCTGTGTCACAAATGACGTAGGTTAACTTTTAATTGTTGCTTTATTATCCTCATCAATATTAGATTTTCCATTTTCTTGGCCATTTTTAGGACAGTATTAAAAGTGGAGGAACCAATTAATTTAGTTGTTGCAGCACCATTTCCTTACCTGGAATTTGATCTGAAAGATGGGTAGCATTAAATTAAATGACTACAATAAGGTAAAGTTGTGGAGGAAAGGAATATCTATCATCATGATAAGATGGCCTAATAAATGCTTCCCTACTTCACACCTAAAGTACATTTTGACTTTTGACTTTCATAGTAAATAGGATTTATTTAAACTCATCCCACTCAGGTATATGTGATATAAGCTAGATTTATGCAGGAAGCTTGTAATACATACTATAACCGTGATGGCGAACCTATGGCACGCGTGCCACAGGTGGCACGTGGAGCCATATCTGAGGGCACGCAAGGCGTTGCCCTATGTCAGCTCCAGCGCACATGTGCGTGCTGGCCAATTGATTTTCGGCCTTCCGGAGGGCGGGTGGGAGGCTGCTTTCGCCCTCCCCAGGCTTCAGGAAAGCCTCCTGAGCCTGTGGATGGCAAAAAATGGGCCCAACAGGCCTACCGGAAGTTCGGAGGCTTCAGTGAGGCCTGTGTACATGCATGGGAGGAGCGCAGGGGTTGTGCACGCATGCGCGGGGGGAGGGCATTGCATTATGGGTGTGGGGACATGCACACTTGCTATCGCGTGTACGCATGCACTTTTGGCACCTGAGCAAAAAAAGGTTCGCCATCACTGTACTATAATGTCATCAGTTGTCCTATCTATTTCCCGTAAATCAGGAAAAGCTGCTGAAAGAAGGATTGCACTGACCTGTAAGCAAGAAGCAAATCCCTGAAGGAATGATGTAAGTGAAGGAGCAGGGCTGCTGCTTCTGAAAGACAATGGCAGAAAAGCTACGCAGGTTACCATTTCCACATTATCAGACCCTACAAGGTAGACAAATTCACTTTGCAGACATGGTCTTTGGCTGTACAAAAAGAGTTCTCAGTTGGGCGATCCCTTTCAGGGATACTGTTTTCCTGGTGACTCAGAATGGCAGTTGGATTTAATGTAAAGTATTCTTCTGGTCACAGGATGATAGAACCCCATCAGTCTCTGTTAAATTATCTTAACTTTAATGAAGAGATTCCTTAAAACGGGGGTTCCTCCCCCCACTCATGCAGAAGTGAATCTTGTAGTGTACATTTCCTCAAATTCCTTCTTTCATACTAATCACAGGAGGATGATTGACAATCATGCACTGTTGTACCACATGAAAGCACAAATTGGGCAGTGGAATGGATTCCTGAAATTAGAGGAAAGCATCATATAATTAACTTAGTTTTTGTATAATCTCTTTAACTACTATTGCATAATAAAGAAATGTTTACTGTTGATCTTAATGCTTTTAGTATTAGGCTCCTCATTTTTCTTTTTGAGCATCTTTTGTTATCTACTTGCATTCATTTTGATGCAAATCTCTGTTCCTTTTTCACATTTTAGGCAAGGCTTCCATCTTCTGAAGGAAGCCTAAAAAACAAACTTTGCAGTGATGCTTCTAGTTAACCACTTTGGTTACCTCTTAAATCTGGAAATACATTTTCTGATCTTTAACATACATTTTATCTTTATAATTTTGAGTAAATTTTAAATTTACTGAAAAAATTTGATCTTGACTTTTCCTATTAAGTTTCATTTTTATGTATGTGATTTATTTATTTATAAATAACATTTATTTATAAATATATAAGTAAATCACAATAGTGTTTGTCACCATTTGCAATCAATTCAATGCCGCTTCTTGCATTAGGTCTGGGTATGTTTTAAGAACAAAGTAAAAAATTAACAACAAATTATATTTTAGAGTATGTAAAATTGTTAACTGTTGAGATATGCAGTAGTCTGGTCTAAGGTGAATCATTCATTACAACTTTTTCTCCTTTTGTTGCACCCATTGTTATAGTCAGTCTCAAGATTATCCTGAGCATTTTGGCTACAATGGCAATAGGAAGCTCTCAGTGCTGAATTACTTTGGGGCCTGGTACTTTTACTCATGATAATTCAATTTCTAATTTGATAATTATGTCTTCTTTGACACTGTCAGCAACACTGTCACTGTCTATCTCTATCCTTTCTTGTCATACATATTATCTGTAATTACTTAAATTAATATTAAAATAAAATACGAAATAAGAACTTTCTGAGTATTATTGATGTGCTGTTCATGCCGGAAATACCATTTTGTTCAGCAATGTTATATCATAAGGAATATGTTATGGTTTTTATGCTGTGCTGTGATTCATTTAAAAATGCTTCTCGTTTCGTTCTGAAAAGTTGTCAGCAAATAAAATTGTGATTAAGAGCTTAGAAGCAACAAATAATTTCCAGTGATTCAGTTTATTTTTGTATGTGTATAAAATATGCTGTTGGGAAAAAAAATCATAGTTTTGAAATTCAACATTGGATAGAAGGCAGAGGAAGAGAGTTAGGGTAGCCATTCCCTAGAAGCTCTGAGGGTTTATCTGTTAGGCAGTGGTGGGTTCTAAATGTCGTCTCTACTGGTTCGCGTGCTCGCATGTGCGCACAATACTTCTGCGCATACGCAGAAGCATCCTGGGCAGATGGGCAGAGCCTCCCGCTGCCGCCACCGGTTTTCCGAATCGGGAGCAACCCACCGCTGCTGTTAGGGTGAAAGTAGTAAAGGTATATATATCGTCTGGCAAGATTCTGTCTATTTGGTATGAGCAAATAAAGAGTTGAACTTTAGCTGGATTGACCTATGTTATTATTGGATTGGGCCTGACAACACTGAACCAGTAGCAGATTAGTCAAGGATGTGTGGATAATGGCAGACAAGGAAAGAAATGTAAATCCAGAATCTCTAAGAAAGAAAACATTCCTTCTGTAGTTTTCTTTTCGGTAAGAACATACAGAAGAGAAGGTAAATCCAGTCAAAAGTTCAGACAGCCAAGTCAGGTTTGTCAGTCAGGCCAAGTTCAGGGTTTCAAAAATCACAGACAGAATAACAGGAACAACATGGCAAAGCAGGAGATCAGATGATTGTTTCCAATGGAAGAACATAGATCAGGCTACCTCTTAAATCGGGCTGCAGCCAGCTATCTTTAATTAAGAAGTACTCCCATGGCTGGGAAGGAGCTTCATTGAGCATCTTTGTTGTGCTCTCACTCTACAGGTTCCAGCTATTCTTATGATGTCTTGTGTTTGATGGTTCTAAGGTGATTCCTAGCTTAATCAGATTATTCCTGAGGCTAATATTCCACTTCCAGCTGGAGTAGCGTCATCAGAATCTGAGTTGGACCTGAAAGGAAACTGGCAATCACTGAAGCAGAAATGTTACATTTAGTTCTGGGAACACACATAGCTGATTACACTGCTACATTTTGTATCTGCTGAAGCTTCCAGATACTCTTCAGGGGCAGCTCTGTGTAGAGCATATTACAATGATCTAATTGGGAGGTGACTTGGGTATGACTGGCTGAGAGTAGAGCCTCCTGATGGGGAAATGGGTACCTGGAATATATGTATTCTATCAACATGAAATTGTACAAAAGCTCTCCTGACCATGATTGCTACTTACTCCTTGAGTAGAAGTGATGAGTCCAGCAGGACCAGGTCTCCCTGAGGCAGTGCCATCAATCTAGGACAAAGATGGTAGATCCAGAAGACCCCAAAACATAAAGCTATTTAGTCTTTTCAGGGTTGAGCCAGAATCTGTTATTGTCCATCGAAATCTCTACAGACACCAAGACAGGATATCAATAGTGTCCAGGGGTGGGTTCCACTTACCTTTGCCACCGGTTTGCATCGCGACATCCCCCCGTGCAATTTCACTTCCACGCATGCTCAGTAGCAGGATTCAGCCCGAAACACAGCTGAGGAGCTGATCAGCTGTGCTTCGGGCAAAGAAATAAAGGTCAGTATTAACCCGGGGGAGGGCGGGAGGGCTCCTTTTCAAGCTGCGGAAGAGGAAAAGCCATCCAAACACGGAAGAATTCACCAAAAATTCCCCCCCCCCAAAAAAAGATGGCAGCATCCACGGACCGGCACCGACCGAACCGGATCTGTGACGCCATCGTCATGTCACCAGCGGGTTGCTAACAGTTCGGGCGATCTGGTCTGAACAGGAGGAACCTACCCCTGATAGTGCCACTAAGTTTGCCTGGGCAGAGATGTATTATCAGTACTGCTGATACCTCACCCCATGATGATTGATGACTTCAGCAGTGGCTTGATGTAGATGTTAAATAGAAGTGGAGAGAGTACCGAGCCCTGTGGTGGGACCTCTCACCCTCAGTCAACACCAATTGGAACTGACCTTGGAGGAAGGAAGAAATCCAGCACAATATTGGATGAACCCCCCCCCCCAAAGCTGGACTTCTCAACTAGTGTAAATAGCTAGGATGTGTTATCAAGGTGATAAGGGCCTAACCCAGTGCTATTACATTAGATAACCATATCTGCAAAATATTTCATTATAAATTATGGCTTGAAGCATTGTTGCCCACATTAATTATAGTATTTAGTAACTAAAATATTTTGACATAGCTGTGAGTTGAACTGCTAAAAACTGTTTGTGTGTGTGTATGCGATATAATTATTACCCATCCTACATGCAATTAATGTGATTGACTGTAACATATAAAATTAACTTTCTGAAATATTCAAAACAATTTAAATTAGAAATTATGCAGATTTTTGAAAGCCACATTTTCGAAGAGGCTACGTTCAGAAAATCTATTGAGCCAATCAACTTAATAGGAAATGCTAGAGTAGTCGGACTGACACAGCAAAATCCCACAGCTGTTTGTTAAATATATTCACAGCAGTGTTATATCATTGATTCTCCTGGTGCCCTCCTGATTGGGTTTGGCTATTACTCCAGAATTCCAGAAATTCCATTCATTCTAGACTTTGAAAAAAAGAGAATGTAGTTTTACTTTCTTCAGAGCAAACCCAAATCTGTTTTATCATAATTGATCTGAAATTGACATGGATTTAATGTTGTCTGCCTATCAGTTATAGGTATTGCCTATAGAAGGAAGATAGAGATATCCAGCCACATACATAAGGCTTTTCAGTGGTAGAGCTGGGCTGAAGAGGTTGAACAGATTTAAAAGTAATAAAACGAGTCTACATGCTTAGACTCTGCAAGAGGGATTCTTTATAAAGGAATAAATAGCATGAATGATAGTGATAGGAATATTAACAATGAAATAAATCTGTGATTAGTCATCTGGAGTACCAGTTCCTTATTTGGACATTTTTAACATAGGAGGGCAAGTTGAATTGGAATAATTGCAGAGCCGAGGATAATTCTGTCAAACTCAAATCAATTTACACTTAATCTTAAATAGCCGCCACCCACATTCTTTTTACAATTAAGCAAATAATAATGCCTATGTTTCTTGCACTGGCATAAAGTCCATTTCCCATATACACATAACCCAAGCTTTAAATCTTCCTCATCCAATAAAAATATTGTTATAATATGCAGAATATAATAAAGAAGCAGAAGATACAATGGCAGGTTGGAATAAATCTCAAAACATAGTCTGAATGTTTACCAAGAGAACAGAGTTAGATTTATAGTGTACTGTATATTCAAATATTTACCGTAATATATAAAGGAAAATAAAAGCACAGTAATTAAGCACTGGCCAAACAGACAGTAGAATTTAAGATCAAGTTAAACGTTATTAAATGTAGTTAATAAATTCCATGGATTTTCTACAATCTCAATTCAGGGGGGGGACAGGGGTGAAATTCAAAATTTTTCCGGTTCTGTGGGCATGGCTTGGTGGGCGTGGCAGGGGAAGGGTATTGCAAAATCTCCATTCCCACCCCACTCTGGGGCCAGCCAGAGGTGGTATTTGTCATTTCTCCGAACTACTCAAAATTTCCGCTACCGGTTCTCCAGAACCTATCAGAACCTGCTGGATATCACCCCTGGGGGGGGGGAATCAACTTCTGAAGATCTCAAATGTGATCATAAAGTTCTGTGTTTGGAAATAGCATATATTCTTACTCTATATTTACTATAGGAACCTGCTCAGATCTTCAGAAGGGTGACTTACAAATCCAAGCAGAGAGGAATTGGAAAGAAGACGGGAAGGCCCTTTCTTGTAATGGGGTAAATCGAGCCAAAAATGAAGGCAGGTGTGAATTTCCACTGAGCTTTGGCAAGGAAGTTGAGGTCCTGGATTTTTACTAATTTCCTCATTTTGCTCCTTCCTCACTGTAATTGGGTAGACAAACTGTAGGAACCCACGTCTATTAGCTGTTGTCATCTGAAGCAGAGGAAGCTATTTTTTTCCAAACTAAGCTCTGGTAATGGCTCTTCAAAATGGATTTGTTAGGAAAGGTTGAGGATTTGGATCTCTTAAAATTGCAGCTGGCTGTTAAAGCCTCAAGTCTGAGTTCGTCAGCTTTCCTTTTAGAAGTGCTCTGAATGATTCTTTGAGTTATTTTTCTCCATTGGGAAGTGAATAGACTACCTGAGGCTTTGCCCTTGTGGTGAAACCATAGCCCTTTTCACAGAGAAAAAGCATAATCAGCTTGTAACTTTGCCCAGCCCATCATGGGTCTGTTTTGCTGTGAACCTAAGAGAAATGATGTGAAAGTTTGAAAAAGAAAAATGTTTTGTGTTTGAGGGAGGAGGTCTGTAACAGACATTGCCAAAAAGCAAAGAGAATTATTCACAGCACTTTAACAGAAAAGGTCTCAGAAGATGAGAATTTTTAGACTTACAGCTATTCCAGAGAATTTGGTTTTGAGAATGAAGCAGGTCTTTTGTATGGAATGTAGAAATGCAATACTGCAGACAGCAAGGCCAGGGAGAGCTAATCCCTCCCATATACTGTGGGAAAGACAGAGAAATAATGCATTTGTCAGCTGGGACATTAGTTTGCTTCTGCATCTGAAGAGAATTTGCTGTTCTTTTCTCTCTAAAGCAGGCATAGTATTATGTTAGTATGAATTTGAGGTTGTTTTGCCACTGCATAATTTATTTTATACTGTCCATAAATAGGTGTTACTGATTAATATTTGGAGAAATTCCTGCCCCTAATATGTACAAAATGCACATTTTAAAAATCATATCATACACCTTATTTCATTTGAAACAATAATTGATCATTGTTTTCTCAGAGCCTTAGATTTTTAAATCTTCTTGGCTGGCAAAATATTTTATAACAATTTAAGGCAGATTATCTTAATAGCTAACAGTAGATTATACATTTTGGTAAAGTAGAAAATAATCATGGTAATTTAGCTCTAATTCTGGCTTATTTCTTACAGGTTATTAGGAATAGAGAAGAAATGTGGATAACATTGTTACCTATTAATAAAATAAAATAAAATCCATGTGTATTCAAGAAATCTGTCACTGTATTGTGACCTTTTAGGCTAATTAAGATATATCCTATTATGGATTTTCAAATAATGCTAGGCAAAGTTTCTCCAGTTTAATTTGGAAGCAGCATAGAATGCTCACTCATTCTTGCTAATCTTTATTTAAAAATATATTTTTTTAAAAAAAAACCACTTCATATTCCGAAACACAGCACCCAAACCACAACAGACCACATAGCCAACCACCACACAAAAACTAACCTTACCATACACAAAAGGTGTGTCGGAAATGACAGCCGAGTTGTCAAAGTCCTAGGAATAGCAATAGCCCACAAATCCACAACCATACTCTGCCAGGAATTATCCAGAACCAAAGACAAGATAGAGAAGGATGAAAGAAACAATGTAATCTCCAAAATCAGCTGTAACAATTGCAACCAATTCTATGAGGGACAAACATCTTGTCAATTAAAAACCAGGATCCACAAACAGCAGCTTGCAGTCAAACACTACAATCCTAAATTCTTAATCTCTACCCACACCGACACCAAACAGCACCAGTTTGATTGGAACAACACACAAATCATCAGCCACATTACCACCCGCCACGCTCATGAGTTCATCAAAACCTGGCACTCCAGAAACAATTCCATCAACAGACAGTCAACCTACAACCAACCTACAAACCACTCAGAATCCAAATCAACCACACAGCCAACCAGATATAGTACCGATCCTCAACCAACCCACACAATCTCCCCCCCAACTAGCACTTCATCTCCCAATGACCCTTACCTGATGTAACCAACCCATCACAAGACACTCATTGATGACTCACACCTGACCCATCACAAGACCCTCTCTTGACACACCCACACCTGACTAATCGCAAGGCCTACTGACCACACAAAGCCATTATAAACAGAAAAACACTGACATCCCCTAAACCAGAGGTCTTCAAACTTAGCAACTTTAAGATTTGTGGACTTCAACTCTCAGAATTCTCCAGCCAGCTATGCTGGCTGGAGAATTCTGGGAGTTGAAGTCCACAAGTCTTAAAGTTGCCAAGTTTGAGGACCCCTGCCCTAAACTGTGCTGAAGATGTTACCTAGCTTGGTAATGAAATGTTCAAAAACCAACCCACAAGCTTGGGGAACGAACTTTCACCCTTATAAATTTTTTTTTTACCTAAAAAGTTTTATTTTCACTCAGAATAACAGAAGTGTCATGACATACATACCAGACCTTGGGTAGACATTTGTAAATATATAAACATTTTTGTTGATGGACACCTGGGGTCTTATTGTTTGTAACCTCTACTCCCATGTGTACTCATGAGTATTTGCCCATATGTAAAGTAATTATTTTTAACAATTAGGTAAGAGGTTGCCAAATTTTCTCAGTTCACAACACCCCTTTATATCTCAGTAATTTTTTCATGGCACCTTCAGGCCAAAAGACTGCTGAAATTACAGCTTTACAAATGGATGTCACAGACATTAAAATACCCCATGGTGCTTCTATGAGTTTGTTGTGGTGCCCATGGCATTGCAGCACACAGTTTGGGATATACTGGTTTATGTAATAAAGATTTTGATTGACATAGTTTGAGAAACATGAGGTTAGGTTGTCTGCTCAATGTTCTATATTTATTTCTCCTTGCTCAGTCATGATGATCAGCTCTGTCGAGAGAGAGAGAGAGGGGGGGGGGGAATGGCTTAAAAAAAAAGGCTTGAGATGGCATAATGGACCTACCTGCTTTGGGGTGGAAAAGAAATGGAGGTTAGGAAAGAACTGTTTAGGCCAGGGGTGTCAAACTCGCGGCTTCACGGCAGCATCACATGACGTATCGGGACTTTTTTTCCCTTCACCAAACCGGGCGGGGGCGGGGCCAGCACGTGACACATCCGGCCCACGGGCCGTGAGTTTGACACCACTGGTTTAGGCATTACAAAAAGGATTTAAATTCACTAAGCAAACAGCTAATCTTCAAGCTTATCGTCAAAAATATGTAATGTTGAGATCAGGATGTCTGATTGATTTGCAGTTCCACTCATTTGATTGTTTCCAGATGTTTTCTGTTCTTCTCAGAGAATATTCACTGGAAATTGATGGGTTGGGTGTGGGAATTGATCATCCTGGCAGATTCTACATTTTACTGTAGAATTACAGAGTTTTCAGTGTCTATGAAGTTAAGTCAGATTAAGAATTCCCTTGGATCTTACGAGATGGCAATGGAATCTACTGGAGAACGTATATAAAAGTACTTTTTAAAAATCCGTTAAATCTGCACACCTCAACTAGATCATAAGATCATTAACATTTTTCCCATATTTATCTCAAGCTGCATCAGTTTATGACATGATCTTGTCAGAGCCATTTTCATCAACACTCTTTATGGAACTGTGATGTGTGTATCCAGTAATTTAATGGATCTTGATTTAGTGTACATGAGGTGCATCAATACACTGTACATTGTTGCACATGTATAAAACCCTGTTCGCCATTCTATGTATACATAATGCATTACGCTTGTAAAATACACAAAATCTTATTTAGATTTAATGGGCATTCTGCTTTAACAAACGCCCCTTCCCTCATTAGCCAGTTAATTGGGAGTTTAAATGTATTTAAGCTTTAATGCACTTATTACAGTCTATATTTTTTGTATTTAATTTCTTCCTAACCTCATTTACTTTCTTCTGTAATCTGTGTATGTGTGTATATGTAAATACTCTTCTCAAAATATTTTAGGCATGCAATGAATTCAACTCTTATTTCATGAAATTTTAGGTAGTTATCTGTTCATCTTTAAAGAGCTACAAGACTGTTACTTTGGTGCAACAGACTAATAAGGTTATACTTCTGTAAAAAGATTCTGCTGTTGTACTATAGTGAGAATTCTGAGTTGAGGCAACACCTCACCCTAAATATTTTATTCCTGCTTATCAGTTCTATACATTCATTGTAGCTTTTGTTTTATGGATCTTGGATCACTTTTTAAAGCATAAGATGTAAGCTTTCTCTCAGCCCTCCTGAAATTGTAAAATATCAGGTTGTTGAAATATCCATGATTATTCAGACTGAATTATTTCTCAGGCTATATGACCTATGATTTTAAAGAGTAACTTCTTGCTTCTTAGTACTCTTCGCAGAGAGGTGATCTGTTTGCTACCTTGCTGCCTTTTCAACTAGTCATTTTTAATTTGCTGATTATGTCAGATTAGTTTAATATGCTCCAAAAGTTTGATGAAATAAAGTTGTGACTTTCATCTCAATGTATGTTTATCTGGTTCTCCCTGCTGCTGGTCTAGTTCTCATTTTGAAATCATGATTAATAAGAGCCTGGCCAATAGATCAAGATCAGACTATGATCAGCAAACGGAAACGGTAATTTGGAAAGTTGTGAGGAAACCTGCCTGTACATTACTGGGGAAAAGTGATAAAATGAGTGCAAGTGATTGCTTAGGAAAGGAGAAAGTAAATGACTTGTGTCCAAATGTTTTTTGATCCTTTCAGTATAGCAGGGATTGAGAACTATATAAGTTCATAGCAGTGGTGAAATCTGAATTTTTTTACTACCGGTTCTGTGGCCGTGGCTTGGTGGGCATGGTGTGGCTTGGTGGGTGTGGCAGGGGAAGGATATTGCAAAATCTCCATTCCCACCCCACTCCAGGGGAAGGATACTGCAAAATTCCCATTCCCTCCCCACTCCTGGGGAAAGGATACTGCAAAATCTCCATTCCCACCCCACTCTGGGGCCAGCCAGAGGTGTATTTGCCGGTTCTCCAAACTACGCAAAATTTCCGCTACCGGTTCTCCAGAACCTGTCAGAACCTGCTGGATTTCACCCCTGGCACTGCATAGAGTTTGTGGATTATGCCCCGATATGCCCATGTTATTTGCACATGTACATCTACACACCTGCTTTAACTTTCATACATATTGTCTCTGATAAATGTATGAACATACATCACTACTTTAACTCAGTCCCACATGTCCTATTATAGAATCTCCCATATAGTCAAATCCAATTCCATTGACCTATACATGTTCATGTTGATCAGTATTCATATATATTTTATACTATTCACATTTTCACATTCACTGTTCACTCTTGTTTCATACGTATACAAACACATATTCTATCTCTGACTTTTCAACTACCATGTTTCCTTTAAGGATCACCAGGATAAAGGGTGAGGCTTTATTCATCCTGATTTAGACTAGAGAATGTATGAGATAAGTCATTCCTGCATGTCCTCTTTTCCCAGTACAATTCCATGGATTGATGGGCTTCCAAGGTTGTTGTTGTTTTTTAAAGGAATATTGCTGTGAGGTCCACATGTAATTCATACTCTGCAGGTTGTGTAGATATGAAATTTAAAAAAAGATAACACATTTTAGTCCCCAGGGTTGTCCTTTCAGAACGTTATAGACAGAAATAGGGAAAAGGGCAGCAAGTAATAGCTAATTCTCAAAGAAATAAAAAGACTTTTGTGAATAGTAGTGTTGATTCAAAAATCTATTCCACAATTTGGATTAGCATTGTATCCATTTATTGTATAATTTGTAATAAGTAGCTTAGGGCTTACTGGAGATTTAATTGCAGAGCTCAAGCCATTTTCTGGGCCTCAGATGTCAAACATCTGTTTTTCTGTTTGTTTGGTAACTTTCTCAGAGACATGAATGTGCTAATTACAGATGTGTATTAAATCTTTTGTTAGATTTTTTTTTTCTTGTTTAAACAAGACTGTTAAGACAAAGAGGTGTGAAAAAATTATTGAATGTGGATGGGGGAATTGTAGAGAAACTATTTTAATAATTTGCATCAACCTTCATAGTGAAAAATCCTGGACCTACACTCAGTCTGAACTAGCAATTTGAAGGGTCAACATAAAGGTGATGCATCAAGTCTAATTAAAGCTCAGCGTCATTAAATATGGGTGAGATTACATACAAGAGTTCCTAAATCAAAATGGAATTTGCTGATTCTCTAGCAAAGCATGTCACTAAAATCGTATTCTGTTCCAGAGGACAGAATAATAGCCAAGTCATTGGCAATTTTAATTAATATTTTATGGGAATAGAGGCAGTTAAAATGTTACCTTATGTAAATTTCTAGAATGTGCTATTAAGTCAAAATGATTATACACATATAGAAGTATAATCTTTGCTGAGAGAAAAATCAGCATGGCTCCTCCACAAAATAAGTCTTTCTTTATTGGTTTTTCATTACACTTTGGTTAGATTTATAGAGAGTACAGTTGGTTGGTTGGTTGATTATGTGCCATCAAGATGTTTCGACTCCTAGACCACAGAGTTACATTTTCTCCATGATGATCTATCCCTAGCTGATCTTTAAGTCTCCAATGACCACTGAAACTGAGTCTATCTTCCTTTCTGTTGGTTGTCCTTTCCTTCTCTTCCCTTTCATCTTCCTTATCAAAGAGCCGAGGTGGCGCAGCGGTTAGAGTGCAGTACTGCAGGCCACTTTAGCTGACTGTGATCCGCAGGTCAGCGGTTCAAATCTCACCGGCTCAAGGTTGACTCAGCCTTCCATCCTTCCGAGATAGGTAAAATGAGGACCCAGATTGTTGGGGCAAATATATACATTGCTTACTGGTGTAAACGGCTTAGAGAGTGCTTGCACTGTGAGGCGGTATATAAATGTCACTAATAAATACCGTATTTTTCGGAGTATAAGACGCACCTTTTTACCCTCAAAAAGAGGGTGAAAACTTGGGTGCGTCTTATACACTGAATGTAGCCCCACTCACCCAGCCACCCCCACCCTTTGGCCTCTGTCTTCCAGCAATTTACCTGCTTGCAGGAAAGAGAGAAGAGCCTTTAAAGCCAAGCAAGTCAGTAGCAGTTTCCCGACAAACAGCTGATTAGGTTTGCCAGGTGGAAAAATGAAAGTGAAACTAACTGCAAAGAGGCAAATAGCTGGGAGAGATTAGACACACGGGTTTTTATTTTTGCTGAACTGGCTGCAAAGGGGTAAGTGAATAACTATAAATGTCTGTAGAATGTTCAAATTATTAGACTTATTTTTTTAAAGATTGCTTTATTATTGTTCTAGAGCCAGGGGTCTCCAACCTTGGCAACTTTAAGACTTGTGGACTTCAACTCCCAGAATTCAACAGCCAGCTTTGTTAGCTTTGCTGGCTGTGGAATTCTGGGAGTTGAAGTCCACAAGTCTTAAAGTTGCCAAGGTTGGAGATCCCTGTAAATCTAGACAACTTAACAAAATAAAGAAGCTTTTTAAAATAAATGCTTGCTCTGAAGAGGCCCAATGCTATTGTATCTTCTTTTAAATAATAGAGAATGATGTATACTTCCAGAAATTTTAATTAATTTTAACAGCTCTGTACAAGTATAGTATGAAATGTAACAGTGTCCTGTTTAGTATTAGAGTTTAGTTACCTTGGAGTAGATCTATTTAAATAATTGGGAGGAGTTAGTGTGACTACATTTAAGAAAACTTTCTGGCATAATGTACATTTCTCCAATTCTTTGCCATTTCTATGGGTCAGGCACACATGCACAGAAATACACAGCAAACAGTGTATATCATCTGTACTGTTTGCTGTTTGGCAAATTGCTTGGAGGCAGAGGCCTTTTTTCCTTGTTTTCCTCCCCCAAAACTAAGGTGCGTCTTATACTTCTGTGCGTCTTATACTCCGAAAAATACTGTAAATAAAGAAAGAAAGAACATTTTCCAGAGAGCTAAGTCTTCACATAATGCCATGCTTTATTTGGTTCAAATTGTACTTTGTTTTTCAGTTCAGACAAGTTCAATGTGATGGTAATAGCTATTACTGTCCTGCCTTCCTTTCACCATCCAGAGCTGTGCAGAACAAATATAAACACATATAAATATTTTTTTCTTAAAATTTATTTTAGATTTCTTGAAAACACCAGTACTCTTCAGTTTGGCTTTATAACTGACTTTTCATTTATAATAGAGCTATAGATTCCATGTTGAAGCTCTTATTTGATATATTAATCCACCTCTTCTTTATAGTTACCTTTATCCTTTCCTGTAGCTATTCTCTTTGTATGTTCTTTCCTGTTCTTGATTCTCTTTATGTCCCTACCTTCTTCAGTTGAAGACCAGCTGTTTTTGTTTTTCTCTTAAAACTTTAAGGGGCTACTCTGGCGTGCCCTCAAGCTCTATGTCCATGTACTACAACAGAGAGTTCTTTGTACCTTCACAGTGACCATAAGAAATTTGTACAGCATGGTTCACTTCTGTCCTTATTACCAAACATTTTGCATATTTTAACCCTTTAGTGTTCATTATGTGTCTCTGATAATGTTATTCCTTCATCACAGATGTTGTCTGTAATCTGTCTGCTTCTGGTGAATGTTTGTAAACTTGTCCTTTCTGAGTTTGAACATTTGTCACATTATAAGCCTTTTTCTTTTTTTTTACTAAGGATTTATTATACTTTAAAAGTTCCACGCACAATTATCCGTAGTCTGTGATAAAAATACATCCATAGCAGTTGAGAATATCAGAATATTCATTAATATATAGCTAAAAACTCTCTAATATTTATTGATTTAGAACTCTAATCACGCTCAGAAAAATATCTAAAAGGCTATTTTGAGATTATACAATTGTCAGTTCTAGTCTTATCCTTATACAGCATACTGTAAATCTCTTTCTATATATGCTAATTTGTGAATTACAAATTGAACTCTCCTGATCTCAAAGGAAAAAGGTTTATTATTTGTCTTCAGAATTTAAGGGAAAGGGAAATTATGAGGGAAACAGACTGGTAAAGGACTACTATTATAAAGACAATGTTATAAAGACTATTCATACTTAATGATAAAAAAGGTAACTTGGCTCAATGATAGAACAATTTCTTACATATAAAGATTCCAGATGTGATTCTTAATATCTCCTGAAACTATGGAAAATTGATGCACCCCATCTGTGCCATGGTGACAGATGTCAGAATGCAGTATTTCAGGCTAATTCTGCCGACTGCCAGCAATTTGATTTTCACCAGCTCAAGATTGACTCAGCCTTCCATTCTTCTGAGGTCAGTAAAATGAGGACCCAGATTGTTGGGGGCAATATGCTGACTCTGTAAACTGTTTAGAGCAGCTTTCTTCAACCTTCCTGGTTTGGCAGAAGAGGGGGCGGGGGGCAGAAGAGGGGATTTTTGTGTCAGGGGCAGGTGTGTGTGCATGTATACATTTTCATTTGTGTGAGTGGCAGGCATGCACCGCATACCACTCGTGTGAGCGGGGCTGTGACCACCACCACTTGCCCACCACTCATGCGGCCCAGTTACAAATAGACTACGGCCCATTAGTGGGCGGCAAACCACAGGTTGGGGACACCTGGTTTAGAGAGGGCTGTAAAGCACATGTAGTGGTATATAAGTGCTATTGCTATCTTCAGTTAAGTAAAGCAATAGTCAGAATTGATATAAAGTAGCTTTTGATGTCCATACTCTTCCCTCTCTTTGCTCCACAACATGGCTGCCAAACATAGCAGAGACCCATTTAGTCTAAAATGGGAGAAAGATAAATGGTACTAAACAAGAAAGATGCAAAAAACAATTCCATAAAGCCCTGATAGGTACCGGTGTTAGAATCTGGCCCTCTCTAATTTCCCTTTTCAGCACAGTAATGCCAGTAGTATTTGCCTTTTTATTTAGGCATCCTAATGGGTAATAATAGATGTCTTTTAAAATAATTTCCCATCATCAGTTCATATTATAGCACCAAATCCAAGCTTTGAAATTCCTTTTTATATACCTCTATTTCTTATTCAGTGACACCAATGTAATGGGGTCATGCAAGAGGAACATTAAAGTAGCCTGAATTTGTTAGGATTCTGCATTTAGATTCAGAAAGAAATTTATTTAAAAACTTTAGCATATTCCCAAAGAAACCCACACAAGCATTTGGACTGATCTCAAAAAGCATTAGAAGGCATTGTGGATACATGTTTTCAAAAGTATTAAGAGAATATTTTGATAAAAACCACTAGTCTTTTGCAAAAAAGAAAAGGCCTTGTTATCAGTTGTATCTATGTGGTGACTAGGAGTTGGCAACAATTTGATGGCATATAATCAATCAATCAATTACACCATATATATTCAATGCCTGCTTGTTAATATTCTAAGTGGGCAAATTATAAATAGTTGATAACAGAATAAAATAAGCTTTATTACCAATTCAGCAACCGTGATCAAAAATGTTTTCTGACAATGACATGTGTGACAACAGAGCATCTTGTAGAAGTTGGTGGAGAGCTAGTGGCATTCCACTAGCTAGAGTCCTCTGGGAGTTGGGCGGCACAGAAATCCATTCAAATAAATTCCTGTCTGTACAATATGGAATTTAAAAAGATGTAAAAATGCAGTGATAAAATGCAGTTTATAATACCTCAGTAAGTGCTACATGTAGAGAAAATGCAGCAGAGACACCAAAATGTACATTTTGAAACCCATGATGGGAATGGGGGAAAAACATTCATCTTAAAGCCAATTTGAAATAGCACTGAGATTAAAAAACAAAATAAGCTTTTAAAATGCCAAGTTTGATGTAACCAAGGGGGAGAATAAGTGGTGCTAGTTTTCAGCTGAAGAAATCAAAGATAATCATTTTATTTTTTAAAAAAACAGGTTAATTCTCTCAAATCCAGAGACCATGCATTCAAAAGTAGCACCTTTCCTAGGGTAGACACTGTTCTTTAAACTCCTTTTAAAAAACTATCCAACAATAGGACTCTATTTGTATATATTATAAGGACTTTTTACCTTTTTAGAGTATTGTTAAGCTGCAATTTCCTTCTTCAGGTATTCCTCTGAGGTCACTACCGGTAAATCACATCAACTTTGTTCAGGCATTACATGGAGCAGTAACTTTCTTTTAACTTCTTATTCAAAGACAAGACGTGAGTGAGTGAATGAGTGAGTGAGTGAGTGAATAAACAAATGAATGCAGCTTTAGATGAAGTCTGATATAAGAAAAGGTCCAATTTTAGTGGACAATCTAAATCTCTAGTGTACTGCAAATATTTCATTCTAATATGAAAGAGATTCAACATACTTCAGAAGCAGACTGAATTCCTCAACAGCTGGGAAAGCAGCCTGGAACATATACTATCATTTTAGGCTTCATACTACCGGTATTTGAAGAATAAATATTGGGCTACAAGTAATAATTAAGGCATCCATAATGGTATGCTTGGGGTCTTAAGGTCTGTTCTCTGCTCTCTGTCATCATCCAGGTCAACAAGTTTTCTTTACTTTGGTTATTTTGTGGTCATGTCCTGTATTACCCATGTGATCATCATGTTTAGTTGATACCATCCAAGTCTTCTTCCCCCCAAAAGACAAAGGCTTTCTAGTTGGCTTTCAAAGTGCATTTGCTTACAATTATCTAACAGCTGTTAGTCATTCTGACTGGAAGTCTGTGAATTACAGTCCAATATATCTGGCAAAGGCCTAGTTGGGGAAAGGCCTGTATAGACCTATGATGACTTTTTGCATTATTTTAATAGATATCTTTGATGGAAGAATGAAAACCAACTTTCTTGTTCACAGGTTCTCCATTGAGAAATTTTCAAAGTATTCTGCTAATATACGCAAAATCAGAATGGATTTCTTTTCCTGCTCTCACAGCCAGTGCAATATCCTCTATGGAGAGCTAATGAGTAATTGGAAATGTAAGCTGTAATTGTTTCAATAAAGTTCATAGATGTGGCTGAATGCACACAGAGAATAAAATTGCTAAATAAACCACAGTTATCGTGTAGCAACTTTTCTTCCCTCTGCTGTTCTGTAAAAGACAAAGGATTATTTACAGATTTTTATAAAAAATTAAATGTGTTTACTGAATATTCTGTTAGGTAGAGGTGGGAAAACAAAAGATGCCACTATAATAGTCCTTTTGTAGCTTCTGTTGCACATCAGAATATCAGACATAAACACTTGAAAGAGTGCTTGCAGATTTGGATAAGAAGAGTACCAAGCCCTTATACAATAGGGAGCAAAGATGAGTTAGCAGAGACAGGAGAAAGGAAAGTGAATCAAGAATTATTTTTGCATTGAAGACCCCCCCCCAAAGAAAACTGCCTTGAAAGATAATGAAGTAAATGTCAATTTTAAGCAATAAATGTACATTTTGAAATCCATGATGGGAATGAAAAAAAAAAGCCATTCATTTTAAAGCCAATGTGAAATAGTACTGAGATTAAAAGGACATTTGTAAAGAGAATTTGTACGAGGCTGAGTCAAAAAGTAATTCCATTTTCTTTAGGACAGGTATAATTACCAACACAGGAATATGTAGCATACATCAAAATGAAGCTGGTCCTCTGTGGATCACATCCCTACTTTTCAACATAGTCACCATTTCTCTCAATAGCAATGCTCCACCTTCGAATGAGAGCATGTATCCCTGCCTCATAAAATTTTGTTGACTGTTCTTTGAGCTACTTCTTCACTGCAGTTTTCACTTCCTTGTCACTGGAATAATGTTTGCCTCTCAAACCCTCTTTCATGGGGCTTCAGACTATCATCTCTTCGGATATTTATGAACTCGTAAATATTTTGGGATATAAAACAGCAAAAGGGGGGAAAGAAAGTACAATAGAATCAGATAGGGAAGAGAGAGACTCTAGATCAGTGGTGGCGAACCTTTTTCGGCTCGCGTGCCGAAAAAGGGGGGGCACTCGCGCGCGCTCGCGTGCCCACACCTATTCCCTCCCCCACCACGCATGCGCACAACACCCCCCCCCATGCTGCCTCCTGCGCATGCGCACACACCCCCACCCCCGCACAGGCCCACTTACCGGAGCCTGGAACGACGAAACGGAGCCTGGAACGATGAAACCGGCAAACCGGAAGTGCGAAAAAACGCACTTCCGGTTTGCCGGTATGCTGTTTTTTGCACTCCGGACGGTTCAGGGAAGCTCCCTGAAGCTCCGGAATGCAAAAAACTACAAAATGGACAAACCGGAAGTGCAGAAAAGTGCACTTCCGGTTTGTCCGTTTTGTAGTTTTTTGCATTCCGGAGCTTCAGGGAGCTTCCCTGAACCCTCCGGAGTGCAAAAAACAGCACACCGGCAAACCGGAAGTGCGTTTTTTCGCACTTCCGGTTTGCCGGTGGGAACCCTCGCATGCCGGCTTCTATGGCTCCGCGTGCCAGCTCTGGCACGCGTGCCATAGGTTCGCCACCACGGCTCTAGATGATCCTGATAAGGGGACAGGAAGTTCTGTTTAGAATACGAAGTTTAAATATTACTCTCTAATATTTAATAGAACAAGTTTGGGGAGGTGGGAATAACATAAAATAAGCACTGAAAGTGACCCATTATTAGAGTTCCAGATTTATGGCAGATCTTTACTGTTTCTGACAAATGCACAACTGAATATATTTATTTTTTTCTGACCAACTTTAAAGTGTGTAATCATGTAAAACATAGCCTTTGACAGTAGAATTTTAATTCTTGCCAGCCTTTGGCAGACAAGCAGTACAGCAGGAATAAATTGCAGATTGTACTGACTCTGTAGCTTAACAAATTCACTGTTAACACCATTACTTTAATTACTTAATTTCTGAAGTAATTAAACTCTTTAAACAGTATTAAGCTCTTATCAGCTGCTTCTTTACCAATTCCTGCTGTTGTCATTGGAATAGGTTGCATCATTAAGTTACTGTGTGTACACAATGACTTGACTGGATTTACCCATTGCACAGAACCAAAATTTGGTTTATTCAATTTTGGTTTAGCAAATTGTATGAATTCAGCCATTGTAGTTTGTAAGCAGTTTTTTTTTTACATTTTCATGCACTATGTAAACCTAGTCAGTTTACTTGTTTATCAAATTTATATAGCTGCCCATCTCACAAAAACTAGTGAGACTGGATAGCATGCAAGAAAACTTAAAACAGTCAATAGATAACCAAAACAACAACTATTGTTGTTGTTGTTATATTATTGCTGTTGTTGTTTGTCACACAGTCAGCTAGATGTTTAGACTGAATTTGGCATTTTTATCCACCTATTGAGTCCTTCCCAAGGACCTGGGATAGGCAGATGTTGTTTAATGGTACTAAAGATATTGTCACATGATATAAGCGAGCAGTCCCCAACCTTTGTGGCTTAGCAGCCTGGCTGGGGGTGGGGGGAGAGTGGAACTGGGCTGCACGAATGGCAGGCCAGCGTGCATGCACGTTCATGCACACACAGCCCTTGCACAAGTGGTGGCCCAGCGTACATGCGCAGCTCACATTCCACCCACCCACCCACATGGCCCAATTCCGAATAGGCCATAGCCCGGTAGTGGGACACGGCCTGGGGTTTGGGGACCCCTGATATAAGCTATTCCAAGTCAAGCTGCCTTTTGCAACTGACTGATGGTGATTTTTGTCAATCCTGATGATATTCATGTGGTATTCCGTATGTTTTGGGATAGCACCCAAGATCCCTATTATTGTTGGTATTATCTTTGCTTACTTATGCCATAGTCCTTCTCCTTCTATTTCCTGGTCTTTGATTTTGTGATTTTCTCCAGTGCTTTCTCTTATATTCTGCTTTGTCTGGTACTGCAATATCCACTGTTAAGACACTTTTGTCTTTCTTATCGACAATTGTTAAATTTGGGGTGTTATGTGGCAGGTCTGTTTGAATCCTGAAGTCCCAGATCACTTTAGCTGCTTCATTTTCTATTACCTTATCTACCGTATTTTATGATCCCCACCAGTTCTTGTTTGCAGGCAAATGGTATTTCTTGCCGATATTCCAGTGCACCTTTGTTGCAACTTGGTGATGCTGCTGCTTATAGTCAGTGTGTACAATCTTATCGTAGCAACTAACTAGTGGCCCACTAAATGGGCATCTTCATTCCTTCAGGGTTCACTTATATTCCCCTGTTGATGGTGACAAGGACACATTTGCAAAGTCAATTGCAAAGTCTTGGCCAAATGTAGTTCGCTAGATGATGGAACCCGTAGGATGCCTTCTCTGCTGGATCTGGTGAGATGGGAAAATATAATCAGGGAGCGATCATCCTTCAGAGAATCTAGTCCCATGCCATGTATGAGTTTAAAGGTCAAAACCTGCTTTTTTCAATTGATCCCAGAAACAAATCGGTAACCAGTGTAGCTTGCAGAGTAGAGGTGTAACATATGTTCTACCAGGATATGCCCGTGCCTCTGCATTTTGCACCAGCTAAAGTTTCTAGATATTCTTCAAGGGCAGCCCCATTGTAGAGCTAGTCTGGAGGTGACTAGGACATGACTAATCATGATTGGGCCTCTCAGTCTAGGAACAGACCTAGCTGGTGCACAATATAAAATTGTGCAGAGCCCCTTCTAGCTATGGTTGTCACCTGCTCATCAAACAAAAGTTGTGAGTGTAGGAGGACTCCCAGATTGCACACACAGATTTTTGGGGGCAGTGTAATCCATCCAGCACCAAAGGTGGCGTAGTCCTAGAGGGGCCCAAAATGCCAAGCCAATAAGTATTGTCTTGATTTAGTTGAACTTGCTGATCCTCATCCAGACACCTCATCCAGACAGCCTCCAGACACCAGGATAAGAATTAATGTGAGGAATGATATCTCACCCCATAGTGATAGATGAGCTCATGTAACAGTTTCTTGTAGATGATAAATAGGAGATGAGACCGCACTGATCCCTGCAGCATCCCACACAGTACCCTTGGACACCTCACACCGCTCCCCAGTCACCACTGACTAGAATCGATCCTGGAGAAGAAAGGTGAATCAGAACAACACCATATTGCCCACCCAAATTCTCTCAGACCAGAAGGGTCCCATAGTTAATGGTATTGAATCTGCCAAGAGGTCAGAACCCCCATCCCACCCATACCAGTAGGCGTCCAAAAATGTGTCCAATGCCATTTCCATCTCATACTCTGGTCTGAATCCTGATTGAAAAGAATGAAAGCGCGCGCACACACACACACACACACACACACACACACACACACACACACACACACACACACACACACACACACACCTCCCTCTGAAAATTCCCAGGTCCATCAGTCACTGGGGCAGACAAATCTCTGCTATCCATGCACAAAAGGACTGAGACCAACTTATAATTTCTTCTACAAGCCACAGTTAGCAAACCTTTACTTAGGACAATTAAGACATTATCTATGCCATGCAGTCTCCCTCAGTTATTTAAAGGATGTCAAGCTTAATGCCCTGCAAACAGATTTTTTTAAAAGCTGATTAGCAATAAAAAATTGCCCATCCCGACAGTATATAATTAGATTGGTTTAGCTCATAAATGATACAATTGAAGTCAATCTAATTAGTTGTTTACTAATTTTTTTAAAGAGTCCATAGTGGCTAAGTAGGGTCAGAATGCCCCTGTTTTTTTGACAGTTTTTTAATTGCCTTATAAAAGGGCTTTTTTGACAGTTTTCTAATTACCTTATAAAAGGGCTTCTATGTGTGCCTTCAAATCAGTGTTTACTTTTAGCTACTGCCTAGACAAGTCCCTTCAGTTTTCTTAGCAAGGTTTCAGAATTTGCCATTGTCTGCTTTCTAGGGCTAAGAGAGAGAGAGTGGGCCAAAGTCATCCAGCTGAATTTGTGCCTAAGGTGAAGCTAGAACTCTCGGTCTACCAGTTTCTAGCCTTTTGCTTAACCACTACACCAAACTGACTCTCTTAAAAGGGCAATTTTTGAAGGAAATTATAATCCATGAGAAATGGGTGCTTCTTCTTGTTGCTTTATATTTTAAAGTTATTGTTCAATGCCACTTTTAGTCAGAGATATTTGTGAATTGTACCTTTATGCTGAATGTTCTACATCCATGATGGCGAACCTATGGCACGCGTGCCACAGGTGGCACGCAGAGTCTGCAGGCACCCGAGCCGTCGCCCCAGCTCAGCTCCACCACACATGTGCACACGCCTCCCGCCAGCCAGCTGATTTTTGGGTCTCTGCTGTGCACGCGGGGGATTGGGCGCATGTGGGAGACGCATGCGTGGGGGCGGGAGGGTGCACGGGGGGTGCACATGCATTGCATTATGGGTTATAATTGCAGGAAAGCCTACTAGGCCCAAAAAGGGGTGTGGGGTGCGGTGCAGCCTCCCCACGCCCCATTTTTGCTCCCAGGAGGCTGCAGGGAGGCCTACTAGGCCTGAAATGGGGCATGGGGGGGTCATGTGTGCGGGGGCAGGAGGAGCATGGGGGCTCACAAGCCCATGTGCAGGGGGCAGGGCGCACGGGGAGTCACTCGCACATTGCATTATGGGTGCGGGCGGGCACGCACACACTTTCAGCATGCAACAACAAAAAGTTTAGCCATCGCTGTTCTATATGATAAATGTTATTTACATAATTATTTGTATAGCTTAGGGAACTTCAACAGATACCGTAGCATCTCCTAACTCTGTTTTGCTGATCTAGAAAGCTAAACGGGGATGATCCCTGGCTAATACAGTACTTGGGTGAAGACTGCTGGAGAATTCCAGGGCCAGAAACTGGAGTAGGAATTAAAAATAAACAAAGAAATCTGGTTTGCCTCTTATTGTGCTCCACTCAAAAACAATTTTACTTTTGTCTCCTGTGATGGTCAATCAAAAATGCATTTAGCTGGCTGGACTCTACATTGATCTTATACTTGTTTTCACTGAAGTTCAAATTAAATAATTCAGAAGAGCTATGAGGGATTGAGATTCAGATACATCTAATGCAGCATTGATTTTCAGTACTATTTAGCTCGTCATATCTAGCAAGCTCACTAATAGGATATTCAAGCTGCTTCCATTGTTTATGTCTTTTGGCAAACAATTGAAAGATTGAGAACCTGCATATATGCTTTCTGGGGAATAGGCAGAATTCAGTAATATACTGAAATATCCAATTATATAAAAATATCTAACTATAACAATGTGGAAATTGCATAAATTTCCACACTGTTATAATTAGACATTTCTTTGAATTATATGCTTAAATCTTCTTTAAGAATCAAAAGTGCTTTTTTCTCTCTACAGAAATAAAAACTATTCAAGAAAAAAAATTCCAGAAGATTATAGCATTCTGGTTATTGATATCTAACCCTGTCAAGAGAACCATGATAAGCAGGAAATGTGCTAATTCTCAACTGTTAACTATATTTTAACTTTCTGTTTCATTTTTTTAAAGTAATTAATTTTGAACTCAGTTTTCAAATCCCAATTTTTTCATAACATTGTATCTCTTTATATTATACACTTGATATACTTTGCCATGAATATATATCCTATGTGAACATATCCTTTAATGATTGCTGATTTAATTTTCACTTACTCTCCATGTCTAAAAAAAATTCTACAGGTAACAGTATAAAATCATTGCTATCAGTAACAGGGAAAGTGCCTTCCAATATTTCAGAGTACTGATCAGTAAACTACTGTATATTTTTTAATCACTGTCTTATTTTTTATGCCTGCTGAAAATCAATACAAGTATAGGTTCTGAGTGGTAGATATTTGACATACTGATGTTGGAGTTTCTTCTTAAAGAAGTGCTAAGCATGACATGTAAATAATTTGAGCAGATAGTTCTTCTTTCCAGAAATTACCACTAAAATATGTTATCATTATTTTAAAGGACTCTCTTTAAAAGTTCAGACATATTACAGTACACAGCTAATAAAAGGCCAGATATGAAATGCAATGTTATTCAAGTGATGATGTGCCAGCCTCATTGTTAAAAAATATATTCAGTCATCAATCAGGTAAAATGATTCTACCAGCAAAGAGTGTAAATGCACTTTGAAGGGTGTGAATACCAACTATTCTGGCTGAGCCCTTTGTGCTCAATATTTTGTCAATATTGTTGTCAGTATTTTAACAATTATTTTAAGTGATTTGTTTGTTTGTTTATTTGCATCTCTGGATTAATAAAAAAATAACTAAAATACCGTATTTTTCGGAGTATAAGACGCACCTTTTTCCTCCCTAAAAGTGGCTGAAAATTTGGGTGCGTCTTATACTTTGAATGTAGCTTTTTTCCCCAGCCCTAACTAGGTGCTAACAGATCTTCCCAGCTCTTACCTTGCAGGCTTTTTCATTGTTACTCTCTCCAAAGAATGTTTTTCCAGCCCTAAGTCTTTGCAGGGTTTTTTTTCATTGCTCTACTTGCTCCAAAGAAGTTTTTTTCTAGCCCTAACCAGGTGCTAATGATCTTCCCAGCTCTTACTGGCTTGCAGGCTCTTTCATTGTTACTTTCTCAGGTTTTTCCAGCCCTAAGTCTTTGCAGGGTTTTTTCATTGCTCTACTTGCTCCAAAGAAGTTTTTTTCCAGCCCTAACCAGGTGCTAACGATCTTCCCAGCTCTTACTGGTTTGCAGGTTCTTTCATTGTTATTCTCTCAGAAGAAGGTTTTTTAAAGTCCTAACCAGGGGATAAAATAATGTGCTGAAGCTGACCAGACTAAGGATGCTAGCCAGATGAATACCTGGTAGGCAGATTGTTTTCCCCTATTTTCCTCCCCAAAAACTAAGGTGCGTCTTATACTCCGGTGCGTCTTATACTCCGAAAAATACGGTAGCTTCCGTAAGATTCAGGTCTGTTCACTGTTATTGTAGCTGTATTCTTGAAGCAGTCATGCTGCATTCTACCTTTTCAATGCTTCTTGCTTGCAAAATACTAATTTATAGTGTTGCCATTAGGATTGTCTCATTCTTCTGATCGTATTATTTATCAGGCAGTCCTATATCCTTGTCCCTAGACATGTAGTTGCTCTTTATACACAGCTGTCTTTATGAAGCTCACAAATGCTGGCATGTGTCAGTAAAAGCCAGAGTAAGTTAGTGATATCCTCTTGGGCTACCAGAGGATTGTATTGCCTGCCTGTTTAATTGGCAAGCTGCTAAGAGCTGAGCCTTCTCTTTTATTTGTGCCATGTATGGCAATGTGAGCATTTCAGCATTTAATAATCACATCCTCTTTGGAGAATACAAGCCATTCGTAATCCTCGTGAATGGATGAAAGAAGAGGGAGGCTTTCAACAGTAAATACATATTCTGCAACCAAGAGAGCTCTGTGCTTCTCTGTACTTATTCCTTCTCACAGTGCAAAGGACTTTGCACATACCTGAGCACAATTGCTTGTCAGTCTTCATGCTGTCCTGAGAGAATGGCATTTGGAGAAGTGTGTTACACCTCTCAGGGTTCCACTGAAGACTTGTTGCTTCTTTTCTTCACTGTATTATTACCTATGACCAGACAGTCTTTCCCAGATTACTGATCCCTGCCCTGGGGGCACTTCTTCCTACATGAAGAATGTTTGATGGCCACTAATGATAAACATGATTACTTCTTTCCCTGCTTCTACAAATTGCAACTTAAGATTTAATCATAAAAATAAAACAAAACTATTCCTGGCAACAAATTTTAAGAACTGAAGTGGGGACTTCCCCACTTTCTGTAACAGAAAGCATTGTAGCAAACATGGCTATCATAAATAAATGCTTTAATTTACTTTTTTCTCTTTTAAAATTTTGACATAGAAATAAGCAGTTCTCTTAAAATTAGTTGAGCCTTCCCTGTGAGGAAATTGTCAGGTTGCTTCCAGGTTGGTTTACATGTTAAGTATGCTTCCCTAAGCCACATGTCGAGAACCATAGAATTTAAGACCCAGTACAGCTGAAGTATATGTGATCTATCACAATAGCCCAGAAAATGCATATTTTTTATTGTAAACTGGGAACAAAGCATCAGGTTCCAGCGCTTATGATAGGCTGTTTCAGGTCTGCAGAAACAAAATGTAGGACAAAACCTGAAAGGATCTATAAAAAGTAAGACAAAAGTGGTACCGTGTTTCCCCAAAACAAGACCCTGTCTTATATTTTTTGAACCCTGAAATAAGCCCTTGGCCTTATTGCCATGCACTCAAAAGCCCGATTGGGCTTATTATCAGGGGATGTCTTATTTTGGGGAAAACAGGGTACATATTTACCCTCTGCCTGTTCTTCTAAGGGACCTAGAAGAAAAAACTTATCGGAACAATTCAAAGCATCTGATATGTTTTGCTTTGGGAAGAGAAGACTGCTGGAAGACATGATAGCTGTGTTCAAATATGTGAAGGGCTGCAATGTAGAAATCAGGGCAGAAAAACAAAATAAGAACAGATTGAAGCTACAAGAAAATGATTTCAATTGAACATCAAGACATTTTCCTAATGTTCATTGTGCTGGCCTGGCATAGCACCTGCCCTCTGGAACATCATACACAAACACACCCTGAGATCCTTATGGTTCCACCCTGATGATGTTCTGGAAGCCATCAAAAACATGGTTACTTACTTACTTATTTACTTACTTACTTACTTACTTACTTACTTACTTACTTACTTACTTACTTACTTACTTACTTACTTACTTATTTATTTATTTATTTATTTATTTATTTATTTATTTATTTGGTATTCTTATATGCCGCCCAACTCCCGAAGGACTCAGGGCAGCGTACAACAGACAAAAATACAGAATAACCAATTTATAAATAATACTTAAAAGCAATATAAAAATTTAAAAGAGACACAATATTTAAAATCACCCAACAACCATTCAACATCCATACATACTTGGGGGTGAGCTCGAGTGGATTAAGCTCTACCCCCAGCCTGCAGGAAAAGCCATGTCTTAACGGCTTTCCGGAAGGCCAGCAGAGTGGGGATAGTTCGGGTCTTTGGGGGAAGTTGGTTCCAGAGCACGGGGCCGGCCACAGAGAAGACTCTCCCCCTAGGGCCCGCCAGCCGGCAGTGTTTGGCCGACGGGACCTGGAGGAGGCCAACTCTGTTGGCCCTAACCGGTCGAAGGGAAGTGTGAGGCAGAATGCGGTCCCGGAGGTAACCTGGTCCTAAGCCATGAAGGGCTTTAAAGATGGTGATCAACACCTTGAATTGGACCCGGAGACCGATGGGCAACCAATGCAGCTGGCGGAGTATAGGTGTCACGTGGGTGTACCTAGGCACACCCACCACAGCACGCGCAGCCGCATTTTGCACCAACTGAAGTCTCCGGATACTCTTCAAGGGTAGCCCCATGTAGAGCGCGTTGCAGTAGTCCAAGCGAGAGGTGACAAGGGCATGAGTGACCGTGAGTAGAGCCTCCTTCTCTAAGTATGGCCGCAACTGGTGCACCAGGCGAACCTGTGCAAAGGCCCCCCTAGCCACAGCAGACAGATGATGCTCCAATTTTAGCTGTGTGTCTAGGAGGACCCCCAAGTTGCGGACCTGATCCGAGGGGGTCAATTTCACTCCCTCGAAAACCAAGGAGGGACAGTTGTCGTAGTCCTTAGGGGGCAATACCCAAAGCCACTCAGTCTTGTCGGGATTAAGTCTGAGTCTGTTCCTCCCCATCCAGATCCTAATGTCGTCCAGGCACCGGCACATTACAGCAACTGCCTCACTGAAGTCAGACAGGGTGGTGATGTACAGCTGGGTGTCATCAGCGTACTGGTGGAAACACACCCCATGTCTGTGGATGATCTCCCCCAGCGGCTTCATGTTCCCATGCCTTGGGGTAGGGTAGTGGTGAGCACCTGTAGATTTTTGTCTTTGGTTTCCCACCCCACCCCCTTTGGACATAATCATCTGTTTCTTCATTTTGTTGTTTCTTGCTCTCAAAGTATGAACCATCCAGAGTTACCTGAAGCTGGATGGTCTTTAAACATATGTGAGTGAATGATATTCATCAATTAAACAGACTGTCTTGAGAAGTGGCAGGCTCTCTTTTTTTAAAACAAAGGCTGGATTGATGTGTTAGTGATGCTAAATGATATCATTCAACAAGGAGTCTGACTAGATAATCTCAAAGGGTCCTCCAACATTTACATGAAGATTCTACATTTATGGCCTGTGCATTAATAGAGCCACCTTCTTTTCTCCCTAGCACCTTCCCCAACCCCCATGCCTCAGCTCAACCACTGATATCCCAGTGCAGCATTTAATACTAGCCATCCTGCCCTCAGAACTTTCCAACACTTTCCTCTCCCTGTGCTCCAGTGTCCCCTCAGGTTACCTGCTTATGTACCTGTCCAGGCACTGGTTCCTTACTAGGGAGGACCTTGGTAGACTTTGCAGAGACCCTATTAAGAGAATGGTGAGATAAGAGACAGCATAGCCCACAATTGGATAGAGGGTGGGGCAAAGAGACTCAGAAGAGATCCTTCCTAATTCCTTGAACTGTAAAGGAGCCGGGGTTGTGAAGGATTGTACTTTTGAGACTTGCAAGATTGAGCTGGCTTTTGGTGTAAACCAAATAGGATTAATGACTAGAAGATCTAATTCTACTTCATTGTAAAGCTACATTGACAGAATACTGCATGTATGAACCACGTACCATTGCATTTACTAAATAATTTCAGCATATAGGTATCATGTGTCAGGCTGAAATGTGCACAGAACAATGAAAATTTCTTTGTTTAAACAATAATTTTGTGGGGTGGAGAATTATCTATCAAAGAAGCATAGAGAAACAATTTTGGCTGAAGCTTTCTGTAACATTTACATTCCTTCTGTTCCGCCTATCAAAAAAATCTAGAAGACATGGGACCATGTGTTCCACCTGTAAGCCAAGCTCTGCTAATTCACCATATCTAGATAAGGTGACAGCTTTCCTGTGACCAGTATGTGTGCAATGTTGTTGGCAGGTGAGCAGCCTTAAAATTTGAATTTCTTTTAAAAATAAAATAGAAAGAAATTGGTAGTCCTAAAAACAGAAATGACAGTGATTGATGTAACTTATGACAAAAAAATAGTTGTCACTTTTTAGTGGTGCAAAGTTGTCAGTAGTAATGGAGAAGAAACTATAGCACTAAACTCTCAGCACATCTGGCAGAAACTAAAGGTAAACATCTGTCCTCCAACTGTCTAGCTACATCTTAGACAAGAACAGGTTTTTAGAAATAGACACATGCCAGATGCTATGAAAGAGTCCATAACTTAGTTACACTGATGTCATTGTCAGTCAAATATCCTTTGGTGAATGACTATATCCTCAATTATAAGAAACTGGCTGAAGTTTATTTTGTGTAATATGTTTATGTCTCCAAGTACTTCCTGTAGTGACAGTGCAGTTGGTTCAGTATTCACACCAGATTGACCAAAATTAGATTTGCCTGTGGATAAGGCAGAACTGATCTGTGATTCATCTAATCTAAAATCAGTTCACTGTCTATCACACATTCAGCAGAAACTCAATAACTGCAGGATAAACATATCAAAATAATATAAGAACATGTGTCCATTGACAGTTGTATTTTTGCATATGTTATTGTACCCTTCTCCTCTGCATTATTTTAGACATATTTATTGAATATGTTTAGGAGAAAAATATGAATGCACACTTGTTTGCATAGCTCTACAGACGGTCCTACTTTAAGAAGTTGGCAGTGAATTTGCATTTATAAGAAGTATAGGGCCATGCAAATTGTCCACTACAAATTCATCAGAACAATTTTTGGGGTGCAATATTAAAAATCAGAAGAAGTCTTGCAGCATCTTTTCTGACTATCAAATGTTATTAAAAGACATAGGTTTTGGTGAGTAAAAGATGTATAGAGTGGCTAAACAGATGTAATTTTAGCTTAGGCTGATGGAGGGAAGTGAGGAGAAGACAAGTGAGTTATGAAGGTGCAGTTTACATGAAAACAGATTACAAGTATCTTATCAACTAACAGTTGTAATACATTAAAACCTTTTCATGTATGTGTGTTCGGCACTCTCTCATTAAGTTATGCTCATGAATTCTCTTTCATAAAGTTTGTCTTATTTATCCTACTGTATGTAAAAACAAAAGGAGCATTGCTGGCTGATGATGGCACATATCACATTGGAGGAAAAGTATGTCTCTAATCTTGAATGAATATTCAGGTATGGACTGTAGCTTATTAATAATACATTTGAGTGGTTTGAAGTGAAAGGGACAACCAATAGTGTTCTATTTTGTAGTCTGCCTTTCTCCCTGGGAATAGATCAAGCACTATCAATATGTCAACTAATCTTTCTAAGTGACCTGAATCCCTGGTTTAATTCAGAATCTTTGTCAATGGGGTTAGAACAAACACATTTGTAACATAAAGCCTGATGATATAGATTTAATGGTGTGTGATCTGGATGGAAGCTGGAAGCATGTCTGCACTAAACTTATGATACACAACCATCAGATAAAGACCCTAAGAAATAAATAGGTTTATGTCACAATCTGTACGTTTTTCTGCACAACATGGCATTCTATATCAATTGTGTAGTTTTACCATCACATTAAGTTAGGAGATTTGTGAATGAAGGTAAACATACATGTCTCAGGATAATGTTGCAGGATCCAATCCAAGTCACTGGGATCAAAGATTTATTCTTCCAAGCTTTCGGGCTTGTGTTGGAGCCCATCATCAGGAAACTTCTCCTTCTCCATAATATACGCACTGGGCTGTTCTACGCATTGTATTTATATGGTTCCTGGTTGCATGTAGCTTTTAATTGTTAACTAGGGTTAGGAGATTTGTCCTGTAAATACTGTAGGTCAAGGCTGAGGTTGATAGGGTGGTAAAAATTGTTAAGTCATGATGTAATTTCATGAAATACTCATTTTTGTGGATTCAGTTACATTTTAATTATTAATATAACTAATCTGTCTCCCCTGCGTTTCCCCCCACCTCATCCTATTTTAAATCCTATGTCAGTTTAAAATTCTGTGCATCTAATGAAGTGAGTTTCAACTCACAAAAAGCATATGCTTTTTAATAAACTTTGTTAGTTAGAAGGTACTATCAAATTCCTTCAGGTATTCCTACTACAATATGTAGGGTGTCATGTTATGTTTCAGATGCCTCCCATAATACATGTTGTTTTATTTACTAAGACCAGAACTAACTTTAATCTTTTCCTGGATCTCTGGTACTTCTAACTTTTCAAGATGGTTTTAGTTAATCCTGCAAAAAATAATTGAAGTGAATATCAGCAACCCCAAATTATCTTCTCAGTACTTTATTTCACTGTAACTATGTTGATCCGAGAGGTTTATTACCAGCCATCTATTTATCTGTTTAATCTCACTCATGCTAACCAAAGAAGAAATTCAGTTTTAGCACAGCTTAATGCCTGACCCTCACTTCACTGGAGGTGAAATTTAGTAGTATTTCTATTGATCAGATTTGGAATATTGTTTAATTAATGAACATATATTCAAGGAGAAACACAATCGGTTGGGCAGATATTGCAGAAAACTGCAAGGATTTGTCCAGGAAATATCTGAGAATTAGACAAGATTGTAGAGGCCTACAAAAAACATACATACAATTGAGGATAAAAGTTTACCGTTGTCAAATTTTATGTTTCAGTGAGCCCCAAACCAAACAGAACCAAACACAGCCTCTACCTGGTATGAAGTTAAAGATAGCATATTTCTGCATATTTGAATGCCCACATTTTATGTGCAGTTGTTTACAGATTCAAAGTAAGAAAACCATGTAATAGTTTAGATATTTTTAGGCCTACTGTTAGTCAGGCGAAGCCAATTTCACAGTTATGAAATTGTTGTTCTGTCTTAATTTCAAAAACCATAGGTTCCTTTAAGCAGCTGCCCCAGCATTTGAAAATGAAGATTATTCACTCTTACAAAGCTATTAAAAGAATTTCTGAAAATAGCTAAAAGGCTTTGAACTAGTAGTGAGAAACATTGGGCAGTGTTGGGCTTTTGGGTTTAATGACAGTGGTCTAGACAACAGATTTACTGATTTTTTTGCTAGTAGCTGTGGCTGGCATCCTCAGAGGCAAGGTAAGTGAGAAAAACTGACTGGGCTCCTGTCTTTAGAACTAGGTGTCTTAAATCCTGATTGGCCCTTAACCTTTATTGAGCTGGTTTCCATTTCAGGCAGGTTGGTTCAGGCTGGTCTCTGATTGGTTCTTTGTGCCCAATCTTGATTGAGTTGTTGTTGTTTTTAATATTGGTTCCTGATTGATCCTTTGTTCAGGCTGGTTTCAGATCCAGAAATCTAAAAAGAATCTGCTAGAATTATCTGAACACTGGTCAGATTTGCAAAACAGAATCCTCAGATCACTGCAAAATACCCTGTTGGAAAATTTAGTTGACACTGGAATAGTTGTTCACAAATGCAAATCCAATATAGCTTATACCACAGTGTTCCGAATGGGAGAGGTGAAGGCGATCCTTTTTCTTTCCTCATTATAAAAGTCATCATCCAAAGTATGCAGAAAAAAATCTTGATAATCCTTAAATGTTTCGGAATAAAGTGCTTTGGAGTGATCAAATAAAAATTGAACTGTTCAACCAGAACCATACTAGATACATTTTGAGAAAGAATAGGTGAAGCATTTGAAGAAAAAACCCTTGACCTTGCCATCTGTAGAGGAATTGTAAACATGAAATGCATGCAAATAAGAAGGTTTCTGAGCTTAGGAAATTCTGAGCTCAGAAAATATTCCGAAACCAAAAGCAAGAGATTCGTAGCTGGATACAGTAAGCTTTTGGAAGCTGTGTATTTTGCCAAGGGATATGTTACAATGTGCTAACTGAAAAAATGTCCACACTTCTTGCACCTGCCATTTTCTTTTTTAACGTTGAATCTATAAACAGTTGCGCATAAATAGCAAGCAGGCAATCAAATTTTCAGAAAGCTATCACATTAACTTTGTACCATGTAGAGATTGTGTGATCTTCTGTTCACTCGAAAATTCATTAAAACATATAACCAAAGATGCTTAAAATTTTTCATCCCCATGTAAATATGGTTCTAATCAATCATATGCATGTCAATGGCAAAGCAGCCTTTCAAATTAGAAAAGATTTATTATCAAAAGAAATACTGGAGTAATCTATTTTTAATGTTTCAACATAACTCTGAAGGCAAAATTGCCAAAATGTAGTGCAATATGTACAATGGAGCAACTGTGAACAATAGATTTTAAAGACTCTTCTGATGATTAGAAGCAAATTGCGCAGGAACTAGCAAGAAAAGTGCCTCCACAGTGAAATAAATGGAATTGTAAAGTCCTGAAGATTATGGTTTCATATAAAGACTTGGTATGCCTCCCTCTGTATTATGTATTTTCCAATTCCAAATTATTTCTCTTGCTAGATTTTAGGTATAGGAAAGCTGGGTAATTGCCCTAGTAGAGATCATTGCTTGCAATCAGATGTCATTCCAAAGAACAGTCATAATTAGATGAGAGAGCAACATATTTAGACTCCAGCTTTATAGTGAATGTCCATGATTCAAAGGTTACTTTAAGATGAAAGCCACATGGGTGATCAAACAAGAGCATCTGTTATAGTTGACTGTCACTTTTTTTTTCTCCCACTATTTTCACTAGAGTCCAGTTTATATATCTGGCTGCACAATAGTGTGAGTGCTTATAATGAAAAGCAAATGCCAACTATAGCCTAGGGAAGTTCCTGATATATATGTTCTGAATTGTTAGTGCTACTACAAATACTCTATTACACTGATACATTCCTGCAATGTCTGCAGTTTCCACCAGGTGCCATGTAAAACAGCTACATTGGCATAATCGTAGTAATTGCTATCATTTAATGCTTGCTTAAATATAGCAGAAGAAACTACACTTTATACAACAGATGGGGACAATAGGCTTTCCTTATGCTCTCTGCTGTGCTGGGGGAGACATGAAAATGGAGAAGGATAACATGTTATCCGATGAAAGCTTATTGTATAGAGGGGGATAGAATACTCCTAACTGTGTGTTCTATGTGTGTATTGTTTCATGTTGTATTTTTGTGTGTGTTTAATAAAAAATAAAAAAAATAAAATGGAGAAAGAAGCAGGAAATAGGATAAGTTCTGTAAAGAAATATCACACACAAAAATCATGATTTTCCCTCTGCCACACACCCTTTTTGGATGTGTGGCGAGGGAAGGAAGGAAATTGGTGTCTAATTTATTCATTCATTTATTTATTTATTTATTAAAATTTCTATGCCGCCCAACTCCCGGGGGACTCTGGGCGGCTCACAGCAGATATAGAAACACATTAAAAAAAACAATTTTTAAAAGGAGCCATATTAAAATACTATCCATTAAAAAACTTTCATTCATACCCTGCCTGCCGGAAGAGCCAAGTTTTTATTGCTTTACGGAAGGCCAGCAGGGTGGGGATAATCCTGATCTCTGGAGGGAGTTGGTTCCAAAGGGAGGGGGCTCCCACAGAGAAGGCTCTCCCCCTCGGCCCCGCCAACCGGCATTGCTTGGTCGATGGGACCTGGAGGAGACCCACTCTGTGGGACCTAACCGGTCGTAGGGAGGTATGCGGCAGGATGCGGTCCCGAAGGTAACCTGGCCCTGAGCCATGTAGGGCTTTAAAGGTAACAACCAACACCTTGAATTGGATCCGGAGACTAATGGGCAGCCAATGCAGCTGGCGGAGAATTGGTGTTACGTGGGTGCATCTGGGTGCACCCACAGCTCGCGCAGCTGCATTTTGCACCAATTGCAGTCGCCGGACACTCTTCAAGGGTAGCCCCATATAGAGCGCATTGCAGTAATCCAGCCGTGAGGTGATAAGGGCATGAGTGACTGTGAGAAGTGCCTCCTTCTCCAAGTAGGGTCGCAATTGGTGCACAAGACGTACTTGTGCAAAGGTCCCCCTAGCCACAGCTGAAAGATGTTGCTCTAATTTTAGCTGTGGATCTAGAAGGACACTCAAATTGCGAACCTGTTCTGAGGGAGCTAATTTCCCCCCCCCAAGAACCAAGGAGGGACAGTTGGTCAAGTCTTTAGGAGGCAATATCCACAGCCACTCAGTCTTGTCAGGGTTAAGTTTTAGCCGGTTCTTCCCCATCCAGACCCTAACATCGTCCAGGCAGCGGCCCATTACGTCTACGGCTTCCCCGAATTGAGACGGGGTGGAGATGTACAACTGGGTATCATCAGCATATTGCTGATACCTTACCCCGTGTCGTCGGATGATCTCACCCAGTGGCTTCATGTAGATGTTAAACAGGATGGGCGAGAGGACCGAGCCCTGCGGCACCCCACATAGTAGGGGCCTAGGGCTCGACCTCTGCCCCCCTGTCAACACCGACTGCGTCCTGTCAGAGAGGAAGGAGGAGAACCACTGCAAAACAGTGCCGCCCACCCCCACCTCTCCGAGACGACGCAGAAGGATACCATGGTCAATGGTATCGAAGGCCGCTGAGAGGTCAAGTAGCACCAGGATGGAGGAATAACCCCCATCCTGGGCTCGCCAGAGATCATCCATCAGGGTGACCAAAGCCGTTTCCGTACTGTAGCCGCGCCTGAAGCCTGATTGAAAGGGATCCAGAAAATCAGTGTCATCCAACAGTCGTAGGAGCTGGAGCGCCACCACTTTCTCAACAACCTTCCCCGCGAAGGGAAGGTTGGAGACTGGACGGAAGTTCTTTAAATCCGCCGGGTCCAGGGAAGGCTTCTTGAGGAGGGGTCTCACCACCGCAGCTTTTAAGGGCCGCGGGACGGACCCCTCTCTCAGAGAAGCGTTGACCAACGCCTGGAGCCAGCCGCGTGAAACCTCCCTGGTGGCCGAAACCAGCCAGGAAGGACACGGGTCCAATAAACAAGTGGCTGAGCTCATCGCTCCTATGGCCTTGTCTACATCCTCAGGAGTCACCGGTTCAAACCTATCCCATATAACCGGACTAAGACCTGCCCCAGTCGTCTCGGCCTGTACTGCCCAATCGGAGTCCAGGTCTGTCCGAATCTGAATGACTTTATCCACCAGAAACCGAGAAAATTCCTCAGCTCTACCCTGCAAGGGATCTCCGCCTTCCTCCTTAGCAAGAAGGGTGCGGGTCACCCTAAACAGGGCGGCTGGGCGGGAGTCAGCGGACGCAATAAGAGCGGAAAAATGCGAACATTTTGCCGCCCTTATCGCCACTAAGTAAGACTTAATGAAAGTTCTTAAAAGTGTCCGGTCAGACTCAGCTTTACTAGATCTCCATCGTCGCTCTAGGCGTCTCTTGTGGCGCTTCATCTCCCGGAGTTCCTCAGTAAACCAAGGAGCCCTCCTGGATCCACTTCCACGGAGAGGCCGCAAAGGCGCAATCCGATCCAGAGCCCCTGCTGCTGCCTGATTCCAGGCCGCAACCAGAGACTCGGATGAACTGTGTACCAGGGATTCAGGTATTTCCCCAAGTTCCCTCTGGAATCCGTCGGGTTCCATTAGGCGCCTGGGGCGGAACCACTTAATCGGTCCCGCCTCCTTGCGGTGGAGGAGTGGTGCCATGAAACCCAACCTCAGAAGGAAATGATCTGACCACGACAAGGATTAATTAAATTCATTTGGAAACTTTTAGTACTATATAAGAGGTAATGGGTACTAGCGCTGGATTTCTTTTGCTATGATACCTCTTCAATTCTGACTTCACGCAGGGTTTAGTTTGTATCTGTCTTGATTACCTTGGTGGATTGCTTATGTCAGGACTGTCAAACTCGCGGGCCGGATGTGTCACACACTGGCCACGTCCATGCCCAGTTTAGTGAAAGGGGGGGGAGTCGGAATACGTCACGTGACGACGTGAGTTTGACACCCCTGGCTTATGTCATTTTCTGAAGATAAATGCATAAATGCATTGCCTTTGCGATACTCTAATTGCAGATCTGATTGCACATTTTCATTGTTTCTTGAATACATGCCAACTAAATTTATCATTTTGGGGCTGCCAAAATTCCAGTTGGGTTTTTTACATAGAGTTGGATTGGCTCATTCACCAGCTTATGTTTTATATTTTTATTAACTGGGTTTTATATTTTCGGAAAGTTGAAAAATTTCTGACAGCTGTAGCATCAACATAAAAGATTTTCTTATCGGGAAAGAATTACTTTTAAAATTGATAGCTAAACAGTTCGTTAATATTTGTAATGTATAGTACATAAGACTTAAATTGGCCTTTAATTGCTCAGCTGATGCAAATTCTAGAAGGAAAAGGAAGACTGTAAAGGAAGCAGCCAGGTTTCGTTCAGATGTTCACAATTCATACCTAGTGCATTGTAGAGCTTTGTGAATTCTTGTTAACTTAATCCTTCTATTCAAGCTTGTTAGATGTAACCCTACATATACATACATACATACATACATACATACACACACACACACACACACACACACACACACACACACACACACACACACACACACACACACACACATATATATATAATAATGTCTTCATGTTCTTTACAAAACTATATAAAAGACATTAATGCAGTATGTCAGGCTGAGATACATTTATTATATAAAATATATAGAGACATTACCTTTTGTTCAGACATGACCCAGCTCGCAAAATCTTTCTTGTGAACTGTTTAGATTGTTTTTGCTTTAGTCTTAGAATAAAAAGAACAGAAAGACATTAGTTTCTCTACAAGATTGAATTTTAGTTGGTTAATTATGCAACTGACATTCAAGTAACGCATAGAGAGCTTCAGTTCCCCCTCCTTTATGCTTTCAAAAGAAACTACTAAATTGCTTTATGGTGTAATTGATCTACCATACTGAGATTAATTGTCTCTTTGCTAGCAATAGTATGGCTTCTGCTAAAATGACAATATAGTTGTTCTTAAATTCTCCAAAGAGTTAATCACAGGCTTTTTGTGAAGCTTAGCTGGCAACCTTTTACAACTAGCAAAACTTGGGCTCCTTTCTGCTATCTTTAGTTCCTCTCCCTCTGAATATATATGCTGGGTCGACAGATGATTCTCTGTGTCACCCTCCTGTTTGGAGATCTTAAGTAATCCTGGATCCTGCCTTTCTTAACAACCTGAACTTTTTTGCTAACCATTTTTCTTTTTCTTCAGCCCTGAGACCAACTCTAACACTGCTGACTATCTTCCAGCTTCTTACCTCATTGTAACTTCTCTTTACTGTGAGAAACTGGGTGCAATGTTCCCTGTAACATCAGAAAACGGCGCGCGGCAGTTAGAAACTGCCGCACAGCGTTTTCTTTTCATGTGCGCGGCTGCGCAGGTGCGCAGCCTCTGCCATTAGAAAATATCACGCTGAAGTTAGAAACTTCCGTGCGGCGTTCTTTCGTTACATGCGCGGCCGCGCGGCTTAAAGGGAACAGTGTCTGGGTGTATGAAAAACTATGTTTCTTTTCTCTGTTCAATCTCACCTTCAGATTATCACTGTAAGTACTGTTTCTTATGGTACTTGTTAGGGAGATCATGTTATTGGATGAAATGTGTTGTTTACCTTCCCTTTAGGATCTGCCTTTTTGCTCACCCAAATTATATGGCTGTCCAACTCACACATGGTGACTCTGTGCACATTACAATCTTAGAACATTTAAAGCATTAAAGCCATATAATCCCACTCCCTCGCCCTTGTGGCAGCAACAAATACAATTATTATTTATTAAACAAAAAAGATGGCTACTGAAATCACTCTTGAAATATTTGGGTATCTTCATGTGCATGCAACAAGAAAACATAGTGCAGCTTATCCACTATGACTATATTACCTGAGCATGCATTTGAAAAAATTAGTAAAAAATCATGTCTTCTATAGTTATCAGCACAGCTGATTTGATCTGGCAGGGTGCTTTCTGAAATCCTTTGATTAAATATGCCATTTATTGGGAACCTGGAAGTACACCTTCTCTATAGTAATGCCTGTCTTCTGGAATGAGGTTCCCCCTGAGATGTGAATGGCCCCCAACTTCCCATTTTGTTCTTTGCCCAGACTTTGACAAGGGTAATTGGTGTTCCTTTTGTTGTGTTGGTTCATTTATTTTTCATTCCTGTCTGGATTTTTGTCATTCTTACCATCTTCCATTCTTCATTTTTGTTATAATGTATATTTTTCATGTTTTTCATGTTTTTACTTGTAAACTACCCAGGGCCATTGGGAGTTGGGTGGTACTTAAATGTGACAATGATTATGATGATGAAAAAGAAGAAGGTTAGCGTTAAAGATTATAAGCCCCTTATTCAAATTGGATCTAGTCTAATGTCCAAATATATTCATTTTTGAATGTTTTAGAAGCATGTTCTTTTCCATACCACCTAGAATCACTTGCTGAGATCTGTGGCCATTCAAATTGAATGCACGACTGCATTAATTAACTAATATACATATTCAGTCAATATGCAGTTCATTGGAGTATTTATGGCTTGATTTGATCTGAGCAAAGATCTGGTGATAGTCTAGCTAGAGGAGGGAGCCCTGTCTTCATTGAACGGTCACTGCCTGAAACAGTTGCTAAATGAGGACTTAGCTCTAAAGTAATTGGCTTTCTCCACTGATTTTTTTAGATTTTTAGGGCAGATCTCAGACCTGTTCTCCCAAAAATTTTAAAATTGCTTTTCAAATGAAAACCAGGAAATCACCTATCCAAATAATCATTTTATTTTATTGTATCTTCTGCATACTTTTTCATACATATTTTTTGCCAAGATGGTTTAAAGGTAGTCCTCAATTTAGGACCAGAATTGGGACCAGAATCTCTGTCATTGGGCAAGGCAATCATTAAATGAGATGTCACATGACTGCTTTGCTCAACTACTGCAATCTCCGCACTCCTGATTGTAGTTGTTAAGTGATCTTGTGGGTTGTTAAGCAATGGAGTCCTAGATAAGACATGTGGGGTGCCTCAAATAGTTGGGGAAGACACACAGAATTTTTAACTCCTGAGTGGAGAGACACCCCCCCCCCACAAAGCAGCCTGTCCTTCTTATCTTAACTCTGTTGCCTATATGCTCAAGAGCTGAAAATCCTTCCTGCCAAAATTCAAACAAAAATTTCAGTGCCTGAGTAGGGAAACACTTGTGTGCTACCTTCCCTGAACCTCACAGGGCCTCAACCCCCACGAGGTACCCCATACTCCTTACCTTACCTTACCGCACTGCCTCTCCTCTTAGAGGTGAAAATCCTCCTTGGATTTTGGTGCCCTTTCATCTCTGGAAACTGGCTGAAAGAGCTCACTGCTGAAGGATTCCAGCTCCATGCCTGCTTACATGGAGCTGAAATCCTTTGGCAGGAGCTCTTTCAGCCAGCACCCAGAGACAAGGAAGAGTTTCTCAGAAAGTGGCAACAGCTTGCAACCTTCCCTCCCAGCTTCCCCACTGACTTTCTAGGGAAGCCAAAGACAAGATTGAAAATGGCAATCACATGATTGCAGGACAACAGGTCATAAGTGCAAACAGATTGCCAAGCACCCAGATCCTAATCCCATGACCACAGAGGTGGTGTGTTTGCACATGTGACAATTTGCAGTGGTTGGAAGCACTTTATAGTCTGTAAAGTCAAAACTGGTACAAACATAAATATCCAACAACTGAAAGAAGCTGTTCTTGACAGGGTAGCACCTTTTCAAGGTCATCATTAATTCAAACTGTCATTAAGCAAACAATCATAAGTCAAGGACTACCTGTACTGTACATTTTTTTCTTCCATCAGTCCACTGATAGATAGGTAAATAGACTGTACACACATATATGCACATGCAGAGATTCTATGCTGTATAATCTCTTTGGAGTTTTCCCTAGTTTTCTTTTCTTTCCTTAACTTTCTGCCTCTCTTGGATTGGTGCTGTCAATTTGGTATTACAGTGATCACTATCCTTTGAATGTCAGGAAGTGAATGTATGATAATAAATGACTGAATACACTGACTGTCCCTTCCAGACAGTGTCGGCTGACAGCCAACTAGAAATGAAATTTAAATAATAACTGTTTCATATTGAGCTTAGCATAGGAAAAGAGGGACTCTTTTCATATACCCACACCTTTTCTGGCTGCTGAATAAATATAGTACAAACTTAGTTAATATTTGGAAGCCTTTACATGAGTTGATTTTTTAAACTTGAAATATGACAGCGTTGCTTCCCCAATAGAAGATAATATATGTAACTTAGAGTTGATCTAGGGCAGTGATGGCTAACCTTTTTGGCACTGAGTGCTGAAAGCATGATAGTGCGTGCATGCAAGCACACACCCATAATGCAATGTGCACTCGAACCCCCCCCCCACGTCCCGATCCCCCAGTGCATGCGTGCACAACCCCCCCTATGCACACAGCGCCCCACCCCTGTGTGTGCACGCACGGCCCCTCTGCACCCCGCGCATGCATGTGCATCTGCATGCACCCCACCCCCCCACATGCGCGGGAGAGACCCAAAAACCAGCTGGCTGGCGGGAGATCCGCGGCGGATCTAGGGAGCTCTTGGTATTCTCTGAGCTTGGTTGTTTGCTTGCAGATGTTTCATTACAGTGTTCTGATTATGTTACCTGGTTGGATAATGAAACATCTGCAAGCAATAGCAATAGCAATAGCAATAGCACTTACTTATATACCTCTTCATAGTGCTTTACAGCCCTCTCTAAGCGGTTTACAGAGTTCAGCATATTGCCCCCAACAATCTGGGTCCTCATTTTACCGACCTCAGAAGGATGGAAGGCTGAGTCAACCTTGAGCCGGTGAGATTTGAACAGCTGAACTGCTGAACTAGCAGTAGCCTGCAGTGCTGCATTTAACCACTGCATCATCTCGGCTCAAACAAACAAACAACCAAACAACCAAAGCAAATCAAGCAAACAACCAAACTCAAAGAATACCAAGAACTCCACAGTGTTGTTTTGGGTTTTCCTGTATTACTCTTGCTGGGATTTATAAATATTATGATTTCCCTTTCCTCTTGTCTTTGGATAGAGGTTGCTGCTTAAATCTGCAATACCATATGAATGATTGTAAAACTTCTAAACCATTTTGACCTGGTCTTTAAATGTTTGCTCCTTCATCTGGTTAAAAGTGCTAATGTTTTGGCTAAGTGTTAGCTAAACTGATGTTTTATACTAAATTTAGTAGTATTGCACTGAGGAAGTGCAAGTGTTCAAGTGGTATGGGATCTATCTGGCAGCTTTCAAGCAATAAAGCAGTAACACAAATACACTTTAAGTATAACCTAACAGTAAAGGCTTGATGCAGTTTGAACACTGAAATAATTGGATGCTTCTTCAGAAGAATCTTGAATATTGGTATTGTTGGCTAGGTGTGTTTATATGTACATGCACACACTGTGAACTTGAGTTAATGGAACACCTGCTTAGTTTGTTCACTTCCCATGCTGAGCCCTGTGTATTTCATGCCTTGGAAAAGCATGAAAAATTGCTTTTTTTCCTTTTCTTACTCAGTCATTTTTGTCTATGTGCTTTGAACTGTGCTTGCCTCACTTTCATGGCCTCATAATAACAAAGGATGTATATATCTCATAAACAAGGAGAGAGCTGGGGAAATGCAGAATGCAGTTCAGGCCACTGATTCTTTCTGATAGTAGAGCACTAATGTATGTTTTGTCATGGTCCTATGAATATTTCAGGAAACATTCTTTTCCATCATTGCTAGATCTTTTGGTTGCCAAGGTTACCTGATATTGGCTTTTCACAGTACAGGTAGCTACAGGTTGTCTTTCTATACTTACTTGCCCTTGATAGATGAGTCTGAGTGTCTAAAGTATACCACTCAGGGAACAAATTCACCTGCCCATCTTCTTGCTCATGTGCTGCATTGTGCCTCTCTTCCTTGGCTTATGAGTATCTTATTTATGTTTATTCTTGGTTTTACTTGCATCATATTAATGTTGTGTTACTTGCATAATTTATTATTGTGTAAGTAATTATTCTCACATTTTCCTTTTAACACCAAGTGGGAGAGAGAAAAACCTCAGCAAGTATGTGATCTCTGCTTATCAAATTTTAGTAATTTTGAATAATTGTTTAATAATAAAAGAAGTGATTTATTTGGGTAGGGCAATGTCTCATATATCAAACATGTTCTTCATAAAATAACAACTGCAGAAATAACGGTAGGAAGCAAAGAGCACTGGAAGCCAGTGGCCACATTAGAATTAAGAGCAAGCTGAGAACTCTTTTATGGGACTTTTTAAGGTTGGTTTCTCTTGATCAGATTCTTCTGTTCTTCTATAAATCACATTAGGAGGCAGCACTGAAGACCTTAATTCAGGGATTCTCAAATTTTATGATACTATGAACTCTTAAAATTATAAATCAATGTGTGTGATTCACACCCCTCATGAACAAAACTTAATTAGTTCATTGGTACTAGGATAGGCAAGAAATAAAAATACAACTGATAATCAACTTTTATTTGTCGCGTGCAACCTCCAAATGTCACTGAATTACAATTGTCAGCGACTCTAACAAGTTTGGTGAAGGGTTATAGGGTTGCTGGGCTTTGTAGTGCTGAGTATCTTAAATTCCCAAGGAAGACATATATAATTCCACCAGCACAAGTACCTCTGGTCCAGTGGTGGGTTCCTACCGGTGCGGTCCACTCTATAGCACTGGTAGCGGCCCACTGGTGACATCACAGTACTGGTGCGGTCGGTTGCCGGTGCCTGGGTGCCGCCATTTAAAAAAAAAAATTTATGCGGGGGGCTGCGTTGCGGGTGGACAATGCCCCCTGCTTCTCCGGTCGCTGCCAAGCTCCCGAGGCCCAAGCCCACCCGGTCACATGGCTGGCAAGCCACACCCACAAAATAAGCCACGCCCACAGAGTGGTAGTAAAAAAATTAGGAACCCGACCCTGCTCTGGTCAGTTTCCAAGCTATTTGCTACTGGAAGCAAAGGAGGACTGAATGTAGGATTCAGCCTCTCACCTGGTTTTTGACAGAAACAACAGTTCACTCCTTTTGCTCCTTAGTCCCACTGATGGTTCCAGCATTTCTCTTGCAAGAACAGCCTTCTGATCTGACCTTTGCCTCTCGTGGAAACCTTCCTAGCTATATCAGAGTCACTTTCATTCAGACTGCCTCCCCTTCTTGTACCTGATCCCTGCCTTACCTGTAGACCCCCTCCCACTGAAAACTGTTCATGGAAGTGAAGGTTGCGAATGAAACACTGTGGGTATGTAATCAAGCATGTGTCAGCTGTTGAAGGCCCAGGTTGATCAAGTGTAGCAAGCGTATTGAGTATAGTTACAGTCCTGTCAAACCACTTTTCCACTCTGCCTGAATAAGCATTTGAGTGTGCATATCGAGAAGGGGGATTGGGAGGGGGGATCAGTCCCTCTCAAGTTTGCTTGCAAGCCTCAGGGAGAGTCAGCCTACAATTTCGGAAACTCTGTCTTTATACTTGTATTTTGCCCAGATTCTACAAAACTATCAATGCACTTCAGCATAACTGTCCTTCATTCATCAGTAAGATCAGGAGAAGGGATCAGCATGTTTTGTGGCAGAAGAAAATATTCTGCTTATGAGAGCATGTTGCAGAGGGTTTCTGGGAAGCCTTCAGAATGGACAAAGTTAATGCAATCCAGCTATTGAGCTATGGATAAAAAGCTACAAAGTGAATGAATGGACCTGAAAGATCAGAAATGGTTTTCCAGGATTCAGGTAGTCCTCGACCACAAATGGGACTCGAATCTCAGTTGTTGAGTGGATCAGTTGTTAGGCAACTTGACCATGTGACTGTTTTGTTTAATGATTGCACTCCTGGCATTCCTGGTTGCAGTTATTAAGTAATCTTCCAGGTCGTTAAGCAGACAGAGTGAAAGAGCTGCCTGCTGAGTTCCACTCCCCTCCATGCATGGCAGGGAACTTTTCTGGAATGATACAGGAACAGAGCTCAGATCTTCGAGCTCTCAGCTGAGTTTCTGCAGCGTGCCAGAGGATTTATCCTCCCTTCAGCTGGTAGCCCTTTTGAGCTCATAGAGCTGTCTGCCAGGAGGGAATCTCAGCTCTATGGTAGATGGCTGCAGCAGCTTGCAACCTTTCCCACCGGTTTCCCCACTGACGTTCTGGGGAAGTAACAAAAGAAAATGGCAAATGGCAATCATATGGTCATGGGGCAATTGCTAATCAATCGTAAGTGCAAATAGGTTGCCAAGCACTCAGTCACGTGTAACTGTGAGGGTTGTGTGCAATGTTTTGTGGTTGTCAGAAGTACTTTACGGCCAATAAAAGCACCAATTCTGTGGCAGTCAAAATTCCAGGCCATCATTAAATGAATGATGGTAAATTGAGGATTGCCTAGCCTTCTCCCCCCCCCCTTTTTTTTTTGCTTCAAAAAAGCCATTCCCCTGCTTTCCTCTTCTACCCCACCTTCTGGAGTGTAGTTTATGTGAAGCAGATAGTTAGGACTTGCACAGGGACAGCCCTAGGGCAAACTTACTGCTACAGATTTTTTTTTCATTGCAGAAAGCTAGTGTGTAAAGTTGTAATCATGAGTTATTTTTCTGCCAAGCTACAGAGAGCTTTCCCTGTTCCTACTGAACAGGAAAATACGGTTCAGTATTTCAAAATGATAACTGCCATAAAAGTACATTGATCAGCCAGCTTCTGGAATCAACAGTTTTCTCCATATTGGATTTCAAGCTGCAGGTTCTTTTTGGGGGATATGATATGAGCAGTGTCATTTCTTCATATGTTGTACAAAGGGCCAGATTGGGAAAATTGAGTTCTACATATGCTACTTCTATTTCAAGAGTTGTAAAATTAATCTGGTATTCAGTATGGGCCAGGGGCGGGTTGCTTACTTACCGATACCGTTGCGCTGCGCGTGCATCTCCACGTTTCATGCGTGTGCGCGCTCGCTACGCACGCACGCCCCCTCGCACAATTTCAGTGAGATTTTGCTTCTGCGCATGCGCAAAAGCAAAATCTCGCCGAAATCTCATGAGGGGATGCGTGCGCATGTGCGATTTCGGCGAGATTTTGCTTCTGCGCATACGTGGAAGCAAAATCTCACCAAAATCTCATGCGCATGCGCGTCCCCTCATGAGATTTCGGTGAGATTTTGCTTATGCGCAGAAGCAAAAAAGCTGAAAAATTATTTTTAAAAGATGGTGACGCGCGCGGCTGTCCGGCGAAGACGGCACCGGAGCATTCACACGCAAATTGCGTAATCGGCGGGTCCCTACTGGAGCTGCGCACTGGACCGCACTGGTAGGAACCCACCCCTGGTATGGGCCTACTTGATATAATGGTTGATCCAACAGTAGAAAAGAACAAGCAAGCTAGTGGATATGTATAGGAAGCACAGAATCTGGCAATTGCAATGTGACTAAGAGAAACAGTGAAAGCTGAGTCTCTCAACTGTAATATTAAGAAGAATTGCTTGTGAAATAAGTGCATGCATTTGTTTACATGAGAGATGGGGGCTGTATATACAAGAAGCGAAACAGTCTTTTTTATGACTTAGAGAAACGTTTCCTTTCGTTAAGTGTTGGTGGCTAGCAAATATTTCTTTATGTGGGATGGGAATAGGAGAATTGCTTATGCCCTACAGCATATGATTTCATTATCCTTATTGTTCTTAACTTTTACAGCTAGAAATCTTATTAAATATCATAAAATTGTCCAGTCCTTTTTAATCCAGCTACAGTATTTATCTCAATTTGCCAATTTACAAAGAAAAAATAAAGCTTACCTCAGGAAAAGAAAGTACATATCCATCAACATAAATGTTGAAACCTATCTTGAAAATAAATAAAATTATGCATGTGTGGCTAATTTTAAGGAGAAATAGAACTGGCCAGGTCTTTTTTCTTTAAATCTTATTGATCAAAACCTATTCCTTCATTTAATTTACAGCTCTATTTCTCCATCCATCGTTTTGCATGCTTTTCCCTCGGCAAAGTGATTTTATTCTGAGTGTATGGTCAGTTTGCATGTGTAATAATGCAAACATTTTGATAAATTTCCAAAGAGTTACTTTCTTGGTCATTTTCTTTCAGATCTGGGGATATTCCATTTTTGACTTTGGAAGGAGTTGCACTTCCCCATTCCAGGGTGGTGCACAATCTGAGGGTCTTCCTGGACTTACAACTTCTGCTCAAACAACTGGCGACAGGAGTGGCCAGGAAGGTTTTTGCAGAATTTCATTTTGGCTACTAGTTGCACTCATTTCTAGATTGGGGCCCTTCAGATAGTTGCCCATGCCCTGCTCATCTAACAACTTGACTACTGCAATGCACTCTATATGTACTCCCCTTGAAAACCAGCTGGAACATCAGTTGATCCAAAAACCAGCAGCTTTAGCAGTTATGGGCAAGCCTAAGTATGCTCATGTAACACATTTGCTTCTCAACCTATACTGGTTACCAGTTTGCTTCTGAGTGCAATTCAAGTTCTGATCGTTACCTATTAAGTCCTGGAAGGCATAGGGCAGTGATGGCGAACCTATGGCACGTGTGCCACAGGTGGCACGCGGAGCCATATCAGAGGGCACGCGAGGCGTTGCCCTGTCAGCTCCACGGGCAAACCGGAAGTTCGGAAAAACGCACTTCCGGTTTGCCGTTGTGCTGTTTTTCGCACTCCGGAGGGTTCAGGGAAGCTTCCTGAAGCCCCGGAGTGCAAAAAACACCCCAACGGACAAACCGGAAGTGCATTTTTCCAAACTTCCAGTTTGCCCGTTTCGTCGTTTTTTACCGTCCCAGGCTTCGGTAAGGCCTTTGCGTGTGTGTGTGTGTGTGCACATGTGCAGGGGGAAGCATGGGGGGTTGTGCGCATGGGTGTGGGCATGTGTGCGCACGCTAGCACGCCCCCCCTTTTGGCACGCGAACCAAAAAAGGTTCGCCATCACTGGCATAGGGCTTGATACCTGAGGGAAGGCTACCTCACTCCCATAGTATTTTCCCGACCAATCTTAGAGCATTGGTTTGCTCCGGTTCCCTTGATTATACAGTGCCATTTATCAAAACCCTGGAAGTATGTCTTTTAAGTTCCAGTGCCTGCCCTCTGGATAGAGGTGTCGTCCCCCACCCCCAAAGATCTGGATGGCCTTTGCACGGCTGTTGTTTACAAGAAACTTAAAAACCTGGTTCTTTATCCAGGCCTTTTGCAAGGAAGATTAAAGCCCCTTTGCTTAATATACTTGTCTCAATATTGATGACTTTGTGTTTTCTTTGGCTTTTGCTGATAATTTTTCTGCTTTTGTAGCTCTGCTGATATGAATTTAAAAAGCAACAAATGTTCTAAGGCAATCAACTGAGCTCTGTGATACTATCTTTTAAGTTGGATGTATGTTCATCTCTTCCAAAGTATTTGGGAAGTCAGCTTAGGGAGTGAAGTTAATAGAGATGTGCTCATTCCTCACCAGGTCACTGATCCATGAGCCTTTGGGCTTTGCTTCTATTTTCTGGATGGATACATTTCTGATTAACATCTAATACTTTTCTACAGTGCTTTTTTTAAAAAGTGGCTATGGTCAATCTCAGTTTTGTTATTCAGGCATTCTCTGGAGTTTATCAGAGACTGTTTCAATGAATGAAACGAATTCCAAAGCCAGATCAAGGCCATAACTGATTGTAGATTCCAATCAGTGCTTGGGAGCTGGATCTTTCCTCTGTAACTTAGATTTATCTCTTCCTTGGTCCTGTCCATTCCATTTTCCTTAGTCTCCTACTTTTTCTTCTATTCAGTCTTTTTCCTTTTTTTTTTATTCTTCCCCCTTTCTTAAATAGACACCAAGTTTTTAAATTATAGCTATCTGTCAAGAACTGAAGTTATGTGGGGTCCTTGGTGCTCTCAGAGCGTGGTTGCCTTCAGTGCATAGTGCAGTTTGACAATGAAAACTCTGCAAGAAAACAACTAAGCTCAGAGAATACCAAGGACCCCACAGTTACAAATATTCTCTTCTATCATTAATTAAGTTATGATTCTCATACAGCAATGCTGCTACTACTGCAACCAATCAGATCAGGTAGAAAAGGGCTGTCATAGGTCTAAGAGTAACAAATACTACCTAGTCTTCCTAAGCCATTCCAGGCATAGTTTTAAAAGATGTGATAGCTGGAGATTTTTTATCTTGGTCTCAAGTAGTACATATAGATGTAACATCAGAATATTTTTTATCTAGATATTTGTGTGTGTGTGTGTATGTATGTATGTATGTGTGTGTGTGTGTGTATATATATATATATATATATATATATATATATATATATATATATATATATATATATATATATATATATATATATATATATATATATATATATATATATGTTTTCTGAGGTTTTCGCGGGTGTTTGTATGTAGGTCTTTGGTTATTCGGGTTTTCTCCCGCGTGAAATTGGAAGTATCTTTGCAACGTTTCGACGAAGTCCCATTCGTCATCATCAGGCTGGAGTCTTCAGCTTGCTGCTTCTAGGAGCAATGTGAGATTGCAGCTGTTTCTTCCTTTTAACTGCCACTGGGGGTTTGAACTGATAGGGTGGGAGCTTGGCTGTGTTCTGATTGGGTGGAGGTGTGTTCTGATTTGTTGGGGGCTTGGCTGTGCTCTGATTGGATGGGGGGTTGGCTGTGCTATGATTGGCTGGGGTGTCAGTTTGCTTCATGTATGGAATGGAGGGGTTTAGAGTGGCTAAAGATGCAGCTATGGTCTGGCTTCTGGTTTGTGGCCGTGCCTCATTGGTGTGGGTTTGGGTTTGCTTTTTGCATGGGTGTGTGGTGGTGACATCCTGTGTGGTTTTCGTGAGTGTGGGTCTAGTGTCATTCTTAGTGTTAGGGACTCGTTTGTCAACAAGTGCGGGTTTCCAAATGGCTGGTAGGCAGGAGGTGTCATCTCGTTTATTCATGCTTTGTGGGCGTTTCTCTATCTCAATGGCTTCTCTGATTATTCTGTTGTTAAAATGTTCAGTTTTGGCGATAGTTCTGGTCTTTTTAAAGTTAATTTCATGTCCTGTGGCTTTAAGATGTTGGACCAAGGAAGAAGTTGGTTCCTCTTTTTTGACTGAGTTCTTGTGTTCTTCAATGGTTGCACTTATTCTTCTGTTGGTTTGTCCAATGTATGTGGTGGGGCAGGCGGTGCATGGGATTTCATATACTCCTTGATTTTCTAACTCAATTTTGTCTTTGGGGTTTCTTAGGATGGTGGATATTTTTTGGTTTGTGCAGAATGCTGTCTTGATGTTGTGTTTGTGGAGGATCTTGCTGATTCTGTCTGTGGTTCCTTTTATGTATGGTAGGAGGGCTTTGCCGTTTTCTTGTTCTCTGCCTTGGATTTTAGTGGGGGTTTCTTTTTGGATTAGGTTGGTGATCTTATTTCTTTGGAATCCATTGGATACTAGTACGTTAGTGAGAGTATTTAGTTCGGTTTTTAGGTGTTGTTCGTCAGCTAGGCGTTTTGTTCTGGAGATGAGTGTCTTGGCTACGGAGTTGATCTGTGCTGGGTGGTGGTGTGAGAGTGCGTGCAGATAGCGGTTAGTGTGGGTTTTCTTCTGGTAGATGGTGTGTCCTAGGGAGCCATTGGATTTCTTGTAGACTAAGACATCCAGGAAGGGAAGTTGGTTGTTAGCTTCTGTTTCCATGGTGAACTGTATTTTGGGGTGTAGGCTGTTGAGGTGTATGAGGAAGTTGTCCAGTTTTTCTTTCCCGTGTGGCCAGATTATGAAGGTGTCATCTACATATCTGAGCCAGAGTTTGGGTTTGTGATCAGATTTTTCTAGAGCTTGGGTTTCAAAGTGTTCCATATAGAGGTTAGCAATGACAGGTGAGAGGGGTGATCCCATGGGTGCTCCTTCCATTTGTTTGTATTTTTGTCCGTTAACAAAAATATTATTATATTATTATATACAGTGGGGTGTTTGACCTTGGGGGGCTGGGGTAGGCATGGGGTGGGCGTGAGCAGCTCGACGTCACTTGTGTCGTGGGCACCTGTGGTGGCTGAAGCACTCTGCCAGCGAAAATGGGCTCCCGAGCTCCATTTTCGGCTGTGACAGTCTCCTGCAACCCTTTGCCAATGAAAACGGAGCTCGAGAGGATCTGTGCGCAGCCCTCATGAGCTTCGCTTTCGGCTGTTATGCCTCCTACAACCCTCTGCCAGTGAAAATGGAGCTTGAGAGGGCCGTAGTGTTTTCAGCTGTGACTGCCTCCTGCAACCCTCTGCCAGCGAAAATGGTGCTCGGGGGGGCCGCGCGCATGCTCCATTTTTGCTGGCAGAGGCACCGTGCGCCTCTGTTTCCAGGGCAGCCCCGCGGGCCAGATCTAAGCACCCCGTGGTTGGATCCGGCCTGTGGGCCTTGAGTTTGATACCCCTGGAGCAGGGCAACCACCTGAGCTACTTTATAATATAATATAAATGAGACTTGCACAGCATATGGCCCACCAGTTGCATGTGATCTACCAAGCACCCCAGCAGCGTTTGTTTGTTTGTTTGTTTGTTTGTTTGTTTGTTTGTTTGTTTGTTTGTTTTAAACTTAAATCCTCTGTCACCAAACATTGTTATATCCAGGAAGATTTCGACACCACCTATTTTTTTCATAGCCACTTTCTCCCTGAAAGACACACTGCCAGGTATTTCCAATACCTTGAAGACTCACCAACACTGCCAGCTCCAGCACTGCTGCTGCATTGCTAGCCACCAAATGGCAGTTCAACACACCAACTATTCATTTGCAACCCACAATTATTTTCAAATTATCCGTATTTATTTATTTATTTATTTTGTGAGATTTATATACCGCCTCACAGTGCAAGCACTCTCTAAGCGGTTTACACCAGTAAGCAATGTACAGTATATTTACATTGCCCCCAACAATCTGGGTCCTCATTTTACCTACCTCGGAAGGATGGAAGGCTGAGTCAAGCTTGAGCCGGTGAGATTTGAACCGCTGACCTGCGGATCAGTGTCAGCTAAAGTGGCCTGCAGTACCTGCCTCTAACTGCTGCGCCACCTCGGCTCTCTGGCCCTTTCCCCTCTATGAGTTGTGCTCGCTTGGCATAGACTATGTTCAATGTGTTACACCATCCTAGTGATTCTAGTTTATAATGTTTTTCCAGGTATTCTACAATATCTGTTGTTGCTATTTATAAATTTTATTTTATTAGTGCTTAATTTAGTCCTTTTTTTTTCAGGAATAGCTGTTGGCAAATCATCTCCACAAAGCTATTCCTTTTAAATAGAAGTACAGACATTCTAAAGTAATTTTCTCATACATTATGATATACCTTTTGTGGCAGAGAACACTATTCCCTCTTGCTGTGTTATCACTGGGAAAATCTTTTGAATGTATGGCTCTTACACATGTCACTGCACTAGTTCAGTAGCAGTTCAAATAGTCTTTTGTATATCAGTACTAACAAACTTCACTCAGTGTGCTAATGAAAGCCACCATGATTATCTGTATTCTGCCGTGCTGTACATCAAATAAGTATCTGAAATGGAAGATTGGTAGTGATTCATGCCTTTAAATACTAGGGGGAAAAAGGATATGAGAGTCTCCCCTCTAATCTGAGATCTGGAACCAGCTGAGGATCTGATTACTTACTCTACAGGCAGTTTGGTTTTGATTTGGAACTTTCTTATTAACTGTTCTTCATGCACATCAAAGTTTACAACTCACCTAAAATTGCTATGCACATCACAGATTAAGCTGAATAAAGGAAAGAACTATTAAGGTATGTAATAATTAGGTTTGGAATATACCATAAATGGCTAAACGCATGAAGGAAGAACTTAAGTCACAGACAGAGCAATTAAACTATGAAATAATTGAAAGAGAAAATTAATTATCTTTAATTTGACATAAATCCCTACTGCTTTGGTAATTAGGAATTATGCACCTATTTATAATTAGCCGGGCCTTAGAATACACTAGTTTCCAGAGAAGTTCCGTGTTTCTTGTTTGAATGATGCTGCCAAATATAAAACCACGTTTTACCAACCAAAAATTTTAACTGGGTTGAGTGCTTTGGGACCAATATATACTCCAGTGAATGACACAGTATTACTTCTGCACAGTACATAATTGATGTTATTTGTTTTAAGAGATTTGAAGTCCAAAATGGTCAATCACTTTGGATGATCTGATAACTCTGACTTGTCTATAGATTCATTATTGATACTACCTGATGGTAGAAGTGGTTTCCAGCTTGCTACTTTAGCTGTGCTGAATGTAAACAGAGTAACTGAGCAAATTGCTTAACCAAAATCTAGTTTCTCTAGATATTGCAACACAAGATAATACTAATCCATGTTAACAGTTGGGATTTCAGCTGTATCAGGAAAGGAAACATCTATGGTTTTGTGGCAGGCAGAAAATTCCGCCTCAGTATTGTAAGAAAATGTATTAGTATATTTATTCATCATAAAATGATGGACAGTAAATTCTGCATAGCAACACTTTGGGCTATTTTCTAAGAAATATTAAGATGAAACAGAAACTGCTACAATGAATCCAAATTTAATAACTTCAATTTAGCAGACTTTGGATGCAAAAGTTGCCTTTATACTATATATTTCTACGCATGTATAAAATTCATCGTCTGTTTTAGACATACATAAAAGGCATAAAATTTCAAAAATTCATATATGTAACCCTATTTCCATTTCCATAGATGCCTATTCTCCTTGATGGTTTATTGAGGATTTATTGTTACTAGAACATTTTTTTAAAAAAATAGGGATGATATTAATATTATAATATTAATAAGCTGGCCGTATGTCTATGATGCTGGGGCAGAAAACAAGAAAATATCTATAGACAGTCTTATATGTTTTATTTTAATTTTTTGAGACCAGTATAGGAAAATATTGGGCAAAATTAATAGAACTAATATATTTACATTCACTTGTAAACATTGTTAAATGTTGCTTACTTTGAACAATTTCATCTGTTGCTGAAGCAGGTAGCTACATTTGGCCACAACAGAAAAGCTTAGTGCATATGCAATAGTATTTTTCTGAACAGTGAAATAGTTGTCTGAGAAATAGCTATATATAGTTAGTATGATAAAGGAAATCATATCAGAAATAGTATTTCTATTCTTCTTCCCAACCTTCATCTATTTGGCAAACAAATTATGGAAACAACTTGCATTCCCGTGAAACCTTGTTATAGGTAGTCTTTGTCAACTTACAATCATTCATTTAGCGACTGTCAAAGTTACAACAACACTGAAAAAAGTGACTTAAGACTGATCCTTACACTTAAACCGTTGCAGCATCCCCATGGTCACATGATCAAAATTTGGGCACTTGGCAACAGACATGTATTTAGGAAAGTTGCAACATTCTGGGATCATGTGATCGCCATCTGCTGGCTTCTGACAAGCGAAGTCCATGGTGGATGCCGGATTCACTTAATGACCTAATGATTATATAGCACTTTATAGCACTTTTCTTATATACCGCTTCATAGTGCTTTACAGCACTCTCTAAGCGGTTTACAGAGTTCAGCATATTGCCCCCAACAATCTGGGTCCTCATTTTACCGACCTCGGAAGGATGGAAGGCTGAGTCAACCTTGAGCCTAGTGAGATTTGAACAGCTGAACTGTTGAACCTAGCAGTCAGCCTGCAATGGCTGCATTTAACCACTGCACCACTTCAGCTCAGATTCACTTAACAACTGCAATTGTTAACTATGGCAAAAAAGCTAAAATTGGGTGTGACTCACTTAACAACCGCCTCGCTTAACAATGAAAGTTCTGGTCTCAACTGTGGTTGTAAGTCAAGGACTACCTATATTCCAAAAGCCCTGATAAGTTACAATCATGTCCAAGATTTTCTACCCGCGTTTCCCCGAAAATAAGACCCTGTCTTATATTTTTTTGAACCCTGAAATAAGCGTTTGGCCTTATTGCCATGCACTAAAAAGCCCGATTAGGCTTATTATTAGAGGATGTCTTATTTTGGGGGAAACAGAGTACTAGATTTATTTCTGGAAATTACATATTAAACAGTTGTATTGTAGGGTTAACGGATCATATTTCTTTTCCCTTTGTGGAGCCGAAGATACATTTGATTATGTACCATCAAATTGCTGTTGTCTCTTAGCAACCACACAGGTAGATTTTTTTTCTATGATAATCTGTCCCTAACCTGATCCTTCAGATCTACCAATGGTACTAGAGGTAGTCCTCGGCTAATGAGCAATCTCTGTAGCTAAATGACTCCATTGTAAAGCAAGATCTCATAACTTAGCAACAGCATTTCCAGCAGCCCTAGTTACCATCATTAAGCAAGGATCATACAAGTCATTAAGCAAGGACCTCTTTTAACCGTGACTTCTGACTTCCTGCCAGTTTCACTATTGACTTTGCTTATGGGAAGCCAGCAGGGAACATCAGAAATCGCAATCACATGACTGCAGAGAAACTGCAATGGCCAGAAATATGAAGACCCATCATAAATAGTATTTGTTCAGTGCTGTCAAAACTTTGAATGGTTGCTGACAAATAGTCATAACCCAAAGACTGTCTTCTACGGCTGATTCTTTTATCTGTTGTGATTAATTTGGTGATTTTTATGTTTAATTTTAGTCCCAGTTTTTCAGCCCATTCTTTAACTTTTATTACTGGAGCTTGCAGATCCTTTCCAAGTATACATACTAAATTTTAAAACTTAGGGGCCATTTTATTAATGAATAATGTCTCAGAAGTCTCCTCAACAACAAAGAAACCATTTAGCTAAATGGGCATTATTATGAGAAGGGTCCAGTGCTTTGCTGATGCAAATAATGTTATCATTTGCTGAATATATATGTGTAAGAATTATATCAATATTTTTCTTTTTTTCCATGAATAATAAGCATGTGCAACATTTGCAATTTTTTTTTGTATAGATGCAACATTTGCATCTATACAAAAATGAAATATCTGCAGGTTTACATAGGTATTTATTTTGTTTGTTTGTTTGTTCTCAATTCTATGGCTGCCCATCTAAGTCATTGATCCTGGGCAACAGTATAATTCAAAATATATTACAATTAAAACACTAAAAACATTTTAACACAATAAAAACATTCAAACTAAATATCCATAGCAGCCGAGAAACTCAGCCAGTTAGCAATGAAGCCAGGAAATGTGGCTCTTAACACATTCATCACTTCAGTCTCAAGAACAGGTACTTGGCTAATCTACTGTATTTAGTTTATATTGATGCAAATAAAGTAAAAGGAATATAAATATTCTGATCCCAAAGCTGTGGTGTGATTTCCTGCTAGCGTGCTGTTATCTGGTTTTTTTTTTAATTGAGGTTTTTTTTATAAAGCTCTGTCAGGCTTATAATATTAGTTTTTCCACAAACTAGATTGCAGTTTAGTCAAAATTGTACAGCTCATTATGATGATTGAACAGCTCATTCATGGTAAGTAAACTGAATCCTGATTTATTTAAGAAAGCCTGAGTCCAAACAAGGATTTAAAACTTAGTGGATTCAGAAAAGGAGTTGTTAACCCATAGAGAGCCAGATGTGTTTTAGGATAGTATACCGGTATGTATCCTGTTAGCTCCTCCTCTTTCTAATCCTTTACTGTTCATTACTTGTAGCTGAATATTTTCTTGTTTCACAAATAGAACTTTTCTGATGGGTAAACCTCTGGAGAATATATCTGACAGATACTTCAACAGAAGCTATTCCTGTTCTCTGAATTGACTTTTAACAGCCAAGAGAGAAAAGCAGAAAATCAAGGATCGCGGCAAGACTTAAGACAGGATTACAGGCTACACTTGGTCTGCTACCAGTTTCTTCAGATTGTCAGTTGTGGAGTTGAGGGGTGGTTCTGTAGAATGTTTCTTTATGAAAAATATCTCCCAAGGACTGAAACAAGATTTGGATCTATCTTTTTTTGCTCAAATAGCCAGCTGAAATATTGGATACATCAATAAATGTTCTTACCAGTTCTCAGTTCTCACTTTATGCAGACTATTATTTGATTGATTGATTGATTTTTTGAGTACTTTGAAGATTGCTATATAAGCGATGAACGGTAATATTTCACTTTTAGGCAGCATGGCATATTCAACCATTCCTCATGGCATCCATGAAACCACAAAATGAATTTTAAAAAATAAATAAAAACATTCAAAATCACACCAAATTATCACATGTTCAGGTCTTTCCACTTGAAATCTTGAAAGAAAAAGAATTCCTTTCAGAAATTTCCAGTAACTTATTTGATTGGGAAGTGTGACATTAACATGTCTTACCATTATTCCATCAGTTTTCCTAGTTTTACTAAATATACTCTATCACAGTACATAAATTCATCTATTTACTCTATTTTTGCTCTTTATGTAGAACTTACATTTATTCATTTTGTCTTCTCTGTCAAACCACTTCATTTGGATATATCCCAAGCTTCTTGATCCCTTTTCTTTTTAGTCAGTGTATATAATATATAATATGTTGGTATCAGAGCCACCAACATTCTAACTTTTCAATTAAATTGTTCTTATAATATGGATAGGACTGCATTTAGCAGAAAGAAAGCACAGAAGTATTATAATGTGAATCATCTTGAAATAATTCATTTAACAAATTGGTTCTTGGGCGCTCCAAAGAATAAGGTTGCTAGTCTTTTTATTGGTACCTTTTCCCTCTTTTTTTTTAAAAAAAAAATCAGGCTTAGATATTTGAGCTAAGGATCATGTATGTCTGTGAACACTTTGCTTATATTCTGCTATTGTCTGTTGTTTGTATTCTGCTATTTGTTTATGTTCTGCTATTGTCTGTTGTTTCATGTCCCTAGAGAATAGCCTCTTAAAAGCATTCCACTTGGAATGGAGCATTTTGAAAGTGCATTTTCAGTATATCTCTTCAAAGTGCCACACCACAGTCTGCTGGCAGGGCTGTTATAAACTACTACCTATTTGTGTTGTTTTCTGTTGCTAACAGTAACCTGAATCTTTTGCTTTCTTTATCATACATACCAAATGGCTTTTGAAGCCCTTTCTTTGTGTATCTGGCACATAGTATCTGTTGGGATATGAAGGTCATCACTTGTTCCACCATAGTTATTAGATCACTCTCCACAAATTGTTCAATTTATTTCCTTTTTTGGAAATCTGTTTTAAGAATGTGTTTTGTAAATGCACACATACACAGAGACAGTTTCCTATATATAACTTATAGTGGAGTTGTAGTTACACCTAAATTACTTAACATAAACAACAGACTTTTTTCTGGCTCTTGAATTGCTGTTCCACTCTTGATCATATGGCCTTAATTGAACTCCAGCATCATGTTACTAGATAAAAGATTTATTTGTTTGTTAGTTTATTCAGTTTCTATAGCTGCCCATCTCAATCCAATTTACTCTGGGCAACAAACAATATCACAGTAATTAAAACCATAAAAACACAAAAACAGTTACAAATATATGTTCAGAAAGCAGAATCACTTACTTTTGTTATGTGTTGCAATCTCCAGAAATGTAAATGTTTCATTAAAATGCTTCTTCTTACTCAAAATCTGACAGTTTACTTTTAAAATGCAATGTGTTTTCATTGAAATGTTGAAAGTGGCATGAAATGAATGAAAAGGATGACAAAATAGATTGTGAGTGATTTTTCCTTTGAAGATATGTTGAATTCAGAAGCTAAATGGCAATCAGAGTAACAGTTGGAAGGGATCTTTGAGGTCTTCTAGTTCAACCCCCTGATCAAGCAGGAAACCCTATACCATTTCAAACAAATGGTTGTCCAATCTCTTCTTAAAAACCTCCAGTGTTGGAGTACCCACAACTTTTGGAGGCAAGTCGTTACGCTGATTAATTGCGGAATGGGACGAAGAGCGGTTGCATGAACTGGGCATGACCAGTCTAGCGAAGAGAAGGACCAGGGGAGACATGATAGCAGTGTTCCAATACTTGAGGGGCTGCCACAGAGAGGAGGGGGGGTCAGGCTGTTTTCCAAGGCACCAGAAGGCCAGACAAGAAATAATGGATGGAAACTGAACAAGGAGAGATTCAACCTGGAAATAAGGAGAAACTTTCTGACAGTGAGAGCGATCAACCAGTGGAACAGCTTGCCTGCAGAGGTTGTGAGAGTTCCAATACTTGAGACTTTCAAAAAGAGACTGGACTGCCATTTGTCTGAAATGGTGTAGGGATTCCTGCTTGAGCGGGGGGTTGGACTAGATGACCTACAAGGTCCCTTCCAACTCTAGTAATCTGAATCTGAAAAACTTGCTACAGCCATGGCCAATTTGCCATAGCCAACTCACCATGCTGTGGGGCAATTTAACAATTCTATTTAATTATTTAAAATGAATAAAAATATTTTATTTTTTGCTATTCACATTTCATTCTGCCACCCCTTTTGCATCCTTTCTTTAATGATTATATTGCACTATTATTTCTTTGATATTAGTGTAACTTTTGTCCCTCAGTGAGTTGTCCTGCAGTGAGTTGGCTGTGGCAAGTTGTCCCGCAGTGACTTGGCCGCAGCAAGTTGGCTATGGCGAGTGGGCCTTGGCGAATTGTCATAGACCCGATTAATTGTTCTAACTGTCAGGAAATTTCTCCTTAGTTCTAAGTTGCTTTTCTCTTCGATTCGTTTCCATCCATCACTTCTTGTCCTGTCTTCAGGGGCTTTGGAGAATAGGTTGACTTCCTCTTCTTTGTGGAAGCCCCTCAGATATTGGAACAATGCTATCATGTCTCCCCTAGTCCTTCTTTTCATTAAACTAGCCACACCCAGTTCCTGCAGCTGTTCTTTGTATGTTTTAGCTTCGAGTCCCCTAAGCATCTTTGTTGCTCTAGAGCAGTGTTTCCCAACCTTGGTAACTTGAAGATGTCTGGACTTCAACTCCCAGAATTCCCCAGCCAGCGAATGCTGGCTGGGGAATTCTGGGAATTGAAGTCCAGACATCTTCAAGTTGCCAAGGTTGGGAAACACTGCTCTAGAGTGCAGTATTCTTGAAAGGGGCAAAAGGTAACTAAAATAATATTTCAATAATATGGTGGTGACGATAATGATAAAAGCAAAAGTGAACCACATTTCTTGAACTTAGCTAAAAACACAGTAATACTGGACGTTAATAGGAGAATGAAACTGAAAGAACATTATAGATGTAATGCCTAACATCTGACAAATATGCGTTAAGTTAATATAAAAAGCTCTCAAGCCTTGGTGTCAACTGTAACTGAAGAAGAGGTAATTTGATGATAAAGTATGCAGTAATAACAAAAGCTGCTGAAATATCCCAAAAAATCAGTAGAACCAATTTTTTCTGTGATGTTTTTAGTCATAGATCATGCACCAGAACAACTGAAGTCATTTCTGTTCTGAACTGAAACATAAATCCTGACTGGGATTGATCTGGAAAATCCATGGAACTGAGCTATCAATATTTATTTAGTGAAAAAGAACAAATTTGTTATTTAATTTTAGTGATTAATCATGCCTCAGGAGTGTTCTAATTATAGCTTCTAAACCTGGATGGATGGTTCTCTCTCTTGAGGAAAGTGCTATCCAGCCCTCACTAGCAGGGCAAATTCTCAACATGCTTTCCCTGATCATACAGGTGGTAAGATTTTCTCTCTCCAAATATATGCTCTATGTCAAGCAGCTCGAGCTAATGTTATTGCAGTGATACAGTATCAGGTGTGTCTGTGTGTTTATGAACTATTGTATGGTTTAGGTTGCCATACAATAAATAAATAGGTACTATATTTATAGGAGATAAAGTTGAAACTTGTAAAGCAGGGGTCTTGTGATCCACTTTTGCGACCTTCTGACAAGCAAAGTCAATGGGAAAGCCAGATTCACTTAACAACTGGGTGACTAACTTATCAAGCTGCAGTGATTCACTTAACAATGGAGGCAAGAAAGGTCGTAAAATGGGGCAAAACTCATTTAACAAATGTCTCACTTAACAACAGAAATTTTGAGCTCAATTGTGGTTGTAAATAGAGGACTACCTGTATTTGCCAGAAATTATTTCCCCTGAAAAGTTTTCATATAGCCCATGATTCTGTCACTGTTTGACTACAAGTCTGTGACGGTGGCTGTGGCTGTCTGTGGCTGTGTATTTTCTGGTTTTGATTTATCATCAAATGGGGTTTAAGAAAGAGCCGAGGTGGTACAGCGGTTAGAGTGGGGTACTGCAGGCCACATTAGCTGACTTGATCCGCAGGTCAGCGGTTCAAATTTCACCGGCTCAAGGTTGACTCAGCCTTCCATCCTTCCGAGGTAGGTAAAATGAGGACCCAGATTGTTGGGGCCAATGTAAATACACATTGCTTACTGGTGTAAACCACTTAGAGAGTGCTTGCACTGTGAGGCGGTATATAAATCTCACAAATAAATTAAATAAATAAATAAAGAAGCTTCTGATCTTACAGTATGATAATTTTTTCTTTCAAGATTAAGCACATTAATATAATAACGTATAGTTTATATTGCATGCATTTTGTTAGAATAATATCCATGATAATGTATATTATATGAATGTTAATTCAGAAATCTTGAGACAGCATGTCTGTGCCATTGCCAGACAAGATGGTCCTTTACTATGACTCAGCATGGTCATTCTTATGTTTTCGTATTCTTACGGGATCAATATGATATATAATACAGTATTGAATTACTCAAGAACTTTGAAGTATACAGACGGTGCCTGAGGGAATATCTTGACAGCTGTGTGCCAGGCAAAAAGAAACAGGGCAGTTCTCCCCACCTTCTCGGCATGGAATGAAAAGGGAAGAAGTGCAACTGTCAAGTGCCTGTTGTTCTGTTGTTAAAAGGCTGGAGTGTGTGACAGAAGAAAAATAAAAGATAGCAATCCTATCTGTGGCCTTCACCATTCTGTTTCTTAAGATCCATAGTCTTTTTTTCCACATCTGCCGTTTCACAATGACACTTTCATTTGCTAGCTACCAATCCTTTCCATATTTATCTACGAGTATCTTGGGTCCTTAAGACCTTCCCTTGTCCTTTAGGAATCACTGATAATGAAGACTGCCAGAATTTACAGTCGCAATCTTTATGGTCCATGTTTGCGATTGGTTGTGAGAGCTACAGCATGGATTGTAACATACCGGTAATAAATAAGTGGTCTTTTTTGATGTTGTTGTTAACTGAATGTGAATTGGACCAGCACAGTAGAGGTTTTTCCCCCTCTTCTGTAAATGGGAAATAGTCTTCCCTCAGAAATTTCAGAGAGGGATGCTGTTTTAATTTTTGTCATTTAGTCTGGGTTTGAGACTTGAATGCTACACAACGAGGTGAGCTTCCATTCCTGCCTACCTAGCAGTTCGAAAGCATGCAAATACGAATAGATAAATAAATAGTACTTTGGTGGGAAGGTAACAGCTTACCATGCACCTTGGTATGTAGTCTTTCTGGCCACATGACCACGGAAGTGTCTTCAGACAATGTTGTCTCCCTCAGCTAAGAAACGGAGATGACCACCTGCCCTCTAGAGTCAGATATGACTGGACAGAGGAAACAACTACCTTTACCTTCAGAATTTTTATTACCTTGAATATTCTTAATTGTTTATATTTATTCTTTTAAGCAACAATCTTTCTACTTTTGGGTCTGTTAGTTACCATATTAATTTCCTTTGTATTTCCCTTATAATATATTTTAAATTTTCTCCCAGATTCTGTAATAGCAATAGCACTTAGACTTATATACCGCTTCATAGTGCTTTACAGCCCTCTCTAAGCGGTTTACAGAGTTCAGCATATTGCCCCCAACAATCTGGGTCCTCATACCAGAGTAATGGTATAGAATTGCCATCCATCAAATATTTAGTGCTTTTTCATTCTGTAATATCTATGTATAGGTCTAAAAATACTGTAAAACATTTTATTTGGGAAAGTAAAAACAAAATAAAAGATTAATATTTAGAAGTAAGAATAAGTTTGTTTTCAGTGTTATTAGTTGTGAATGATAAAAATGAATCCGATCCCTCTAGGTTTAGGATCCCCCAGCAGATTGGATGTACTTGAAATTATGAGAAATGTAGACAGATTTCAAAAAATTCTGCTTGGGGTACTTAATATATCTAAAATGACTGCTATGGGAACAAACTCAATTATAAAAAATTGATTTAGCACATGTTACCTTCTGCCATCATCTCCTCCTGAACAATGCTGAGCATTAACCCTGCTTACCTTTGTCCTTTTGTTTTGTTTTACAACAAATAGGTACCTTTCCAAGTAAACAACTGGGCTTTAGCCACCATAATGTTTATTATCTTTAAAAATATCTGAGGCCCATGTGGGTTCAGAAATTATCTTGGAAAGAAATATGATGCTGGAGGCTGACACCTTACTTTGAGCAGTCCAGGTTCTTGCTTTTTAAAAATTGCAATGATTTATTAAAAATGTAAACAAGTCACAGGACAAAGCCTATACTATACCAAGGAAGATATCTTTTGGCAAATATATGCCTCTGTAGCCATGTCAGAGACCCAACTCTTACCTTTCATTTCTCATTTCAGGAAAACCTAAAAAGATATTTTAGGAGTTATTTATTTCTATTTATTTCAGGAACCTGGTCTAAGCAAGAGGACTACTTATGAAAAGTTGTAAAGAATCTCCCCTTTTATATGGGAGTAGTGCTAAATTGTTTAGTTTCAACAAATAGAAGTGTTTCAATTACATCTGTGCTGTTGTTATAATAATATAACTACAAAGACCATTATTATTAAATTTTGATACAATAGCTGATAAGGAAGAGCTCAGTGTGATGGGTCTCACTGCATCTCTACTTTCTTACTAACATACTAGTGTGAAATAGTGAACAATATCATGAACAAAAATATTCTGGTTCAGTTCTGCAACCCAACAAGACAGACACAGACTTCAGAGAATAATCAGAAAAAACAATTACTGTCAACCTGCCTTCCATTGAGGACCGTGAAAATATTTACCGACCCCTCGCATCCTGGACATAAATTGTTTCAACTCCTACCCTCAAAATGATGCTATAGAGCACTGCACACTAAGACAACTAGACACAGCAACAGTTTTTTCCTGAACGCCATCACTCTGCTAAACAAATAATTCCCTCACCACTGTCAAACTATTCACTAAGGCTTCATTACTATTACTATTAGTCTTCTCATCGTTCCTATCACCCATCTCCTCCTACTTATGACTGTATGACTGTAACTTGTTGCTTGTATCCTTACGATTTATATTAATATTGATTGTTTCCTAATTGCTTATTTGTACCCAATGACAATCATTAAGTGTTGTACCTCATGATTCTTGACAAATGTATCTTTTCTTTTACGTACACTGAGAGCATATGCACCAAAGACAAATTCTTTCTGTGTCCAATCACACTTGGCCAATAAAGAATTCTATTCTATTCTATTCTATTCTAAAATTAATCAATAAACATTTAAAAGATTTATTTTGCATTGCACTTGAATTGAATTGAATTGAATACTTTATTTGGCCGAATATGGTTAGACACATAAGGAATTTGTCTCCGGTACGGAAGCACTCAGTATACATGCAAAGTCATAGAGTAATAATAATAATAATACCAATAAAAAAGGGAAGTAAAGATAATAAGGATAAATAATAATACTACAGCCATACTACATGGGTAAGTATATATAGACATTAGGCAGCATTATGAGAATTAGATGTTCAGCAGAGTGATATCACAAGGGGAAAAAACTGTCCCTGTATCTAATTGTTTTGGCATATAATGCCCTACAGCACTGTACTGAGGAAAGTTTATGTCTAGGATGTAAGGATATCTTCTCAGACCTCCTTCATACCTGTGCAACATACAGGTCTTTTGTGGAAGGCAGGTGGGTAGCAATTGTTCTTTCTGCAATCTTAACTATCCATTGGGGTCTGTACCTGTCCTGTTTGCTTGCTGTTCCATACCAGAGAGTTATAGAAGTACAAATAACAGACTCAGTAATTTCTCTGTAAAAGTATATCAACAACTCCTAGAGCAGTCTGAACTTCCTGATTTGATGCAGGAAAAACATTTTTGTTGTGTGTTTTTAATGATAGGTCTAATGTTAAGTGTCCATTTCATGTCTAGGGAGATTATAGAACCAAAAACCTTGAAGGACGCTACTGCTGATACTGTCAAATATAGTAAGAGGGGGTAGAAAAGGAGAGCTGCTTCTAAAATCTGCTATCATCTCTACAGTTTTAAGCATGTTCAACTCCAGATTGTTTGGGCTGCAACACAGGGCCAATTGTTCAACCTCCCATCACCATCTCAAATGAGGCCACTGACCATTGTATCACCTGCAAACTTCAGACTTTTTTCCTAGAGCTGTGGATGCCATGGTTAAGATTGCTTGATTGCAGTGATAAACTGGATAAGGGCTAATAAGCTGAATAAGAATTCTGAGAAGATGGAAGTACTATAGGTGAATAGATCCTAGGTCTAGGTTGTTGAAAAATTGGCTGTTCTAGATGAAGTTGCACTCCCTGTCAAGGCACATATTCTCAATTTGAGGGTGCTCTTTATCCATCCGTGGCACTGAGGACCCAAGTGACCTACTATCAGCTTTTTGCTTTGAATACCTACTACTAACTGAGGCCATTACATCAACTGCCCTTTTTTTCTAGACAGAATAACAGAACAGAATAACAGAGTTGGAAGGGACCTTGGAGGTCTTCTAGTCCAACCCCCTGCTTAGGCAGGAAACCCTACACCACTTCAGACAAATGGTTATCTAATCTCTTCTTAAAAACTTCCAGTGTTGGAGCATTTACAACTTCTGGAGACAAGTTGTTCCACTGATTAAGGCAGGAATAACTTGAGTTTGGTTGTTTGGTTGTTTCAAGACCCAAATAGCAATAGCAGTAGCACTTAGACTTACATACCACTTCATACTGCTTTACAGTCTTCTCTAAGCAGTTTACAGAGTCAGCATATTGGCCCCAAAAATCTTGTTCCCATTTTACCAACCTTGGAAGGATGGAAGGCTGAGTCAATTTTGAGCCACTGAGAATCGAACTGCTTGCAGTTGGCAGAATTAGCCTGCAATACTGCATTATAACCAGTGCACCACCACAGCTCTAGTTGTGGTGGTGCAGTGTATTGAACTCCATATGAGGTTTCTCTTAGGACCGATGTTATGCTTTGCCAGATGTTACTGCTAAAGCACCAATTGCTTGAATGCAGGCAGCTAGAGTACTGACTGGGATACTACACCACATAGATTAAATTTGTGTTGGAAGGTCTGCAGTGGTTGACTGGCTGCCATCGAACAAGATTAAATGTTGATTTTAATGTGCAAGCCCTAAATCAGATTTCCCCAACTTTTCCAGCTCTGCGGACTGGGGGGGGGGGTAGAGGGAGGGAATGGGGATGGTTCCGTGTGAGTGGCGGGCAAGTGCATGAGCAGCGGCCACACAAGCATGCCACTCACACAAATGGAGTGCACATGCACTGAATTGCCTACTGCTTCTGCAGCCTGGTTCCGAAAGGCTCACAGCTTGGTAGTGGGCTGTGGCCCGGGGAGTTGGAGACCCCTGCCCTAAATAACTCAGGACAAGGTAGCCTTGTAGAATGACTCCACTTATATCAGCCTCCCAGGGATCTGTGATTTTCAGAAGATGTCTGCTCTGTCTTAGTCTAGTTTGACAATGGCAATAGCATCCGTCCTCCAGAAAGGCTTTTCTTCTGTTTATTCCAGGCCCTATATTTAATTTGGCTTTTCCTGCCATTAATTCCACCAGTTCATATACTGGATTGTTTTCATAATGGTTTTATTGAATTTGTAAACTACTTTGTGGGTTTTTCACTGAGGTACAATATGCAAATACTTCATATAAATAATGGATACTTATATTGCGTTTTTTTATTAACAATTGTGTAGCTATGCGGAGAAATGTGAATTGACTGGTTCTTTGCTTAGAATATTATCTCACAAAAACTGAGAAATAATATAGAGGGTTTAGGGATTACATTTGATCACTTGGAGTGTTTGTCCTCCCTGGCTTAACTGCCTACTTTATATTGCCAGCAGCAAGGTAAATCAGGCACAGTTGGCTAGTTTGAATAGAGTTTTTGTTTGTTCCTCTTTGTGTCTTGCCTTGCAAGCTAAGCTGTGTCTTGTGATACTTTTGTATATCCCTGCTTTTGTTAAAATTTGAGGCGTGTGTGTTGTGGTTAAATCAGTGCTGCTGCTTCTTCTTGTCAATGAATGCTAGCTCTGGTGTCTTTCCAGTTAAGCTGTGTGTACCTTTTGCCTTTGAAAATAAAGAGAAAGCAATTTAAAGAAGAAGAAGAAGGAAAAAACCTTTCATTTTCAGTGGTACCTTTTATACAAAGAGACTTTTTTGTTTGGTGGTAAAGAAGAGATTTCTAGGGAGGGTGGACTGGGGGATTCAAAATGTCTCAAGCTCTTACTAAATTCCAATCTCCTTTTTTGTATTTTATTTTTTTAATGTAGCTCTTCACCCAAACCCCTTCCCTTCTGAACACCAAAGCCAGATTGCAGCCCATTTATGTTGTCTTATGTTATAAAATCTAACACTGAAATGGGGAGGCTGTGTCTGGGTTTTTGATAGATGTGATGGGAAGGTATTTAGTGTTAATATATGAATAGTTCAATTTGGTCCTGCAAGTTCATTTAGCGATTTAGAAAATACAAGGCAAGACCAGTACCAAAACTTTGACTAATTGAAAATATGAAGATTATGTATGCACATTAAACAGGGAAGTTTGATGCAAATGAAGTATACTCAGCCAGTCTTTATCTCTGTAATGTAGAATCTTTAAATTTAGGATGCTAAGATCCTTGTTTAAAGTATGGTGTTGGGACTGTAGAGAGAAGTAAATAATCCATTATTTTCAATTGCAGATGGTACTAGAGAAGTCAAAGTTACCTGAGCATTTGGCATATCTGTTTATAAGCACATTTTCCCCCTTATTCAATTAATCAATTACATAAATGAATATTTTGTTATTTTAGAAAACCTAGAAAGGAGCGCTGTATTCAAAAGTTGTAATAATCCAAGGCTTTTGCCATAGAAGCACATATTTGTCTTTATTTAAATTAGCATATCAGCTAAAGATAAAAAGGAAAACTGTCTTATTTTGCTTAAGCATTTTCAAAGAAAGATTTTGAGGTTTTAGTGTTTTAAAAAGCCCTTAAGTTCTGGCTCTTTTCCCATATATTTGCCTATCTTGATTGCAATTCAAGTTTAGAAGAGAATAGTTCTCTTGCCTTGGAAGTATGAGCTGATTTTGGCAGTTGTTATCAAAAGCTGCTCTAGAGCACTTGGGGACTTTTTCTAAAAAAATCCTCATAATAAAGTTAGCTATGTTTATCTGTGAGAATATAATGCAGCCACTATCAACAGAATTATTTCTTTCTCTGTTCTAGATTTTTTTTAAATGTTCACCAATGTGATACAAGGCAAGGAGGTATATTACACATTTTCAACATGCCTCAGATACTGTATCTTCAACTGTCAGGAAGAGGTTTTGGCAATTTCCTAGTGTGCATCCTAGAAAAATAGGTTTGGAAGGGAACTAAGAGAATATTCAAATCTAACTCCATGCACACTTCAGAATTCTCTACGCCAGTGATGGCGAACCTATGGCACGGGTGCCACAGGTGGCACGTGGAGCCATATCTGCCGGCATGTGAGCTCTTGCCCTAACTCCGCTCCAGTGCGCATGTGCGCGCCGGCCAGCTGATTTTTGGCTTTTACGGAGGCTCTGGGAGGGCGTTTTCGGCCTCCGGAAGGCGGAGGGAGCCATTTTCGCCCTCCCCACGCTACAAGAAAACCTCTGGAGCCTGGGGAGGGCGAAAAATGGGCCTACCGGGCCTACCCGAAGTCGGGAAACGGGGGAGCGGGGGGATCGTGCACGCATGCACAGGGGCGGGGCAGCACGGGAGGGGATCACACACGCATGCGCAGGGGGCCATTGAATTATGGGTGTGGGCACCCCCACATGCGCAAATAGCGTGCACGTACGTGCTTTTGGCACCCGAGGAAAAAAAGGTTCGCCATCACTGCTCTACGCCATTCAAGAGAGATGGCTATCCAGCCTTGCAATTACTTTGGTTTGTTAATATAGTAATCATTTGGCTATCCAGCCTTGCAGTTACTTTGGTTTGTTAATATTCATTTGCTCTTTGGGTTTTTAAATAATCAACCTTTGCTGGAACATAGAACATCAATCAGAAGAGTTCAGTACAAGATACTTGCTTGTTTTAGCCATGCATGTTGCATAAGGATTCACCCAGAAACATTCATAGAACATTTGAATTGCTTTATTCTGTACAAATAACCAATTTACTGTTCAGAATCCAAAGTAGAGGAAATGTCTTCTGCCAATTAACCAGACATTGTTGTGTCGAAGTCTTGATTGTGTAGTGCTTGGATTATGGGAAACTAGCCTCCAGTTTTTCCATCACTGACTTTTAATGGGATTTGTTTGTTTGTTTTTCTTTCAGAGAATCAACTTCCTCCAGGCTTTCCAATTATAGATATGGGCCCCCAGCTCAAGGTAGTAGAGAAGGCCCGCACAGCTACAATGCTTTGTGCTGCCAGCGGCAATCCTGACCCCGAAATCTCCTGGTACAAAGATTTCCTTCCGGTGGACACAGCTGCTAGCAATGGCAGAATCAAACAGCTTCGTTCAGGTAAAAAGTTTTTCATATCCTGAACTTCTGTTATGTTATGTCTCTCTCCGACTCCATTATTGGATTCTGCTTTCGGGAAAGAAGAACACACATTACTAGCAGCACCACTTAAAATTACAGGTTGGGGGAAAAAAAGGTTGCTCAGTTAGTCCATGGACAGAGGCAATTAAGAACATCTAGTCAGTTTTGAAATATTTATTGCAATTTCGAAACGTGTTTTGGATTCAGAGACTAAGCTTTGACATTGAAATTTGCAGTTTTAAATTCTGAACAACCATGTCCACTGGCTATAAAATCTTATCCTCAGCACTGAAAATCTTTTTCAGCTGAAAGACGTTATGAGATTCTGCAAGAATGAGTTGTAAATCACACAGCACCTTAAAACCATGCTATGTATATTATTAAAAATTTAAATATTTTAGTCTGATTGTACTAAAAGGAATTAAACATTTCAAGGATGCTATTATCTCCTCCTGAAGCTCTGTCCACTGGTAATGAAAAGTTATATCAGTGATGCCCAGGAGGGAGAGAAGCAAAGGAAAGGTTGCTGCAGTTGTAAGTGGAGTTTCTGCCTCAATCAAGAAATCATGTATGCCCATAACAAGTGTGATCAATACCTATATCCTGAAGTATATTCTGCAGTTACAGGTTTATATTTAGCCTCTTGCTGACAACTGTTAGACTCTGAGATCTTTTCATATAAAACAGTGAGCAATAATTACACTGATATATTTACATTTTATGTAATTTCACAGTGACCTTTACCTTTTTCTCAAGATGTGTGTGGTGAAAGGAAATAACACCCTCATTAATTTAATTTGAAAGGTGCTACACATGCAGCATTGGGAAAGCATGCCATTGGATACTTATTTGCCATGCTTTTAAATATATTTCTGCATCTGGAATTGCAAATGAGTAGGGCAGCACTTGAGCACATGGTAGGCTCTCAGCAACATTCATTTCACGTAATTCCATTGCTGGTAAGCAAGCTTAAGAGGAAAACCTGAGTTTAAAAACAAAGCACGTTTAACATTGCCATCATGTCCTAAATTTGAACTGGTCTTTTTTCTTTCTATATTGCAAGCATATTTCCAGAGAATTTCATCTGGTATTCACACACTACTCTAATTTTCTCTAGTTATTTAATTTCTGAAGGAGACATTAGCAGATTTAAGAGAATTTATTCAACTGTAAGCTTATAGCCTAATAAATACTACATATTCAAAAGAGAGTTTTAGGTCATTGTTTGTAACGACAGAGAGGATAAGCAAAAATAAGTATATTCATGGAATTTGAAATTTAAGATTTTTAAAAATTTAATTTCAGACAAATGTGTGTTAAGTTTTACTCATAAAGTCCATCAGGAAGAAAAAGAGTTCTAAGTCTGAAACTTGTAATATACGCAGCAATTTTGTACCTGCTTAGCTACTGAAGACTCTGGTTTCTTCAGACACAATGGGAAAATATGTTTTTTCTTCCAGTTTGCAGAATCAATAGGATTTTCACTATGGAGTAACATTTTTTAAGTATCAAGGAAACACTCTGGAGTGTGCCTAGACATCTCTTTTCCTTGTGTGTGTGGATAGGCCTAGAAAGCATACATATTATATCCATGTTATCTTTCTTATCCTCACTCACACGTTCACACATGCACAAACACACACATGGGATTATTGTGAAGAAAAGATGTTTCAACACACAGGATTATGAGAAGCACAGCATATCAAGTTTAGACTTCATATCAAGTTTAGATTTCAATATTGGCCCCTCTTCAGCAGATCTCATCGTTCATTAATCACAACAGGGAAACTTATCCCAGTGGTCTAGGACTATTGATGGGTAAAGTTTATTTATTTACTAGGCCAATAGGCCACTAGAGTCATTGATAATTCTGAGCAGTATATGTATCTGAGATTTGTAAATCAGGCTAACTATGTAAAAAAAAGATCAGAATACAGTGCACAGTGCAATCTCAGTGCACAGAATATCATCATAAACAGCAGGGACATTACAACCCTATTCAGAACTAAAGATGGTATCTTCCTGGAATTGTATCATTTCCAAAGTCACACCATCTTGTTCCTCCTCATTCAGAATCTAACATCCTCCAGGAACATGGACAATAGCTGGAGAGCATTTTCTGTTCAGTCTTGATTAACATGTAGATTTGAATGTCGCCTATGTCAACAAATGATTTTGCTTCATATAAATTCAGAGTTCCTATCCCTTAATCCTAACCCTAACCCTCCAGCAAGTGGAGGTGGGATACAGATGAACAAAATAATAATTTGATAGGTGGACAAAAATGCCACATCCAGTCTGAACATCTGGCTGGTTGTGGAATAATAATAATAATGATTGTGGAACCATAATAATATCCTAAAACAAGTGGAGCATCACTTGAATATCCTTGGCATTGACAAATTCAGTATCAATTAATTGCAAAGGGCAGCTCTGATCAGAAGAGCTTACATCCTGCAACAATACCTCTAATACCATCAAATATCAATATTTACCTGTGCCAGGTACTTGGGAAGGACTCAATAGGTTGATAAAAATGCTAAATCCAGTCTCAGCATCTGGTTGACTGTGCAAAAAATCACAACAGCAGAATAGTAGAGAAGAAACTGAAGAAGATATAAAGACCTGCAAATAGAAACTGAACAACTGGCAAAAGAAAGCAAAGATTATACCAACAGTAATAGGTGCCTTGGATGCAATCCCAAAACAACTAGAGCACCACTTCAACACCATCAGCATTGACAAATTCACCACCAGTCAGTTGCAAAAGGCAGCTTTACACACAACAGTTGACATCCTGTGATGCAGGGGTGGGTTCCTCCCGGTTCGGACCACTTTGCTCGAACCGGTAGCGACCCACTGGTGATGTCATGATGACATCACCGGATCGGTCGGTGCCAATCCGTGGGCGCCGCCATCTTTTTTTTTATTTTTTGCCCGAATTTTTATTTCTTTATTTTTTTCTTCTGCGCATGCGCAGAAGCTGAGTTTCCGGCACTGTGCATGCGGTCGCCATTTTGTTTTCAGCATGTTTTTTTGTTTTTGTTTTTTATTTTTGGGGGGAGTTTTGTACTGCTCTTGTACGCGCTTCACGCATGCACGCTTACGAGGCGCAGCCACATGGTGCGGGAGGAAGCGAACCGGCAGCAAGGTAAGTTGGAACCCACCCCTGCTATGATGATACTTCCAACACCGTCGAATATAAACATCTGCCTATCCCAGGTCCTTGGGAAAGACCTGATAGGTGGATAAAAATGTCAAATCTGGCTGACTGTGCAATGAACCATATAATAATTCCAATCAATGCTGCTTTCCAGTACTCTTAATAATAATTTACTCACCATTAAATTAATGGTTAAATGACTCATCTATGGGGTAAAGTGGGCAGAGCTCTCTGGGATCCTGCATGTTATAGACTATCATTCTGCTGTCTGTTGAATTATTTAGTCTAAAATGAGGTAATAAATACAATTTTAGTTAATAGAAATTATGTTCCACTTTAACAGAACTGTTCGGCTTCCCATAAACATATACAAAGATAACGTACAGGTAGTCCTCAACTTACAACCATAATTGAGCCTAGAATTACAGTTGTAAGTCATTGCCATTGTAAGTCAAGGCATCACATGATCAGATCTGATTTTTTGACTTTTTTGTGTCATTCATATTAAGTAAATGTGATAGTGGTTTAACAAACACCATGTGCGCTAAACCAATTTTCCCCGATGGCTGTTTTTTGCCAGAAACCAGAAGTAAATGCCAGAAACCAGCAAAAAATATCACAATGTGGTCATGTGACCACGGGATGCTACAAACAACCATAAAGGTGAACCAGTTGCAAGCACCCAAAATGTTGTCATAACCAGGAGAAGGTGCAGCTGTTCTGACTTCAAAAACAGGTCATAAATAGCCTTGGGAGATTAATTGTAACTTTGAATGTTTGCTAAATGACTGGTCGTAAATCAAGGGCTATCCATATTCCACAACTGTGATTTAAGTGGGATCATGGTACCACAGTACTTAAAAGTTCATTTATATTTTAAATATCATCTCAATAAGCTTTCAGTTTTCTTTCATGCATTTACTGCATTTATTCAAACTACTACTGGTTTGGACCGAAACTCCCCTGCAGTTTTGTATGGATTATACAGAGATCCAAACAGGACAATACTTAAAAAGAAGCCTACTTTCCAAAATACAATAACTATATATTTTCAGAAAAGGTAGGAATGGCAGATTGCTATGACTTGTACATTCAGTTTACATTTGATTATAGATATGTGATTAAATAGCTATTTGGGATGTTGGTTTCAAAACGTAGGCCAATTGTGGAAGGATTGCTGTATATGCATAGTTTTCCATTTTATTTCTTGATCTGCAAGAAAAGAAAAAGAAAATAGGAAGAGGAATTTTAAAAGACTAGCAATAGTATCCCTCTGCTCCAGAGGTGGGATTCAGCAGGTTCTGACCAGGAAATTTTGAGTAGTTCGGAGAACTGGTAAATACCACCTCTGACTGGCCCTGCCCCCATCTATTCTCTGCCTCCCGAGTCCCAGCTGATCAGGAGGAAATGGGGATTTTGCAGTAACCTTCCTCTGGAGTGGGGAGGGAATTGAGATTTTACAGCATCCTTCCCCTGGAGGGGGGTGAGAATGGAGATTTTACAGTGTCCTTCTGCCACGCCCACCAAGCCACGCCCACAGAACCAGTAGTAAAAACATTGAACCCCACCACTGCTCTGCTCCAAATTGGTTGGTAGTATAAAACTTAAATGATTATAGTTGTATTTTTATCACATGCCTCTATCATTCAGTGTTGACACTATTGTTTATAAAATAATGTTTTGAAGCACAATAAAATCATATTAAACCTTTTAATACCAAAGAGAAAATTGTGGCAATAACCATATCATGGTAATAATAATAATGAACCACCATGATACAGAAAACACAGTGAACTTTGCTAAAAAATGAATGTGTCAGGCATGAACAATTAGACCCATAAATGTAGAGTTCAAAGTAGCTACTTTATTGTTCTCTGCCTATAGTACAGGAATCTCCCCAGCCTGGCAACTTTCACTTGGAAAAGACTAGGTGAGGTTCAAAGGCAATCACTGGGGGTTAGAACTTTTTATAGGTTTTATAAATCACAGTGTTTCAGCTGTGCCTTGTACTAAACTAAAACTAAATAAACAGGACTTAATATATTGTGTGGATCAGCCAGCAGCCACTAGTAGAGGAAGACAATTGATTAGTAAATTTAAAATGGCGTATCTTGCTTACTTTATATTTATAAATTTAGTTTTAGATTTTTATCCCATCATATATAATACTCCCCTTTCCTCTTATTTTCCCCACAACAACAATCCCATGAGGTGGGTTCCACTGAGGAACAGTGACCAGCCCAAGGTCACACAGCTGGCTTTCATTAAGAGTCACACACCATCAGTCTGAAAGTAACTAGAACTGTAACAGCAAATGTTAATAGTCAAAAATTATATATAACACCATATAACACAGTCTGGTACTCACTATACTTTACTCAGTTTTTAGTGGACAAAACATTTACCTTACTTTAGAATTTTATTCTGGTCTCACTTAATTTTATAGACAAAGCCATCATGGCCAGCAAGCCATATTGAAGCTTTGTGAGAGATTAACATTCCACTTCTGGCCTGATTTTCATAAGTGCTTAGTATTTATTGTACTGCCGTAATACATTAGCAATATTTATTTGCTTAACCAATGTATTAATCACCTCCAAAGCAACTCCAGGAATTATATTTCACATTTACAGTGGATCTAAAGCTAAACATCTTGTACAGCATAGAGTACAATGGTGCTGCCAACAATAATAATCATAGCAGTTCTGACTTATTATTATGGGGCAGACAAGAAAGCATTCATATTCAAATCTTGTCCAATTTGCTGCTTAGCAAAATGAATGCAACTCACAGATACACGTTATGTACTCACTGCTCTATTAAAAATATTACCAAGAACAAGTCATAATCCAGGATTTTCTTTCCATGCCGTTATGGAATGAAGTCATTTAAATACATAGCCTTCAAACTTTGTACAGTCCTTGTGTTAATATTTTATTCCAAAGAATCTACCAAGCCAGTATCAAGTTACTTCTAATGGGATACTGTCCCAAAAAAGATTTTGAGGCAATATATGAGCTCCCTTTTTAGTTTACACTTTTTAAACTATTTCTGGGATGGGTTTTTTTTTGCCCTGTATTAATATGACCAATTTTTCTCAAACAGCATTTAATCTACTATTTTGAGATAAAAGCTGGTTTGTATTTTTTCTCCTCTGAGATGTATGCAATGTTTGTTCTAGAACAGGGAATGTCATTTTAATAGGATCCAACAAAGTATGTTCATTGTGTCAGATAATTGATCCATTTAGTTCAGTGTTCCCTACAATAACCCGCATCACAGTTCAAACTGGACAGTGACAAATTGGAGCAAGTTCCAAGAAAGGCTATCAAGACAATGAAGGGTCAAGAAAGCAAGACCTATAAGTAATACTTAAAGAACCTGGATATGACTGGCCTACAAAAAAAGATGATTGAAGGGAAATACGATAGCAATCTTCAGATATCTGAACAATTGACTCACAGAAGGAATGGAGTTATTCTTCATTACTCCAGAGGGAAGGATCAAAGCCAATGGATTAATTATAAGTACGTCCAGGCTAGAAGTCAGGAGGAATTTTCTGACTGGATACAAGCTATCAACCAGGATGCTACCAAAGTTGTGAGTTCTCCTTCACTTGAAACAGAGACCATTTGTGTGAGAGTTTTTAGTAGATCCTGTATTGAGCAAAGGGCTAGACCAGGGGTTCCCAATCTCTGGGCCATTGCCTACTACTGGGCCATGGCCCATTTGGAACCGGGCCACACAAGTGGTGGGTGAGACACACGCAGCTCCACTAATGCAAGCAGTGGTGTTGTGGTCCGTAGGCGGCCTGCGGAGCTGGCAGCAGAGTCGGACAGTGAAGAGGCTGGGGAGGAACATGGGCCAGGCCTGGAGTCTGGGAGCTCTGTGCTGACTCCAGAGCTTCCAGAGGCTGACATCAGAGAGGCAGAGGAACAGGGGGAGCCTGTTCCCAATGAGCGCATGTGCAGAGCTGCCAGAAGGCAAGAACAGTTACAGAAGAAAAGGGCTATTCGGGAGTAAGGCTTGGAGATGATTGGCCCCTCCCATAGGACATAAAAGAGGAGCAACTGGATGTGCTCGTTGCAGGAAGCAACTTGGTTCAATTCTGGTCTGTGTAACTCAGCAGCTCCGTTCTGACTCCGTGCTCTGTTTGGCTTTGCAAAGCTACTTGCCAATTAGATCTTTGGCAGCGTGTCAAGAGAGATAAAGGTTGGTGCTTATCAGCCTTCTTCCGAAAGACTGTGGCAGGCTTCTGTTGGACTAATTAACATTGTTTGGGATTTATTACAGCTGGGAATGAACATAATTCACAGCCATTGAAATGAAAAGAGGTTTTTTGGGACTACGTTTGTGTTTTATGATTTATCAGGAAGCCTAGGTCAGAACAGGCAGGCACTCACATGCAAAGCTCCATTTGTGCTCAACACTCACATGCAAAGCTCCATTTGTGCGAGTGGTGGGCAGGTGCATTCGCACACACACCTACCACTCACATAGAACATCCTCTCTCTCTCTCTCTCTCTCTCTCTCTCTCTCTCTCTCTCTCTCTCTCTCTCTCTCTCTCTCTCTCTCTCTCTCTCTCTCACACACACACACACACACACACACACACACACACACACACACACACACACACACACACACACACACACACACACACACACCAGGCCACCATGCAGCAAAGGCTGGGGACTGCTGGGTTAGACTAGACAACTTCTAAAATATCTTTCAACTCTATGGCTCTGTGGTTTCTAAGAAAATGCCTGGGTTTTTGCTTTGGTGGCTTGTGGTTCAGATATCTATGTGGCAATCCTGACCATTAACAAAAATCTGGAGACTTCTGTGGAAATAAGAACATCTTTTTAAATTGCTTAACAGTTGTGATGTGGGATCTGGCAAGAAAAATCTAAAATTCTGAAGAAAGATGAACCAACTGCACTTTAGGGAATCCCTTTTGAGTGTGTATGGGATTCTTCAGTTTGTGTAGACAATTAATTCCAGACTTTTCAGTGGCTATGTGAGTGCATTCCAAGATCAGCATCACATCCAAGTGAGGGCAACTTAAAACAGGTGCTGTTTCACTGACTGGGAGACTGATTGCTTGCGCTCTGTTGTGGAAAGTCTCAATGCCAGTTAACTGCAGGTAGGAAGAAGATAGGGTTTAGAGTGTTTAATTACAGTAATAATTGGCAGACGAGGGAGAAAAGTGAGTACTCTGCAGTTTTTCTGTTGTGCATGAATGAAGCAATAATCCTCTTTTTTCCTGTTGATATGGCTTGGAAGCCATGCAGGTTTTTGTGATGTGAACTGCTCCTTTGAGGTGAATGGGATAGTAGTTAGAGAAACAGATAAATAGGCAGATTTATTATGTAAGAGAATATTCATCTTTGCAGCCGGCAATATGGGCTTTCCTTTTTTTTTCACCTATCTGTGAACAAAAGCACTGGCAAAAACTATCTCACTGTAAAGTGGAGCTGGAATAACATCATCTTGGCTGTGGAGAATGCCAGACAAAGCAGCTGGAACTGTTTCCACTGATTAAAAGCGGCAGCTATACTGCCCAGAGGAAAAAGGCTATAGAAAAGAGCAAGGGAAGGAAATAATAAGTGTAAATAATTTAACCATTCTTTAAGAAGTAAGTTAAATGCGCTTAAAATCTGCCTTCTTTGTATTTACAGAAACTCTTTGAGTGTCTTTCTTTGTCACCCATTGGGTGATCAGTGCTGTGGATAATGGAATGTGGGGAGCAGTTAATCTCAGATACACAGCATTTCTATGGTTACTGGTATTTATTGATCAATACACGAACATGATTTGAGGCTTTGTGTCCTGTTTACCCTCTCTGTCTGTTTAAACTCCCCAGTTTTTTTGTTTTTGTTTTGGTAAGTGCTTGGTGTTCAGATGTGCAAAATCTGCATCAAACCAACACATACCATAAACTGCCTAGAAATTAGATCTGCATGAATTTCCCTGCCCTTACTAACAGACTTCATTTGCACAAAATAAAACCAAGGGGACAAAATCGGGGATCAAAGGGGAGTTGCTGTCAGTTTACATATGCAGTTCTCTTTCTGCACCTCTAGGCAATGCTGTTGATAAGGGTCAAGACTGAGCAAACCTTTCTATAAGAACCCCTCTTTGTAAGATATGTTCATAGCATGTGAAACTATTTTCAACTCCCTTGTAAAGAGGGTACCAATTCTCTCCTTGGCCTGCTGCACAACTATGCAAAAACATGCCTCAGCTAAGTGAAAGCTAAAAGAATGTCCTCTGCATTTATATTTTAAAACTGAATGGTGCAAAACAACAGTTTATGCTCAGGAGGAACCTGCTACAGGAGTTAACCTACATTCATTGATTAGTTTTCCAGTTTCAGTTATGTAATCAGATTTTTGTCCCCAGTGGTCCAGGTAATCTTAAACCAAGAAACGGTCTGCCAACTACTACCATTTTTTCTCTTTACTCACAAACACATGTGTGCATACACATATTATTATTGTACTTTACTGACACTAATGCTCCCACAGCCCCATCTTCTGGCAGAATAAAAGGGCATGGCTCCCATTTCCCAGTTGCTGCTCCATTTCAGTTGTGACAATGAATGATAGTGGTTTGCCGACATCCTTTTTTGGGGGGGTGGGGGGAGAACCACGGACATGTAAATTGAGATCAGACTTTGTGTTCTTGGTGGAGCTTTACTAACCAATCTAGGGCAATGTTACTGCACCTTCCTTTTTTATATATTATTATACCTGTTTCTCTAATACAGATTCTAGCTTTGAAAAACTTTTTAGTTTTGATTTTTTTCTCGCTTTTCTCCTTGTACTAACGCTTCTCTTTAATCTTATTTGCATTCAAATTACCTCACCAGGTGGTACACCAATTAGAGGTAAGAATGCTAAACTGTGCCTCAAATGTTCGTATCACTACATTTCTTTCTGCCATGACACGTTTCAGCAGTATGCCATCTCCAGTTATTCTTCCATTCCAAACACTGTCAGTACACAAGCTCATCTGCCATTCCTTCCCACATGTGTTTGTTTTTGTTTATTTTTAGTGTCTGGCACCTTGTAGAATCATCCATTGCAGGCATACATAGGTCAAAGAGGGTTATTCAATGGAACATTTGTGAATTGGAAGGTGCAATTCTGGCTCATGCCACAGAGGGTTCTTTGATCTTTCCAATTCAGTTACTACTGTCTGGAGTACTGAGTCCAGGGAGGGTTGAAATATCCACGGTGGTTTTTGTCTGAAGGGTGCAGTATTTTCACAAGAGAACAGTAATGTTCTTTCTTCTGTACTACTGCTGACAGAAGCTGAACAACTAAAAATAAAATGATTCTTGAAGGGTCGTTTAGGAAGCATGGACTTTCTTTGAGGGTTATAAGTGAATCTGTCCAGCTTGCCAGACCTTTCAATATGAAGGCAGAGGGAAGAGATACAATCAGCCAGCCCCATTCTCTCTGAAACTTAATACAGCCTTGTGGCTATGGCTCAAAGATTTGTTGAGAGTAAAGGAATCCGACATATATCTGGTCATCTTAAATCTTGTTGTTCAGCATACCTCCAGAGTAGCAACTATATAGTCCCAAACCTACTAGAGTAATTTTTGTAATTTGAACACTCAAAGTGGTTTCTGGAAGTAATCCTAAGATTGTAATCAGTACTATGTACAGTGATCCTGATCTCTTGTGATTTCAGTAACTGCTGCTGTTGACTGATCCCTGAATTCTCTGAAATTTATTATCTCTGCTAAATTGTACTCTCTCAATTGTCCAACGCTATTCTTTTTTTTTTCTTCCCTTTCTTCATTAAATCATTGCTTCAAATCAATAAAGCAGTTTTTGGTTCTGGGTGTTAATGTTTTCAGTTGTGTTAATATTTTTAGAACAAATGTGGATTGTTATTTCAAAAACGTTTGAATTCAGTTTAGTGGAAAATCTGAGTCATGTGGCCAAATGGTATAGGCCTAATTGTCATCCAATCTTTGGAATGATTCAAGACTATCAACTATAATGTTATAATCTTAAGCTATTTATCTAAAACTACAAAAAAAATCTTAAAGCAAAACAATAAACCACATGTTAAGTAGCCAAACTATGCCTGTTTCTAGCCCCATCTTTACTCATACCAGACTGAGGCTTTTCCTGCATTTTACCAATAAGTGAGAACATTAACAACTTGGCACCAGAACCGCCATATGTTCGGTATATCCTTTTTGAGAGAATTGACTTACTGCTATAATGAGATTCATCCATCTCATAAAACATAAATCTCTCTATCTGAGTTCTAATGAGGTATTTTAAGAGTTTGCCTGACATTATTTAAAACGCATGTGTCCTGTTTGAATGTCAAAGCCGACATTTTTCTAAGTGCCAAGAGCCACCTCTTGGCATCTCATACGGGATTTCTGTCAGACTGACACCTTTTGTTAAACATACAGGCTACTGAATCTCTAGCAGGGGTAGAGGAAAGCATTTTTATGAAGGGAGGTTATGCTCACATAATGATAATGTTCTGAGGTCTTCCTAAAGGTAAGTTGCTGCATTTCCATGATGTATTAATTTGATCAAAATGAGACTATAGACTAATGGATTATTGTACCTGCAATTAGTTGGATGTTTATTTTCAGTTATGCATAGTTGCTCGGTACATTGGATGGGAAAGCCGGGCAATCTCTCTTGAGCGAAGGTGTGAAGGAAATCACATAAAGTAGCCAGAGAAGCAAGGTGTTCTGTTTTGAAAAATAACCTTTCTGTTGGCCTTGCAGCCATGAGCCCTACTCTGCAGAGATGCTGTCCTTTTTCTGAGAGCTCTGTATTTGTGAGGCTTGTTGTCACTTTTAACATTACCCCTTTGCCTTTCAGGTGAGACCCAGGCTGAAAGGTCAGGGTGAGTTTTGATAGATTGTTCAGAGATATATGGCTCTAGTTGCTGATTGGCAGATTAGAGAAGAGGATAGATGAATGGACATGGGTTTTTCCAGGGATGATCACTAGATTGCAACAAATGAACCTTTAGAAGAAGTGATTTGTTTCTCTTTTATCAGATGCCGCTTCCTCTATTGCCATAAAGTGGAACAAAATAAGCACAATGGAAAATTAGATATTCTGATCTTCTGTTCTCTTGGAGCAGTTAGTGCTGTCATGTCAGGCTTGGTGCAGTCAACCCATCCTCCTCACCAAAAGCTTCTGTGTAGTCAACAGGGCACTCACTCATTCAATATTTGACAGCACTGTTAGCTTCCAAAATTGGTGATACAGCCAAATGCCACTGTAGTTGTATAGTGACTCAATGATAACGTTTTCTGTGATGCTGTGGCATAACAGATACATGGGAAACAGTTAATGTAGGTACTTAACACTTTTCTCTGTCCTAATATGAATTTTATATATTCAAAGCAAAAGGAACGTGAATTTAAAATACAAGTACCTAACAACTGACAGAGAAAAGCTGATTAATCTTTCATCTAATTCTTCTGATGTTATACAAATTTAATACTGCTTAACCCTGCTAAGAGACTGCCACCCTTTGGCAGTTTTGCAATTTTGCTTCCTGCAAAGCTTGCAAATCTCCCTTCCTCCCTCCTTTCTAAAGTGGAATAAAAAAGAAAGGGTGTTTGAATTCTAGATGTATGATATACCTAAAAAAGCAAATTGGTGGCTGAATTGTATCCCTATATTTGCCTTGTGAACTGCTCAGTTCAAAGATCTTGCAGTGACTGCAGTCCTTGCATAAATCACAGTCCAGATCTGACATGCCAATCATCAAGCTCAGGGAGGAAACAATTAAGCAGGATCATAATGAGCTTCAATAGGAAAATTGCTGGGTTGATTCCCTTTCTTGCCTAATTGCCAATAAATTGGGTTTGGAGATGTTTGGCTATCATTCTGTGAGGTCCATGTGATTATTAGAAATGCATATTTACAGAGCAACACAGACATGATGCCTCTCATTTGTGTGTAGCTAATTTTATCCTCCTATAACTCTGTACAGAATTGCTACTCAGAAATAAAAAATAGCATTTGCCCAGAATTAATACATGCTTCTTGTAATCCTGCACTCTTTCCAGTTCCTGGTATTCAGACGTCTTACTTTCCAGACATTGTATTAAAATGGAAGCAGATTCAGTAAAAGCCAGGATATTTCTAATTTATAGCCTAGCCCTACCTAGAAAAATAGAGAGTAAAGGAAAATCCACAGTTTTTTTCCTCTAAACCTTTTTTATAAAGCCTTCCTCATTGCCACTCAAATGATTTTCATCTGCCGTTTACACTCTAAGGTAGAGCACATGTACCTACACTAGACAGAGGACTCAATATTGTAATCATCCATACATGCACTCACCTACCCACAGCTTGGATATATGGATCTATCCCCAGTCAAGGAACAAATGATCAGGAGTCCTTTTTCTGGTGCTTCCCTCCAATTGTTATTGGCACACTGTTCAAATAATATATTTGTTTTATACTCAGAATGTCTAACAATAATTCAAATACAAAAAGTATAAAATATAATTAATATTAAAATTAACTATTATATTTTTGCAGAGGGGGCATAAATTTACAGATTTTCTAAATGTAGAGGAAAGTGGAAGCTAAACACAAGTCTCAAGAAAGTACCATTAAGTCTTCACTGTTCCAACATGCAAAAACAGTTCTCTGGGCCAGATCTTTTAAGTCACAAAATTGTTTCTGCCACACTTCATCCAAATACCTAAACAGCAAGGTATAAACTTTCAGGCTCTTTAAAAGTACAAAGTATGAAATGCCTCCTAGAAGGTACCAAGAGCCAGACTTCTCTGATCAGTTTATTTTTATTTTCCAGACCTGATACAACAGTGATTGCGAACCTATGGCACATGTGCCACAGGTGGCACGCGGAGCCATATCTGAGGGCACACGGGGCGTTGCCACAGGTGGCACGCGGAGCCATATCTGAGGGCACACAAGGCGTTGCCCTATGTCAGCTCCAGCGCACTGATTTTCAGCCTTTTTTCAGCCTGTTTTCGCTCTCCCCAAGCTTCAGGAGACTTCCCTGAAGCCTGGGGAACGGCGAAAAATGGCCCAATGGGCAAACCAGAAGTTCATTTCTGAACTTCCAGATGGCCTGTTTGGCCGTTTTTTGGCGTCCCCAGGCTTCAGTGAAGCCTGTGCGCATGCGCAGGGGGGCGGAGGGTGTGTGCGCGCATGCACGAGGGAAGGCATGGGTGTGAGCAGGCACGCGCGCGCTAGCACGCATGCACCCTTTTGGCACGCGAGCCAAAAAGGTTTGCCATCACTGTGATACAACAATAGAGAGGGCTCTCTATATCATTTTTATGAAATAGCAGAACATAATGAACTTCATTAGTTCTCCTGAGATACAGAGTTATACTGCTTCAGTTTATTGTTGTAAATGATTTAGGTGACAATAGTTGATTCACATTACTTTTCCTTCTATTCCAATAATATGAAAACTGAATTTAACCTCCATGCCTTGGAGTGGGAGGCCAGAAACAGCAATTTCTGTTCATGGCGCTGCGCTGTTTTCTTTGGCAAACAGAAATGGATTCAGACTCTGACAAGCAGACAGGTTAATGCCTTTTCTCTTGGTTCAAGAGTGTACATAATTTTTGTGAGTGAAAACTGCCTTCTATGATCTATGGAATCTCAACTTCTGGAATCACAAATGAAGTATTTATTCCCCAAGAAGTACCAGGTCCCATTCTTGGAATAGCAGTATCAGGGCTGCTTAAAATGTTCATTGTTTATTTATTTTTTGCCTTTATCATTCTAAATCTACATCTCCCATAATCTGGAAGACAACAGAATAGGACTTAGTTTATTCACAGTGGCAAGATAAGAAGGAAGAGTGATACTGTTTCAATATATTTACCTGTAATGTGAATTAATGTGAATTAGGCAGAGTTTAGTATTCAGCTTGGTTGTTTGGATTGATATGATTGCTATTTGGGCCCTTTTTAAAGAAAGGGAATGGTAGCATGGAAGGAGTCTCATCCAAGTTGTATTTTAAAATTTGAAATAGCTTAAAATTCAAGCAGCAAAACCAATGAAATATCAAGAGTTATGTTACTATTAAGTACATTGAACAAAAAACCAACGGCACAGGATATAGTGAGTAGAAAATGTATGGCCTGGAAAATCTTCAGATAAACTTTCTGTATCTGAGCCTTTCAAAGGTTCTGGTTGTACCACCTACTGATGTTGTTACTTATTGATGTTGTTAGTAGACACAACATTATAATTATATGTAAAATACAATAGAAACAAGGGATTTTTCAAGGTGAAAAAGCTGTGGTCCTTTCTATTGCTAGACTTAAGGGTAAATTAATGATACTTTGTTGTGGAATGAAGTGTATTTTATAGATTAAGATAGTTAAAGAAAGGTAGTGAACTAAGATTAGATTCCTTTGGATTTATTTATTCACTGTGCGTTCATTGGGGTTGTATTTTGTTTTTGTGTTCATATAACACATAGAACTATTTACAACAATTTAAAATATTGTATAATATTTTGCTATGGAAAAAATATTCAGCATAGTTATCTTATGGAGAAACTTTTGATAATTTCTCCATATGGGAGAAATTTATTTGGTACATAAAAAGCAACTGAAAAGGTATCAATAATTTGTTTGACTGTGAAGCTGTGAAGACTGGGCACAACAGATGCTTTATAGTAACAAGCATGGATACCCTACAAGAAGCAACAGGCATCACCTGTCCTCTTGTGTTCGTGTTTGGAATAAGGGTACAGACAGAGCAGTAACATACATCTTGTTATAACCAGTGTCGTTTGTGTTTTGTTTCCACATAGGAGCTCTCCAAATTGAAAACAGCGAGGAGTCGGATCAAGGCAAATATGAATGTGTCGCTACAAACAGTGCAGGGACCCGTTACTCTGCTCCAGCAAACCTTTATGTGCGAGGTAAAGTTTGAGAAGGCAAGCTTCCATCCCTTTCCCCCTTCTCTTCCATGGTCATTGCCTCTCAAATCACCCATTCAACATTGCAGCAAGAGAATACTTCAGTGATGCTTTGTGAGTGATGAAACTAAAATCCCTAACCCATAAATCCAAGCCCTTTCCTTTGGCGGGTAATATGAGTGATGGTCAGATTGAAACAGTCAATGTCAGTATCTGTCTTTTTTTGTTGGGGGGGGGGAGAGGGTGGAGAAAAAGAAAGAAAGACAGACTTGTGGGGCTCTGTAAAATTAGTGGGTTTCTCTTCCTAGGTTTGATCTGTTCTCTGGCAGGTGAGTACTACACTACATTGGGCCAGGAATAGATGTAGCTTTCATATGTTCTATTGATCAACATCTCCTCTACAACAGGGATAATTGCTGAACCTATTAGAATAGTTGCAATTCCTGCTGTGATCCAGCTGCAGTTTGTTTCATAAAGCCATTCTGCCAGACTATTTTCAAATCTCTGTTTCATTCCTGTGCTCAAAATAGGAAGAGCCTTGATTTCTGTTTGTAGGTCAAAGAATGCAGTACTTCATTAAGAACATGCCTTTTTTTTCCTGGAGTGTTTTACAAGGAGATAAAATTTTGCATCAGCCAAGAAAAAGTGATGTTAGAGACCCTTCACCAGCGGTGGGTTGCTCCAGGTTCGGACCGGTTCTTAGAACCGGTAGCAGCGGCAGCAGGAGGCTCCGCCCACCCACCCAGGACACATCTGCGCATGCACAGAAGTGTCATGCGCATGCGCGAACCAGTAGTAAAGGGTTTTAGAACCCACTACTGCCCTTCACAGTTAAAGGTCTGAAACTTGTCTAAAAGGGGGGGGGGAAGCCCGCAGTGTAGTAGCCTTTGATGGGCAGTTAAACCCATTGTTAAGGAGTTATTGTACTGTTAAGCACATACACAGCGAAATGTGTTGTAGTAATGGTGTTGCAGTTTGATATGAATGCTATTTAGTCAAACATAATATCTTTAGTATGTACAAAATAGTATTGAATTGAATTGAATTGAATTGAATTGAATCCAGTTGCAAAGTTAAATAGGAAGTCCAAGTCATACACAGTTATTCAGTCAATGCGAAGTTTCTTCTTCTTGCCTATCTTTGTTTTAACTCACAAACAAAGATTACAGCTATCACTTAATTCTATACTATCACAGTAATTACTCTTCTCTTCACAGCAATTTCACACAGCCATAAAGTAATCTACTTATCAGTAAATCAGCACAGAGAATCTTCAAATCGAACACACCGTCAAACACAACCACCAACCATAAACCTTCAACCATAAACTATCAACCACATTGAGCATGCTCTCTTGCTTGCTTATATAGTAATCATCCACAATGCATTTAAAGCAATATACACATAACAATGATTTGTGGCTTAATCATATATTAACACACCCAATCGTTTGAACAGGGTTCTAACACCCATATTTTATTTTTACCCAGGGTCTAGCTTCTAACAACTGCTTGTTTAAATAGAACATTTCCTCCCTCCTTTCCTCCCTCCCTCCCTTCCTTCCCATTTTCCCTCCCAGCCACTTCTGAACATACATACATAGACCATTTATGACAGAGAGCTGCCTTAACCAAGCCCAGGAATGGTTATTCCAAGGAAAAACCAAAATGACATGCTGGAAGATTGCTTCTCACTTTCTCAGTTGTTCTCATAGTGTTTAGACCTCATTTTCTACAGCTGCCTTTCCATTTTACAAAACAACTTTGACAAACTTACAAAAAGCTGAAGTTTAAAATATGCTTAGAGCTCAATATAAGCACCCATTTCACAACTGTAATGTGATCATGCTTGACCTCATACTTTTTGTATTATTATAAAAAAAAATTCAGACCAAATCTAGTAAAACGAATACTCTGCCTCTAGAGAACAGGAGGGGCAGAAATGTTTATTTGAATGTATGTCACTCTTATACTGTTGGATAAGCAATTGCACATTTTCAGCCACGTTCTCTTTTAAGTGCTTTTCTCTTTGTCTAGGCTTGCAAACAGACTTAGGAAAGCTAATGTTTCACCTGAATGCCCAGCTTGCCAAGCCAAAGGAACTTCTCAAAACTGGCCTGATTCCCTGTTTGCTGAGTCTTTATTTAGATAGAGAACTCCCCTTTGATTTTAAGTAGTGCAGTAAACTGTGGCCTCAAGTCTTGATGTGAAAAGCAGGTTGTTCATCTAGCTGACTGGTTGGCTGCGTCTGCAGATAAGGTGACATGAGCCTAGCTTCTGCTAGGAAGATTTTTCAACCCTGCATGTATGGCTCATTTTCTATTTAACCATTGTGCTTCTGAAGCATACATTTTGAAATAAAACTCCATTTTATTGCACATAATCTTTACAAGGTTGGATTCCAAGCTGCAGAATTGTGATAAAGCCCATAGTATATAAAAGACAGGTTACTACGTAAATTGTCTCCTGTGGAAGTTTGCCACAGGTACTGTTAGCCAGACAATATTTATGCAGATGCTTTTATTTTGCAAAACAAAATAGATATCCTAACCAGTTGACCAATATTTTTTTTGCAATTCTCTAACTCCCAGACCATTTTTATACCTGTTTTATATACAGTTAGGAAGTTGTTTTCCTTGGCTTCTTACATCTGAGTAAGCAAAATAAGGGATGTGTAAGATCATTGTACATATTACTGTAGCCATATAATTACCTTATAATTTAATTGCTGGGGCGCTCATGATATTTCTGCCATGATGGTGGTTTTCTGCTTGGCATCAGTAGGGGTTAAGGGAAGGGAAGAAATGCTTATTTTCCCCCCTGTGATTTCTACACATATACATATATTTGTTTTTGTGCCTCCTTTGTCCCGAAAAAATAGAACTTAACACCCCCAAAAGTAAAGATATCTAAACAATAATCTGTATCACCGCTTTCTCTTACATGAAATTGTTTGTACAGTGTAATCCTCTTCCAAGGTCCTGCTATATTTCTTATCAATAAAAAAGGCTGGTCAGAATGCAAGATCAAAGTTTTTCTGCAGAAGAAACTGATTTAAAGGAATTCTTCTCCAAGGGTGTCTAGATGAGATTTTGATGGGGAGCAAAACCACTGTTATTCTGACTGAAAGGTCTATTATTGCACCGTAATTCTGATATTATTTGTTTTTCACGGCATATAATTCTTTAATGTTGCCTTGGGAAGCTTTTTAGCATTGGAATGTAATATAGAAAATGCCTGTCTCCTTTAAAAATTACTTTTGCTAAATTGCCCGACATTTTCAGCCTTTCTTTGACCCTGCAATCCAAAGAGGGTTTTTATATTTCTGTAAAATAAATTTACAATATGGTAAATTTAATTTCTGGTAATTAGATTGCCTGGTCTTTAATAATGTGCAAAGGGAATAGTGCTGTAGCATATCAGTGATAAAGAGCCTAGTTTGATATAGTAGTTTAAGGCACCAGACTAGAACCAAGAGACCATTAGGCACAAAGCCAACTGTGTGATCTTGAGCCAGTCCTAGGAAAGAGGCAGTAGTAAGCCACTTCTGAATATCTTGACAAGGAAACTGCAGCGACTTCTCTAGGTACTTGCCAGTAATCAACACTGACTCAAAGCCCCTCCAAGAAAAATAAAAACACAATAACAAGTGGTAGTCCCAAAGATGCTTTTTTTCAAAAGACAACTTTTTCCTTGAAGACGTTTTGCTTGTTATCCAAAGAAGCTTTGGGTTCTTCAGTTCTGACTGAATGGTGAAGGATGGAAGGACTTATATTCCTTGCAGTCATCTGGTCATTAGTACTCTTTCTGAGACTTGTGGAGGCCACTTGGGGGTTTATCTGTGCCCTCAGGGTCACCTGAAATGAACAACAAACGAAACCATGTTGTCATTCCATACATTGCAGAAATATCTGAAAAGCTCAGCAGGATTTTCAACCAACACAATATGTACATACATACTTTAAACCTAAAAATATACTAAGGCAGAAGTTTGTCCAACCCAAGGGTAAAACTCCCAGACACAAACTGAGCAATATAACATATGCAGTACAATGCAATGATACCTGTATAGATCTGTACATTGGACACATGGCACCACATAGGAGAACAAACCCATCAGGACCAGATTCAGCAGTCCATCTGCATTTGAAAGACAAAGGCCACAATTCTGAATACAGCAAAGTCCACATTCTGGACAGAGAGGACCGCTGGTTTGGGTCAAAGGGTCCATCTACATTAAGATTGAACAGCCCTCAACAGGGGAAGGATATGACACCACCTATCGCCTGTTTACAACACACAGTCCTTTCAGCAGTTCCAATAAGATTCCACACCTATTTGCACTATTCAGCTGATCCTGAAAGCACAGATAAACCTCCAAGTGGCCTCCACAACTCTCAGAAAGAGTGCTAACAACCAGATGACTGCAAGGAACACAGGTAATCCTCAACGTACGACCACAATTGAGCCCAAAATTTATGTTGTTAAGTGAGCAATTTGTTAAGTGAGTTTTGCCCCATTTCATGACCTTTCCTGCCACATTTGTTAAGCAAATCACTGCAGTTGTTAAGTTTCTAACACAGTTGTTAAGTGAATCTGGCTTCCCCATTGTCTCTGCTTGTCAGAAGATTGCAAAAGGGGTTCACATGACCCCAGGACACGGCAACCGTCATAAACATGAACCAGTTGTCAAGCATCCAAATGTAAATCACAGGACCTTGGGGATGCTGCAGTGGTCATAAGTGTGAAAAATGGTCATACGTCGCTTTTTTCAGTGCTGTTGTAACTTCGAACGGTCACTAAATAAACTGTTGTAAGTTGAGAACTACCTGTATAAATCCTTCCACCCTCCACCATTCAATCAGAACTGAAGAAGCTTCTTGGACAAGAAGTGAAACATCTTCAAGGAAAAACAAAGTCCAGTTGCCTTTTGGAAAAAAGCACCTCTGTGACCTGGATAACTTGAGAATCTCCATAGACAACCAGTGGTAGTGAAGCATTGAATTATCCAAACTGCCCACTACCAGACTGGCCTCATAATGTAACAGGTTCTGTGGGTACAGACTCTATTGGTAGATACACGTTTGAGTTAAGACCTGCACATACTATGTTCAGTAGAATCAAATAGAGGTTGCACAATAATTCAAAAAGTCAATAACTGTTAGTTGTTACTTCAGCCTGTTATTCTTAACTATGGGCAAACAGTAATTCTAAAAATGCATAGCGTCTTTCTAAAATCCAGTTACGCCTGAGTTCCATGGATTTAAGGATACCTTTAAGCAATGTGTAATTTTCAATTCTGGTGAAAACTGTGTAGGTATTCCTTGACTTATGACCACAGTTGGGACCATAATTCCCAGTGCTAAGCAAGACAATTGTTAATTGAGTCATGCCTAATTTCACAACCTTTTTTGCCATGGTTGTTAAGTGAATCACCCCTGTTGTTAGGTGAATCACACAAATCCGGCTTCCCCCATTGTCTTTCCTTGTCAAAAGCCTGCTGGGAAGATCGCAAATGGCGATCACATGACCATGGGATACTGCAACATGCCAGTTGCCAAGCATCCGAATTTTGATTACATGACTGTGGGAATGCTGCGAAACTCTTAAGTGTGAGGACCAGTCTTAAATCACTTTTTTTCAGTGCTTCTGTAACTTGGAATAGTTGCTAAACTAAGAGTTGTTAGTTGAGAATACCTTTACTTGGAAAGAATTAATTCAAGCCAGTCAACTTGTTTCTGGTACCATAACCAATACAAGGGGAAATCCTTGTATTACTGTGGATGTGATTGTCCTATCACGAAGGACAAGCACAAGTCTGCAGAAAGAAAGGAATGTCACCCTTCCTTTTTGAAGAGATATAAGAAGCTGCTTTATATGAACCTGTTTCCTAGCAGTAAGGTGTCTGCTCTGCCAGGCAGCATTTTGGCATCTTTCATGTCACTTACTACTTGACCAGGGGTGGGTTCCTCCCGGTTTGGACCAGATAGCCCCAACCGTTAGCGACCTGCTGGTGACGCAACGATGCCGTCATGGATCCGGTTCAGTCGGTGCCGGTCCATGGGCGCCGCCATCTTTTTTTGGGAATTTTTGGTGAATTTTTCCTTGTTTGGATGGCTTCTCCTCTTCCGCGGCTTGAAAAAGAGCCCTCCCGCCCATCCCCGAGTTAATACTCACCTTTCTTTCTTCGCCCGAAGCACAGCTGATCAGCTCCTCAGCTGTGTTTTGGGCTGAATCCTGCTACTGAGCATGAGCGGAAGTGAAATTGTACGGGTTCGCGATGTGAACCGGTGGCGAAGGTAAGTGGAACCCACCCCTGTACTTGACCGTCCACATGAAGAACTGGCGCTTTGTCAAAGTTTTGCTGCAGAGATTCTCTGTGTAAAACTAGTTAAGCTAATTTTACGAGACAGGTCAAGCTTGAGTATGATACAATAGCTGAAACTGTTTAGAAAAAAATGTCCAGAGATAAAAAATCATTCGGTGCAAACATACCTCTTTTCAGAATTGCTTGATATGCAGAAATATAGCTAACTTCTTTTAAGTACTTGCCAGCACATTCCTGCAAGGATGCATAATTAAGAATAAGTCTAATAAGGTTAAAAAGAAGACTAAGATAAGTATACATGAGACATATTGTAGCTCTGTTCCGATGATTCAGTCACATGTGGATCTCAACGCACAAGAACTGGTGAACAGTCCCTCCTCTTTCTGTGTCATGCTGTGATCTCAGAATAATGGTTCATCCGTGGCATAGTGCAGTCAGTTGCTGAAGAAACCCTGGGCTCATGAGAAGCCCTGTGTGAGCTTCCACTTTCCACAGATAAAGGCAGGAAAGGCACCCCCTGCAAGAAGCCATAATCTTGTACCCATGAGGTGGACGGAGGACTGGTTCCTTGGGTATTGAAATACACATGTAGGCCTATGGCCTGAATGATCAGTATCAAATTTATTTCTCAAACAGCACTTTGATAAGAAAAAAAATATCGGGCCCTAGGAGAGAGCCTTCTCTGTGGGAGCTCCGGCTCTCTGGAACCAACTCCCCCCAGAGATCCGAATCATTCCCACCTTGCTGGCCTTCCGGAAAGCCATTAAGACATGGCTCTTCCTGCAGGCGGGGTGATTGTGACTGTTGCTTGTGTTGTTTTTATTCTTTTAATCACTATTTTATTATTATTGTTGTTGTTTTTATTGTATTTTTTATAGTATACTGCTGTTCTTATATATGTTGTACGCCGCCCTGAGTCCCCAGGGAGTAGGGCGGCCTATAAGAATCGCAAAATAAATAAATTAAATAAATAAATAACAATAGCACTTAGACTTACAGTATATACCACTTCATAGGGCTCTAAGCAGTTTACAGAGTCAGCACATTGCCTCCACATTTTTTTTATTTTTTATTTGCAAAGACCTTTGATGCCAATTTCTTCCATAGGTTTTCCTTTTGTTCCTTTCTTCCATACAGGTAGTCCTCCACTTACAACAGTTCATTTAGTGATCATTCAAAGTTACAGCGGCACTGAAAAAGTGACTTATAACTGTTTTTCACACTTATGACCATTGCAGCCTCCCATGGTCACACGATCAAAATTCAGATGCTTGGCAACTGATTCCTATTTATGATGGCTGCAGTGTCCCAGGGTTATGTGATCAACTTTTGCGACTTTCTGTCAAGCAAAATCAATGAGAAATCCAGATTCACTTAAAAACCATGTTACTAACTTAACAAATGCAATGATTCAGTTAACTGTGGCAAGAAAAATCATAAAAAGAAAAGTCGCTTAACAAATGTTTCACTTAGCAGCATAAATTTTGGGGTCAATTATGGTCGTAACTCAAGGACTAACTAATACCTAGTGATATGACTTAAGTTTACAAAGAACAGTACAGGTAGTCCTTGATTTATGATCGTAATTGAGCCTGGAATTACAGTTGTAAATCGAAGCATCATGTGACTGGATTCGAATTTTTATGACTTTTGTTTTTGGTTTTTTTGGATGGTTGTTAACATCACAGTCATTAAGCAAATCCATTTTCCCCAATGGCCATTTTTTTGCTGGAAACTGGAAGTAAATGCCAGAATCTAGCAAAAAAAGTCAGTGATGTGATCAGATCATCTCAGAAAGCTGCAAATGGTCATAAAGGACAGTTGATGACCAAGAACCCAAAATGCGGTATCATAAGTGTGTGGTGTGTGTGCGGTCAAAATTCCAAAAATGGATCAGAAATAGCTCTGGGGAGATCTGTCATAACTTTGAACAGTCTGTACAAACATTTAAAAGCACAAAGCCAACATATATTTAGATTTAGAAACTGGCCTTACCTTAAAGTTACATTAGATGTCCATTATTGATAATATGAGATGATGTGAAATTAAATCACTTCCTTTCCATTTCATATTATTGGCCAACTCCCTGAAATAGCACATGTGATTAAAAAGTAACTTGTTACTCTGTAGAATGCAAGTTCAGGATAAATTGATTTATAATGAAGGCAATCAGAAAGCTAAGATAACCTTGAGGAAGAAACTGTAAGATAAATGAGAGTTGACAATTGCACAAAATAAAGAGGGGAAAGAAAAGGGAAAAAAGAGACTAATAATTTATGACAAGTCAGAGAGTAATTAAACATGGAGGAATAGATTTATTGGTCAGTCTCCCAAAAGGAAACAATTTATATCATACTCTATCTGCTGAGCTATTATTGTTAAGTAGTAAAGTTTTAATGATGACCTGGTCCTCTGAGTAAATAGAACAGTAACATCCTATCCCCACACACAATGTCTTAGAGAATATGTAAGTTCAAATCTCAATGAGATTTAACATTTTGGGGCAGTAGCAGTGAGATCTTAGAGGGATAGTTATTTATCTTCAAAAATAAATTTGAGAAAATAATTATACTTGATTCAAATAAATTCTGATTTCACATAATAATTATAGCTTCTGTTTTCCCTTTAATGCCAAATTTATTCTTGGATAGTTAATGAATTAAAGATAAAAACGACAGAAATAAAAAATAAAATAATGTTGAATGGAACATTTTTATATAACTTATAAACAAACATTACTGAATGTACAGTTGACTAGAATAAAATGCATTTTTGTATAGTGTTACAGATTTATAATGAATAAAGAGGACTTTATACACAGTAGGCACATAATCAGTGGAATACTTTAGCACAGACTAGAAACCTAGCCTTATTTATTTGGGGCATAAATGCTATTGGCTTCTCTTTGAATACATATGCATACATCTGCACTTCAAAACTAATAATAGTTAATAATTCCCCACATTAGAGAGGTGCAGGGAGCTTTGGTGGTGACCATTACCAGTGGAGTACAAGTTGGCTCCCAATCTCACTGATTTCTGGATCTTTTATTGTTGCATTTTTTAAACTGCATATTGATTGATTGTGTATTTTGTCTTTGTAAACTCCAAGTATCTTTCAGAAGTACAGTAATCTATAAATGTAATTTTTAAAAGCTCCAGTTCCCTTTCTAGTAAAACAATTATTTATTGAAAAGAAGAAATGTAGACATAAATGTTCTAAATAGAGAGGGTTTGGCTTTGGAATCCACCAATGCAAATTCCCGTTAGGGCAGGAGTTATTATTTCCATTACTTCCTAGTTTTGGTAGTAGCCAATCTACTACTGAGTTTTTACTTTTAATATGGAAAAGGGTACCACTCCACAAATTGAACCCAGCACCAGATACATCCCTCAGGGCAAAACGATTGCCTACCTTTCTTCTAAATAAATCAGAGAAATGTAGCTGAGATGATGATTATATGAAAGAAAGAAACATCCTTTGAAATAATTGTAATAAACATCTAAGGCCAGCTGTGCCATGTTTTAGGAAGAGAATTTTAAAAATGGAAAGGTTGGCATTTGTTTGCATAGTTCCTAAATTATTAGTTTAATATTCTTGTTGTTGGATTTTACAATGACCATCTATTCTGATTTGATTCATCTTCTATTTTGTTGTTTATTTCTACACTGAGAAGAGTGTCCTGTTATTGCTTCTCCTTTATAATACTGATGCTATTGGCCCTCATCAAGTGAGGCAGACTTAATGGCTATTTTTAACAAATAGTGTCCATAAAAGCCAATTGTGTGTCTTGTAGCCGCTAGTAGGACAAAAGCTTATGGTTGCTTTTATTTATTTATATAGTTATTGCATCTTAATGTTGTTCTTCCTATGTCCAATGTAATTTACTGCAATTCTTTGTATGCCAGGATTCTAAAAAGAGGGGAAAGTGCCAGAGTTAAGGGATGAAATGATAGGCTCAGAAGAGAGAAAATAAGCATTCCGATTCAGTAGGTCCTGGAATATTTACTGATAAAACAGAGGCAATTTCAATATTAGATATGAAAAGCTATAGTTTCTCCCATTCTTCGGTCTTTCCAGAGTGGAATCAGCTCTAATATTTATTCCCTATAGTCCATTAGTATCAGCAGAGATTAAGAGATAATCCATCAGTAGCAAATTACAGGCCTGGAGCTTATTCTTGACTGACAGCCCAGCAAGGAAACTATTTATATTCGTATGTTTCATAAGTATCTCTTCCTTATTGTAATCCAAAGCACTTTGGCCTCCAGGGTGAAACCAGGCAGTTCAATATTGAATAGTATTATCCCACTATAATGTTTTGAGCATCATAGTTTTCTTTTTATATTGCTCACCTCAGTCCTAGAGGTCCTTTTCATAGAAAGTGGATAATTCTGAATAAAGTAGACCCTTAAGCCCAGTTCTGATAGTAAAATTGTTTGTGGGTGGCACCAAATAAAATGGTTGATTTTATTTCTTGAATAACAATAATGGCAACAGAGAGCACAAAAGCATGCACAAAAGCATCACAAAAGCATGCATCTCTAATGTGTTGAACAAAACCAGTTTTAAATATATATCCATGTCATGTTATATAGCTAACATTATTAATATAGAAGTCGGTTTATTTAACAATAGAAAAAATAGAGAGTTAAACATGTAAACTTGTATATGCAGCCCTAATTCCTCAGTAGTCCTCCAGCCATGATTCCCAGTGGTAAAATCTTCAACTACAGAAAGAAAGGTGAGCTGGTATTTTATAATTCCATTTTTTGTGTAAAATACCCAATAACATCCTCTTGTTATTAAATGTACCCTCATATAAAATGTCTCCCAAACGGTATGAAAACTGAAGTTCAATGAGAACTACAGTTCAGTGACAGATTTATTCTATGGTTAGGGATTATTTTTGTGTAAATGTGGAATCACTTGTGTTCTGAAGTTATATAGTCCAAATGCAGGGTTGTCACCTTTGTGAGAATTAAGCTTCGGTTGGGGACTTGAGATTAAATTGCTCTTCCTTCCCAGTTGCTGTCTCACTCTCAATGAGAAGAGACCTTATTTCAACAATGGTTTCTTTGGCTATATATTCAGAGGCTCAACATTTAGTTCCTTCACATAGTGCCTTGGAAACAACTGAGATTTTAAAGGGATGTAGTCCTATCAAGATGAAAAGGTATAATCTTAACATATGCACCCCTCCTTCTTACATGCTCAGACATACTTTCACACCAGAAAACAAATCAGGCAACTCTGTTCATTCCTAAAATGAATAGTGGTATTATTTCTACTGTACTTTATTGATATGCCACATTTCAGATCTGAAGCCCAAAAGGTACTTAAGGACAGGCAATAGGTGCACAGGCCAGTGCCTTGTTAAACAAGCAGTGTCTTTTCCTAGGCTTGCACAGTAACACATCAATCCCAGGAAAGTAAACATTTGAATTAAGAAGGTACCTCTCTCTATCCAAGTCCAATCCAAAGCATCCAATCGCAGCCTGTTGCCACTTCAACATATATTTTCCTCGAATCACTAGACTTATTTAAGATGGCAGAAGCAAGTGAGTTATACATGCCCAGGGACACATTCTGGAATACCTTTTTGAGCTCAAATTCAAAGCATAGGACATTCCTAATATCTATTACTAATGGCTATTATATTTTTGTTGACATTTCATTGGGTAATTATTAAGTCTCTGGTCTCTATTAAGAAAAGGCCCTTTCTTTATAATGCCCGTCTCTCAGCTCACACTGTCAACACTGAAGATAAATTCCATGGATTGTTGTACCAAAATCCCATGGAATCTAGATACAGCCAAATGATGGACCAAGTAGTAGAAGCCTCATTCTATTTTATCCTTGGAAATTATTTATTTATGGTACCCTCTACAATATCTCTTGTCCCATGAAGTTTTTTAAATGGATGGCCTGCTGATAAGCATGTTTTTCCCTCTTCTCTCCAGTTTTAAAATGTGACTCACAAGCAGTTTTTAATCACCAGGGCAGCCTCTACATTCTTTCAGTAAAGGTTCGGTTTCAGACAGAGCACAACAAATATCTAGTTTCTGTAAGGTTATTCCTGCAGATGAAATGAGATATTTCATGCCCTTCCAGAAAACAGAACTAACCTCTTACTGTCTCTCCTGCAGGAACAAAAGCAGGAAATGTACTGGATTGTCCTGCCAATTTGGGGTGGCTGTTATTTTCACTTCTTGCCCTCCTTTTTTATTTTATTTTTTTAATACAGCTCTTGGTTCGTATTGCACTAACATTTCTCTACTGTTTCTAGCTGTGATTGGGAAGAGAGAGCAAGACTCTTCCTGCGACGATGGGGGGGTGGGGGGAGTGGGTGTGCTCATATTAAAACTGTGAATGGGATAGGTGGGATTAAAGTAGCTCTGCTGATATTAGAGCAGTGGTTGACTTTGAGATCCTGAGTTGAATGAAATTTGGTGCGTTAGTGCCTTTGGATTGAATGTGTGCACTGCACACCCTTATCTACACTTGACCAGGGATGAAGCAGTTTGCTGCATGTTGAGGGTTATGTGGATCTGGAAAAGGAAGAAAAGCTGGATCTACTGTTTTGAAACAAGAATGGCCAATTTGTGTACTTGTGAGTGGATGTGGGTGGGGGGATGTTTGTATATGAATTTGCAGAATTGGTAGTCCTGGCCGGTCTCAATCATCATGTTTTGTTTCAGTGCTGTGCCGACACATGCAGCTTGGCCTGTTTTTACTCTCTGTGTTTTTCCTTGTCTTTTTTTATTCCCTTCTCATCTTCATCGCACAATGTCATCAAACAAAACAAACTTTCATCTCTCAGATCAGCGAGAAGGTTGGTCCTTTTCACTTATTATCCACCTACAGTATGCCACCTCAGATGGGATTTTTCCAGTAGGGGATTGAGAGTCATCCCTGCAGAAAGGGGATCTGATGGCCGCTGGCTCCAAGCCAGGCCCTGCCCTGCAGCCCTGATGGAATCTGCTTCCAACCTGCTATGACCTTGCTGATAGCATTGATCCCCAGATGCATGCCTTTGTTGCTTGATGTTTTATATGCACAGACTTTTATCTGCATGCAATCCCGTTGCAATTTTTCCCTTGTTTTGGGCTGGAGAGGTGGGAATGAATTGCATGCAATTAAATCATTAGGTAGCAGAGAGGGTATTGACTTCATTAGACTGTCTTGTGATGTGAGGAGCCAAATAATGCAGTATAAGCATTGGATAGAATAATAGAAGTAACTTAATTTTGGCAGCATAGCTAAAACACATTTGTCCCACCCCAAAGAATAACATGGCTTCCAGCTTCATTTAATACTCCTCTATCTCTTTCAAATGCTGAATTTATGTACAGTATTTCTATAAAGCTGTAGGTAATTATGAACGTTCTCATGTTTTCATTTTGTACAGTATCTCTGAATCTCAGGGCTGTTAGTCTTTCCCACTCTGCTGTGTGCTAGAGAAATAAAAATGTGCCCCTGTTTTATTTTTTTTATCTATTGCTGGTGGTGCTTTGGGGCATCCATGTATTTTAGAGAGGACAGGAGTAACGTGGATGACCGAAATAAGCAAGTCCAGTATTTTTGCTGCAGTACAATGTCAAGCCAGATAGTTCCAAACTAGTACTATGCATTGGGATGAGAGAGAAATTGTTTTTGAGTTGCTTACTGCCTCAGCCAGCTGTAATGCTAATATAACAGGAAGTTTTTCTTACTCAGGGTATTTCTTCTTTTGTGAATAAGCAAAATCTTGTTACTTTTTGTGCCCCGGTTATAATGGAGCAAATCATACTAGGAATTGCAGCATGTTTACACATCAGTTTTGTGGGTGACGTCATGTACATCCTACAGTTCGCCCATCCCAGCATTTTTCCTATATTGTCCCCTGACTTGTTTCATATATTTAAAATGATCTCATGTTTGCAGTCTGCACTAAAAGGTTCCTGCTTTCTTCGGTTTCTTGCCTTCCATGTATAGCATAATAGCCCTAAATTGTGTAAAGCTGCTGTTTGTACTTGCTTTAAACTGAGGCCCCTCAAGCCATACTTCATTAAGATTATAATTAGAGTATGTTTAATGAGCTGCTGTTGCAGTTGTCCTGAGGCAGTAGCTTTTGTTCTCAATATACTTTTTTTTTAACACGCTCCCTTAACCAACAATGGAATAAAAAAGTTTTCTTATTTCCAGTCTTAAACTGAAATTTATTGAAGGCGGTATTCCATGACATCTTGGCAGAGATGGAAATTGAGAAATAGGAGGAAGATCATAAAGCTGCATAGATTCTTCATACCTAGTGCTCTGTTGTGCAAGATCAAATAGCAGTATTTCTTCCATGAGTTCTTAGAAATATATATCAGTGCCAACAGCCTTGACTGAGGGATGGACACTTAAGAACTATTTCATGTTTGAAAGTAGTTCCATGTTCCAGTTTCAGCTGCAAGAACAATGTTTACCTAGCACTAATCATTTTTTCAAGTGCATACGTTTGAAACCATTTAACAGAATAAACCCCATGATTTCAAATGTAAAGTTATTCCCAAATGCATATACTGTATTTTTCAGAGTGTAAGACACACCTAGATTTTAGAGGAGGAAAACAAGGAAAAAAGTATTCTGAACCAAATGGTGTAGTAATATATTATTTAATAAAATACCAGTATAGCAGAATACTTTTTACAACCATGTACACTTTTTACAACCATGTACACCATGTAAACTTTTTACAACCATGTACACTTTTTACAAACGTTAAAGTTGACAGCTTTAAGACTTGTGGACTTCAAGTCCCAGAATTCCTCCTCCAGACATGCTAGCTCAGGAATGGGAATTGAAGTCCACAAGTCTTAAAGCTGTCAAGTTTGAAGACCCTTGAACCCCTAACCCAGGGGTCTTCAAACTTGACAGCTTTAAGACTAGTGGACTTCAACTCCCAGAATTCCTCCTCCAGTCATGCTAGATGGGGTGATTAGAAGGCAAAAACACCCCCGTTTGTACTCGGGGGTTTTTTTTTTGTTTTTTTTTTTTGTTTTGTTTTTTTTTGCAAAAACAGGGCATCCAGAGGGTTTGGGAAGCCTGCAGAGCGCTCCTAGGGGGTGGAGGAAGGCAAAAATGCCCCCATTTTTGCAAAAAAATGGCCCGTTTTTCGCTCATTTTTTTGTAAAAACAGGTGTTTTTGCCTTCCCCCCTTCCAGAAGCACTCTGCAGGCCTCCCAAACCCTCTGCGCACCCCATTTTTGCAAAAAACGGGCCCATTTTTCGCAAAAATGGGACGCAGGGGCGGGGCTTCGGGAGGCCAAAAATGGCTGTATTCGATGTATAAGACGCACCGACATTTCCACCCTCTTTTTGGGGGCAAAAAGGTCTGTTTTATACTCCGAAAAATATGGTATTTTACCCTTGAAGAAAAAATGTTGAATTTATAACAGCCCTTCAACAAACAAGAACGGATCTCATTAAGGTCCATCACCCATAAATGTTTTACAGCTCAATTATATAATAGGGTGAAATAGAGAAGGTGTTAAATAACACTATGGGATGTTTCCTGGCTTTATAATTTGTTTGGCACTGAATGTTTAAATTTGTAAGCTACCTAAAGTAATTTAGGATTAAAGCAGCTTTCTAAATTTATTTATTTAAATAAATATGTCTTAAACTTTTTTTGTCCTTTATTTTCAATTATGAAGGATTTATTCATGCATTTAATTTTTGCTCTGTAATTGCTACCAGGTTATATATTAAAAAGTTAAATGTTGATAAAGCACTTCTTTTCTCTCTCTCTCTCTCTTTCTCTCTCTCTCTCTCTCTCTCTCTCTCTCTCCATCTTTAATGCTGTGTTATTTTCAAAGTAAATGAATGCAAATTTCAAAACAGCAGTCTGATATTCTCTTTCTTTGCTATTACCATGTCACCAGACTGAACTGTGATGGGTCCTTGGCATTGTACTGCTGTAATGATAGATGCTCTGTTATATGGGGTTGTCAGTGCAAATAATTAGCCTTAAAAGTTACAGCTGAAATATAATCCAAACAATGTTTCGGCCCTGGTTTGGAAATTGGAATATAAAATGTCAGCACTCAGGGATGCATTAAAAAATATAAATAGTACAGCATTGTTTGAGCAGAAGATAAACCTCTAAATGCATTTTTTCTGCTTCCATTTTTCTCTCCTGCTGATAATTCTGTCAATAGTTGGAAAAGCCCCAAGTACCACCATACCACAAGAAGATTTTGTTTTAAGATCATTGTGGTAAGGAGGAGAAAAGGAGTAAAATAATTACCCAAATAATATTTTCAGTCTATACTTTTTCCAACTTCCAAAAGCAAATTAATTGAACAAAATAAGTAAATGCAATGGGCATCAGACACTAAAAGGAAATAGCAAACATCCCAGTTCTCTTGATCTAGCTTTCTTATAAAGCAAATTCCCTATGTATAAGCTGAACCTAGTAAAAGGGGGTGGGGTGTACAAAAATCAAGAATGTTATAACCATATAACATTTTCAGTGGATGATTTATATAACCATTCCTCCTAAGTGAGCCTCGGTCAGTGAGCTAACCAGACTTAATTGACCTTGGACACTAAATATGGCCAAATTTGATAACTGTAATAGGAGATAAAGCCTCCTGAGAAATCCATGACTCTTGGCTAGACCTGGAATCTATTAGAAAGAAAACCCCACCAAAGCTAATAGCAAATGTATCTGGAAGACAACCAAATTACAGTAATCACCTGAAATCAAGCTCGACTTGAAAGCTGTTCAACCATTTTTAACCCTAAATAATGAATGGAGGATTAATTTGCATGTTTCCCCCCTCAAAATTTGGTTGTAGTTGTAATTCATTAAATGATAGCTTTGTGAAAGTCAAAGATTTGTTTAAAATTTGCATTTGAAGACCTGGTGATAATAATTTTGCCATTCTTTCTGGACTATCTAGACCAGTGATGGCGAACCTTTTAGACACAGAGTGCCCAAATTGCGTGCATGCGCATGCCCAAACTGAAAGCTGCGCACGTATGAATGCATGCATACATAGACATGCACGTGCACATGCACGGACATGCACGCATGCGTAGCAGAGATCCGAAGACCAACTGGCCGGTGGGAGGCAGGGCATCCCAACACCGGCAGAGCAGCAAGAAGGTAAGATCTTTTTCTTTCGTGAGCTTCTGTTTTGTCATTTCCAGGGAAACAGAAGCTCACGAAAGAAACACCACGGAGATCTGACCTGGGGCAACAGCGCGCGTGCCAACAGAGAGGACTCTGCGTGCCACCTCTGACACGTGTGCCATAGGTTCGCCATCACGGATCTAGACTAATCCTGCCTTTTTTTTTTACCACAACTAGGACACCTAAGATAAAGACTTATGTAACTTGAGCTTTAATTTACAACCCTTATTTCTGACCCAGTATGTTATGGACTAGGAGTCATAGTACCAGTAAATATATTTCCTGCAGAACCAATCTGTATGATTCAAAATTTAAAGCCCATGATATAAGAAAAGCTGTGTCTCTGCTGCACTGATATCAACTGCTTTTAAATGATCTTGCAAATAATACAGCAGAGACTTTGGTTTTTCTCATAGCATTAGCAAATACACATAGCAGGAAAGTTGTCTGAATTTAACCTTAGCATATATAAGTAGCCTGGCTAATGGCCTTTACATTCTGTTTAAACTGGCCATCCTCACTGGACTTCCTTCTAGGAAGTGCACTTATTTTAGTTTTGTTGTAACCATTTAATTATTGTTACAACATCCCAGTATTAAGCAATTGCTTTGTACCTGGAAATTCTCAAAAGGAAGCTGGAAACTGCTGGGAAGAGGACTTTTAATAGAATGACCTCAGTGTGTGATTAAATTTGAGAAGCCACTACTGTGATGTGTGAGCCATCATGCTCATTGGCCCTGGATGCAGGAAAAGTGCACATTATTGCTTGCTGAATTATTAATACTCTGCTTCATCCCAACCTCTCAGAATAGAAACCTGGTCTCTGCTGGGGTATTTTTCCTACCTACATTGCTTTGTGGTAGGTTGGGATAGACCATGTCACTTACTTAATAATTTGATAAATTATTGCCCACACTACATGTTCAGCTCAGTAGGGAATGTCCACCTTTTGCAGGCTACTATATATGTTGTTCCATACCCTGGCAGTGTATTTATTCTCTGAAAATGTGCTAAAAGAAATATTGAATATTATTATCCTATAGTAGCATTTCACAAATGTGCTTCTTGCAAAATGTGAAATTGTTATTTGCTTTTATTTATTTATTTTTTAAAAAATCCCCAACCTGTAGGGGATTCCCTGATAGGTCAGGAAAAGGTATTTTTAAAATAGGTTTATGACCAATTTGGAACCTGCTTGTAAATTGGATGAAGATTTCTGTAATTGGCAGGTTGGAATTTCCTTAAGTAACTGACTTCATTGGCAGGAAGGACCAAGAACTAGATACTGGCAGGAATTATACACATATGTGGACATTGTGTAAGTGACTTTCATGAGCTGCACTGTTCTCTATCAAAATGTTGTAATACTGATTGACAGCTCTGCTTCACTTCCCACACTAGTAGCAGGGAAGAACAAGAGATTAGAGCCTGGAAGAACATCAGCACATGTGGATGGATGTTGCATAAGTGACATTCCACAGCTCTGCTATGCGCTGCCAGAGAATTGTAGAGCTAATCGACAGTCCTACTTCATGTCCTATTGAACTGAAGGAAATAAAGTTGCCAATTGTGCTAGCGTTATATTCCGAGTTTGAGAATTTCAACTTGGATTGACTATAGCATCTCTGATCCAATCCATAGCATCACTGGGCCCATTTTTTGCTCTTTTATAGACTTGAAGACCTCAGTGTGAGGTTTAAGATAAATTTTAAAAATGGGAAAGAAGGGTAGCTTTCCCCTGATCCTTATTTAATAAGGAAGAATCTGAGCTTCTATTGATTGCCTTGCCCCTGTTCTTCCCTTGTGCATGATGAGAACTAAAGTTTGATTTGCTGCACTTTTAATGGTTATTTATAATCAGACTGGGAGGAACAAAACTACTGAGGAGATTCCAAGGAAGGCAACAGAGCTTGACATCTGACATCTTGGATTTTTTACCTAGCAGTTCTTCTCACTCTCATTTTCTCCTTTTGGGTAACAGAAGAACCATTTCCTTCTCTGTTAGGATAGATGGAGGCCAGCATATGGATTATTAATGTCATAATGGAAAAAAATAATGTACTCTTTTAGCCAAAGGCTCAGAACAGAATAGACTACAAAAAAAAATCTAGGACAACCTTATGCCCACACCTTTAAGACCTGTCCCAAATGTGAGGTGGCTACCACAAAATCGGGTTACCACAAGAAGAAGAAAAAGATCATCCGCTTAGTGTCAGTATTGGCCTTAGGGAGATGTGTATCTGTTTTCAGTCACGAGGTTGGCATTTGGCTGAGTTGTTTGGGGAAATATTTTTTTCTGTCCCTAGATCCAATCTTTGGGTAACGAAACTATGAAGTAAAGGCTTTTTTTAAAAAAATCCTTTTTTTCCTTCTTGTTTTGTTTTGTTTGCAGAAATTGAAGGGGGGGGGTGATTTTCATTGCCATTCATCCTGGGACTAGGCTAGAAGAGCCCCATGTCTGATATATTGTCAAATAACCTTTTCTCATCCTTCCACTAGAATAGTAAACAGCAGCTTTCAAAAAGGGCGAGAGGTTTTCTCGATAGCACTTTGCTGAATGAACTTAAGCTCTTATCTGCAGATTCACAAGCTGTGTTCTTTCTTCCTAGCGTAGACCTGACAGGTTCTTTTATGGCAACAAAGGAGATAACCAAGGACTGATATTTGAGGGATAAGTCATGAAATTCTGTTCTGTCAAAACTAACTTAATTTTAACTACTGAGTATGCATGCATATGTTTGAATGTGGTTTAAATAACCTGAATGGGAGGTAGGAGTTATCTTGCTTGGTTTTCACAGAAGTAGAGACAGCAAAGGCATGCTACTGATTGTGTTTGATCCTTCTGCATGAATTTCTCCCAGTTTCATTTCTGACTTCAGTAATTGCATTTTTGTGCATTTCCACCACTCCTGCTGGGGTTTTTTTTTTTTTTTGTTCAGGTTTTATATATTAGTTCCTTCTCCTTTTTGGTCTTTTGTCTGTCTGGTGCATGTCAAGTCAGTGAATAATTGCCATGCACGAGTTTGTAGCATTATTCCTAAAGCTTGTTTTTGTTTGAGACCAGTTTAGTTGGTGAGGGGGTGGGAAGTTGGTTAGTCCACTGCACTGAAATCCTAATATATAAGCAAACTTGTCCTCTATTGGCTCAGCCTCATGTTCATTGGGTGGGGGATGGGGAAGAGAAGAGTCCTGCTTCTTGCCGATCAGATCCAGGCTATGTTGGACAACCACCCCATCATGTTGACCCATTGCCATGTCCATCAAATATCTGAATAATTGTGTTAGAGCTAATGTGACCCCTTTTTATTTGCTTTAATTTGTGTTTATAAAGTACTTCCTTTCAGTTGGGTAACAAGTCTCTCACTGGCAACCATGCATGGAACTGTTGATTTGAGATTGATTTAAAAAACCAACCTGTTTTTACACATTTGAAAACATGTACATTATTATTCCTCCAGCTGTTTTGAAGCTAATGTGTCCCCTTTTTGTCCCCAAGATGGTGTGTACTATGTATATGCTGACAGTATTGTTTCATTTATGCTCAAATCTTCATTCTGTTGTTCATAGTAATATGAGGCCTTCAGTGCCAGTTCTCTTTCTGTGAATCCACTGGACTGATGAATCATCAAAAAGAACTCAAGCAAAACATTATTAGGGGTACTGTTAGCCTGTCAGCCTGAACCCGAGTCTTGTCAGCACTACCATTCTACCCATATGGTAGTAGCTGCACCTTTCTAACATGATTTTGTGATGCTAGAACCAGCACAGGAAGAAGTCCAGCATAAAACACATCCAATAGACCAGGAGTGTCAAACTCCAGGCCCGCGGGCCAGATTCGGCCTGCAGGGTGCTTAAATCTGGCTCGGGGGCCAGCCTGGAAATATCAAAGGACCGGCCCGCAGTACCTCTGCTGGCCAAAACAGGCCACGGGGGGCTGCATGCACCTCCCCCAAGCCCTTTTTGGGCCTCCAGCAGCACTCTGCCAGCCAAAAATGGGCCACACGGAGGCCACGCACGTCCCATTTTCGGCCGGCAGAGTTCTGCAGAATAATAAAAATACAATAATATAAATAGCTTTTCTGCCTGGAAAAGCAATTTACTATTAAACAATGGGGTATAAATTTAGAAATAAAAAGTTTAATGGAGTATGAAGAATAAGTAATAAATGTTTGCCAGTAATATCTGGTAGAAGAGATAGGAAAATGGTTATAGTAAAGAACTTTGGAAAGAAAGAAGAGAAGGAGAAAAATGCATCTTAAGCCTGTGTCAAACGCCCACCATGCCCACACACACACACACCCGGCCCTCCGAGGTCAAAGACAACCCTGATGAAATCAAGTTTGACACCCCTGCAGTAGACCATAGCCCTTTGAGCAAGCTTTGCTCAGCAATCTCCCTCCCAATGGGTCTTTTCTATAGATTCTCTACTCTTTAGCTATTTGCTTGACAATCAGGAGGTATGAATTGGAGAGGCTGTATTATTAAGGAGGAGAGGATTCCACATACATAAGCACTGACTTCATTTTGGAGATACAGGTTTCCCAGAGGAGATACAACACAAGCCTTTTTAAGTAAAACCTGGAATTAATTTGCCCAGAAGAAACAAAGATTTACTCTGCTCAGTTATGTTTTTTGTCCTTGTTTAAATTGGCCTGTAACGCTGGCCTTAAAGAAGAGCATCATTTATGTACCATTTCCCTAGATGAAGTGGTTCAGCTAAGCTTTAGTACATCTGAAGGTTTGCCACCAAACCAAGAGAAGAATACTATATGAGTGAATCCTGGGTGTGATTCGTCCTTGGAATGCTTTCCAAAGGCGGGGAGGATCCATTGTCCAAGTGCTCTTGTGTCAGGGTGGATCTGAACTCCTTTCCAAAAAAGAAATGATAACTAGGCTTGCATATGGCCTAGGCCTCTTTACATTTTCTCTGGGAATGCTGTTTTAGCTAGTTATAATATACAGAATAATTTTGAAAGAAAAATTGTATCTGCCATTATAACATAGATTTGGCCTGTAGACCACATTGCAATGATACTACTTAAATAAACCCATCTGGCAGAATTTTAGTGTACCTTATGGATTGGAAAATGAACTTATTTTCTAATTAACGGGATGCAGTGGAAATGGAGATTCATCTTAGTGACATGATGTAACATGCCAGACCTCTTGATGAAAATAATGCCAGTGTGACTTAAAAAGGAGGCATGTAGACATGGAAGTTAGTAAACACGTCTTGCACAGAATTTTCTTTTTCCAGAGTGATTTACTACTACTTAATAGGATGAGTGTTGATGTCCCCACTACCCATCGACTTTGAAAGCAAAAATGAATACACAAGTTGAGGCTGTGACCCTACTAGTTCTCTGTTCCTTATTTCAGTGCGGCGAGTATCTCCTCGATTTTCAATCCCTCCAAGCAACCATGAGGTGATGCCTGGAGGGAGTGTGAACCTCACATGTGTAGCAGTGGGGTCTCCAATGCCGTATGTGAAGTGGATTGTTGGAGATGTGGAATTAACAAAAGAAGATGACATGCCAATGGGCAGGAATGTTCTAGAACTGATCAATATTACACAATCAGCCAACTATACATGTGAAGCCATGTCCTCACTGGGAGTAATTCATGCAACAGCACAGATTACTGTCAAAGGTAAGAAATTCCAGATTATGTCCAAAGAAATGATGACAGATACTGTATATACAGTTGCAGCTATCTTTTCCTAGATTTTATTCAGATTTTACATTCTTATTTTTTTTTCCTTAGGGAGACTGGCCAAATAATGCTTTATATATATAATATATATTATATATAATATAAAATGTGGAATTTTACACAGAACAGATTTTGTCCCAGATACGTAACATGTCTCTTCTCATTTGGTTATCTAATTATTTTTTACTTCACGAAACAGATACCCAAACATCAGAATGGAGTACAAATCTCAAATAAACCTACAGATGTTTTCGTTTTAATTTCTCTGATGTAACTCTTCTCTTATTTGTACTTATATATTGATTGATTTATACATAGTCCTGCCATAAAATCAATATATAAAAAAATCCCAGATCACAATACTGGCCTTAGATTTTTTTATCTCGTAGTGCAGGAAGATTGTGACCTTTTCTGCAAATGCTTGGAGTTATCATGACCAGGATAAATCTAAGGCCAGTATTGTGATCTGGGATTTTTTTATATATTGATGTACTATCCCATCACGCAAATGCACCTCCCACCGATTTTTGCATCCCATAAGAATGTTGTTCTTGTAATAGTAGTGCAATGCAAGTATTATTGTCTTGGTGAACTGGCCCTGAGGGTACTCCAGCTGAAGAACCTTTTTTTCCATTTGAAAGCTGACTTGGATTCTTGTCTAAATTATGGTTATTTAACCAGCCACCAACAAGTTCTGTGAACACATCTAATAACATGATTGCTATGTTTACCCTTTCATTAAAAGCACTCCAAGTAATATGTGGTAGTGTGTAATATAAAATATATGTTTCGGTAAAATTATTTCTGCCTTTAAAGAAGAAGGTTAAGGAAATTTTGAACCTCATTTATATTTTTATGCATTCTATCAATTGCATTAATAGTATGGTGTTTTTTTTTCATATTTTCAGCTCTGCCAAAGCCCCCAACGGAGCCATTAGTGACTGAAACAACAGCCACCAGTGTTACTCTCACCTGGGACTCTGGAAATGCAGACCCAATCTCCTATTATGTCATCCAATATAAGCCGAAATCTTTGGAGGGAACGTTCCAAGAAGTGGATGGTGTGGCCACCACCCGCTATAGTATTGGTGGCCTAAGCCCCTTCTCAGAATATGAGTTCCGCATTATTGCTGTAAACAACATTGGGAGGAGCCTTCCTAGTGAACTGGTTGAGGCACGGACAGGAGAACAAGCTCCATCAAGCCCACCTCTCAAAGTGCAGGCACGGATGCTGAGTGCTAGCACTATGCTGGTCCAGTGGGAGCAACCTGAAGAGCCTAATGGACTGATTCGAGGCTACCGGGTATACTACACCACTGATCCCCATCTACCTCTCAGCATGTGGCAGAAGCACAACACTGATGACAGCCATCTCACCACTGTGGGCAGTTTGATAACTGAGACTACATATAGTATCCGTGTCTTGGCTTTCACCTCAGTAGGAGATGGACCCCCTTCTGATGTTATTCAAGTCAAGACCCAGCAGGGTGGTAAGTACTGTATTTTATATTATTATAACTTATATTAACTTATTAACATTAACCTATATTAAGTGTTTACCTCATGATTCTTGACAAATGTATCTTTTCTTTTATGTACACTGAGAGCATATGCCCCAAAGACAGATTCCTTGTGTGTCCAATCACACTTGGCCAAATAAAGAATTCTATTCTATTCTATTCTATTTTGGGTATAAGTTACCGTATTTTTCGGAGTATAGGACGCACCGGAGTATAGGACGCACCTAGATTTTAGAGGAGGAAAACAAGGAAAAAAGTATTCTGAACCAAATGGTGTAGTAATATATTATTTAATAAAATACCAGTGTAGCAGAATACTTTTTACAACCATGTATACTTTTTACAACCATGTACACTTTTTACAAACTTCAAACTTGACAGCTTTAAGACTTGTGGACTTCAACTCCCAGAATTCCTTCTCCAGTCATGCTAGCTCAGGAATGGGAGTTGAAGTCCACAAGTCTTAAAGCTGTCAAGTTTGAAGTTTGTAAAAAGTGTACATGGTTGTAAAAAGTCTTGCCAAGTTTGAAGACCCTTGCACCCCTAACCCAGGGGTCTTCAAACTTGACAGCTTTAAGACTTGTGGACTTCAACTCCAATTCCTGAGCTAGCATGACTGGAGGAGGAATTCTGGGAGTTGAAGTTCACAAGTTTGAAGACCCTTGCACCCCCTTGGCAAGTTTAAGACTTGTGGACTTCAACTCCCAGAATTCCTCCTCCAGTCATGCTAGCTAGAGTTGAAGTCCACAAGTCCTCCCGGTCTCGCAGCCAGTTCCCTCCTGAAGTTCAAGGGCTGCAACTTGAGCTGAGCAGATCTGCGGCGAAAGCGGCGGCTCCTGGTTTTCCCGGCCAAAGAGCGCTCGCTAGAGAAGAGCAGCTGAGGAAGCAGGCGAAGCGCGGCGGCAGGCAGGTGTTTTGGAAGCGCCGAGGGCAGCCCTCTCGCTTAGCCGGCAGCAGCGGGCGCAGCGAGTTCCGTCCCCATGCGCGTCCCCGGCGCTTGCTGTGGCGACGCTGTTTTCTCCGAGACCTTTGTCTCGGAGAAGGAGCAGTAGACAAAGGTCTCGGAGAAAACAGCGTCGCCACAGCAAGCGCCGGGGACGCGCGTGGGGATGGAACTCGCTGCGCCCGCTGCTGCTGGCTAAGCGAGAGGGCTGCCCTCGGCGCTTCCAAGACACCTGCCTGCCGCCACGCCTCGCCTGCTCGTACGCCCGCTCGCTCGCAAGCGGGCAGCAGTGGGGATCGAAGCGGAGCGGTGGCACCTCGAAAGGTGCTAGCTCAGGAATGGGTGGCGGGGGCAAGCAGCGGTGGTGGCGGCGGCAAGCAACAGTGGGGACGGCGGGGGCAAGCAGCGGGGGGGGCAAGCAGCGGTGGCGGAGGCAGCGGCGGGCGGCGGGGAAAACTTCCGAAGGGTGGGGGCTGGGGGGGGTTGGGGGCTGCATTCGGTGTATAGGACGCACCCACTTTTTGACCCCCTTTTTGGGAGTAAAAAGGTGCGTCCTATACTCCGAAAAATACGGTAGCTTTCCCCCCAATCTGATCACCCCTCAGGTGAGTTGAGATTGCATGATACAAAATACTGGGAGTTGCAGTTTCAACACTTTCAGGGAGGAATAGATTGGAAAAAGCAAGAATTAAAATTGTCCCTTCCGTGTCTTAGTTTGATCTGACTCTTTCAGACATCTGAGGCAAAGTTCATGATCATAGTATGGTTCAGACAAGGGGTTTGTTCATTGAGGAGCAAGCTTGTGCTTCTTAATTAAGATTGAGGAGAATATGATCTTTTTCAGATTATAAATACCATGTTGTTTTATCATCATTTTATTTTTGTCAAGAATGGACATCTGCTTAGCTAACAAGGTTAAAAAGAAAGCTGTTGAACTTGGAATCTAAAAGAAAGGGAAGGTACTGAACAGAGTTATGAAAATGCTGTAAAGGTTTACATTAGTGATAAGACTAGTGTCGACTAAAGCTCCTCAGATTTACCTCCACTGACTCATACTTCATTGGTCCTAGTTCCAGCCCAACCAGCAGACTTCCAAGCTGAGGCTGAGTCAGACACACGGATCATGTTGACTTGGCTGCCAGCCTCTCAAGAGCGCATCACCAAGTATGAGCTGATATACTGGGAGGGAATAAATGGGATGCAGGTAAGAAATAATAATAATTGATTGCTATACTGTAGTTTCCTATGGAAGTGAGGCAGGTTTTTCCATACTGCCAGTTAGATTCTTGTCGAAAATATAAGTAGATACAGAAGATTGTTGTTGAAAACAGCTTCTAAAAAACAAGATATCATGTAGTTGTAAACCTTTGTACATATTTCTGTGTGAGAAGGAGAATCAAGAACTCCTGCGATCACTTGGATTCCTGGCATAATTACTGAAAGCATTCCCTTTGTCATGAATGCATAGATGAAGCTTCAAAGGTTGTCCATCTAGTCCTTATGATGTTTAGCCATGATTTGGAAGTGAATAATATTAGTCTAGTATTAGACTAAAGCTCTATATTCTCTGTGCCTTAAAATTACTGGAATTCTGTAATACTGGATTTTGTTGTATGAATTATACAAATGAAAACAAAGCTGCATGTGCCTGTTAGTTTCTGCTGCTGATGGGATAAAGTGCTGAAGCCCAGCGGATATATTCATTAGAAATTCTATTAAGTACCTTTCTGACTGAATTTTCAGTAGGCATAACTCTTATCTTTCATATCTTATCTTCACAATTTTATACATTAACACATAGAGGCAATGAAATACTCTGGTTGCTGACTTGTTTGTGACCAACATTAACTTCTGTGACTTTTCAATGATTATACAGGTAGTCCTCGACTTACGACCACAATTGAGTCCCAAATTTCTGTTGCTAAATGAAGCATGTGTTAAGTGAGTTTTGCCCCATTTTACAACCTTCCTTGCCACCGTTGTTAAATGAATCACTGTAGTGTTGACAACACAGTTGTTAAGTGTATCTGGCTTCTTCATTGACTTTGCTTGTCAGAAGGTCATAAAAGGGGATCACATGACCCCAGGACACTGCAAATGTCATAAATATAAGTCAGTTGCCAAGCATCTGAATTTTCACCATGTGAAAATGCTGCAATGGTCATAAGTGTGAAAAATGGTCATAAGTCACTTTTTTCAGTGCCGTTGTAACTTTGAACGGTCACTAAATGAACTGTTGTAAGTTAAGGACTACCTGTACAAAATTGTGGAATGCACAATACTATCTAAGACCCCTTCTGGACACTACACCCAAGAGAGTAGTGTGTCTATATGTGTTTGATATAAAGTTTCTATATTACGATTGCTCAAACTCTGATTTAAAAGCTACTTAACATAACAAAATGCTGGGAGGGAAAATTCATTCTTTTTGCTTTCCTGACATTTTTACATTGACATGTTGCAGAATGCTGTGGTTGCATTTCTGATAGCTATTTTGTTTCTGAAGAGCACAAGACTGTGCTTTGTTAGTGTCCTCAATTTGAAGATGATGATTTTCCTACTATTATGCAAATTCAGTAACTTGGGTTCGGTAACTTGGGTTGTATCATTGACTTGATTAATCTGCAAATATTGATGGGCAAATGATTTAAGAACAAAAAAAGCATTAAAGGTTGGCTTTCCTTATTTCCCCTCCAAATAAAAAGAAAATTATTCTTACCTTTTCCAGCATAAGGTGGAATTTGACCAGACTTCATCTTATGCAGTTGAAGGGCTCAAGCCAGACACACTCTACAAATTTCAACTAGGAGCCCGGTCTGAACAGGGACTAGGAGTCCTTACTCCAATTTTGGAAGCTCGGACAGCACAGTCCAGTAAGTGTCTCTGTATGGCTATGGGAATGTAAGCAAGGGGGCGGGGAAATGCTGTTGCCACTGTGTGAGTTAATGGGGGGTTAGAACCATTGTCTAGAGAAATGAGGAATGACAAGCCAGCTATAGTTCTGAAGCAGGAGCCCATTTGGCCAGGGTAAGTCTTGTTTCTCTTTCAGATCATGCCCTTTCAACAGGTAGACTCACAGATTGACAGGGGAAAGCAAATAGACAAGATGTATTCCCTGTCTCTCTGTGAATTTTACTGCATCCTTTCCCACCCTCCATTCGGTTGCAAACAAGATACTCAATCTCTGAACCTTGTGCATGCATATCCCTGCTCTGCATGTGCTCGTATCTCTTTGAGAAACGCCCTTGCTCATATCCATACATCCCAGGACATCCAGCTGTCTATGTGCTGTACACATTATGTTATTGCCATTGCAAATTTCTATGAATTCACTTGGAAAAAAGCAATTCCAATCTCTATAAGAAGAGAAAACCATTAACACATTCTGCAGAGAATGAATGCTGAATTAAGTAGTGTGGTATGCCGTGTTGCATGTTCATACCATATACTATACCAGGCAACAGTAAAATTAATCAGATGGCCGGATGAAAAGATGACTGACACTGGATTGCTTTTTATTCTCTTCTCAGCCCATGTGCTGGTGAAGTATAAGCTCAGTTCACTTATTGGCAGCTCAGAATGTAGCACGTAAGCAGATTAAGGCTATCAAAAAGCTCTGAGATAAGCTTGTTTTCACTGGTGATTTGAGGGCTTGCTTTTATGAAAACATTCAGGGTGGAAGTGAGACATTTCTGTTTGTGCCATCTGTCAAGACTTTAGTGACTCCATGGGGCAACAAATGAAGGCAATAACAGCAGAGCTTTCTATGTGCAGCCAATACTTTCCCAAGTAGAATCAGCTGAGGGTGGAACTGCTCCACTTGTGATTAAAATTACCTTTCATTTTCTCATTAGCAGCATATCACTTATAAGGACTCCAGCAGCCCTGTTTGTGGAATCGTAGTGTCAAACCAATGAAGTGCCAAACCAATAAATTAGATCAAATGATACCCAAATGTAGATATTAAAATATGAGATATTGGAGAACATATTGGATGGGGATATTTATAGAACTGGTAGCAGCTACTGAAGAAATACATGAATGGATAGGGAGCAATTGGGTACTTTCCCAATCATCGTACTTAAACAAAAAGGACAGATCTCGGAAACAAAAAGATAATACAGATGTGAAATATGATAGATGTGAATTGTGATGCAAGGCTGTGTAAATGAGCAATATATGATGCCTCTGCAGTTAGAGTGAAATATTTTGTTTTGTTAAGCACATTTGCATTTTGAGAGAGTAGAGTATGATAGGTGCTATCACAAAAACATATAATGGGGTAGTCCGTTCTTTAAATAGCTGCTGTGATTGCTCCAGCTTTATCAAATAATTTAAATCAAAATATGCAGCCACTCCTTTGAACTTACAGCTTCCCCAATTTAGGATCTACTTCCCCCCACACTTTCTGTTAACCCACACTTCTATCACACGTACCACACTTGAACCATTCGTGTGATTCCCTCCTTCATAGAATATCTCCAGATAATTTATACTCTCTGCTACATACAGTAACATATGTATTTAAAAACTCACATGCATATTTATAAACAGACCTTCCTTACTCTATCTACACAGTGTTGCCTCGCATTCTCTCTTATTGTCTGTAGACTCCTGACTTGGTTTTTCAAACCTATCAAAACACCATTCTTATCCTGGTGTCCTGGTGATTTCGTGAATTCTTCCCTAGAACCTTCAACGTCCCCTTTTGGCTGCCTTGCTACATGTGGCAGAGAGATTCGTCTCTTTCTTCAGATCCACTAGAGTCAATATCAGAATGAAGCACTGCCTGTTATTTCGTGTTATATTACCTTCCTAACACTGTTTCTGAGTTGGTGTTGGGCATAGAAACATTCTAGGGAATAAAAAGTGATTAGGCGTCTCAAGACTCTTTCATTTAAAAACACTTCCATCCACTTGCAAATTAAAATACATCCAGAATTAGCAGCAAAAAGAAATGTGTGTGACTCCCCGAGGAGCTATTTTGCCTACCCTGTAATAAGGATAATCCTGATAGTGTGTTATAAGCAGTTGTAGATCCTAGTCTGCAGCTAAAGATTGCATGTTAACCCGGCATTCAAGATAGAAATAGGGAAGAAGTCCCTGAACTTAGTTGATAGGTCTCTGATATTAATTTTTCTGGATAATGTTTATATCTCTGTGCCAAATCAGGATGTAGGATGGACAACTGCTGAAAACCAGTAGTAAGATATTTCATCATTTTGAGGCAAGAAAAGTCACAGGACTATAGTGTCAGTCATAAAATAGATTTAAAACAGCTTTAAAAATAAAATAATGAAAAATATATTTACCCGATCCACACCCATTATATGACATTCTGCATCATTAACTCATCCACAGCACTTCTTGTTCTCCCTTATTTCTAGTCATTAAGGATTTCCCAGTCCTGCTCTATATTGCAAGTCCAAGTGTGTAAGATTTCTGTAATGATTAAATTATAAGGAAATCATTTCAGATATTCTAGTCAGTCTACACATTCACTTTAATCACGTTTAATATTACTTCAGTGTCTATAGTCATCGACAGCAAACTGGGATTATATTAAAATGACATATGTGCAGTAATGTCATGATGAGGGCTGTTATTTGCACTTGTATCCCAACATCTGATACAAGAACTTAAGTTGTGGTTTTTGCATAATAGTGCACATTATTTTACACACATACACATACATGTACCAGATGTTTAAGCCAGTGGCCCATCAACCACTGTAAAGCACTCACTATAGAGGGTCCTTCGGAATAGAGAACTGGTAGCGGAAGTAGATGTTTTATTCTTCTTCCAGTAGCTGATCCATGGGATTCAAGGTTATAAGTAAAGATTTGAATAATTCAACTATCAGGAATCTGGCAGGAGAAAACCAATGTAATATGACAAGAAAGATTATACACTTAAAACTAGACGGTCATTTTGAGGAACTGGCATTACAAGCCTGTACACCAACTTCAGATCAAGCCTGGATCAAATGGAAAGCTAAAAGAAAATATCTAGAACTTAGATAAATGTAATTATTACAAAGAAAACTACTTGCCAAACATTCTCTTAATTCTGGGTGTAGTTATGTTGCCCTTGTACAAAGTGATACTGCTTCCAGCGTTATGAGAATGATCTATTCGTTCAATCCTTTAAAAATACATTGGAATTACATTATTAAAGACCTGGTATTCATCATATCAGCATGAATTGCTGGCCTTTGTACATTGCAAGGAAAATTTAATCAAGACACTGCAAATGTGATCATGTTGTCTGTATGAACATGGTGAATGTTGTGACATTGACTGTGCATAATATCTAGATACATGTTGGTATATATTTTTATCTCATTCAGGTTTTTTTATGCTTCCATTATTTAATTTTATTTTAACCTCTTCTAATGTTAATTTGCTGTTTGTGTATTGGCACTCTCACAGATGAGATTCTTACCCAGCCATTAGCTATCAGCAGTCAAAAGTAAATTTGTGCCTCACATGGTTCACTTACTGTACTTTATTAAACATCTTTCATTTCTCCTTTTTCTAATTGCCATGAGTTTTGTCAAGTAGCATCAAAAAAAAATTTTATCTCAATGAATCTCAATTTCCAAAATGTTTATGAGTCAAGTGTGGAAGGAACTGCTTAGCTGTTTGTACTCAGGGAACCTACATGTTTACTACCTGTTTCTTGGTACCTCATGTTTCTTTCTCTTTAGCTTTGACTTTTGCAATCTTGACTTTCTTCCTTTACTAGCCGAATTTCTAGGTAAATTGAGCTTGCAAGTCTGCTTTATCATTTTAAAATAATTTTATTTAACATGCATAACAAAAGAAACATCAAAAGGAAAATATCATAAATTGGAATCCCAGGACATCAAACAAAACGGCCAACTGTGAACACAGATAGTGAAATAAATGTTTCTCCATTTTACAGTGGGAAAATACATATAGCAGAGAGTATCATTTGATCACATTCATGATTATGGAGGATTCTTCTTTTTTTCTTCTTTTTGTTATATAAACAATAAGTAGTAGAATGTTTCAAAATGATTAGGAAAAAGTGCTTGCAAATTTCACACACACAGCAGCTATTCCTTATTTGTGTGTATGTATGTATGTTTTCAATAAATAATAGGTGCACAACTTTATTTAGGATTCCATGTGAGTCTGAATAAAAGATGATATTGCTTTCAGGAGCCCACTCTTTAAAGTTAATATAATTCTTAAAGAAGTGGCACCCTTTTTTAGTTTAAATATCATCCTTAAAAATCCAAGCCATTTTAATGGAGAGCAGAGAAATGCTATGCTTGTGTGGGACCTATAACCTCCCCAATCATTTTTGAAGCATTGTTGTACAGCTCTAATAGCAATAAATATGTTCCAGAAAGCATAAGCTATATCTGCAATTATTTTTCATCTAATGAAACAGGATTGTCATGGTACCATAGGTCTAGTGACAAGATCCCATATTTTTGCAAGGTTTGTTAAAAAAAATTCTGGCACCCACAAGTAAATAATTAGGAACAATGCACCTCTATGGGAATCAGTGCACAGGCCAAGCTGTAAATTCAGCTTGTATTGATGTTCAGCATTTTTTTTAAAGAAAAAAGAAAAGAAAATATACTCAATTTGTTCTTGTTTCCAGAAAGCTTCTACTGCTGGATATTCCTAGCATATCCACATATATGTGTCAGTATCATACCTCACTGGTAGACTGGTGAAGATATATTGTAGATAGCAGCCATTTTGAGAGGACTGGGGTATCAGAAATGAATCATTTTTGATGGAGTTGCACTTTGATGTTTCAAACATTGATTTAAGACATTTCATCTCATATTGCTTCCTATAGTTCCTCAGTTTTCTATAAATCTCTTTTATACTTCTTAACTCTCAAATATAGTAGTATGTTTTCAATAAAGCTATGAAGTTAATCAGCTTTTGCTTATAATTAATACTAGAAGTTCAAAGGAGGTGAGTTTCATTATCTTTACCTGCCCTCTGATCATCAAAATTAGCATAACCTACCATGATTTGGGCAATATCCACACTATAAAATGGCATCTAAACCATTTGCTATTTGTCTGCTGTGTCGTGTCTTTGATACCCACACACTGCTTAATCTTTTAATATGAATATTTTGGACCTTTTTGTGAGATTCCTAAGAGAATTTTATGATCATTTACTGTGTAATTTTAATTACTTTTTTACAGTAGCAATAACAATAGTGGACCTAACATAACCAGTTAATAAACAAAAACAATCAATCATAAAAGCTTTCCCATAATCTGATCTGGTTGAGAAGAGAATGATTGAATAGCCACTGTTTTACATCTAACTTCTATTTCACACTTACACATTTACAATCTGGCAACAGAGAAATTATTTCAGATAGTTGACATTTAAACAGGCAGCAGTACTTGTAGTAAAAGTTTTTAAATGTCTTTATTGTTTTCTTAGTTTGACTACCTGATGAAGCTTAGCCATTCTTCCATGAGATCCAGTATTTTCTTTTTTTCCAATTGTCTGAGCTCGTCCCCTGGATCTTTTTTCCCATAGAATAGAATAGAATAGAATAGAATAGAATAGAATAGAATAGAATAGAATAGAATAGAATAGAATAGAATAGAATAGAATAACAGACTTGGAAGGAACCTTAGAGGTCTTCTAGTCCAACATTCTGCTTAGGCAGGAAACCCTACACAACTTCAGACAAATGGTTATCTAATATCTTCTTTAAAACTTCCAGTGTTGGAGCATTCACAACTTCTGGAGGCAAGTTGTTCCACTGATTAATTGTTCTAACTGTCAGGAAATTTCTCCTTAGTTCTAAGTTGCTTCTCCTTGATTAATTTCTACCCATTGCTTCTTGTTCTACCCTCAGGTGCTTTGGAGAATAGTTTGACTCAGAGGTGGGCGTCACATATTGTAACAACCGGTTCGCCCAGCACCGGAAATGTAAGCACATGCATGCAGTGTCATAAACACTGGGATTCGCTCACGCGCGCCGTCCCCACATATGTGCAGCGTCAAAACACACAGCGATATAGGACAGGATTGTGCTCGGGCAGGTGGGCGGGCCCACCGCAGGTCACAACTACCAGTTCACCCAAACCTGTCCGAACCACCAGCAGCCCACCACGGGTTTGACTCCCTCTTCTTTGTGGCAACCCCTGAGATATCGGAACACTGCTATCATGTCACCCCTAGTCCTTCTTTGCATAAGACTAGACATATCCAGTTCGAGCAACCGTTCTTTATATGTTTTATCTTCAAGTCCCCTAATCATCTTTGTTGCTCTCTTTCGAGAGTCTCATATCTTTTTTACATCGTGGCAACCAAAATTGGATGCAGTATTCCAAGTGTGGCCTTACCAAGGTATTATAAAGTGGTATTAACACTTTATGTGATCTTGATTCTATCCCTATGTTTATGCAGCCTAGAATTGTGGCTTTTTTGGCAGCTGCAGCACACTGCTGGTTCATATTTAAGTGATTGTCCACTAGGACTCCAAGATCCCTCTCATTGTTACCACTATTGAGCAAGATACCACATATACTGTACCTGTGCATTTTGTTTTTCTTGCCTAAATGTAGGACCTTACATTTTTCACCATTGAATTGCATTTTGTTGGATAGCGCCCAATGTGCAAGTCTGTCAGGATCCTTCTGTATCTTAAGCCTATTGTCAATCTATTGACACCTATCTTCCGGAGTGCTGGCTATTCTTGCTAGCTTGGTGTCGTCTGCCAATTTGATGAGTTCCCTATCTATCCCCTCATCCAAATCATTGATGGATATGTTGAAGAGTACTGGGCCTAAAACAGAGCCCTGGGGTACCCCATTGCATACCTCCCTCCATGTAGATGCAGTTCCATTGAGGACTACACGTTGAGTGTGGTTGGTCAGCCAGTTACAGATCCATCTGGTGGTGATGCTGTCTAACCCACATTTTTTCTATTTTATCAAGTAGTATGTTATGGTCTACTTTGTCAAATGCCTTATTGAAGTCCAAGTAAATTAAATCAACAGCATTCCTTTGGTCCACTAGTTTTGTCACTTTGTCAAAGAATGCAATAAGATTAGTCCAGCATGATCTGTTTTTGACAAACCCATGTTGGCTTTTGGATATTACTTTGTTTGCTTCTAGGTGTTCGCTGATTCGTTGCTTGATTATCTTTTTCAAAATCTTCCCTAGTATTGAGGTCAGGCCAGGGGTGAAATCCTCCCGGTTCGCTCTTACCTGTCGGTCGCCGCAGAGCCAAAGAAGCTGGTGGCGTTTGCGGTGCGTGGCTTCCCCCGCCCGCCTGGACGCCGCCATTGGCGTTCTTTTGCCCTCTGCGCATGCGCAAAGCGCTCTGCATGCGCAGAGGGCAAAAGAACGCCAATGGCAGCGTCCAGGTGGGTGGGGAAAGCAGCGGGGGAAGCGCCGCGAACGCCACCAGCTTCTTCGGCTTTGCGACGACCGACAGATAAGAGCGAACCGGGAGGATTTCACCCCTGGGTCAGGCTGATAGGTCGATAGTTTCTTGGATCTATTTTTTTCCTTTTTTGAAGATGGGAACTATACCAGCTCTTTTCCAGTCCTCTGGCAGTTCCCTGGTGCTCCAGAATCTTTGAAAGATATAGTTCAGTGGTTCTGAGATCTCATCTGCCAGTTCCTTCAGAACCTTGGGGTGTGATCCATCTGGACCTGGTTATTTGAACTCGTCCAGGGTAGACAAGTGCTCACTTACCATTTTCTTCCCTATTTTAACTAGTGTTCCTAATCTGTTTTTTGTGGTGCTGTTTTTGATAGGTTGGACTGTTTTTTCCCTTTGTGGACTGTTTGGACTGTTTTTTCCCTTTGTGCAAAAAACGAGTTAAGTAGTTCTGCTTTCTCCCTGTTACTTGTCACCTTCTTGCCACTTTCTCCCAGCAATGGACCAATTGTTTCCTTGACTTTTTTCTTGTTTTTAACATGTTGGAAGAAGCTTTTTTTGTTATTTCTTTACTTTTGTCGCAAGCCTTTGTTCGTTGTGAGCCTTAGCTTTCCTCACTTCATCTTTGCAGGCTTGAGCTATATTAAGAGTTTGTGTATTGTTCAGTATTGTTTGTTAATGTTGTGACTAGATCAGAAATTTTACACTCAAGTGATGTTATTGTTTTAAAATATTCCGTTGTCAGTTCTTTGAAGAATTGTTTAGATTCTTCTGCCATTTCTTTAAATATTGCCTTGCTGGTTTCTATCTCTCCTTTCACTACTTTTGCTTAGATGCCATTCATATACCTTTAGCATCCTCAGATAATTAAAGTGTAGCTTTAAGTTTAATTTTCACATAATTCTTACGTTTTTTCCTAATAACTGTCTTGATCTGCCTTTCCTCCAGTTTAGTATATTAAACATTCCTGTTCTGATGTTTGCTAGTTTATTTTTGTTCTGCTTACCAAATAAAAAAAAGATATTTTAAGTTTCCTTCACTACTTAGTGATATTTTCATCCTGAAAATTATATTTTTATCTCTTTAAAAACTTTCTTCGTGGCCTTTATAATTCTTGTTTCAACTCCTACTCAGGAATTTAAAAGCTATGGCGCTATATATTAGATTCAGTAGACCCTGTATTCTAGGGTTATGTTCTAAGCAGTTTAAGCAAAAAATATCCATGCAAACTTGATCAAATACCACTCCTCAGAAAGAATATCACTAAATTATTTAAAGGTGACACATTATTCTTAGTTGGTTTGTTACCTTTTTTAGATCTCACATTCTTTCTTGGCGATTTCTTCTCTTCTATTCTTTTCTAAATATTTTCTAAGACCTATGATTTCCAATTTTCTTTCCTATATCCTATCCTATGGTAACCACAACTGGTGATCCTGTGAATGGCACACATAGACCTAATTCCTATGCATATATATTTTTAAATAAAAAGAAATACAAACTTTGTTCTGCATTAGGAGAATTTCTGTTGGTTGGGTAAGATCTCACTGTGCTTGGTATGTTTTGTCCAACCATTTCCCTACATCTTCCCACTTCATTTATTTATACATAGCCCCTTCTGCCCCACCCCAAGAGGTCACATGTGTAAGCATCAGCTCTACTACCATCCGGGTAAGTTGGGTACCACCACCGGCTCAGAGCCGCAATGGAGTCATCACGCAATATTCCATCGCATACCAGGCAGTGGAAGGAGAGGACAACACCAAGCATGTGGTTGAGGGCATTGGACATGAGCACTCCAGCTGGGAGATCAGCAACTTGGAGAAATGGACAGAGTACAAAATGTGGGTGAGGGCTCACACAGATGTTGGTCCTGGACCCGAGAGCATCCCTGTCTCTGTTCGCACTGATGAAGACGGTAGGTTTTGACACATGGTCAAAGGTAACAGGGACTCTGTTGATTATTACAAGTTTGTTTCTTAGGGACGCACTGTGGATCTTACTCTACAATATATAAACAACAATGTGCTCAATTTTTTAAAAAATAGGGCAGCTCCTTTATAATCATATTCAGTTAGAATGTGAGTCACAGTCAATCAATAAGTAATAAGAGTCTTATCCATGTAAGGTTCATAGATAAGCCTAAGACATAGGCTGCTGCCTATATAGATCTGCTTCTTAACTCTCTATCAGGGACACATTGAAGCAAAACATTGTATTGCATTAGGTAGACAAGTCTGTTAGGTCTCAACTTAAGTTTCCTGTCTGGAGATTGACAGTACTCAGAGTGACTGGCACTTGTTATGTTACATTCTGGCCTCAAAACACTGGAGAGGCCATAAGTAAACCTAGGAGGAAGAGAGCCACTCTTAAACTGAGAGCAGGCATTCTTTGGTTTTACTGCCTCTGCTGTATTACTCCTAGCATTGCTGAAATTCTAGGAAGTGATGCATAGCTATGTTCAGGGACTGTTTTCCAGGAAAAGAAACACGCCTGCGGGTTCTGCTGCTTGATTTGTTTGCTTTAGTTCTCATTTAGCAAAGCCTTAGCTAGAGGGAAGCTACTACTCTAGAAATGTCTTAGCAAACTTGAAACATTAGTCTGAGGGCTGCATAGTTGGGTCTCCCAGGTAGGCTTTGTCAGGCGTGATTTTGAAAGCTTCCAATAATACTGAAGTTTCATAAATAGCAGGTAAGGTGGATGAAATCCTTTTTTGTATCTTGCAATGTATTTGTTAGTTAATACACTCTTTTTATAATTGGAGTGACATGTACTAACCCAACATAAGTCAATCCCTGGGTAGTTTCCATTAGCATAAGGCTCTGTAGGTAAGATTCATGGTAGCTGGGCCCTGCAGAGCTGTCACAAGCAATATTCAAGGCATAACCGATTCTAATAAGAAAAGGGATCAATTTGTTAAGACACTGTTACATTTACTTTCCACTTGCTTTTTGGAAAGCCTGAAGAACATACATCATTCCCCATTCTGTCCTCCTTTCCTTTGCTAAATCATTATTTCCCTTGATGCTCCTCTTCAAGTAACTACCGTATTTTTCAGAGTATAAGACGCACCTTTTTACCCTCAAGAAGAGGGTGAAAATTTGAGTGCGTCCTATACACCGAATGTAGCCCCACCCAGCCACCCCACCCTTTGGCCTCTACCTCCCAACAATTTACCTCTTTGCAGCAAACAGCAGCAGAGCCTGATTTGCACAAGAAACTAATTAGCAGCCTCCCGACTTACACCTGACTGAGGCTTGCAAGCCACGTGGTAAAATGAAACTAACTACGGTGGCTGTAATGAGACAAATTGCTGGGAGATAAACTGCTGGCAATGTTAGACTGCTGAAATTGAAAGGAGGTAATCTGTAGCTGCTGTGGCTTAGCGGTAGAGCTCTTGCCTCACAATCAGGAGGTTGTGAGTTCTATCCTAGGTAGAGGCAGATTCTGTTAATATGTTATTTTGTTAAATGTTTGTAGAGTGTTCAAATTATTAGATTTATTTTTTAAAGACTGCTTTATTATTATTCTAGACAAGTTAACAAAATGAAGAAGCTTTTTAGAATAAATGCTTGCTCTGAAGAGACACAGTGCTATTGTATCTTCTTTTAAATAGCAGAAAATACTTCCAGAAAGCCACATCAATTTTAAAGATCTGTAAAAGTATAATCTGAAATGTCCTGTTTTAGTATTAAGTATTAGTATTAAAATAAGGCAGCTGAGTTAAACCCTGACTTAGTCATGTTTGGAGTAGATCTATTTAAATAATTGGGAGGAGTTAGTGTGATTACATTTAAGAAAACTTTCTGGGATTAATATACTGCCATAATGTACATTTCTCCAATTCTTTGCTATTTCTATGGGTCAGGCACACATGCACAGAAATACACAGCAAACAGTGTATATCATCTGTAGTGTTTGCTGTTTGGCAAATTGCTGGGAGGCAGAGGCCTAACCTTGTTTTCATCCCCCAAAACTAAGGTGCGTCTTATACTCCGAAAAATACGGTATTTACAATTAGGAGTGAGCTCTATGGAAAATAATGTGTTGCCTAAAGCTGAGCAACTGTCAGCCAACCATATCTTTTTTCTGGAACCATTCTTGCAGATTTCACCCACTTCCCAGTCTCCAATTAACCTCTTCTTGTACTGACAATTGAGGCACTGTGTGCTTTTGGATGCCCTGGATTGCTTTTGCAAAAGTTGAATGCTGTTTTGGCTTTCCAAGCAAAGGCTGAATAGCAGTATGGCAAGGGGGACTCCAAAATGAATACATTGCCCCATTCATATGCAGAAGGAGAAGCTTCTTTGAGAGAGCATTCCTCCATCCCTTCCCTCTGTCCTCTTTTTTTAATTTGCATTGATATTTTTGTCTCTCGGTGTAAGAACCCAGAATAATAAGAATGCAATTTTGCCAAATAGTAAATAGGTTGCACACTGCCCTATGAGAAAGTACCTCCTTGTAAGAAAATTGAAATTTTTCAGGCAACTGCCATTTTTCACTTTTTATTAAAAAGCACTCTGTAACCTGGAAGCATAAGCAAGCATCTCAATCTTCAGAACAGCCTTTTGCTGTAGCAGTGGAGCAACTGACCGTAAGCCATTGTTCTAAATGCTTCTTTCCTCTTTAATAAATCTGCTTCTGTTCTCTGCTCACTCTTTAATGCAAAGAGAGGGTGGGGAGGGGAATCCTTAGTTTTCTGAGGAAAGCTTTGCATCTTCTTATAATAACAGGATATCTTAGACCATTGAAGATGCTGTACATGTATGCCATACACTGTTAATCTTTGAAATCTGACATGTCTATATATACCAGGGGCGGGTTCCTCTTACCTGGCTACTGGTGCGCTGCGCGTGCATCATCACATTTCAGGCGCACGCTCGCTACATGCACGCGTCTCCTTGCGTGATTTTGCTTCCGTGCATGCGCAGGAAGCAAAAAAATTACCAAAATCTCACGAGGGGACTCGCGTGCGCGATTTCGGCAATTTTTTGCTTCTGCGCAAAAGCAAAAAATCACCGAAATCTCGCACGCGAGCGGCCCCTCGCAAGATTTTGCTTCCGCGCATGCGCAGGAAGCAAAAAAAAGGCCAAAAATTTGGAAAAAAAGATGGTGCCGCGCGGCAGACCGGCAAAGACGGCATCGGAATCATCGCGTGAAAATTGCGCAATCAGCGGGACCCTACCGGAATGGCGCACTGGACCGCACCGGTAGGAACCCACCACTGATATATACAGACATGCATGTACAGAAATACTTGCTCCTGAGAAAACTGTTTGAAGAGTGGGCATTAGAGAAAGCAATCGCAATTAAGGTACTAGTGTTAGATGCAACATGATTATTTCTCTCTAACTAACTTTTCCTATGTACATTGCAGTGCCCAGTGCTCCCCCACGGAAAATGGAGGTAGAGTCAGTGAACTCAACAGCAATTCGTGTTTCCTGGAAATCACCTATCTCCAACAAACAGCATGGCCAAATTCGAGGTTACCAAGTCACCTATGTAAAAATGGAGAACAATGAACCAGTTGGACCACATGTCATCAAAGATGTCATGGTAGCGGAATCCCAGGTATAGCCCGCTGTTGATGAATATGCATACTTTGCAGAATTACCTGCATGTCAGTTATTATTATTATTATTTTGGTTCATAGGGCTGGTTAAAATTCTAACACAGATGGGAAATCTATGATCCCAAATGGTGTTGAACTGATCCCCTTTGAATTAATCCACAGAGTCATTGTTCATGGATAATGGAAGCTACAGTCCAATTACATCTAGAGGGCCACAGGTTCATTATGTTTACTTTAAATAAATAAATTTAGAATTTAAGGCCAACTGCACAGTACGTGGTATAGAACACCATGTAACTAGAGATTGCAAGTATAAACTCATATAATGAAATTCAAGTAATGATTGAAAGGAGAGGATTAATCTAAAGAAATCAATTTGTTGGAATAGGTTTAAGGAAAATACAACTAAATGGGCTTTTTGAATAACACATCCAAAAGGTTAAGTGTTATTAAATGTTGCTAATTTTGCTAAAAATGGATTAAATGAGTTTCAGAATTGCCTTCTAACGTTAATTAAGCCATCCTAAATGGAAAGTCTGGGATTCTTCAGTAGTATGCTGGAAATAAATTTATGCTTTATTGATGGTTCTGTATTTTACTACAAGTGTTAATAAGGTTTTGTTATATTTGATTGACATGACTTGTCAAATCAAAGAACTTTCTGAAATGAAAGCAGTAAGGAAAGGGTTGACTAGAATAAAATAGTTTTTGAGAAATCTAAGGTCCTTCTTAATGTAATCCAGGGAGCAAGATAATATAAGCATTGCCTATCATCTCTTTGGAGCTCAGTATCTTGTCAGGAGTTGCTTAGTGTAAGTAGTATACTCATAATGTCACTGAAATAAAGAAGAAACTAAGTCTTAGTTTTGAACTATTTGTTGTAGTTTTTCTACTTACTAAGACAGAATACCTTTTGGATTCAGGAGGGATGGCAGGGGGGAGAGGATTCATGCTGGGGGGAAAATCTGTAGTTCCTGAGGTTTCTACAGTTGCAAGCTTGGGGTGATCAATTGTGAACTAGATTTTTTAATGGCACCCAGTAGAATTACAAGACAAGTGCACAGACTAATTGATTTGCTTCCTAAGTATAGTTGAATTATTTATCTCTCTCTCAACAGGGAGCAAAGCACAGCAAACAATAAGAAAATAAAATAAATCACGCACACCTTTCATACACTAGAAAATAAAGCCCAGCCTAAGAATGAAGGAGAAATAAAATAAGAACCTATTAGCACAGGAATATATTTCTTGGATTAGATCATCAGAATTTCTATGAATCTTTTCAAAATTTTCATATTTGGGAAGATACACAGTGATTTTGAGAAAGTTGTCTCTTTAGATGGTAAAATTCATCAGTTTGCTATCTTTCTTTAGGGCTAAAGATTTGCTCTTTAATAAGCTATATGGTTAATCTCCTATAGATGAAATAATTTAATTAAACCCATTGAACCACCACATTTTGTATAAGAAAGTAAAAGAGTCTATGCAGAAGGAGTCACAGTAGAACAGATATCTTTAACTTTGATGTAAAACACAGATAGATAGATAGATAGATAGATAGATAGATAGATAGATAGATAGATAGATAGATAGATATAGAGTATGTATGTATGTATGTATGCATGCATGCATGCATGCATGCATGTATGTATGTATGAAATCCATTCATCACGAAATATCCAGAACCGTAAAACCTACAAACCTGAAATTCGGCACGTATGTTCCTCTTGGCTTCTAGGTGCTCGCTAAGGAAGGATTTTTTGAAATGACCATCAGATCATTAGTAATTCTTAACAGTAATTAACACGCTCTGATGCTAAGGAGTTAGACATTCTACTCCCCCTCCCCAGCTGAAAAAATTCTGTTCCAACTGCCAGTGGGTGTGGCCAGTGCATGACTCATCCGGCCTGCAGGCTGGGAGTTTAGACATTCTACTCTCCCTCCCCACCTGAAAGGGAGAGAAGGGGATAAGATAGGAGAGGCTTCTGTGGGGCAAGCCTGAGAGAGAGAAGGGAAGATGAGAGGAGAGACATCTGTGGGGCAAGCCTGAGGGAGAGAAGGGGAGAGGAGAGAATACTCATTAATGTTCAAGCTTTAACTGTCAATTTATCAAGCCCGATCACATAGTTTCATAGCTGTATATATACCTATCCTTCAACAAATGGAGATGCAGTATAATAGTCTAAGACCATGCCTTGCAAAGCTTTCTATTTGTCTTATTTGCCAGATGAGATTTGTATTAATTCTCTGCTAGAAAGAGGCTTCATTCTTACTGTTTGCACATATTTGTTGGGATATTTTTCAATTGGTCTCGAGTCATTGTTTCTTGTAGAAACATAAGCGCTAAACTGGGGATACATTTAAACAGCAAGGGATTCCTAGCAAATTAATAAGTCAACTACGTGTGCAGGCTAATTCTGGATCTCATCCAAGGAATCAGTCAGTGTGATTGGGAATTACAATAATCTGTCCTTCCTGGAGGCACTTGCCATTTTTTTTTATATGGGTGGGTGTTCTTGGATGATAAACAGACAGATGGAAAAGCTGCAAGCAGAGTCAGGTGAAAGGCTTGAAGGCTAAAGGTGTAGCAATGTATCATGTACTTGATCCAGCTGCCTGAGAACAGTCATAAAGCCAGAAAACCATTCAGATAATACCACCCTCTACAATTTTGAGAACTTTATCATCAAAAATGCAGTCAGCTTTCATATTGACCATTCAGATAATATTGCCTTCTAAAATTTTAAGAAGATTATCAGAAATGCACTGAGCTTTTCGCATTCTGTTGATAAATAATTCTGTTCTGTCTTTTAGTTCCTCTTTTCCCTTCATCTCCCTATTACACATTGGTAAAGATTATTTAGAGGAACATTTTGTCATATATAAAATACTGTTCTTCATTCTGTATTTAAAACTAATAGAAGTGAAATTTAAAATGTGCTACATATTCCTTCTTTCATTCGAATTTAGTAACTGATTGCTCCGTAAGAGAACTTTATACTTAAGTAAATTTCTGTGCTGTGTCTCTGCCTCCAGCTGAAAAGTAGCTAGCAGGACCACGTCAATCATTGTGTCCTATGTGGACAGACAAGCATGACTTTATCTCAAGAATTTGCCTGTATGTATTACTTTAGCAGAGTTCAGGAGACATACTCTCCACTGTATAGTTTACCACATAAACATATTCTGCTTTTTTAAGTATAAAGCTGAAACAGCCCTTTTCTAATACAATAATTAAAGGTACTAATCTGACAGTAACTTTGGATTCCCAGTATCAGAGAAATCACACCGCTGTGTTCCATCCTGTATATACGCATTTAAATTCTACTCTGGGCTCTGTGTGCAAATATATTTTGTGATTTTCAGTCATATTTGGATATTTTGATTTGTATTCAAGATTCCAAGACACATAATATTTTGATACTTGATCCTTGACCATACTATATTCATTTTAATTGTCAAGTTAGACAAGCATTTTACTTAGGATAAAATAAGAACAGTAGGCAACGTGATGCATCTTCCTGATTCTGAATATGACTTCCACAACTCTTGCGATTAATCAGATTGACTGAAATTTATGAGAATTGTCCAAAAAATCTGGAGGATATTTAATTGTCTACCTTGTGTCTACTGATTGACAACTTATAAGGTAAACTCAGAAATAAGACTTTAAAATAGCTGTTGCTCTCTTGAGAAGTGGGTCCTGGGTAGCAACTATTCTTCTGGAAAGAGAATTATTTGACTATTCAGTTTGGCTTCGTTAACAAGATCCACGTGAGATTCACTGCTCTTAAAAAAGAATTTTATTTTATTTACTAAGTAGATTTATGTGGCTGCCCAACTCACACACGGTAATTCTTTAATCAGACAGCTAAAGTAAAGAATGTGCATTCAGCAGTGGTGTGTGTAGTGCTAGGGCAGGCCTTCTTTGCAACAGTTTGTAAACCGGGCAGAAAATAAATCTCAGACTAGTCCTGGTCAAACTAATCTATTTGGTGCTCTTACTAGAACTGTAGATTTGGTGATATCAACTGCCAACATTAGCTCTGCTTGCATTGGTTACCTCTCTCAAAGCAGTAACAGCGGCTGATTTTTTTTTATCAAGGCCTATGGTTCCCTCAAAGCCATTTATCTTACTCAGTGACACTAAATACTTAAGAAGCAATTGGGCTGTTTTAGCAGAGAACTGTTTTATCTGGTAGGTAGCAGTTTTATAAATTCAAACATTTAGCTGTAGCTGATTTCATGACAGAGATGCTCCTAAAACAGAGGTTCCTCTGATGAAAGATTATAGAATGTTGAAGTTGACAGTGTAACCATTTAAAAAAATGAAACTTAAAATTGATTATGCATCACCATTTTTCTGGCTCATTTTACATATTTCTACCCTTTTCTTTTAAGAAATACAGTAATTGTATAATTGTGAGGCGGTTCTGAATGTTTTACTCACCGATATATATTGTCTTTAACAGTGCTGATGTGTATGTCGCATTTTAATATATTTATTCCATAATGTTCTTTGGGGGAGGATTGTTATTGTTAGCAATGTCGTTATTCTAAAACCCACTTTTTGGAAATAATCCAAAGCATGTAATAAACTAAAGAATATCTATCTATAAGTAAAAATAATCGTCATTATATAATACAGCAGCTAAAAAACAGCAGTCCTTACCTCTTTGATTTAGGAATGGAAATGAATAAAGATGAATACATTTTGCTAGGAAGGAAGAAACAGGATAAGAAGTTTGCATGTAAACCAGGATGAAATTCAGCAGGTTCTGACAGATTCTGGAGAACCAGTAGCAGAAATTTTGAGTAGTTCGGAGAACAAGCAAATACCACCTCTGGCTGGCCCCAGAGTGGGGTGAGAATGGAGATTTTGCAATATCCTTCCCCCTGGAGTGCGGTGGGAATGGAGATTTTGCAGTATGCTTTCCCTGAAATTTTGAATTTCACCCCTGATGTAGACATGGATTTAATATACATGTGGGCAGGCTCAATCATGAGGACCTGTCCACTTCCTCAGCCCCAACAGGATCAGACACGCCCCCCCCCCAGATAACAAAGCAAAACTGTACCCCAGTTACCTCCATAGGAATTGCCCCCAGGTTGGCGTCTTAAATGGAGCAGATCTGAGGGATTTTGTCAGATAGATGCCCAGAATATTCCTCCAACCTCTCTTGCTTAGCTTTGTGATGGGAATTAAGACAGTTGAAAGCAAGTTATATATCAGGTTCTAATGCGTTTTATATTTTTAGAGATACGTTTGTGAAGAACTGTATATATTATTGGGATCTTGCTAATGCCAAACCTCACGTATGAATGTGTTAATCCGCATCACCATTCCCTTATTCTATCTCCATTTTCTTTCCTCCTTCTCGTCAGTTGAGGCTTAAGGACTCTGCTGACCACGTAAGTACCATTTATTAGTGTGTTTGCTTGGATCAAAAGGTTCTGAGGATCATCTTGTGAAATCTTTAAATCTTTGTGCATAGTGCTGTCAAAACATCCCCGTCAATTCTCAGATATTTTGAGGAGTTACTCCGGACCTAAATCCAGCTACAAATCCTGAACAAATTGGCATTTAGATTGCAAATAATGCAGAAAATCAATTGACATTTCTCTCATCTTTATTTCCTGCTTGTTGCAATGCAATTTAAGACAGATGAAGGGAGAGCAGCCCCTCTTTACTGTCCTTGCCCAACTGGTTACATGGCAAAATCAGTTCTATATAATCTTTAAACTTCATTGTTCCCAATCATGAAATATACTTTGCTCTCTCAACTACGACCTTTGGTAGAAATACGGGCTACAATACAAAAACAATCACATTCAAACAGTCAAATTCAATTTTTGGGAAGTAATTTTGAAATATAAATTTGAAGGAAGAAGTTTGAACATTGCTTTTGGGGACAGGGGAACTAAGAGAGAAGGAGAATGCTTAAACTAGCTGGTGTGACTTCCATTCCTTCTTAAACAGAAGGGCTATGTCAGATGGGGTTTGCAGTGACAGCCCTATGCCTACAATCATTGGAATGGTACCTTTCTTTTCTCTGAGTCCATGATTTTTTTTCTTTCTTTCCTCCCTCTTCCTACTTTATTTTCTCCAATAGCATGTAAGAGTATCTCTTTTGTGTGCACTGTGGTATTCACTATTTCTTTGGGCGATGTTTATAGCCTGTAGTTTCCCTTTCCATGTTATTTTAATTGACATGATTAATGTGTGTTGATTGATTCAGGTCACTCATGCAAATTTCCAGGGAAAGGGGACTCTTTTCCTATTCTAATTCCTGTGTCATTCTGATTGGTGTCTCTTAATTTGGGTTTCCAAATGAAAACAATGAAGAAATGCTAACAATTTTGAGAAATCAAGAAAGTGTCCTGCTCTATCCGTTATTGTACAGATTTGGTGAAATTCTGTGCCTGGATATTCAATTGTACAGAGTCCTCATGTACAGAGTTAATATTTTTAGATTCTGCTTGAAAACCTTTTGACCCCTTTTAACAGGTTGCTCCCAATAGAATTCTGTGACAGAATCTCACTTTGGCCACAGAATAAATAAATATGTCAGAATGTTTTTGCATAGCATACTAAATCATACAACTTGTTGATTTGCAAATGAACTCTATTTCACACAGGTGCAACTAATAGGGTATCTGGGGTTTGGTTAGCCTGCTATATGAACACAGGACTCTGGCTTTCTCCATGCGGGGGGAGGGGGAAGGAAAATTTTCTCTGGTTTTTAAATGCCCTCATTCGTGGGATGAATTAAATAAGAGTCTTGCATTCACACATCAACTGGCTTTGATTAATCAAGCTGCAGACTGCTCATTAACTCATGTATTCAAGGCCAAAACAAGGCTTCTGTTTAAAAAAACACATGAATTACCTCAGAAATAGTTTTCCCTAGCCACAGTCTACAAAGCCAATTCCACCCACTCAAATGTGATTAGACACTTCTTTAAAATTGTGAGTACATCAATGAGAAAGGAAAACTAGCATCCCATGCCTTTCTTTTCTATGAAGTTTGCATCTTCCTTTGGTTGTTGTCACAACCTATTTTCTCCATTTATGGGATGGGTATTTTATTGAACACCTGGGCATATAACTGCAAATGATTTAACTTGGCAGCCTCACCCATATCTTATTGCCCATCCCAATGCTTTCTTTTTTTGGTAAGCTTGGTATGTGTTGCAGACTTCTGTAGGAAAACTTTCTTGCCGATTAGAACTACTGCTCTTTTTGTAATCACAGTCATATTAGTTTCCTGCCCTGCCCTGGGGTTTGATGGTGGAGTTCTTTGTTTTTTGTTTTTGCCATGTATCCAAGCGATACATTGCAACACAGAAATTGTTCCTATCACTACATGCATATAACATAGCATGACCTGTTGATTTGAGGAACCTTTCTGTTAAATTTTGACTCCATTTCTAAAAATAAAACTTGTTTCCCATAAGTGGTTCATAGCAATTAAAATTCAATAAACAGTGATGCTGGAAAGCATTTTATATATAAATGAAAGTAAAAACTGAAAGAAAAGCTTTGAAAGTTAAAGCAAGTAAAGTGGAAAGATTGAGGTGAGAGATTCATTTAACAATTTCAGACCAAACAGATAAATTACTAATTGGATGGAGGCAAACAAATCTTTCCTTATTGTTACTCCGATTGTTTCTGCCTTCCCAATACTTTGGGCAGAATGACTGTGCTCTAGGTCCCCTCAATTAAATGTTGTAATATTGTTGGACCCAGGAAGTGTGCCATCTCTGTTGCTCCTTCTGGCCTCTGGGACAGCGTCCTTCCAGAGATATGGATGATACCCAGTCCCCAGGAATTCCAAAAAGCCCTTAAGAATGGGCTCTGCTCCCAGGTCTGGGGTTAATGTGTCTGTGAGGCTAATCATGTCTTTATTGTTATTGTTTATTTGGGCTGTCCATTTTAACTCTGTATTTGCATTGTGTAGACTGCCCAGAGTTTAGTGGGATGGACGGCCATAATAAATTATGGTTGGTTACACAGTCAGCCAGATGTTTAGAATGGATTTGCCATTTTTATCTACCTATCAAATCCTTCCCAAGGGTCTGGGACAGGCAGATGTTTGATGGTATTGAAAGTATAATCCCAAGATGTTTCAAGTAAATAGCTACGCTGGCTTCCTCTACCATGACTCTCCCTGGTTTGTCTCTTGTCTTAGCTACTTCTGGCAAGGCTTAGGTTTTTTTGGCCTGAATAGATCTTTGCAGTCCTCCTAATTCTACTTTTCTGAGTATTTTATTTCATATTATAAATTGATGCTGATCTGCTAGTTGCTATTCTGTTATTTCTGATCCTGATGTTGTTCTTCCCAGAACTGGTGGATCATTTTTCAGATATCGTCTTTTTATTGGATTTGTAATAGCAAATCTTTGTTTTCAGTCTTTTTATATTTGCAATGGGTAAGAAATTTTTTCTTCCAGTAGTTCTGCAGCTGCTGGCCCTGGTTGCTCAGCCAACAGTCCTGAATCCTGTAGTCCACTTGTCACCAGATGTCCAGAAACTCCAACACCTAGCATGGTCTTATTGACCCAAGTAATAACTGATCTAATATAGGTTTCTGTAAGTTATGTCTCACCATATTGTTTATGGGAAAGACACTCTTCAACTGCTTCTTCTGATGACATCTGTCCAGGATGGTTGAAGGTCTAGCATAGTTCTCACATTTCTCAGAACATGCTAGCAGCACAACCATGACAAGGTAGTGCCTCACTAAGGGATGATTGATTATTTTTATTAGCTACTCAGCAGCATTTGATTCCTCACTGGTGACATTCAATTAAGAGATATGATTTTGCTGTTTATTGACTAAATTACACTATTCACTTATCAGACCATAAGTAGCTTCTGTCATATTGCATTATAATTGTAAAGTTCTACAAACTTCTCCAGATTTTTTCTGCTTTCTGCCCAAATTAGAGGAAAAAAGTTGAATATCTGTGTACCTGATTTGAGAAAAGAGAAGTTTCTTGACTTGTATTTATAATCTAAAAAAACTTGCCTTTCCAATTTGTAATTTTAATTCTGTAGTTTCAGTGATATATTAGCTGTGAGAACTAAAAGAGCTTGAAACCAAACAGACTTTTCAATTGGTTAGAGGAAAACTCCAGAGTAGATCTGAGAGTCAGAAATGCTCTGCTAGTCATTTCCTTTTCAATTTGCTTGATATATATGAGATTTATTTATTTATTAGTGAGACTTATATACCCCCTCAAAGTACAAGCACTCTCTAAGCGGTTTACACCATTAAGCAATGTATATTTATATTGCCCCCAACAATCTGGGTCCTCATTTTACCTACCTCGGAAGGATGGAAGGCTGAGTCAACCTTGAGCCGGAGAGATTTGAACAGCTGAACTGCTGATCACAGTCAGCTAAAGTAGCCTGCAGTACTGCACTCTAACTGCTGCGCCACCTCGGCTCTTTTTTCTCCCTACAGGAAACCATCATAGGGGGCCTTTTACCAGAAACTACCTATTCTGTCAGCATCGCAGCCTATACCACTAAAGGGGATGGGGCCCGCAGCAAGGCCAAGGTGATTGCTACAACTGGAGCAGGTAAGCCATTTGTTCTACAATATGTCTTGATGGACAGGCTACTATCTTTTTTTGAGCTGCTGAATCATTGAAGTAGTTGGAGTCATGGCAGAAATGTAAATCTTCAAATAAATTGGGAAGATTTGAAAGTTCTACCCCTTTTACCTGGTCTGTAAACCGTTGGTAGTGAATGGAACTAAACTAAATACAGACCTCTGTTCCCCAAGGGTCACTTCATCCTTTCTCCATTGGAGGTTGAAGCCAGCATTCAGTGAGGGTTGTCCACAGCCAATCACATCAAGGGCTGAGTCTGTCAATCAAAACTGAGCCTCTGTCCTCCTCCTCCTTGGATATTGGCCCAGTTTAGACTCAGCCCTTCAATAAGGCTGGACGTGGATTTACATCTCTCTGACTGCTGACTTCAACTGTAAGTTTAAAATATATATAAATATATATATATATATATATATATATATATATATATATATATATATATATAATAATAATAAATAAATAAAAAGGGGCAGAAAACTTTTAAAGTAGACAAGCCCTTAGGAAATTGCTATTTCCCAGTCCCAGGCCTTAACAATATGCCACTTGTGGCCGTTAAGTGCCTTATTTCCAGCTAACCCCCCCCCTCTTCTTTACTTTCAAGCTGCGAATGGCTTACAGAGCAAAGGGGGGGTGAAAGTTTTTTCTCCATCGGCCAGTGCATGCACTCCGATGAGTGCTGGAGGGACAAAACCCCTTGCCAAACCTCCTGGGGAGCACAGGAGCAAGGGTAACGGCGAGAGCGATCGTTACTAGCCCGTTTAGAGAGTCCGACCTGGCAGCTGACTCCTTTCGCTCTAGCGGCTCGGCGGCGCGCATTCTGAGCTCCGCCCCAAGCCGCCTTTTCAAATTGTCGATTTTCCCGCTCTTTGAGACGGTCGCCATTTTGGAAGCGCAGCGTCATCGAGCTGCGCGCGCAGGGCTCAAATTTGCTGAGGCACAATGGCGGAGACTGCAAGAGCTCCGGCGAAGACGAAGAGGGCCCAAACAAAAACCCAGAAAGGGCCTGATCCCGGGGAGGAGATCACTCCTGCCCCGGTGGAAGCTAAACAAGGGTCAAAAGCTGCAGAAAGGGATGAGAGGAGGCGCGATCGAGCTCTGCAGCGCATTGTGGACAGGGCTGATCAACAAGGGGAAGCCATGGCACCCCCACAGCACCAGGTAGTGGTCCAGGCTCAAGTCCACAACCTGGATGTCCCTGCGCCCAACCTATTAGACCCCAATGTATGGGGGGAAGGGGGCCTGCTCTCATCTGCCCAGGGTAATCCCCAGGAAACTGCCTCTGCTTTTGGGCCTGATTGTCCTGTGGCCTCTGCTCCCACCATAGACTGGACACAGGCAGCTAGGCCCCCTGCTAGTGTGGCCTCCAGCTCCTTGATTTCTCAGGCGGGCCCTTCACATCAGCCTGACCAGCCAAGCTGGCAGATGGTCATGGCAGCAACTGTGCAACAGTGCCTAGCTGGATTCCAACAAATTCAAGCCTCTGCCCAGGCCATTCCATCCAGACCTTCTAGTCAAGCACATTCTCAGTCCCTCAGGGGAGCAACCATTGCTGAAGACTCTTCTGATGATTCCAGTGAGGATATCAGACCTGCCACCCTGGAAGAGGGTGAGTGCAATCCCACAGCACTGTCAGAGGATGAAGGCCTCGCTCCAGAACAACCCACTTCTGTGGGCTTATTCCCACCTGCCTTATTCAAGTCTTTACTACATAAGGCCAGGAATGTAGCTGGCTTATCCTCTGCTCCAGTAACAACAGATGCGGCGACTTCTTCAACCAAAGTTCCGGTTTTTGAGGAACAAGTGACAGAGCTGGATGTTATTCCAGCGCCCAAGATATTCCTGGACAACGTGCAGCGTCAGTTCGTGGCTCCAACCTCAGGACCAATGCCTTCCGCGCAGGACAAGAGATTCTTTAATACGGCGGCTGAACTGACGGGCCTACTCTCACCTCCATCGGTGGACGTCCCGGTAGCTGCGCTCCACTCTCCAAATCCCATTCCGGGAGAAGCTGAGGAGCTCCTGAAACCGGATGATCGTCGGCTAGAACAACTCCTGCTTAAGTCCCACCATGCCTCGGCCTGGGCGGTTCGCGCTTCCTGTTCTGCATCCTTCTTTGCCAGATCGTCGCTCTTGTGGCTGCGCCAGCTCCAGGAGCTGATTCCCTCATCAGAACTTCGCATTCATCAAGACCTCAACAAAGTCATAGCTGCAACTCAATTTACAGCGGATGCTACACTCAGGGCAGCACGCTTTTCTTCAAAGTCCATTGCAGCGGCCACGGCAGGTCGCAGGGTGAACTGGCTCAAGAACTGGACTGCCGATGCTCGCCAAAAATGGCGCTTGGCCTCTAAGCCGATTGCGGGCCAATCTCTTTTTGGGGAAGTTTTAGATCCACTACTGGTGGAGTCAAAAGATCGTAGGAAGGTCCTTCCAACTCATAACAAAAAAGGTTCTTTCCGTCATAACCCATATCCTAGACGGCCCTTTCGATCGGCTGACCAGGGTTCCAATCTGTCCCGAACCCCAGGTCAGTATGGCCAGAGGTCCTTTTACCAGGATAGATCGGCCAGGGGCAGATCTTACAAACGTCCCTATAGGGGATGGGGTAACAAGTTTTCCAGACGAGGCAAATAATTTATTTCAGGATTTCCCAATTGGTGGTAGACTAGCCAGGTTTGCAGATACCTGGGAAGTGACCACTCAGGACGCCTGGGTTAGACAAACTATCCGGTTTGGGTTATCATTGGAATTTTGGTCACAGCCCACTCCAAGTTTTATACCCTGTCACGTTTCCGGAGTTCCAGAAAAGCGCAGCTTAATGGAACAGGCCATTCGCCATCTCCTGGAGATTAGGGCCATTGAACCGGTACCTAGGGAACAGAGAGGAACAGGAGTATACTCAATACTTTTTCTGGTTCCAAAACCCTCCGGGGATTGGCGACCTATACTTGATCTCAAAAGGTTAAACCAGTTTGTTAAATATCGCAAATTCAAAATGCAGTCCCTACGTTCTATCCTCAGGGGTATCCATAGAGCTGATTATCTGGTCTCCTTAGACCTTTCCGAAGCATATCTCCACATCCCCATAGCACCTACTGACAGGCAGTTTCTCCGTTTCTGTTTTGCTGGAAGACACTTCCAGTATAGGGCACTTCCTTTTGGCCTCTCCTCAGCCCCTCGAGTTTTTACAAAGATCTTGGCGGCATTGGAGGCTCACCTTCGTTCTTTAGGAATTAGGGTACAGTGCTACCTGGACGACATTCTGCTTCAGGCTTCTTCCAGGTCCTTGGCAGAGCGCCATGTGAAAGTCGTACTGGACGAGCTCCAACGACATGGCTTCTCGGTCAACCACAGTAAGAGCTGTCTGGTGCCTAGTACCTCAATTCTTCATCTGGGCTCAATTATTGATTCCCAGCAGTGCAAGGTTTTCCTATCCCCCGAACGGCAGGACAGCATCAGGGTCATCATAGCTAACATCAGCCGCTGTCCCTCAGTTTCTCTGGGCCTGTTGGCCACGCTACTGGGGAAAATGATATCGTGCATCGATATCGTGCCCTGGGCACGGTTGCACTCCCGTAGATTGCAGTGGTTCTTACTTCCACTTATACCCCCGGGTCAGTCCCCCCCTGCGGTTTGGGTTCGTTTGCCCTCTCAAGTTAGACATTCCCTAGTTTGGTGGACATCCTCAGCCTTGAAAGAAGGCTCTTCCTTCCTCCTACCAGATAGAATTACAGTAACCACTGATGCCAGCCTCTCAGGCTGGGGGGCACATATTCAGGGCCAACTGGCCCAGGGCACCTGGTCTAGGGAGGAATCCAATTGCCCCATTAACCTACTAGAACTGCGCACTATCCGTTTAGCTTTGAAGAGCTTTAAGACTAGGATAGAAGGTTCTCATGTGTTGGTCCTCACCGACAACGTCACGGCCAAAGCCCATGTTAATAGGCAGGGGGGAACACGCTCAGCGGCCCTGTTAGACGAGGCCTTGTCCCTGGGTTTGTGGGCAGAGAAACACCTTATTTCCCTTTCAGCGGAATATATTTCAGGGGAAGCCAACAAGCAGGCTGATTGGCTCAGCCGTCGGGATTTAGACCAGACCGAATGGCAGCTACATCCAGGGGTATTTCAGGAGATTGTTCATAGATTTGGTTTACCTTTAATTGATCTGTTTGCTACCCCACAGAATGCACAGCTCAGCCGGTTCTACTCTCGCTTCCCGACGGAAGGCGCAGAAGCAGTCGACGCCCTGCGCTCACCTTGGCCCCAGGGACTCCTGTATGCCTTCCCTCCCCTCCCTCTGCTATCCAGGGTCATCCAGAAAGTATTAAAACATTCTGCGGAGGTGATTCTAATTGCCCCTCACTGGCCACGCAGGGTTTGGTTCGGGGATCTCCTTTTCCTGTCCCGAGGGCACCCGTGGAGACTGCCCCCCCTTCCGGATCTGCTCCAACAGGGGGAAGTGGTTTACCCAGACCCGCACTGGTTACGCTTGACCGCATGGCGGTTGAGCGGGAGGTCCTAAAGCGGCAACACTATGATCTGGACACCATTGAAGTCATCTTGGCCTCCAGGCGTCCTTCCACTAACAGGGTGTATCAAAACACCTGGAAGGCTTTCTGTGAGTGGTGCAGTCTAGAGGGGATTTCCCCTCTTTATGTGCCCATTCCGCTCCTACTCCGCTTCCTTAAGAAAGGACTAAATTTGGGGTTGGCTCCTAACACCCTTAGACGGCAACTGGCTGCACTCTCCACTGTTCTTTCTTGTCCAAATTGCCCCTCCCTGGCACATGTGCCCACGGTGCATAGGTTTCTTAAAGGAGCCTCTAACATCTGCCCGCCAGTCGTGCACCGTTTTCCCACCTGGGACCTACCTCTGGTCCTGGAAGCCCTGACCGGTCCCCCATTTGAACCTTTAAGAGAGGCGCCCCTCAGCCTTCTGTCTTATAAGGTAGCCTTCCTCGTGGCTATTACATCAGCCAGACGTATCTCCGAGCTCTCAGCTCTCTCTATTCGGCAGGACCTTTGCATTTTCCATCCAGACAGAGTGGTCCTCCGTCTAGACCCTTCCTTCCTTCCCAAAGTGAATTCCTTATTTCACCGTTCCCAGGAAATCATTCTCCCGTCCTTCTGTGCCCACCCACGTCATCCTAGAGAGCGTCAGTGGCATACTCTGGACGTGAGGCGGGCCTTGAAGGCTTATATCAACCGTACTTCGGCCTTTCGTAAATCAGAGGCCCTGTTTATTGCCTTCATTCCCCGTTCCATGGGGCTTAAAGTTTCATCTCCTACCATAGGGAGGTGGATCAGAGCCACAATTACCAGGGCTTATACCTCAGCTGGAAAGCCGGTACCAGAGACTATCACGGCCCATTCCACCCGCAGTGCTGCTACGTCAGCTGCATGGAAGACTCGGGCTTCACTTGAGGAAGTGTGTAGGGCTGCCACTTGGGTTTCCCCCACTCAGTTTATACGCCATTATAAAATTGATTCTTATGCTTCTACAGAGACAGCCTTCGGCAGGCGAGTGCTTCAACAGGTTGCTGTGCCTCTGTCCTAGTAGACACTGGGGAGGAGTGGGTGATTAGTTGCCCTCCCTCGGGACTAGCTGCTTGGGTATGTCCCTCACTGAATGCTGGCTTCAACCTCCAATGGAGAATGGGCGTTTACTTACCTTTGATACGCCCGTTCTCGTTGGTTGAAGCCAGCATTCAGACCCTCCCTTATGTTCTTGGTTCTTATGTTCTTGGTTTTTTATTGAATACGTTCTATACTGTTCTTACACTATTACTTGTGGTTTAATAAATCAGGTTTTTGTTACTTCATTCAGCAGTCTGTGGTGTGACTTACTTTCTCACGGGTGCAGTGTATTCCTTTTGTTCGGTTAACACTGTTTCTTGCCACGTCAAGTCTGTCTTTCAGCTTCGTCTAAACTGGGCCAATATCCAAGGAGGAGGAGGACAGAGGCTCAGTTTTGATTGACAGACTCAGCCCTTGATGTGATTGGCTGTGGACAACCCTCACTGAATGCTGGCTTCAACCAACGAGAACGGGCGTATCAAAGGTAAGTAAACGCCCATTCTAATCTACAGGCATTAGCAACAGCAGATGTCTCAAGCAGAACCGGAATACAATGATACTGTTGTGTTAATGATTGGTATTTGATACTGTATCCCTCATTTCTTATTAGCTCTCATGGTTAACAGTTTTTTGTAGGTTTATTTGCCATGAATTGCCTTTTTGCAAAAACCATCTATACTGGTGGCCATTACCACATTTCATGACAAGGATAGGCTCTAAGTTGTCTATCTCAGGCATATAGTCATCAGTTGATATTGATGATCCTATACACTGTTTTGTCTGTTCTGATCCTATCTATAATTCATTGAATTATCTTGACTTTAGTATACCAAACAAAGAAGAAATTATGTTTTTATAAAGTACATGGTGGGAAACATATATTTTCATTTAAATGCCTTTATTTGTGTCTGTCATTCTTAACCTTTCCTTTAACTGGATCAGGACAACAGCTTTTAATCCACATAATATGACCAAGAATTGACAACACTGTGTTTATATACACCATGCAGCACAGATAATTTTTGCCTGATGCCATACTTCAGATACCCAAAATAAAAAAAATTGCCAACTTTTAAAAAATACTGAAATTGCCAACATCAAACATGAATAATAAAAATGTGTCAGATTTAGTGACTTCCTGAGACTTTTAATTTAAAAAAAAATATTTTAGTACCTGCATCAGTGACTACCCATATTAGACTCTCAAATCCACCAGTGATACCTTAGATTGGAAACCATTGAAGTATACAATTGTAATGAGTTAAATGATGTCTAGGACTCAATCATATCTTCTGAGCTGTGTTTCTGAATAATTACTTAACTCTGTTGACCTGTTTGGAAATGATATTTGAAACGAAGATAAAACTACGGTACAAAAACAGAAGAGCATTGAAATTTGTTGCAGTACAGAAATTATTACCCTTGATTAAGGAAATGCTGCATTTCTTATGCCTGTTCCTTCTTCCTGCCTAAATAAGCACAAACAAACAAATGATGGAAGTGGACTTGGGGACACACAGATGTCCTCAATAGAAAGCACACTAGGATTCAGTTTGAACTGCCTGATTTGTAGTTACAGTCTTATCCAAGTCTATCAAATGAGACAATGCAGAGCTTTTTAAATGACTTTCTGAAGTATTTATTTATTTATTTTGGTTTTCTTATATGCCGCCCAACTCCCGAGGGACTCAGGGCGGCGTACAGCAGAGAAAATACAAGAATAACCAACTATAAATATTACATTAAAAACAAATATAAAAATTAAAAACACAGTATTAAAACCATCCAACAACCATATATACTTGGGGGTGAGCTCGAGTGGATTAGGCTCTACCCCCAGCCTGCAGGAAAAGCCATGTCTTAACGGCTTTTTGGAAGGCCAGCAGAGTGGGGATAGTTCGGGTCTCTGGGGGAAGTTGGTTCCAGAGCGCGGGGCCCGCCACAGAGAAGGCTCTCCCCCTAGGGCCCGCCAGCCGGCATTGCTTGGCCGACGGGACCTGGAGGAGGCCAACTCTGTGGGCCCTAACCGGTCGAAGGGAAGTGTGAGGCAGAATGCGGTCCCGGAGATAGCCTGGTCCTAAGCCATGAAGGGCTTTAAAGATGGTGATCAACACCTTGAATTGGACCCGGAGACCGATGGGCAACCAATGCAGCTGGCGGAGTAAGGGTGTCACGTGGGTGTACCTTGGCACACCCATCACAGCACGCGCAGCCGCATTTTGCACCAACTGAAGTCTCCAGATACTCTTCAAGGGTAGCCCCATGTAGAGCGCGTTGCAGTAGTCCAAGCGGGAGGTGACAAGGGCATGAGTGACCGTGAGTAGAGCCTCCTTCTCCAAGTATGGCCGCAACGGGTGCACCAGGCGAACCTGTGTAAAGGCCCCCCTAGCCACAGCAGAAAGATGATAATCCAATTTTAGCTGTGGATCTAGGTGGACCCCCAAGTTGCGGACCTGATCCGAGGGGGTCAGTTTCGCTCCCTCGAAAGCCAAGGAGGGACAGTTGTCATAGTCCTTAGGAGGCAATATCCAAAGCCACTCAGTCTTGTCGGGATTAAGCCTGAGTCTGTTCCTCCCCATCCAGATCCTAACATCGTCCAGGCACCGGCACATTACATCAACTGCCTCTCTGAAGTCAGACGGGGTGGTGATGTACAGCTGGGTGTCATCAGCGTACTGGTGAAAACACACCCCATGTCTGCGGATTATCTCCCCCAGCGGTTTCATGTAAATGTTAAACAGGATGGGCGAGAGAACTGACCCCTGAGGCACCCCGCATAACAGGGGCCTAGGGAACGATCTCTGCCCTCCTGTTAACACCGACTGCATCCTATCGGCGAGATAAGAGGAGAACCACCGCAAAACGGTGCCTCCCACTCCCAACTCGCCGAGACAATGCAGAAGGATACCATGGTCGATGGTATCGAAAGCCGCTGAGAGGTCAAGTAGCACCAGGATGGAGGAATTCCCCCCATCCCGGGCCCGCCAGAGATCATCCATCAGAGCGACCAAGGCAGTTTCTGTACTGTAGCCGCGCCTGAAACCCGACTGATAAGGATCTAGATAGTCTCTTGTTTTGGAATGATGCCTGATTGTTTACAGTATGCTAATTTCTGTTGGCTTCAGATTTTGCTCATTTTTTTTAAACTTTAAACTAATTTTTTTTAAACCATGAATGAAAAGATTATCTACTCCTGTCTTGGTATTTGCCAAATTTCAACAGACATTCTTAAAACTTTTTTTTTCATTTAAGAATATACTGGTTCCAGAAATGTTAATGCAATTGTAGAAAGAGAAGCCAGGTATCTGGAGAACAAATGAGATGGGGAATATCTTTGGAGCATTATTGTCATATAAAAAGTGTGGGTTAGTCTCTTCTGATCTAATATATGCCAGGTAGCAATAGCAATAGCAATAGCACTTAGACTTATATACCGCTTCATAGTGCTTTACAGCCCTCTCTAAGCGGTTTACAGAGTTCAGCATATTGCCCCCAACAATCTGGGTCCTCATTTTACCCACCTCGGAAGGATGGAAGGCTGAGTCAACCTTGAGCCGGTGAGATTTGAACAGCTGAACTGCTAAACTAGCAGTAGCCTGCAGTGCTGCATTTAACTACTGCACCAACTCGGCTCTTTGTCAGGTAGTCTGACAAAATTTTAGATTAGTTCCAAGTTCTACAAAATCATTCCACAGAAACTTCTTTAAATTCCTCCTTGTGCCATTCTTAGTGCTGCCATCTCTTAGTTTCTCTGCCATATCAATTCTTCACCTTGCCACCAGAGTATCCAATGGAAGAAGTAAAGTTTGTTAAAACGTTTTCCATAATCTTAAATGGCTTCCACAGAGCATCATCATCATCATAACTTAGCTAAACCTACTCAAACCATATGTGGAATATTACTGTGCTGTTGTGATTTGTCTCTGGGTGCCACAATCCAACACAGGCTAATGCTTATTTTGGCAGTAAACAGGCTCTGAATAGTTCTGCTGCGGTTGAATTTACACATCAATTTCACCTGATGTGGGGGAAAGAGATGTATCTATTGTGGGTGTAACTGAGATATGAAACCATCCATTTTATACAGCAGGTGTTAAGCTTTGATGGGAGCAGCCCTTAATTTGTACTGCACATGCAAAATTTGGAATCAGGTTGTTGCACAGCCATCACATCAGCATTCCTAGCAGGAACCAGCTCATCAGCTTAAACGCAGTGTATTTTGATTGCAAGCAGCATGCTACACTCTCTCAGGAGCTCACACAGGTGGTGAAATTACAACTGCTACTATGAAATTTTTCTGCATCAAACTAGCAGGGATTCCAAAGCCGAGTCTGGACATGTCCTCAATAACTTATACTAGTAACCAAATAACCATGTTATAATTTTACTTTTCACCTGGTTCAAACTATCCAAGATTGCATTATCTGACATTTTGAAAAAAATGTTGGGGTTCAAGGAATGCTTGAATAGATGCACTTAGATTTAAGACAGAGCTGGAAAAGCAATCCATAGATACCGATTTTGGTTGTAATGTGGATAATTGTTAAATTTGGATATATTTATAAAGCTAAAAACCAAACTTGTATCTTCTGCATTTTAAATTATTTGTCTTACAATTTGGTTTCTTCTGCGTGTTGCTACATCACTTAATAACATGCTATATTAAGCATTATTCCTTTTTTCTGGAGTTAAAAGGTCCACCATCCCATAAAATAAAGTCTTGGATACATTATTTATTTTTATTTAAGTATGGAATACAGAGACTAGTAAAAACTGAGCTACCCATTCAGAATTACAATGAAGAACAGCTCTTCCTAGGCTGAACCACTTCAGGGCACTTTGGAAGTTCACATGTGCCATCCTGGGTGTGCAAAATGCTTTTAACATTCTAATTCATTTAGATATGGGATCATTTATCTGCAATCTGATACAGCATAATCTCGGAAAAATCTATGTACCGGTAGATGCTGGGATTCAGTTTGTAGTTCAGCTCTAATGCTATTTGAGTGCATCAAGGTCTAAATTTCGCTTCCATACATAGCCTAATACCCTGTTTTTGTTCCACAGTCCCAGGCAAACCTACTATGATGATCAGTACAACATCTATGAACACTGCCCTAATCAACTGGCTGCCGCCCAAAGAGATGGTTGGAGAGCTCTTGGGCTACATGCTGCGATACAAATGTGCTGATGAAGAGAAGATGATAGTAATTCAGTTTGGAAAAGATGACGATCACTACACTGTGACCAAACTTTACAAGGGTGCCACTTACATCTTCAAATTGTCTGCGAAGAATAGGGCAGGTCCTGGGGAGGAGTTTGAGAAGGAAATAAATACTCCAGAGGAGCCACCGAGTGGCTTCCCTCAGAACCTGGAGGTGGTTGGGCTTACCACCTCCACCACTAAAGTGACCTGGAATCCACCACTGCTGGCTGAGAGGAATGGAAAAATTACCAACTATACAGTTGTATATAGAGACATAAACAGCCAGCAAAACCTGACCAATGTTACTAAGGAACAAGCTATCACTCTGACCAATCTCAAATCTGATACAACTTACGACATCAAAGTTAGAGCCCACACTAGTAAGGGAGCAGGACCTCTCAGCCCCAGCATTCAATCAAGAACGATGCCAATGGAACAAGGTAGGCACCTTTTGCTGTGGTCAGATTCGGAATTCCTATGTTAGAAAATGGGTGAAAAACGTCCCATTTAGTCTTATCTTATTCAGTTTTATTATACCTTATAATAGAGGAGGGGAAGAATAGGCATGAACATTGTATCACAACCCATGTCATGTAAACTTCAAAAAGGAATTTCTTTAAGGAACCAGTACTCAGTAACTCTTCTCTTTTGACTTTTTGTGATGAAGAGCCAAAGGAGGAAGTGAAAAATCTGTGTGTATTTAAATCTAAGATGTGAAAGGGCAGGATTGGATAACAGTTGCCTTTAGATGTTCCCCTGACAATGCTCAAGAGAAGTCTTTTTAATTGCAGTGTTCGCAAAGAACTTCCGTGTCAATGCGGTGATGAAAACCTCAGTGCTACTTAGTTGGGAAGTGCCTGATTCTTATAAATCGGTAGTACCATTCAAGGTAAGGAGCTATCAACATCCAAAGTAGAAACCTTATCTAAGTGTAGTAATTACTGTAGAGTCTTCAATGCAGTCCTAAATCTGACTTTGATTTGATAAAAGTGATAAGGGATCAGACTGTTTATCTGAAAACAGTTGTTTTGCTGCCACCAGGTCACTATTTGTTGAAACCACCTAAGCATGTAAACCCAGACAGACAAATCAGGATTTTGGCAGCAGAATGCTTTGTCTTAGCTGCTGCAGAGTTACTTACACTTTCTCATTCCTATCTCTTTTAAGTCTCAGTCACTAAAGTGTAGCAATGAGCAGCTAGGCAGGCCGTCCAAATTCCTTGCATGTTCTAAATGCTGCTGAATTATTAGGCTGTATTAGCAAAGGGCATAGAAACATAAACTTAGTACCATGGGAGTTTTATTCAGAGTAACTCATTTAGCTAAGGTAATATTTAAACATAATATGCCTATTAAAATACTTTTTAGAAAGGAAAATAGCAACCCTATAAAATTATAAGCAAAAGAAAGAACGTGATGACAGAACAAACTGTACCTCCACCTATAAAAAATGTAACGATCGAGAGAAATATTAGATGAGTACTTACTAGGCTGATACAGGTAACCCTGCCCCACATGCACATGTGTATGTCCGTGCTTTCTGTCTCTAACTGATACATACAAGGAGACCTGGGATGGGAGTTGCCTTTATAACTAGCAGACCCTAGCAGCATCAGCTGCCCATAGCAAATTATTTAATTTTGTATTGAAAGCCTCCAGGGAAAAGATAAAGAGTCAGAATCTTGCATCAGATGTTGTATTTATGTCTCCCACTTCCTTTCCACCCTGATCATTTTGCTATCATCATGCAGACTCCTTGGAGGACAACCAAGTCAGTCTCATGTGTGGATGTACTTTCACTGCCTCCAGATTTCCTGCAAGAAATCAGAGCAGAACTATCATATTTGGCCCACAAAAGTCTGGACTTTCATTGGATGGCAACAAAGAGATGCCATCTTTATGAATGCCTGGAGTTTTACAACCCAAATATGCTAAACTTACAGGAAGGCAGACATGAGCCGATGAAAATGGCAGGCAAAACGGGAACCACCAGAGCGAAGACAGGGAAAATATTTACAAAATCCAGACTGTCTGGCATAATTCTGGACATCTGACTACTCTAAACAATGCCTTAGAGCAAGCTAAAGGCATCTTGGTACGAGGTTGTGCCTGCTGATCTTGCTAGCAGTGTGTGGATATACTGTGAGTGTTAAGCCAAAAGGTTCTCAGAACAGAGGTGCAAATTATGTCAACAGTCAGCAAAATTCAGGTTCAGGGCCATAAAGTACAGAGCAAAGAATCCATGGAAGCATGGAAAAGGCACAAAGAAGCATCAACGGGGTGTAAAGTCCCAGGAGTATAAGAAAGGAACTGTACCTTTACCGTGACAGACGAGAATCAGCTGTTTAATAAGCCTTCTAGGTTGCAATAAAGATTTGTATTTAGTCACACTATGTTGAATGTACAGAGAACCGCTGCTGTAGATTAAGCTTCCTGGAGGGTGTAAGGAAGATGACCTTGACAGAGATATGTAACTTCTGTTGCCTAGCCAAGCCTGTTAAAATCAGGATTTGAAGATTTACAGCTGAGTCCTGGACAGGGAAGACTGACATGTTTATTAATAGTGGATTCTGTGCTGGGATTTCCTCGTTTCCAGTTCAACAAATCCAATGTGTTCTTAATAGAACTAATGAATTATCAAGATACTACGGTATGTAAAGTTCAGAAGGTCTGGCTAGGTTAATATAGCTTAGGCTGCTGATGAGGGTTAAGTTAGAGTTGACAGCAATTTTCCCCTGCAAGCTGGCCACATGGTGACTTGGGAGCAGGTGATGCTATTGGGTTGCTAAATGTGGATCAGCCATGCAATTATAAGAAGTGTAAATGAGCTTCCTTATACCTATTGCTGATTCTAGATATGCATGTTATGTGCAGGGTTAGGTACCGAAGGAATAACTGGCCTGGATATGATCTGTGAAACAGGAATATTCCAAACAAAGCTCCCCATGTGCCCAACTGTTTAATTCACACATGTAGAATGCCATGCCAAAGCCTAATAATCTAATAAGCACTGCTGATAAATCTCCACGGGAACAATTAGCATTATCTTCACTTGATAAACAGTTGCACACTAAATCTACAGCCCAAAGAGTGTCCTCTTTCTCTTTAACAGATTTAATTAAAGCATATATTGTCCAGATTATAACATGGAGGTGTACGATAAATCTCATGATTTTTTTCTTTCTCTTAATGGGAAGAACTGGGACCTCTGGAAATTCTTTACTGAAAATCAGTAGTGAGGTTTTCAGTTTCTTCCAGCAACAGTCATTATTTCATCTGGATCAGGAGATAAATTCCCTGCAAAAAAAAAAAAATACTGGTCTGGTGGAGTGAGTGAGTAGTGGCATTGTGATAAGATGTCTGTTGCAGTCAGAACCTGATGTCCATAATATAAGAGTGCTTCTTCCCTATTTCTTAAAGGAGTGTTAGATGTATGTTTTCTTGTGAAATGTGACTGATTTCACACATTTTCATGAGATTGTAAGTAGAATATTCCTGGATACATAGAGCAGCGCCCCCCCAATCTTTTGGACACCAGGGGCCAGTTCTGTGGAGAAAGATTTTTCTTCGGACTGAAGGGGGCACAGTTTTGCATGCTGCCTGCATCCTGCAGATGGCGCTTTGCTTGCTTGCATGGCCCAGTTGCTGACATGCCGTGGATCGGCGCTGGTCCACAGATTGGGGGATTGGGGACCCCTCATATAGAGTATTGGCTTACCATCCACAATCTTAGTTTTTAGCAAGTATTATCGGTAGATGTTTATTTAAGAAACAGAGGAGGGGTTTTTGATTGCTTTTGTTGCTTTGCCACAGCTAGACTATAGTTAAAGATGGAATCAAAGTTTGGCTGTTAAAGCAGAAACAGCTCACTATATTCCAGATGTCTGGAATTATCTGGGCAAGTCTGCATCAGCCATGAGAGGAAAGGAATTTTTATTTTCTCTATATATCTGTCTTTCCCTTAACAACATAAAATTAAAACAAAAAAAATCAGTAACAAAACCTTTATATTTAATTTTCTTTTTCTTTCCTTTCCTTTTCTATTTTCTCTCTTATTTAGTCCTTTTTTTTTGTTTCTTTTCTAATATTTCTATTGGTTTTAATCTTAAGATTTTCTGCAATAAAAATTATATTTAAAAATCAGTAACAAAACCAGTGAGGCACCATGAATTGGTGTTTCTTCCAAAGACTAGCACAATGAAGATTCTGAATGCCAACTTCTGAAATCATCCATTCAAATAGGAATCGTCAGAGTATATTGCAGTCTGTGGAAACAAAATGTACTTTAAGTTCCAAAGTAATCCCCAAGGTATCATTTCAGACAACAACGTTCCCACAGAATCAAGATAATTTCAGTTTAAGAATTAGATCTAGGGCCCAGTTGAAGTGGAATTAGAAAACCTTTAAAGCCCTACATGGCTTAGGACCAGGTTATCTTCAGGACCGCATCCTACCTCATACATCCCTACGACCAGTTAGGTCCCACAGAGTCGGTCTCCTCCAGGTCCCTTCAACCAAACAATGCCGGTTGGCGGGCCCTAGGGGGAGAGCCTTCTCTGTGGGAGCTCCAGCTCTCTGGAACCAACTCCCCCCAGAGATCCGAATCATTCCCACCTTGCTGGCCTTCCGGAAAGCCATTAAGACATGGCTCTTCCTGCAGGCGGGGTGATTGTGACTGTTGCTTGTGTTGTTTTATCACTTTTAATTACTATTTTATTATTGTTGTTTTATTGTATTTTTTGATACTATTTAGCTGTTCTTATATATGTTGTACGCCGCCCTGAGTCCTCAGGGAGTAGGGCGGCCTATAAGAATCATAAATAAACAAACAAACAAACAAATAAACAAATAAATAAATAATAAAACAAGTGCTATCTGAATATTGAGGAACTCCCAAGATAAATACCTCATTTTAGTAGTGATTACATTTAAAATCAGTTTCCACATATTATCAGAAGATCACAGTAAAGAAGACCCAACCTGGAGATAGAAATTTGGTGACAAAATTCATTTCTTTCCTAGGAGAAAATTTCTAAGTATGAGATCCAATGCTTTATTTATTTTGCTTTCAGATTTTATACAATGGGCAGACTGTGGAGGTAGATGGACATTCCATGAAGAAGCTGATTAATGACTTGCAGCCAGACACAAATTATTCCTTTGCACTTACAAACCGGGGAAGTAGTGCAGGCGCATTGCAACATCGGGTTTTCATCCGGACATCACCTGATGTTTTCCACACAAAGCCTGTTTCCACATACAAATATATCCATAATGGACAGTTCACCCTCACCCTCCCCAAAATGAAGACTTCTGTGCCAGTCAGGTATACTCTCTCCACATCTCTGATTCCATTCTGATACTGATCTGCCACTGTGTTCTCCAAAAACACAATACAGTAGATTAGGAATGTACTCAGATTAGGAAATCCCTGCAAAGTGAATAGATTTTTGTACGGGCAGTAAGATGGTATCACTGGGAATCACGTCAAATTTCAGAGATGCTGATTAATTGTTCAACTGCAAAATGCTCTAAAATATATCACAATAGTGAGGACAAAATACAAGAGATTAGTGTATAGGATTTGAAGCAGCAAGCTATTTGGATTCTGATTTTGGACACTTGTTTTTCTGTATTGCATATTGCTTCTTTGAGTTATACTGTATATTCTTTATGGTAATTAAGGCCATAAAGCCATAACCTCCCTTTCTTTCCTCTTAAAGGACCCAAGATGACCTTATCTGCCCAATTACTTGAGTAATGAATGTAAATCCCTTGCAAAGCTTGTTAAAGTCTCATTCGTGTTTATGGTTCCATAACATACCACTGAAATTGGTACTCAGCTATAAAAAAAACTAGGCTTTACAACATTATTTCTCTAATTCATGACAGTCTGAAGAATGCAAAGAAAGTGAAGCAGTGAGGGACCATTACAGGGATTTTATGGAGGGCATTCCATTATATCTAGAACTCATTTTGTCTCTCTTCTTCTTCCTCCACAGGTCATACTACATTGTGGTAGTACCAATAGAGCACACACGCAGTATGCTTGCCTCCAGATTGAAGAGTCCAGATGAGATGGAACTGGACCAGGTATGAAAAGAAAGAAATATGCTACTGCAGGGGTTCTCAGACTTCTTAGTTGAGAGGTGAATCTGTGATCCCCTAAGTCAGGTGTGTCCAACCCATAGCCCGCTGACCACATGCATCCCTGGATAGCTAGTAATGCAGTCCCACAAGATAATAAAAAATATTTTTTAAAAGGAAGTTTGATATTTAGATACATTAACTATATTATATATTTTATATGTGGCCCAAGACTATTCCTTTTCATTCAGTATGGCTCAGGCTCAGCCAAAGGATTGGACAACCGTGCACCTAAATCAGGGCTGTCAAACTCGGATGCATCATGCTCTGGCCACGCCCATGCCCAGTTTAGTGAAGGAGAAAAATCACGGTACGTCATGTGATGCTCCCATGACGATGCAAGTTTGACACCCCTGACCTAAATGATAAATATGTGTGATTCCCCTCATGAATAAAACAACACAATGATTGAATAACTGCATTAGTTAGGAGTAGGTTTCCGAGTACAATTCCAAATGCTGTTAATATCTCTAAAACCTTAATGGCATGAGGGTATCTAAAAAGGCCACTTCTGCCTGGTAAAAGCTACCCATACAACACAGACAATATCTGCTCAGGACATCAAGGGTTGGAGGCCTACCCTCCAAGATAAGAGTATTTCCTATTCCAGTGGTCTTCTACAAACTTGTAAAGACCCATCTTTTCCAAAGGGCCTTTGAGCATTATCCACAGCTTATATACAGTACTAAACTGAGAAGATTATATTACAGTATATTCACCAGCAGTCATATTCACCCTGTGTGCTGGGGATAGTAGTATTGATAGAGAATTTGGCATTTTCTAAAGCTGGATATCTTTGTTTTTGCATGTGTGAGATTATTCCCCTAGGACAACAGGGTTTATCACCATCTCTTAATGTTCTTAGAAGCACTAACTTCCTCAAATGCCCATTAACTCCAACTAAATCTAAAAATTGCCTGCAATTTTAACTTGAAAGAAGTCATTATGCTAGAATTCCCAGAGGTGTTACTGCATTTATGGATCACACTTCATTTCCTTCTGCATTCTATTTCACAATCTCTCTTCCAAGCAAAAAGATTGCACTCTGGATGTGTGTGTATTTGACCTCAAGAGATAGGACTTGAAGACCCAGTGTATGGATGTAAAGCAACAATATCTTTCTGGAGACCAAAAGCCAACAGCCTCTGTCCCTAACACTGTATAATAGCATGATTTTATATAACATCTGTCTTTTGGGCATCATATTTACTCTGCTGCTGTATGTTTGTTTTTACCATTTTGTGTAAAATATATGTTATGCCTTCCTTCACTTTAAATTAGAATTTCCATTTCAAACCCTGACAATCATTTGTATTCATTAGAAAAGCACACTTAAATATCTGAGAGCCTCTCCAAGCAATGTAATTAAATTCTTGATATGTTTATATCATTCTTACGAATTTATGGGTGACTATGATCTTCATTTTTTTTAATCTGGATCCCCTATGACCGTGGTGGCGAACCTATGGCACGCGTGCCACAGGTGGCACGCAGAGCCATAGCCACCGGCACGTGAGGGTTCCCACCGGCAAACCGGAAGTGCGGAAAAACGCACTTCCGGTTTGCCGGTGTGCTGTTTTTTGCACTCCGGAGGGTTCAGGGAAGCTCCCTGAAGCTCCGGAATGCAAAAAACTACAAAACGGACAAACCGGAAGTGCACTTTTCTGCACTTCCGGTTTGTCCGTTTTGTAGTTTTTTGCATTCCGGAGCTTCAGGGAGCTTCCCTGAACCCTCTGGAGTGCAAAAAACAGCTCACCGGCAAACCGGAAGTGCGTTTTTCCGCACTTCCGGTTTGCCGGTTTCGTCGTCCCAGGCTCCGGTAAGGCCTTTGCACGGGGGTGGGGGTGTGTGCGCATGCGCAGGGGGCAGCATGGGGGGGTGTTGTGCGCATGCGTGGGGGGGAGGGAATGGGTGGGGGCGCGCGAGCACCCCCCCCCCTTTTTGGCACGCGAGCCTAAAAAGGTTCGCCACCACTGCCCTATGAAATCTGTTAGTACCATATGGGGTTTTATAATAAATTTAAAAAAACCTTTGCTATAATGCAGACATACAACATGGAAAAATATAATGTGTCTGACAGTACTCCAGACTGCAAAGTATGCTTGTTGGGTATGGATAAATCCATCTCAAAGCCTGCCAGACTATTATTTTTCTCTGAAAGTTTAAAATCATCGGCTTCCACAATAGATATTTTGGAAGCTGTCATCTAGTTTCCAACCTCCCCTTTGTGGTTAAGGTGGTTGGATAGGAGTTATAAAGGGTTCTGGACCAATTTCAGTGGGGTTTCAGGCCAGGATATAGTACTCTGGTAGCACTGGTTGTGCTTGTCATTAGGCCTTTGGCAGATTTGGGATGGAGGTGCTGCATCCATCTTCATGCGTCTTGATTTCTTGGCAACTTTCAATACTGTTTACCAGTATCCTTGTGGACTAGTTAGGCAGATTAGAAGTGCGGGTACGGTGCTACAGTAGTTCACCTCCTTCCTCATTGGTCAGTACCATTTGGTGTTGAAAGGAGGGTCCCTCAAAGCTCAATGCTCTCGTCCCTCCTGTTTAATATTTACATCAAATTGCTGGGTGAGGCACCCTATCAAGACTGAAAAAAACAAAGTGGATGTGCCTCTTTAGCACCCCAATACTTCCACATCTCAGATATTTTCATATTTGATCTTCTGTCGGGTTGTACTTCCCCATTTGAGACTTGTATGCAGTCTGGAAATCCTCTAGGATTCACAAGTAATGCTCAAACAGTAAACAGTAGTTGTGTCCATCAGGGCCTTTGTACATCTTGTGTTCCACTTGTACCTTTTCCTCAAAGGAAGAAATTCAGATGGTCACTCATATCCTACTCGCCTCACATTTGGACTACTACAATGCGTTCTGTGTGAGGCTGCCCTTGACATACATAACTGCTCCCATTCTTCAAGTCTCAAGTCTTCCACAAGTCTCTTTAAAACCTGGTTCTATTTCCAGGCCATTTTTTTTTTCTGGAAAATATTTATGTAGTTATGTAGTGCGGTATGTTTCTCTGAATAATTCTTTTAAATGTTGTAAGCTCTCTAGAATCCTTTTTGGAGTTGAATGCTCTTGAAATCCAATAAATAAATATTTGCATTGGGTATTGTCAATTGCTTACTGTCCTTAGCTCTTTTCACCTATTCTTTTTCCTTTTTCTTCATACAATAAAAGGTTACCTTGTCTTCTATAGGAGGGGAGCCATGTTGGTCTATTGTGGCACAAAGTCAGCAGCACCTTTTTCGATTAACGAATGTTATTAAAAGCATAAGTTTTTGTGAAGTGCAGTTCACAAAGGTATCTGGCAGGACTTTTTCTTACATAAGCGTTCTTTGACTTTCCAGCTACTTGAGGCCATTAACCAAGGGTTCACAGAAAGGCGCCAGCGTCGACAAGCAGAACGCCTCAAGCCTTATATCGCAGCCCAAGTGGAAGAACTGCCAGAAACATTTGTTTTGGGAGATGAAAAGAATTATAAAGGCTTCTTTAATAAGCCACTTTCAGAAGATTTGAGCTACCGTTGTTTTGTGCTGGCTTCACTGGAGGATGGTGATACGGTAAGAACACTTGAAAGAAAAAAGGACAGTTACAGAGTTAGCATTGTTGGATTATTAGCATAGTGGAGATTGTGGAAGTTTTTCCTTCCACTTGCCTGTCCATATAAGCATTTGCATTATCTTTCATTGCACACTGGTGTGGATGAGCGAGAGGAAAGGAAGAGTAATAGAGTGCTGCTACTGCGTGAAATGTGTAAGTAATGTCCAGCATAATGAAGATATTTGGGGCTTTCTGTTCTGTCCCATGCTGTGGCTCTTACTTTCAGCCTCATTTACTTGTAATGGCTCGTTAGAGCTGGTCAAATGCTCCATTAGTCACCCAGTCTGAACACTTCAGTGACGGATGTAGAAAATGTGCAACCAAGTTGGGTGAGGACTCTGAGCAACCAGCTGAGGACAAGTTGTGTATTACAGTATAGAGCGAATGTACTAAGGCCCTCATGGCTAGCCGAGCGTACTTTCCAGGTATTCGGTATGTTTTGAGATACAGCTACACCTATTTTTTGTTAATAATCTTATTAAAAATTTAATAAAATAGTAAAATACGATGCATACTGAAAAAAGAAAGGGAAAAAAATAAGAGAATAAAAGGTGCAAGGAAACATAAAAGAAATTTAAAAAAACAACCTAAGATTGCGGTTTCCAACCTCGTCATAATAAGTATAAACAATTTCACTATTTTTATTCCCTTAAATAATAGATAATAAAACTATTAATCCCATAACTCAACTCTTAAACTGTAGGCAAATCTAATAAGTGATGTCTTCTCCAATCCAGGTATCACCAAAAAGGTCAAACAGATCCCTAAAATAAATATATTGATTATCAAATATAAAACTCATTATTCCATATCTCAACTGTAAGCAAGTCCGCATTTAGAAGGCATAAAGTGGTCCCAGTATCCTGATATAAACAAAAGGCTGAAATTTAACATGACAAAAAAGGACATGTCCTTCAAAGAGAGCAAGCTCACAAAGATCCTGTATTTTAAATAATAAACCAATTAGACACAAAACCAATTAAATGCTATCCAATTAGGATACAATATACATGTACAGAGGTAAAAAGTCTTAAACATAATGTTAACTGTAAGCAAATCCAATACACAACATTTTTCCAGTCTGGGTGTCGGCAAGTCCAAAAGCAACCACTCAAAGTAACAACATGTCCCCATTTTAACCCTGATTGAATAAAGCCACTTTGTGTTCCTTCCTTTGAGGTAAAACAATCTTGCTCTTTAATCCATTTATATTATTGCTGATCCTCGTCTCTAATTTTTTTAAAACTTTAAAAATCCTCTTTTGAAAGTCCAGCAAGACAAAATTATTCCAATTACTTTCTGAAATTGGCATTCTTATTCTTAATTTCTAAAACCTTATGTGATTTTATTTTTTGCATGTCTAGTGACAAATTCTTGTTCACATTCTCAGATTTTATTGCAGGTTTTTTTTTCTATAAAAGTTTCATCTAGGAACAGACTGCTCCTAAGAATAGACAGCACTGCTGATACAGTGATTCAGTATCCCAGTGCAATTCTTTAAAAATGTCTTGAAAGCCTTTATAAGTTGCTTAGCTTGTTATATCTCGTTATGTCTCCAATATCTAAAATATTTTTCCACAAAAATATGTTCTCTAGGATTAATTTCAAAGTCTTAATATTCGAGATCAAATGTTCTAATGTTTTCAGACCCTTTAATCCATTTAAAACTTTCTATGCTCAAAACTTTCTGTGCTCAAAACCCTTCTTTAAATGGATTGAGCTGTTTCTTTTGAATTTCTAAAGCTTTTTAAAGAAAGTTTCAATTTCTTATATTTAGGATTGAAGGCACTGCCTTGTCATTTTGAAGATGTCTAATCTCTTTAAAGAAGCTAATAGGCAATTTCTAAAACAGCGATTAGCCCCCCAAAAGTGTGAAATTAGTGTCTTTTGCAAGACTCTGACTGTGGCTGGAGCAAGTATGACAAGTTTTCTTGGCTCCCAGTTTTCCCCCCTCCTTGTGAGGGACAACCATATGGAGTGAAATTTAGGCAATCTTGCACCCTCTCCTTGCCCAGAGAGGGTCAAAACAGTGGTGGGATTCAATTTTTTTTACTACCGGTTATGTGGGTGTTGCTTGGTGGACGTGGCAGGGGAAGGATACTGCAAAATCTCCATTTCCTCCCAATCAACTGGGATTCGGGAGACAGAGAATAGATGGGGGCGGGGCCAGTCAGAGGTGGTATTTACCGGTTCTCCGAGCTACTCAAAATTTCCGCTGCCGGTTCTCCAGAACTGGTCAGAACCTGCTGAAATCCACCTCTGGGTCAAAGTAACCAATTTGCTCCCTATTCTTAGTACATTATGAGCTCCACATTTTGAGTCCTCCATTCTTCCCTGGAAGTGATCCAGCTACTGCTATTCTATAGCTAAGCTCCAATGCTCTTAGAGTTTCTTCTTGGCTACTCTAAGCACTGATACCTTGCTTGCTCCTTCTAATATTGATCTTGGTTAATCTTAATTGCTATAAACTAAAGCTTCCCTTTTGATTCTCATTGTATCAAGTAATGTTGGTTGAAGAACCGTGCAAACATTACAGGTGATATTATCATTTAGCATATGTTCTTTCTAAAATGAGAATGGTCAGGTGTTCAAAATCTCTGTAGCTTCTTTCTTCAATCTCAGCACATTTGGAATTTATTCTCAGTAGTATTAAAATAGACTCTTAAGTATTGATTACTATTTCTCAAGTTCTTGCATTAAGGTCTGACACGGAATCAGGAGCCAGAGTTGAAATATGGCTCAAATTAAGCCCTATATATGCATCCTGCTGAGAGCCCACAAAAAGAGACTGATATGAGTGTTTTCTGCTTCTCTTGCCAAAAAAAAAATTAATAATCAAAGAGGCTGTTTAAAGTTTCATCCTCCAGCTGCCCAACTTTAGATCAGCAGGAGTTTTCACTGGCTAAAAAGAGGTCAACGTATGCGGCTTCCTTGGTCACAGCAATTAGTACTATCTATAAAAAGGGTAACCGTGTTCATTCTTGTGTCTCTCCCTGACCTGTAAGGTAAATCTGAAAAGTCAATGTACAGATGGTTTCTATTTTGACTTGAGAATAGCATACCTAAGTGCTGACCTGTGAATGCACCAGGCAAGGACATCTCTAATTCAGGGGTGGGTTCCACTTACCTTCGCCACTGGTTTGCATCGCTCTGTTTGCGCACGCGCGCGCATCCTCTCACGCAATTTGGCTTCCGTGCATGCTCAGAAGCAGGAATGAGCCCGAAACACAGCTGAGGAGCTCATCAGCTGTGCTTCGGGCAAAGAAATAAAGGTCAGAATTCACCCGCGGGTGGGCGGGAAGGCCCTTTTCAAGCCGCGGAAGGGGGAAAATTCGCACAAAATCAAAAAAAAATTGCAGCGCACACGGACCGGCACCAACAGTGACGTCAGTAGCAAATCGCTACCGGTTCGGGCAATCCGGTCCGAACCGGGAGGAACCCACCCCTGCTCTAGTTTTATAGATTACCATTTGAACGCAGACGTATATGTGGGAAAACCCAGGCGAACATGTTATTTTCAAGGCTTAAATTGTTGCCTGAGGGATACACATGACTTTTAACATGCAATAGTTTGCCCAGTGGGTGTTCCCTAACTTGGTGGTCTGTTTATTAAAGGTTTCCCCTGTCCAGTCTTGTCCAACTCTAGGGGGCAGTGCTCATCTCCATTTCTTAGATGAGGGAGCCAGCATTGTTTCAAGACATTTCCATGGTTGTGTAGTCAGCATGACTATACGTCAAGGCACACAGAATGTCTTGCCATCGAAGTGGTACCTATTTATCTACTCACATTTTCATGCTTTCAAATGGCTAATAAACTAAACTACTTAGACATTACCTATCAGCAACAGTGTTCACTTGGCTGCAATACCAAAGACTGTAATTTGACTCTGTGCATTTGAGACTCCAGCTTGCTGTAAACTAGACCATTTCATTCTGCAATTGGAATATTTCCTGGCTGTTGTAAATCAGAATTTTTGCTTATCAAAGGGGAGACAATTGATTTTGGTCTTAGTATTTGATGGTTCCAAGGTTGTTGCTCAAGAAAATTGCAAGTGGACCTCATGGGGTTATTGGGCAGAGGATAACAAAAGAATAATGGAATAAATTCTTTACTTTCATTGTCTATGTCTACTCTTCTCTCCCAATCTCTAGAAGAAGTATGCAGCCAGTCCCTACTCAGATGAGATTGTGATGGAGGTATCACCAAAACAGCAAGATGAACCAGAGATGCTGTGGGTGATGGGGCCTGTCCTTGCGGTCATCTTGATTATCATTATTGTTATTGCTATCCTACTCTTCAAAAGGTAAGCAGCAGCCTATACTTACAGATGACACAGTGACTATGGTTCCATATTATGGTGCTTAAAAGGGCTTAAGTTGTTCACAGAGACTAATATAATATTAAATCTAAGATGAAAATCTGCCATCTCTAAGATAGTTTGATTCTACCCAAAGCTTTGCTCACTTGTAGGGCAATGGTGGATGGGAGATAACAGTCCATGCATTTCATTTTGGAATGGAATGAATGAACCTACCAACATTTGATAAATTTTTTGTGTATACAAGTAGTCCTTGAGTTATGACCACAATTAGGACCAGATTTTTGTTGTTAGGCAAGGTGGTTGTTAAATGAGTCATGCCCAATTCCCTTCCTGTTAAGGGAATCACTGCAGTTGAGTGAATCGTGCAATTCTTAAGCAAATCCAGCTTCCCCCATTGACTATGCTTTGTCGGAAGCTGACTGGGAAGGTCACTAATTGCGATTATATGATCCTGTTGTGTTACAACCCCTGTAAATATATGCTGATTGCCAAGCACCCAAATTTTGATTTCATGATTATGGGGATGCTGCAGCATTTATATCCTGTTAGTTGTGACCATGTTCTTGGCCAGAATGTCCAGTGTCATCTGCCTGTGATGTTAAAGTAGCTTATTCATTTACAGCAAATGCAAAGTCTTCCATCTCTTACCTAAACAACCTACCATAACTTTGCTGTAAATAAATGTACGCATGGTTCCAAGGTGTGGAGGGAAAGAAAGTGACTTTGGGTTATTGCATATATGGTTAGTATCTTTGAATAATCCTGGTTTCCTCTTTTATTTCTGCTCTGCGTGGATCAAGCAAACAGGAAAGGTAGTTAGCATCTTTCTCTTTTTGTTGTATATGTTGAGATCCAAAATTTCATCTTGCTAAAACCAAAATATATACTGCTCAAACCAGCCTGGTTTTTGATATTTCTCTGCCTTTCTTGCTACTGTGCCATACTTCCTCATCCTTTACCTATCTCATGTCATTGTTAGAGTAAATAAATAACTTCACAAATAAGATGACCATGTTTTAGGGTTTGTCTGTTTACGTATATACATGTCCACAATGAGAAAATTTGGCTAAGAATGTTGCATGTTCTATTAATCAGTTCCATAAGCCTTGTTCTGAATGATTCCTTTTTCCTATTATCAACCAGATTTCTTCTAACTTGACTGCTAACTTCGTTACATAACTGATCATAAGTAAAACAAAGTAATGCTATTATGGTACAGTAGAGCAGAATTGACTTTTAACAAAAATTAGAGGCCAAAACAAAGTATCTTGGCATTTTTCTATATACTTTTGTTTGAGTAATGAATTCAGATTGATGACATACTTTTTTTCTGACATGTGGCTGCTTTATAAATTATCTCCTCCCAATCTACACTATAAACATATAAACATATATAATAAATATGTTGAACAGATTTCACCCCTGTAATGTCATAGAAAATGATTTGGAAAAAAATATTAACAGCAGTGCATCTCCTGGAGCAACCTGATTCTCACTAATTCCTATAAGTTGCAAGTAGTTTCCTGTCATGCAATTTTGTGGTACTTTTTTTCCTTTTATAAAATGGGCTTTTGTCACCAGGAAGACATTCGCTCACCAAAATGTCCAATTTGCCTTGTCTAGGAGTACATAAGAATGCCTTTACCTATATTCAAGAGATTTGAACAGCCAGTCATGTGCACTTGCATGCATGCACGCCTATCCACGCAAACATACACACATATGTAACAGTTGGGTTGGCTGAAAAAGAAACCTTTTGTGACATGCATTAGGTGAATGCTAAGAAGCAGCAGAACCATATGGAGTCATATGGTTTAATGGTAATCAGTGACCCCACCAATAATATTTCTTGCCATCCCAAAATTTCCCTCAAATCTATCCCATTTAATTTCTAGACAGGTTATCCTCTGCTTAGTTAGTGAAATCTACCAGGATAAGAGCCTAGGGTGGCAGAACTATGGACATAAATATAACACACAGAGACAACAATGTATTTTATTATGCTATTAACAAATGCCTGGGGGGCCCTCAGCCATTCAAGACAGGTATTAATGGACCAATGAAGTTTACCCTAAAGGCCCTTTATCCTTGTACATTACAACTCTTCACATTTTAAATAAATTTTAATACAGAGAATCTTCTGTATTCTTCCACCATAGGAAATAGTCCCTTACAAATAAATATGAAGAGAAAGAGGAATGTCAAGTTTTTGTCATTGTGTTCCTGTCAGATAGCGGGCTTTAATAGTCCTTTTGCTTGCTGCTATATATGTTTCTGTTGCCAGGAGCTTGTTATTGTTTCCCAGATTCATCTTGTATAAGCTTTTCTTTCTTTTTTCCTTAGGAAAAGAGCCAATTCACCCTCATCCAAGGATGAACATTCCATTGGCCTGAAGGACTCCTTGTTGGCCCATTCCTCTGACCCTGTTGAAATGAGGCGACTTAACTACCAAACACCAGGTGGGCTATAGTTATATTGTCCAGGGATCCTTATCCCTCATATTATGTGTATCTCTTCACTGGGTGTACCTATTATACTAGGTTCAAATTGATCAGCCAAATGAAAGTCCAGTCTGCTGATAGATCAGGTTGGCAGGTTTAGTAAGCTGGCTCCTGATTGGGTTCCTGAAGTGCTACCTACCTTCTGGCTCTTATGACATGTTAAATGATTAGTCGCTGCTGACCCTCAGCAGAGTCTCTTCATAAGGCAGCATTTTCTAGATTTATTGCTTTTGGGAGGTTATTTCACTCTCATCTGAGCAGATTTGATTTGTTTTCTCACTTGTTCGTGCGAAATAACTTGCCATCCTGCCTTCCTTAGGTGGTGGACTTTATAAAGCATTTAAGCCATTTTAGTAATTAAAAAAGGACATATTTGGCTTCTAAGCTCTACACATCAAGTTGGGGCATTTTTCCCTTAAATGCTATGGGGGCGGGGAAGCATTTCAAGGTGAGATCTGCAAGTTTGTTTATGGCAGCATGTAGCCTTTTCTTACTCTACAGCTGGACATGATTACTTCGCTCAGGTCATCTTAGAAACAGAGTAGAGATTAGGGCTATTCAGGTTGCATGTGTGTGTATATATGGTGGGAGATGGGCAATTAATTTTCCTAAGAGGCCACATGAAAACTGGGACTGTAGTGGGAGGCTGGCCCAAAGCGTAGGCCTACACTCACATACATACATAAATTGAAAATCGTAGCAGTCGCCTTCAAAATAGAAGTAATGCAGTTGTATTGCATGCATGAAGTACACTTATCTACATTTGATTTCTGATCTCTGATCGACCTCAGATGGTCAATAGGGACAGCCAAAGGGCCAAATGTGACCCGGACACCATAAAATGCCCATGTCTGTGTTAAAAGATACAGTTTGAGGAAGGCAGATTACCGGTAGTTTTTATGTTCAGTGTGGACCAGAATTTGCTCCCATTCTTTGCACCATTTTATTTTATCAGTTGATTTTCAAGACTGATACTTTTGTCTGAACTATCATTTGCCTCCATCTAATCTCAATTTAGGCTGAGTTAAATAGATAATCTCTGGAACCAGACAACCACTAAATCAGTGATGGCGAACCTTTTTTGGCTCGGGTGCCAAAAGGATGTGTGCGCGCGCAATAGCGTGCGTGCCCACACCCATAATGCAATGCCCTCCCCCACACATGCGCACAACCCCCTGCACTGCCCCCCTGCGCATGTGCACAGGTCTCACTGAAGCTTCCGGACTTTCAGTAGGCCCATTGGGCCGTTTTTTGTCATTCCCAGGGTTCAGGAGGCCAAAAAGAAGGCTGAAAATCAGCTGACCAGCACGCACATGCGCGCTGGAGCTGACATAGGGCAATGCCTCGCGTGCCCTGAGATATGGCTCCGCGTGTCACTTGTGGCACCCGTGCCATAGGTTCGCCATCACTGCACTAAATCATCAGCAGACTGGTAGTTTGTTATCTTTGGTAGCAACACTTGAAGTATGAAAGGTCCTGCTTAGTACATAATCAATTAAACTACTCTAATTCAGTATAAAGCTTTCTACCTTAATAATTTCTACTTCACAAATAGTTCTTACATGAGTTGTTAGTTTCTTTATATTCATATTCATTTTCAGCTGAGGCAGGTTTGGTAACATATTGCTGTTATGTGATTAAATAAATTCTGACTGCACTTTGGCCATAAGATTCCTGTAAAAAAAGAATGCATGGTCTTGAAAAAAGGCCAGATCATTTATCATAAGATTTGAGACAATCCTAACTATTGTTACCTGAGACAAGATAACATTGGTGATAAAATTACCTGTAAAATAATCCTTGTTGTAACTGATACCATTTTAATACTGTACCTACTATACTTCCATATGTGTTAACTAGTGTGGAGCTAAAATTGTTATCCTCAAACTTGGTTTTGAAGGTGGTGACGAGGACTTTTGTGTTACCTTTTGACCTTCTCTTATTCCTTAACTTTGCCTCCAGCAACAGTAATGGGATTTCTGTTCTTACAGGTGCCAGTGGCCCCAGTTGCCCGAATATATCAAGTTAGTTTTCTTTCCACCTGCTTTGCTTTTTTCTCACTCCACGCAGCTCCTTCTTTACCATCTCCTTTTGTTCAATATCATGAAGGTCGACGTCACTCACCACAGATTTAGTAATATCATGATCACTTTCTAGTAAGCCAGGATATTTCATCAACACAAGCTTTTGGTGCTTCTCATGTAAGATGCTCCAGCTTGCACAGGAAGGAAGAAAAAGAGTTTAAAGGTACACAATCTTCTAAGCCAGGGGTGGCCAAACTATGGTTCTTTGAGGACCTGTGGACTTTAACTCCCAGAATTCCTGAGCCAGCCATGCATGCAATGGCTAGCTCAGGAATTCTGGGAGTTGAAGTTCACAGGTCCTCAAAGGACCATAGTTTGGCCACCCCTGTTCTAAGCAGTTCCAATCAGAAATCTTGAAGTTCTCAGCTGGGCTGAAACATGGAATTGTAATCCTTGGCTAAGGCTATGAGGAGCTAATTTTGTGGAAATGCTCACCACCCAAAATTGGCCCAGTAGGCTTAGACTTAATCATCCTCTGAATTGGACTTCAACTTTTATTCTCTTGGCAATACAAGTAGTCCTCAACTTACAACCACAGTTGAGCCCAACATTTATGTTGTTAAGTGAGTTTTGTCCCATTTTATGACCATTTTTTGCCACATTTGTTAAGTGAATCACTGCAGTTGTTAAATTAGTAACATGATTGTTAAATGAATCTGGTTTCTCCATTGACTTTGCTTGTCAGAAGGTCGCAAAAGGGGTCACATGACTTCTGAACACTGCAACTGTCATAAATATGAGTCAGTTGTCAAGTATCCCGAGTGTAAATCATGTGACCGTGGGAATCCGTGCAAGGATCATAAGTGTAAAAAATGGTCATAAGTCACTCTTTTCAGTGCCATTGTAACTTTGAACGGTCACTAAATGAACTGTTGTAAGTCAAGGACTAACGTGTACCTTGCTGAAACATTTTCAGTCCAGGTTTCCTTGCTCTCTTTTTCTTTCTTTCTTTCCTTCCTTCCATCTTACAGAGCTTCAAATAAAACAAGCATTATTTTAGTGACATGATGATGTTTTGCAGGCAAAGTTACATTTGTGAATTGATTGGCCCCACAGGGTTATAGAATTTGGTGTTCATGTTCTAAGGAGGAAGAGAAAATGAATGTTGATGCTTGAAGAATTACCAAAGAACAAAGGCAAAATTAGATGTCGGAGGCGGAAACAAAGCCTAGTATTATAGTGAGACCACAGCTTAACAGACTCCTATTTTGTACATTTCAGATACAGTGGACCAAATTTCTACCCAGGAATTCTCTTCCCCACCCCCTGGTGTAAAAAAAATGACAAGTGCATTGCACCCAAAGTAGTCCGATGAAGCAGTTAAATTTATGTTGATTCTACCTTGATTTTACATCTTTTATCATCTAGACTGTTTGCATAGTCAGTATGAAAATGACACAAATGATATCCTTTGTATCAATTGTTATCATTTATGTCCATTTAGATTATTTGCAGGGCGACATCATTACCTAAACAACGTCATGCGGCAAATGACAAAACTTGCTGCAAATGGTGCAAACTGTCCTAGTGAGATATTTTCATATTAAATGGACAGGATACCATCTCTCTTCAAATGATTAAATAGGGTTTTACTGAATTCTGTAAGTTTGTTTTGTTTTGTTTGGCTGTATATTCTCACCCAGAATGCATACTCAAGAAAGCTAACACACAGCCTTTCTAAATGATAAGGTTTATTGATGCTTCTTTAGTGGATGTACAACTTATGACTTGTCTGCCCCAGTCACTTTATGATAAATGAGCTGTTGAGAGAAACGCAAACTGTTCCTCAAGCATCTGTTCACAGTTTCTGTTTCTGCACTGTACTGCATATTGCTGATACGAATTGAAGACACGGTCCCGTTCTTCAGGAGCTTTATTGCTATCCCTGCAACCTTATTTTAGCCTAAGGACATGTAGGGGCATCTCTTCAAGACTTTTCACCTTTTCTAGGATGTTGTTATATTTGGTATATCAAACCACCTGGTTGATTGTTGTCTCATCTAAGCATGAACAGATACTTTCTGCCTTTTTACAGGCACCGCATGCCACATTGACTTCATGTTCTGTTCTCTGTGCTACTGCTATTCATTGCCATCAGCTCCACTATGCACATATGAAAGAAGACCTCTCCCTTTAGCTAAAGAATTATTCTTCCTGATACTATGTTCCCCTCTGTTTTGTTTGATCTGACAGGCATGCGTGACCATCCTCCCATTCCAGTAACAGACCTTGCTGACAATATTGACAGACTGAAAGCCAACGATGGACTGAAATTCTCCCAGGAATATGAGGTGAGAAGACTGGGGGGGCGGGGTTGGCGAGAGAGGGGATAGTTCAGTGTTTTGATTTGATTTTATTTATATTTATATCACTATTTTTACAAATAACTCAAGGCAGAAACCATATCCAACACTCTTTCCCCCTCCTATTTTCCTCACAACAACTCTGTGAGTTGGGTTGGGCTGAGAGAGAGTGACTGGCCCAAGATCACCCACCTGACTTTCATGGTTAGGGCAAGACTTGGACTCATGGTCTCTTGCTTTTTAGTTTGGTGCCTTAACCACTAGGACAGACCGGTTCTCCAGAAAAAAAACTGGCTATCCTTTATCCTAAAAAAAAAGTAACTGTCTATGCTGTAGTTGACTGTGTAATAACATAATCATATCCATATTCACAGTTTATGAAATTCTACTGTTTGATTACTAATTACTCCACTCTCAAGTCTTCTAACATCTACTTATTTACTTTTAGCTCAGTCATGACTCCTAGCGGTTTACATAAAATAGAAGAATAAAAATAGCACAATGATACAAAACAAGAGCTGAATTGAAAATAATAAAAAAAATTATCTCCCATCGTAACTACTTTACTAAATTCTAAATGCCCACAACAGAGTTTTCAACCTCTTGCCAAAGTGGGGTTCCAGATAAAAATCTGGGGTCATTGTGTTCCAACACATGAGGGCCTCCACAGAGAAGAGCTGTCTTCAAACTTTTGTCCTTCTGAATTGTTGTAGGAATACATTTCCACAGGCATGCAGTGACTAGGCAGATTTCACTTGGAGGAGGCCATCAGTAATCTAAACTGAAGCAAAGATATGTAAAGTCTTAAAGATGAAAAACAGCTAATTGAATTGGAGCTGGGAATCTATTAGCAATCAGTGCTGTAATTAAAGAACAGGTACATATAGTACTTAAAATCAGGAATTGCTTTGAAGTCCTGAATCTCTTCGTTGGAAATCAGGGAAACCGTAAAACAAACTGAAAGAAATTATTAAGGATGAATCTGAAAAGAGACTGCCAAAGATCAAGAAAGAGAAGAAAGCAAAATGGATGTTACAAGGAACAGTGGAAATTGTCATGAAGAAAAGAGAAGCCAAAGCCAAGAAAGGCAAAGCTCTCAAGAAGGAATTTCAGTGACCCTTTAGAAGAGACAAGTATTACAATAACACCTGTAAAGACATAAAAGATGGAAGAACAAGGGTTAGGGTTAGGGTTAGGAACATCTTCCAAACAAGGAACATCTTCCAAAAAAATCTCTGAACTCAGAAGGAAGTTGCAACCTTGAATTGGTATGCTAAAGGACACTAACAGACAGATAATACTTGAATTAAAGGTGACTGAACAAAGATGGAAGGAACATACTGAAATTCTGTACAATATAGATGTCAACATCCAAGTTATACTAGAGGATGTTCTGTACTTGCAAGAAGGTCAGGTTCTGAAAAATTAAGTTAGATCAGCATTTCAGTCATTATCACATTGGAAATCTACAGGAATTGATGGATCTACAGACTCTAATCTACAGAATTATGGCAAGTAACAAAGTGTAGGAAGTTAGCACCCACCCCTCTCCTAGGAAATGAGATATCCTAGGAGATATTAAAAGGTAGAAAATATTCTGTGGAACACATCTGGAAACATGCTTTTTAAACAGACAAGACTCCTCTTGGAAAACTCCCACGCCTTGCAAATGGGCTATTAAGGACTGGGCCCAGCTCACACATTCCTCTCACCTGGCTGAAAGTCTTCTGCATGATAAAACCACAATAGGATTTGCCCAAGGCCCTTTCATTCAGCCAAAGCTGGATTAGACAAAAGCCAAGAGCCACCCCAGCATGCCCCTGGGGGGTCTGAGAGCCAATGGGATACATTTCTATACAGTAAAAGGAAATCTAAGAGGTGGGACCCAACTTACACTATAAAAACTAGGAACTCAGCATATCTCTTCCTCTTTTTTCTCTTCACCACACCTGGAACCATGTAAGCTACCTTTTCTGTACAGGGGCTCAAGCCATGTGCTCCTGTCCACCATTAAACCTTCCTTCCAAGCAACCTTCATGAATCCAGTGTCTTTTTCCCCACTTGGAACTGAACCTAAAAGGATATTTCCTTATAACAAAAGGATTCAGTAAAAGTCCTAATTATGTTTTACCAGCAAACCCAAAGAACCAAATTGTAGCCCACGGAAATCAATCTGCCAACTATTTGTGCAATATCCTTAATTCCACAAGTTAGCAAAATAATACTTAGACTCATCCAATGCAGATTGGAGCCCAACATGAAAAAGTAGATGCCAGATATCCAAGCTGGCTTTTTAAAAGCCCAGAAGAATACTTAAAAATGGCAATTCTAGAACATCTCAATTTTCTATAAACAGGTTAGGAAACCACAGTATGGACAGAAACTCTATACATAAGAAACTATGGTATGGAAGGAACATGGCAAAATATTCTAGCTTTAGGTTGGCAACAGAGTGAGCAAAACAGGATGCTCATACAGCTTCTTTGCAAAATATATACTGAAGGTAGCTTAGAAGAAGTTGAGTGTGGTTTTAAAAATAGAGAAAGAAAAATCAATTGCCTGTATTATGCTGATGACACTACCCTGATGGCTGAAAATTGAAATAATCTGCAAGCTCTAGTAATGAAATTCAAGGAGCACAATGAAAACATGTAACTTAAGCATATAGACCAAATTAATGGCCACAAGTACAGCAACCAGCCTTAGAATTGACAATGATATCGACCTAGTAGATTGTTTTTGCCTTTTAGGATTGACTACTGTATTAACAGCAAAGGAATCGTCAATCAAGAAATATACCACACATTAGCAAGTGGTTGAATAGCAATGAAGGCCTTGGAAAAGCTATTCCAGTGCTGAAATGTGTCTATACCTACAAGGATCAGAATGATACAGACTTTGTTTTTCCTGGTGCATTCAATAGAAGCAGAAGATTTATTCTGAAAAAGCAGGACAGAAAGAATATTGATGTTTCTGAACTTTAGTGTTAGAGAAGATTCCTGTGGGATCTCAGATTGCAAACTATCTTCTTTGTTGTTGTTGTTGTTAGTTGCGAAGTCGTGTCCGACCCATCGCGACCCTATGGACAACGTTCCTCCAGGCCTTCCTGTTCTCTACCATCCTCTCGAGTCTATTTAAGCTCACGCCAACTGCTTCAGTGACTCCATCCAGCCACCTCATTCTCTGTCATCCCCTTCTTCTTTTGCCCTCAATCTTTCCTAGCATCAGGCTCTTCTGCAGTGAGTCCTTCCTTCTCATTAGGTGCCCAAAGTATTTGAGTTTCATCTTCAGGATCTGGCCTTCTAAAGAGCAGTCAGGGTTGATCTCCTCTAGGGCTGACTGGTTTGATCACCTTGAAGTCCAAGCGACTTGCAGGAGTCTTCTCCGGCACCATAGTTCAAAGGCTTCAATTCTTTGGCGCTCAGCCTTTCTTATGGTCCAACTTTCACAGCCATACATTGCAACTGGGAAAATCATAGCCTTGACTATACGCACTTTTGTTGGCAGGGTGATGTCTCTGCTTTTTAGTATGCTGTCTAGATATGTCATAGCTTTCCTCCCCAGGAGCAAGCGTCTTTTAATTTCTTGGCTGCAGTCCCCATCTGCGGTGATCTTGGAGCCCAGGTAAATACAATCTGTTACCATTTCTTCCCCATCTATTTGCCAGGAAGTGAGAGGGCCGGATGCCATGATCTTAGTTTTCTTAATGTTGAGTTTCAAGCCAACTTTTGCACTCTCCTTCTTCACCCGCAGTAGTATCATCTGCATATCTGAGGTTGTTGATATTTCTATCTTCTTTAGGGAATGGTTAATCTCATCTAGAATACAGCTGGGACAAGAAAAGTTCTGGAGGAGCAGCAACTTTCTCTTGCTGGGATCTAGTTTGAGCTTTTACCTATCACAGCGTTTAGATATGGGAAGATTTCCACAATATCTCATTGACTCCTGTAACGTGCTCTACATGGGGCTACCCTCAAAGAGCATCCGGAGACTGCAATTGGTACAGAATGCAGCTGCGCGAGCTGTGGTGGGTGTTTCGAGATGCACCCACGTAACACCTATTCTCCGCCAGCTGCATTGGCTGCCTATTAGTCTCCGGTCGCAATTTAAGGTGTTGGTTTTGACCTTTAAAGCCCTACATGGCTCAGGACCGCATCCTAACACATACCTCCCTACAACCGGTTAGGTCCCACAGAGTTGGCCTCCTCCAGGTCCCATCAGCCAAACAATGTCGGTTGGCGGGTCCACGGGGGGGGGGGCTTCTCCTTGGGAGCCCCATCTCTCTGGAATCAACTCCCACCAGAGATCCGGACTATCCCCACTCTACTGGCCTTCCGCAAAGCCGTAAAAACATGGCTCTTCCGGCAGGCGGGGTGAAGAAGATCGGATTCCCCCATGAATGAATGGTTTTTAAACTTATGTAATGTTTTTAAATTTATTATGTATTATTTGTATTGTTCTTATTCCTGCTATAGGCCGCCCTGAGTCCTACAGGATTGGGCGGCATATAAGAACTTTTAATTAAATTATAAGAACTTTTAATTAAATCTCTGATTCAGCCTAGGGTGGCAGAGTAAAGCTGATAATCATCAGAGTTTTGCTATGCAGAATAAAAAGGGTGACTTTGACAGAGATAAGTAAGATCCTTTACCTAAGCAATGAGGCAGAAAACGTGGATTAAATTCAAGACTCTGTTACTATAAACAATCTTAATAAAGGTGGTTTAGTCTTCCGATGGATTTGCTTTCTGGTCTGGAACTAATATCAATCTTGCAAATCTAACTGTTTTACCTCCTCCCCATCTTATATTCCTGTAAATTAAGGTGTCTGAAATGTTTTTTGGTATTTTCTGTATATCTTAAGCCATATTTTTTCACCTTGTTACTTAGGTAATGGATGTTGCCTCTATCTGTTAGTCGTCCTTTTTATTCTGTAATTGCTGATAACGCATATCAGTCTGACAGATGACCTTTTTCAGCAGCATTGCATAAATGCTAAAGAGATGAAGGGAGAGGATCAAAGCTTGTGGTACCCAACAATTTCAATGATGTCACCACTTCTGATTTGAACCAACCACTGAGATAGGGGCAGAACAACTGGAAATCAGTGCTTCTAACTTCAGTTCCTATGGTCCAGAAAGATACCCTGGTTTGTGGTATTAAAAATTCTAACAGGACCAAGACAGGTACATATCGTCCTCCAGAACCTGGCATAGATCATCCAACAGAGTGATCAATGCTATTTCCATCCCATACCAACCCTAAACCTCTAGAGTTGACTGCAATTGAGCTACTTCATACTTCATAAGCTTTCTCCAAGAGGAGAAGTTATACACAAGACAAGAGTTTTCAAAGAAGGATGGTTCAACAAGTGGCTTTGTTGAAACAGGGCACATCTCTGCCTCTTTCAAGGCGAGCAGCCATTACCGCTTCTCTCAAAGTAGCATTTGACCATCCAGTCACTCGCGTGTTTCTTGCTGCCTGAAGGAACCAAATGGGACAAGGGTCCAAATTACACATAACAGTACAAAGAACCTGATTCACTCTCTTAGTTTCTGAAAACACAAATGAATCCCAGGTGACATTGCAAAGTATTACTCCAGTGGGAGAAATCCTGGAAAGACATGCTTCAGTTCCTCCTGTGAGAGAAAAAGCAATGAGAAAGACAAAATTGAGCTGCCTCCTTTCCTCTTTTCAGTAGTTCACCTGACAAGAGAAATCTTCCTGTCCCTGATTGGCTGCTTAGTTTTCATTTCCCTAGGCTTTGTCTCTGCCCACAACTTAGATTTAGACACATCAGATTTAGATCTCTTTAACTCTTTCATATTTGAACCCTTTTGAATACGACTTGTCCCCCTTTGCTACAATTTACACCAGAGATTCCAGGTGGTTTACAACAAATCACAACAATTATAAAGATCAAAACATCTGTCTTGCTAATAAATTCTATAAAATCCCATAACATAAAAACTATATACAGCAGCTTTCTGATGGTGTTCTCTGAAACCAATACACATACCAGTCTGATCATTCTCACATCACATTTTCTGTATCTCCTGCAATTCTGAATAACTATATTTCAAAGGTGAAACTTGGCAGGTAGTCACTGCAGTGCTCTTATTGCTGTGATGGAGTCCAAAATAATGATATTAGGAGCCCAGGAATTGTCATGAGTCTTGTTTGCTAGCTGGTTTGTCTATGATTAAGCATTTACTGGGAAAATGATTAATTTAAAAAATTGCTGTGTTTGGAGGAAATTCCATTGCAAGATAAATGTTTTCCTGTGCTTGCATCAAACTCTATAGGATCTTCTTCAGCTGCAGAAGGTTTAAATCATGAGCAAACATTCATATGGGGAGAGGCAGAAAATAAATGGAGAATGTGCCTTTTATATGTATTATAGTTCCTGCTGTCTTCTGCTTCTCATCTCCCCTTGCTATAGTAAATCTCCCTTGATTCAGAAGACACTTTACATGCTGAATTCAAAAGGCAAAAGTGTAGGGACCAAGAAGCTCTAGAGAAGCACTAGCTATTTAAAGGTTAGTGATCAAAAGCAGGAGCAAAATCTAGGAATTCTGAGAGAACTGTGATGCTTACATTGCTGATCCACCTTTATTAAGAAAAGGGGTGTCACTTCAAATGGCTGAATGAAAAACAATCCGGGATTATCTTCTTATGTGCCTGCATACAAACCCATTATAATTGGACACTTAGCCTATTTTACATGGGCACAGTGATACTGCGACAGGAATATGTACGGGTGGGGTGGGGTGGGGAGGAGTATGACATCAAAAGATTATAAGTCAGGTTAGCAGCAAGCAGCATTTGGAGTTTTAATTTCCTGAACTTTTACAAGAGACATTAATGATAGTGTAAAATACTACAGTATCTCTCAAAATTAGCATTTCATATATTTGTGATCTGCAGCTTTCCGGTTCCAATCTTTCTAATTTGAGCTCAAGCAAATATTGGCTATATTTATTAGAACTGGAAATAAATGACCTTTAAAAATGTCCAACAAATTTATGTCTAAAGAAAATGAATAGACTATTTCTCTGACATCTCCAACAATTTCTAAGGACAGGTCTCTTTATTAGCAGTAACAGTAAGATTCACTACCCAAAAAGTCCATGTAGAGTTCCCTCATGATATCTTGCCACAAGAATTAAGTAAAATATGGGAAGCCAGAGAAGCTGTAGACAGTAGAGAGATGATTATTCAGTGAAATATGTGACATTTGTCTGTATCCAGTGGCCATCTTCTAATTAACTACATGAATGCACAGAGAATTAAATGGGAACAGGTAGGAAAACAAATCCCGTTTCTCTGCCTTATACTTGTATTGTGGTTATTTATTTATTTATTTATTTAGTAGAGTAATTTACTTTTATTATTCGCTTCAAGATTCTGTTTCCTATAGCAAAATGCAGTATAATCAGCCAGAATATCCCCCAGTGCAGATTGTGGGGTAAAAACATGAAATACTGATATAAAAATACTTGCATTAAGGGGACACGATAGCTCAACAGTTAAAGATGCTGAGATTGTTGTCAGCTGGAAACCTGACAGCCCAGGTTTGAGACCCGAGCTCCATGTGATGGGATGAGTTCCCGTTACTCACCCCAGCTCCTGTCAACCTAGCAGTTTGAAAGCATGCAAATGCAAGTAGATAAATAGGTACCGCTTTGGCGGGAAAGGTTACTGCATTCTGTATTTTCATGATGGCCTCAGAAAGAGATGACAGAAACATCTCTTGGACAATGCAGGCTCCTTCAGCTAAGAATCAGAGATAAGTATCATGACTGGACAGGCAAAAACTTTGAACTTTTTAAGTCTTACATGTATCCTACTTAATTTATACAAACTCTGGGTAATTCATATACCGTATTTTTCGGAGTATAAGACGCACCGCAGTATAAGACGCACCTTAGTTTTGGGGGAGGAAAACAAGGAAAAAAGGCCTCTGCCTCCAAGCAATTTGCCAAACAGCAAACAGTACAGATGATATACACTGTTTGCTGTGTATTTCTGTGCATGTGTGCCTGACCCATAGAAATGGCAAAGAATTGGAGAAATGTACATTTATGGCAGTATATTAATCCCAGAAAGTTTTCTTAAATGTAATCATACTAACTCCTCCCAATTATTTAAATAGATCTACTGCAAACATGACTAAGTCAGGGTTTCTCAGCTGCCTTCTTTTAATACTAATACTTAATACTAATACTTAATACTAAACAGGACATTTCAGATTATACTTTTACAGATCTTTAAAATTGATGTGGCTTTCTGGAAGTATTCTCTGCTATTTAAAAGAAGATACAATAGCACTGTGCCTCTTCAGAGCAAGCATTTATTTTAAAAAGCTTCTTCATTTTGTTAAGTTGTCTAGAACAATAATAAAGCAGTCTTTTAAAAATAAGTCTAATAATTTGAACACTCTACAAACATTTAACAAAATAACATATTAACAGAATCTGCCTCTACCTAGGATAGAACTCACAACCTCCTGATTGTGAGGCAAGAGCTCTATCTCTGAGCCATAGCAGCTATAGCTTGCCTCCTTGCAATTTCAGCAGTCTAATATTGCCAGCAGTTTATCTCCCAGCAATTTGTCACATTACAGCCACCGTAGTTAGTTTCATTTTACCACGTGGCTTGCAAGCCTCCGTCAGCTGTAGGACGGGAGGCAGTTTATCTCTTCTTGTGCTCTTCTTGTGCTTTGCCCTGTTTGCTGCAAAGAGGTAAATTGCTGGCAGGCAGAGGCCAAAGGGTGGGGGTGGCTGGGTGGGGCTACATTCGGTGTATAAGACGCACCCAAGTTTTCACCCTCTTTGAGGGTAAAAAGGTGCGTCTTATACTCCGAAAAATACGGTAAGTAAAAAATATCTTAAACAATAAATACAATTCCATCATTAAGAATTAATATACAAGTTAAATTTCTACAATTGTTAGTCCACAAACTTTCACCTGGAAAACATACATGTTATCCATATAAGGAAAGATTCTGTACATTTAAAGGAGATCCTTGAGTGCTATAGGAAGAAAGTGTGGAGTGTCTTCACTATGGAGAACTGAAGCAGAGGATTAAAATTTAGGATAAATCTTAGTGGCTTTCAGCACAAACTGTCATGATAGCCCAACAGAAATTTAAAAATGAAAGCTTTAAGCAGCAAAAAAGATGTTTCAACAACTGAAAGCAGACTTTCATGGTCAAACAAGAAAGAATAAGGAGAAGCACCTCAATCAAGAACGTCAGCAAAAAGAAATTTTTAACAAAAGGAAAATATTTTTAAGATCAGAAAAATAACAAGAAAATGTATAAGTAAGTAGATCTTAAGAATAAATAATAGAAGAGATCCAAGAGAGGCAAGTGAGTTAAAGGCAGATGGGAAATCGTATTGAAACCCTTTACAAATGTGATTGAAAGACTGAACGGAGTATATACTAAAAAGTGACTTGCTAGAAAGTAACGTACCATGAGGAATAGGACAGCTATGCAATAGGAAGTACAGATTGCAGACATTGAACAGTATGAGTTGCAAAAAGGAAATAAGTACTGTATTGACAACTATATGTCAGTAAATGTGGAACAAGACTGAAAGAAAAAAATAGAAAAGATCACCACTGGCTGCCATTTGCTTACCATATACAATGAAAATGTTGATGTTGACGTTTAAAGCAGGGGTGAAAACCAGCGGGTTCTGACAGGTTCTGGAGAACCGGTAGCGGAAATTTTGAGTAGTTCGAAGAACCGGTAGCGGAAATTTTGAGTAGTTAGGAGAACCGGCAAATATCACCTCTGGCTGACCCCAGAGTGGGGTGGGAATGGAAATTTTGCAATATCCTTCCCCCGGGAGTGGGGAGGGAATGGGGATTTTGCAGTATCCTTCCCCCAGGAGTGGTGAAGGAATGGGGATTTTGCAGTATAATTCCCCTGGAGTGGGGTGGGAATGGAGATTTTGCAGTATCCTTCCCCTGCCATGCCCACCAAGGCACACCACGCCCACCAAGGCACACCTACAGAACCGGTAGTAAAAAAAATTGGATTTCACCACTGCTTTAAAGCCCTAAACAACTTAAAACTGATAAGAACAGCAGAAGCTTGTCCTGATAAGAACTGCCCGCCCTGATTATCATAAACTCTTTTTTCTTCAATAAGAGAAAAGACAATCTGTGTTGATCCAAAGCTACCAAATGCAGGCACTGGAATTACATTGCCCCTCCCTTAGTTATGTAGGAAATCTGTAAAGATGATCTTTGTGGCTAGGCTTTCAACTGTTTGATTATTTTTGCATTTATTCAATTTATTATAATTGAAATGTTTTAAACCGTTATATTGTCTTTTAGTTTTAATTTTTGTTAGCCACCTTGAGCGCTTGTCAGAGCAGACATGTAGGATATAAATTAACTAAATACATATGAAAGCACACCTCTGTGTTCCACATGCGGTAGAAAATCTTAGAAAATGAGAATGGTGGGCAGGTACGGCTGGTTTAGAGAAAGAAATGGATCCTGAGTGTAGGAAGAATAAATAGAGGCTGTAGCAGAAAGCATCTTTCCCAGTTTAATGCCTAGCAATTGGGTGTTTTCATAATGCCCACAACAGTAGCCCTTTCGTGATAATACTACAATACGATCTCAAAATTCCAAATAGCTGCACTTCCTCCCAATGGAAATAGAGAAAGTGCCCTGGGCTTAGATTTGAGTGTTTTCTTTATATGCCCTTACTCTAAGACACCAAATCATATTCATTAAATGCAGGTACAATCTGCTTATAAATATACACAGACACGGGCAATCTCTATAGTATTATATATTCTTATGTAATGGAATGCGCATACATTGTCATAAGAATTTTTGAACCAAATCCCAGCAATCTTTTGTCTATCAAAGAGCACTGCTTGCGCTGGATGAATTCCTGAAAATCGCTGCTTCTGTTGCTAGTTCTAATTCCCTGCCACCATGGAAAAGGAGGGGAAATAACTTAGGATATTTCTGAGCAACCTCTTCCCTTTTTCTATACCATTAGAGTGGAAGCTCTAATTGTAACTCCTAGTATGTCCTGCATGCTTCATTCTTTCTGAGGTAACACTGAAGGCAATAGGAAGTCCTACATGTTCCACTTCCTAACCACCTGCTGAGACAATATGTTTATAATTGAATGTTCATATAACACTATCAAATGCTCCTGTGAATCTGCCCTGTATTATTTTCTAACCCTTCCCTTGCAACCATCTGCCACAGCAGTAGGAGCCCTTCAGAGCTCAGGCAAGGTGAAAATACATAGTTTTGTGATGACAGCTATAGACAAGAAAGAGAAATGTAGCCTGTGCCTCACTACAGCTCTCTACCTTCTGCCCAAGCAGCCTCCCACCTCCCCTTCCAGACTTTCCTTAGACCCCATTTGACAGCAGAACAAGGTCTCTGGCATTTTTTAGAGCTCCCTCAGATGCTGCTTGTCACTTTAAGAATTCATCACATCAGAGAGCAGTTCTGTATTACCAGAGTACAAGTCCGTTATTCCACCCCTCTTTTCTTTCTGCTTTGCATACAGGACATGGGCTTCAGTCCACAGCAGACAGGCAGATCTCATTTAGGGAAAGTTGGTGGGAAAATACACCAGTGGCAACAAGCTTTTATGACAGGGAGCATTTGGGGTTGTGAATTCCTCAGTTGCATTTTGCATGCAGGTGTCTGGATTCATTCCCCCAGTGTGTGTACATTTATTCAATTATATACAAATTGCCAAAAACATGACTGCTTTAGTAGAAGCTGTTTCCTTGTGGTTGTAGGAATAATGTCCTGCGAGTGACTCCTCATTTGAGCAGTTTCATGGTTGGATATTGGTCAGTGGTTGAGTTGACAAAGAGCTGCTGTCATTCAGAGACATGTTGGACTTGTTAAAATCATGGGCATGACAGCTTAAGGAATTGTGTATTCAAATGTTCAAAAAAAAAGTATTCCAACCAAACAAAAGGTAGTTTGGTGGGTGGGGAGTTACTTGGTGTGGCCCATCTGTAAAAGAAGCATATAATGGTCTTCAGGTGCATTCTAAGCACCCCTCCTTCTCTGGCTTATTTACTCATTTGTTTGTGTTAAGGGGAAAACAGGTGCACATTAATTCATCAGAGTTTAAATCATTTCACTACTAAATGAGTCACTCATTTGCAGGCGTATTTAATTAGCACCTCTTCGCAGCCAGGTGGATTCTTTCTCCTGCCTTTCTCACCTGTTTGCCTTCTTATGGGCTTGTTAATGACAGCATAGTCAAGGATTTTACACTTTCTCTACAGCAAGACAATTGCTGTAATGGCATTGCTGGGAATTAGGAATGGATGGTTGATTTGTGCCACCTTTCCCTTTTTCAACACATTGCAGCAATTTTAGTGTGACTTAGTACAGAGGTGAGTTTTGTACTTCTATCCTAACCTTTCTAGGTTTGAAAAAGGCCTGTGAAATGCTCTGAGGGATGTTTTCACTTCTTATATACTTGAAAATAATGAAATTCAGTTATACCAGGTATTTTGAATATAAGAATTTCTATGAGACAAGTGTCTGCAGAACTTTTTTTGACATCTAGGAAATGAGATGAAACAACAAAAACTTCTGAATTTGAGCATATTATATAGTATATCACAACTACTGAAATGTAGTTTGAGATATAATTGTGTTTATTAGTTTATTTTAAACTGTTCATCATTCTTTATAATGTCAGATTTCAGTTGGCCTCCATTTTTTGTGCTAATTTGGAGGTAGGAAATATCTGTCCAAAAGCAAAAGCTTTCTACCATAGATTTATTGCAAACTGGAAACTTCCTTTTATGAGGAACCCAGATGGATTCCTTTTTCCTGGGACAAAACAAACCTACCTAAACATAAGATGAACAGCCCCAAGTAACTTTGGACTAAGAGGTTTGCTGCTTTCTGTAGTGCTGTCAAATACTGCCATTTTGTTATAAGCTAAAAGTGGCATAGGCAAAAAATATGTGCATTCAAGAGATATGTAATTTACATAATGTTGATTACCATAAAAAGGAATAGCATGATAGGTGTGTAAGTACTATAAATAACTATATGATTTTTTCATGGTCAGATTCACAATCTCACTATATTAGGGCTAGGAGAGATTTCTCCAATAAATCAATTTTTGCCACAGTTCATCTAACCATATCATGGTTGTGTATTTTCTCATCATGTTGACTGAAAAAAATGCATTGTTACTCTACTCTTCCCCCCCCCCCACCCCTTTGAGGATTGGAAGAGTTAGAAAGAGACAACAGGGAAATATTGGCTGAGTATAGAAGGATGACCTGGTTGATCCTTCATAAAATTCCGTGGATGAAATACAGCTTTTTCTATAAAAGTTTTATCTAGAACCACCCCTGGACCTGCCTCTATCAGTTGGGAGATGTGCTTAATACGACTACAGTCCGCTTTAAAAATTGGTCTGTCACTTTGCACTGCCTGCTTATTATGCTGATAATAGTTTATTTTCCTCTTGCATTTCCCAAACCTTTTATTAGCCGCGATATGATGTCCTATCCTTCCTGTTGAAGTTGTGAAAATCCCTTTTATATGTTCAATTGCTGTTCCTTCAAATGGAAATCCTTCACAATTGATGTGGAGATGTTCAATTTTTCCAGAAAGGCATCTTTAATATCTTGAACTTGGCCATCATTCCTTCTGTTGATACCGATACGTGTGCTGTTTGTTAATAAAGCTTGGCTTTGGAGGGACTTATAAGCCTTCGTGTGTTTATGTTAAGGGAACATCTGGCCTTTAAAGAAGAAGAGATTTACCCCTATTTCTATTTTTAAAGACTTCAGAATTGGTCAGAGGCTTAGGCTTTGTAAAATGGAAATGGGAGCAGAAATCTCACAGAAATCTCTTTCTTTCTTTAAGCAAGGGAACCCAAAAAATTGCACTGCCACAAAGTAGACACTTTGCCATCAAATTTGGCCATGCAGTGTTGGAGGACTACAGATGGTGCTGGGGAATTGTACACCACCCACGGACCTCCCTCAATATACTGGAAATAACCTAAATGTAGTCTACGGTAGTTGCTTTTGTTAGTTGGGGTTTTACCTTAGCATTTCTGCTGTCATTTCTTTGCTGTTTAGTTTCCTGGCATGTAATCTTCTGGCTTATTGGAAAAATAACTGATACTTCTCTTTTATAGTAGCTGAGGTAAGCAAATGAGGGATTTGGTTCTGGTATAAATGTTGAACAGCAAATATTGATCTAAGGACCTGGATTGCCGTTTCTTTGCTGGCAAGTATTGCGAGAAATGATTTGTGGGGAAAGAATAGCAGTTGGGAGAGATGATTTACCCACTCAATAGTACATTCCAAGTTGCTTATTCCAGGATGAATATTGAAGGTTTGCCATGCCAAGTTAGGTATAGCTATGAGAGAGGTTGCAAGGGAGCAGTTCGTTTTCCATGTATGCATAAATACATATACACAAACAATCCATTTTTGTGTCCACTGATCTGTATTCCTAAATTCAATCATCACATCCTCATTTCATTCCTGAGAGATTCTTGGTGTATATATCTATGTGTGTGTGTGGCCTGTGTGCATATGCGCTTCATCTCTTAACTTTTTTAAAAAAGATATTTGGAAAATTAGCCTTTAGGAATCAAAGAGTGCTAATTATACTATATTTTCAGGTATATTGTATATGAAGATTTACTGATATGAGACAGTATTCAGCAATTCATACCACATCTGTGTTTCAGGGTTTAGATGTTAAGAGGATTCATGTGACAGAAACATTAAATGTATTTTAAGTGGCAAAGGGCCTGTTCTTAAAATTACTGTTGGGTATTGTCTGTAGCATAAATGGAAGTGGTAACAAGATTGAATGTCCCACCCAGCAAGTAAATTCTCTAATCAGATAACTCATATGAAACTGTTTACTCAGTGTATTATTCTATAATGTTTCAACATTGAGAAAATGTATGAGTTGGAAAAGTAATAAATATGCTGTGCGTATATGAGTGTGTGTGAGAGAGAAGGGGGGGATGGAGGGAGAGAGACAGGAGAAAGGACACTTATTCTTCCATTTTGTTATCATTTCTCTTGTAGTCCATTGATCCTGGGCAGCAGTTCACCTGGGAGAACTCCAACTTGGAAGTGAACAAACCAAAGAATCGCTATGCAAATGTGATTGCCTATGATCACTCTCGGGTCATCTTGACCTCCATTGATGGTAAGATTATTAACAGCTACTTTCACTAATAAACCGCAGTATCAGACATGAGGTTTTGACGTTTCTGCAGTGTAGTGTGGAATCAATTATAATCTGCCCAATTTGAACTACAAACTACAAAATATAAGACAGCAATAAGACTGCAACACTGTCAAGAATCTAGGTTGATCAACTGATGCAGCCGAATGAATGGGCACTAGGATTCCATAACCCATACTTTTTAAAAATTACTAATCACATTTCTCAAGACTCAACATCATACTTATACCTGAAAAACTTACACGAGGCTGAAAGAAAGTGCGTATATACTGTAGAGAAAGTGCTTTTCTCATACATTCTTTAACACTTGTATTATTTTATAGCACAGTGTGTTAATGTATAGGTCTTTGATCCAAAGATTGTTCACTACTGAATTGATCAGTGTATATATGTGGTTTCAATGGACATTACCTTGTCAATCTAAAAAGTGCATTTTTCAGAGTGTGCATTGCTTTCTTAACCACATCTAGTATATGAGAGAATAAGTAGACAGCCATTCCTATTGCCATAACTAGAAGTTTTAGATCCAGATGTCTGAGCAACGTTATAGGTTTTATTTATACTTTTGTTTTTTGCACTATGATTTCCGAAATACTGTAACTCCCTGTTGTCATATTTACACTATCATGAATTTATGTAAGGACAGGTATTTTCCAATGTATATTCTTCTATCAAATTTATTTCTTAAATTTATACCACTCAAGTCCAAAATCATTTGATTCATTCAATCTGTTGTAATATTGGACAAAACAATAACTGGGTTGGGGAAAGGAAAGAGATGTGACTCATTAGAAGTAGAAAGTAACCTAGTACGTGTCCTTATCATTTTATATTTAAAGCCAGTAATTCCAAAACGAATGTCAGGTTGCAAAATTGTGATCTCCATGGAATAAGTGCTCCAAAGCCAATTCTGCCTTTATTTGAAAGAGCTATTTATTCATTTCTTCCGGATGGATTTCTAGAAATATTGTTGTTTAAGAGGCTTAGGTTGCACAGTTGTCTTAACATCTAATAACTAATGTTTCATTTTATGCTGTTGCATTAACAAGGCACAAAAATAATGGCATAAATCTTTCTTTGGCCATGATTGCCTCCAGAATGATTGAGGATATGTGTCCTATTCCACGCTATTTCCTTCTTGTATAATGTTTAAGTGTCCATTAAAATGTATTCCTCATCAATTTGCATTCTGTCAACAGCTTCTTACTTACTTATTTGCTGCATTTATAAACCCCTGCACTCCTATAGGAGTCCTATAAGATAATATATGTTAAAATCAATCAAGTCACCACAAATAAAATGAAAATCAAATGTTAGCACCAGCATCCTTATAATATTTATCCTCTCTCTGAATGGCTCAGGATTCTGGCTGTCGCTTTCCTTACACATTCCTGCCCTTTTTCTGTCATGCAGGGGTCCCTGGAAGTGACTACATCAATGCCAATTACATTGATGGCTACCGCAAACAGAACGCTTACATTGCTACACAGGGACCACTGCCTGAGACACTCAGTGACTTCTGGAGAATGGTATGGGAGCAACGTACAGCAACAATCGTCATGATGACACGACTGGAGGAAAAGTCTCGGGTATGGACAAACTTAAGTCTCTCCCACTGGCCATAAGAGCTTCAGGGAGTTGTAGTCCATGTTGATACTGGGAATGCAGTGCTACCAAGAATATTAGCAGCTTTATATATTAGGACTCTAATGGCAAATCTTTGGGAAAATCACAATTGTACGACATTGCAGGAAAAGGGGGGGGGGGGAATAATGTATGGTACCAACATGTCTATCATGGAATTTCCTTTTCCATCTAGTTCTTAAGTGAATTATTTATAAGTAGTTTTATGAGATTAATTTGTCACCTATGCTATATCTAATTCATAATCTGAAGGGCCAGGTAAGATTCTTATTTATGGAATACCATATAAGTGATAAAATCACAACATGAATAATTGGGGGAATTCATGGCTTGAGTTCATCTCATTCCTTGTGAAAATCAAAAGCATTCAGAGGGGAGTACAGTAGCAAATCGCACACTTTTGGCATAATTGACCCCATACACTGAGAAGCATATCATCATAGTAGGCTTGTGTATATCAATTATAAATAATCTATAGATGGAAATTTGTGGTAGAGAGAAGCAATCTCCATGTATAAGCCATTCTGCAGATGTCTTCTGCTGTGTCTGGCACCCAAAAATTATAGCCATATTAAATTCTGACTTCCGTGCACAGTTTGAATGTGTAAAAAGGATGTATTTGCCTTAAGGCCTCTGAATGGAAGACGCCTATGTTTCAGAATATCCTTGCAAAACATGGAGCTCAATTGGAGATCCTGGGCAGAGAGTTCTTCAGAAGATAGCATCTCTTGTAATGAGCACAGAATACATTACGTTTCCATGCCAACCACAGGATTGTGGTGCACTCATTTCTTTAGTCAAATACATTTGAGTAAGGCAATAGAGAGAGAGAATATTCAGAGAACAGCTAAATAAAGGCGGGGGATATATGTGGAGGAAGAGCAATGCATGCAGCCATATATCCTAAGCTTTACTGAATTAATACTGAAAGGAGAATGCCACTTTGTGTCACAAAAATACTACAGAACTACAAAGAGTACATTGGAAAGAGCCTGCATTTCTATCTCGGGTTGAAAAAGTGTTTGTCCTGATGAATAGCAAACACTACTCAAAAGAATATACTTTGGGGTGTCATGACTAGTGCCCATTTATTGTTCAGTTCCTTCATGTGTTAATGTACCCTAATTTTAAAAAGAATTTGTACAAGTTGCATCATAACATTCTGATGCGGGTATTCTAATAAGTTAGCTATGCATTTTTTTTAAAAAAATGTTTTAAATTGACAAGTATATAAATGCATAACTTTCATCTTTAATAGGTAACTTCAAGTTTTTTGTGAGTTTTTTTTCCTAATTGTTCCTGCTCTATCACTCACAATCTCATGAATCTCTCCCACATTAGTCATCTTTTGTTCCAAGATAAATACCCCCATTTTTTAAGCTTTATTCAACTAAAGATAGTCCATATATGCTGCTGTTTTTCTTCTCATCTTTTATGCATGTTCTGCAGTGGTACCCTTCGCTTTTTTAAGGTGGGGCAAGCAGAATAATATGGGGTCATCCAGAACACTACCGTGTTGAAGATGAAAGGGGTGGGAAGAGGGAAAGCTTTGTAATAAGCCTATTCTAGCAAAACAGTGGCAAGAAATAGATTACAAACATAAAAAATAAGACCCCATTTCTTGATATGACATCTAGTTGTGCTTTAAACATAACAAAATGCTGATAGCTTTGTGCCTTAAACAGTTTGAGGTATGAAGTAAATGCCCCACAAGCTCCAGTAATTTAAACACTCCAGTTGCTGCTGCTAGTGGTAATTGCATTTAAGCAGTAGCCATATTATTTGCTTGCACTTTATTAATTAGGCTTTATTAGTCTAGAAGAGGGCTTTGTGTTTGGAATAATATTTGCAGATGAGTTAAAAGAGAAATAGTCCCCTCCCCTCTTTTGGTGTGTGTCAGAATATGTAAATATCCAAAGTCCAGCTAGTTTTGTTTGGGGGCTGCCCAGCTATTAGAAGATGCCCCACAGAGTGTGTTTCTCCAAGATAACATGTTTTGTAAGGCCCTTTGGGCACCTGTCTCTGCTTCCTGCCTTGCTGGCTGTTGAAATGCACATTATCTTCTGGTAGCACATTTCCCATCCTTCGCTCTCCTAATTACTTCCTAAGAGATGGAGGATGCCGTAGCACCCTTGAGGTGACGTACTCCACCAAGTTAGCCTGCCCACCCGCTCAGCCAAGTATAGTGGGGGGAAGAGTCCTTACCCATTTGTTCCTCTGCACTTAACGGAGTTCACACTAGTACTCATTAGAGGCCTGCTTGCCTTTGCTAGCAGTTACAGATACAATAGAACAGAAACTCCCACCTAGGGGACCCTGTCTCTGAGGAATCATAATAGCCTTAGAATGGAATTGGTCAAAGAGGCATTGAAGAGCTAGAAGTAAAGCATGAACTTAAAGCCTCATCCCTGCCCCTGGGAGCTTTCTAATGAGAGGATGCACATTTACACACCTTTTGAGCTTATTTTCAGTGCTCATTCAAGCTTGACCCCTTTTCTTATCTCCAAGCATGAGGGCTTCTTCCCAGTCCAGGAGTTTTGAAAGATGTTTCAGACAAATGCTAACAGGTGCAGTCACTTTCTCAGTCCTAGTAATGCTTTGTCCTTGAATTGTTGCCTTAAACATTTGACATCTGGGATTTCTGGAGTTCAGTGCTTCAAATGCTTTCCAAATCTTGTGAAATAGCAACAGTCTTGGAAAAAGATCTGTGAGCTGCTTAGTATTCATGACTTGAAAATCCTAGCATGATAGTAGGTGCATCATTTTAGTTATCATGTATACTACATAAGAGCTGCAAAGAGATCACTTTCTACAACGAATGCCTTTGCAGTTGGCAACCAAATCAGCAGTATATGCCATCTCTAAAGCTCTTTTAAATGCAAAATTAATCCAGGCTATCTTTCATCCCTGTCTCTCTTCCAGTTTCTATATCATTTAATAAATACACAAGTCCAAATAAATTAGAGATTTCCCCCTGATTTGCAGACTGCGAGCTTTAGAATGAGTCTAGGTAGAGTTGTGTATCAAACTAGCTCTTCTCCCATTGTTAAACCACTGTATGGAAGCCTCCTTATTCTCCCAGCAACTGAGGGACCACTGTTGCAGTAAATGAATTTCCAGGTTGTGAGCGTTCCTGACATTAATGAGAAGTGAGCAGTGCCAGAAGAAAGGCTCTCTTATCTGGTTTAGTGCCATCCTGCATCAGCTTCAGCATAAAATTTACAGAGCTTGAAAATGGGGCATAAACATTATGGGTAAATTTGGCAGAAAATGTGAGTGACTCTTATCTGGTCATGAATAAATAATTTTCAATTACCAGCTAGGGCTCTCTATTAAACCCTGGGATAGATTACTTCAAAGTTTGTTTTATGCTTGTTATATATACAGTAATACAATTTCCCTGGAGAAAGAGTGGAAAAGAAGGCTCTTGCTCAAATTATTGCTAGTCCAACTTTTGCCTTCCTGTGTTATATTGTTACATATGTAAATAGCTCTACATCATCCAGGTTGAACACCTGGATGATGGTTCATCCAGAATTCCAGATAACCACAGAAAACACTTCAACAGGTGCACTTCAGTAGTGTTCTAAGTTCTATGATGCCCTTTCATTTTTCATCCAGGAATAATTACAAGGCTCACCCATTAAAAATGTTGGCTATTAAAAAGCAGAACATCATTGATTTCCAATTAGTCTGTTGTTAACTTTCTCCACATGTTCTATCTAATTACATTTATTGTTTCTTGGGCGGAGTATTTTATTCTGTTTTAATCAAATATTGATTCATTGTGTAACTGGACAAGACAGAGAGAGATGTAGAAGAATAGAAACCAGAGGGCAAGATATATTTGGGGAAATTTTAGCATGCATGAATGTTTTGAAATATGACAGTTGGATACGGAGAAATATAGTCCATGTTTTGCTACTTCCACCTGACCTGGAATGGGTTGTGCATACAAAAGCCTACTGCTGCTAGTTCTTCTCATTAGAAAAGATGGGGATTTAGACAGGCAAATCCATAGTTGTGTTACGAGCAAAAAAAACATGCTGCTAGTTCCAGCTTAGTCTTTGGCTTTGACTATCAGTAATTGCAGCTGTGGAGGTAAGAATGAAAAACAGAATAAAATGGGCACTACAGCCTGATTAATTTCCTATTTTTTGGCCCTTCCCAACTAAGGAGACTAATGACCTCAGGCAAGAGTAGCCTTTTCAGCTATCCCTTGAAGGAACTTCTCCCTCTGTGCACATAGACCAGACGTGCATTGGGCTTGTAGCAAAGGAATGAAACCCATTCCACTCCTGAGCTTGTTGCTCTTGCTCAGCTTCTTAAGTTTCCCTCGGTCAAGCTCTCTTGCTGTGAGTCTCTGTTACAAAGCTGCAGTATCCTGCCCATGTAAAGCACTGCCCTTCCTCTCACAACTGATACCTAGAAAAAATAAGGCTGGTGACCTTATGCTAGGAACCTGAGCAGAATCCCAAGCGGAGGATTACAGGTTGGAGACAGGCTTCCCGTATTCACCCTGAGAAGAGGATAAATGAGTATGCTTGTCTACAGATACCAATGTTTCCAAAGAGCAGGGAAAGGACAGAAAATTATATGGAAAGAAATTGCTTTTGAATTGACCATTTCTCTCAGTTTCTTTCGTTTATAGCTATTAGCATCCTTGCTTCTTAGCCCTGCCTCTGAACATCAAGTATCTTTCTTTGCTCCCTGTCTGGTCATTTAGCTATATTGGTTTCATAAAATGAGGTGTAAGATATGACAAAAAGTATTCAATTTCTCTGTATATCTTGGCCAAATGCAATCTGGGTGTTATTCCCAAATAGGTCCTCTTCTGTCAACCAATAAATTCTAGTAGATACAGGTAAAATTCAAGAATTACAACAGGATAAAAGTATCAATCTATGTTGTGGAACTCAATGAAAGCTACATTCCAAGGATTATCCACTAATTTGGAGGTTTTATTGCAGGTGAAATGTGATCAGTACTGGCCTGGACGTGGTACAGAGACCTATGGGTTGATCCAAGTGACTTTGCTGGATACCGTTGAACTTGCAACTTATACAGTCCGAACATTTGCCCTGTACAAGGTACTGGAAAAAGGGAGGAAATGAGTTATGGACGGATTTTTAAGAAAGAGGAGAAGGAATTACATGTTTATAACTAAGTGCAGTATAGATTTAAAATAACATGCTACAATCAATTATAGCATCATAAAATAAAATAAATAAAATGGCCCATGACATATAATAAGAACTCATTAATAAAAAGGCTGATAAATGAAGTAGAAATCCCAGCCTCACAGACAGTGTAGTCTTTTCTTACTTCCCAAAGATATATTTAGCATGTTTCTATCTAAATCAGTTTGAAAAGAGAATGGAATTGGAAGGCCAATGTCTTGTACATACTCTGTGTCTTTATAAATATGCGCATCACATGACTAAAGAGCTTTAGTGGCGCTTCAAGTCTGCAGCGCAGGCCAAGTATGTTAACATATTTTGTACAGATCTCTTGCCCACTGAAATTGAGACCAGAAACTCCATCACTAAATGACACTGCCATAAAGTGAAACATCACATGACCATGCTTAACTTATGTCAACTGCTGCTCATTGTGGTTAAGCATACCATGTGACTGCAACTTCCTGCCAGCTACCCCATTGATTTTGCTTGTTGGAAACTGGCTTGAAGGTCTCAAATGGTGATCATGTGACCACAGATTGCTATGACAATGATAAATATGCCAGTTGCCGAACATCCGACTCACAAAACAAGAGATTGTGGATATGTTTCAACAACCAAGAGTTTAAAAACTGGTCATAAGTTTCTTTTTTCAGCAAAAACTGCAAATGGTCACTAAAAAATCAATCGGTAAATGGGGACTATCTGTAATTAAATATGTAAATAGCCTGAGGAATATTGTTTTTAAATATTTAAAAGCATTTCCTCAGATATTGTCAGTCCTACTAGGTAGACCAGGAAATCAATTCTACAAACTATTTTTAATGAGATTGGCTATAATAACAGAATCTTATAACTCTGATAGTGCTATACTTCGTCCTATTTATGCTTCAGTGAATTAGGGAGTCATGTGCCTGAGCTACTTCTGAATGTTATGTGTTTGGTCTTGACTTCAAAAATGTTTCGTCCCCTTTTGCCTTGGTAACAATTCCTGCACATCTCTGTTAAGGTCATTTTCCTTACTGTCTGTGTATATGGTCTTCAGAATTGCATAAGGATTCATATTATAGACACAAGAAAATTCACTGAACAACAAATCACAGCAAGGATCTAGAAGAATATTGTTTAAAACTAAAACTAAATGATACAGTAAATAAGCATGTAGTAAGAGAAGATGTGCAATCGTCTTGCATGTTGAAAAGATCTTAGTACTCTATGGTATGTGAGTACCAAATCAAGGAATTCATCTGCTGCCCATTAATTCCCAGCTAAAGTATTTCAGCTTTATCTGCAGAATGGCTCCAGTGAAAAACGGGAACTGCGACAATTTCAGTTTATGGCTTGGCCTGACCACGGTGTGCCAGAATATCCTACTCCTATTTTAGCATTCTTAAGACGAGTGAAAGCATGCAATCCTCCAGATGCTGGCCCGGTGGTTGTACATTGCAGGTAAGGCTGATTCCTACACATGGAAATCTGTGATGATGAACTATCAGGATAATATGATAGAGAAAAACTATGGCTCTCTGTATTTTGGGAATGTTGCATATTTGGGGATTTATAGGCAACCTACTGCTGCAGCAACAATAGTACTGGCATTCTAATTCCTATGCTAATATATTTTATAGCCAAAAGTTCTTAACCCATTGTTTTCTTTAAGAAACAACCACATTAGAAACAATTAAACATTAATATTGGAACTTTAGAATGGAATTCCACATATGCATCCAATAGCACAACTACACCACCTCACTGAACTTGTGCACATGTGAATCTTCACAAAACATGCCATTATTACTATTACTGAGTTTCTTCTATTTCTCAGCTAAAATTGAAACATGAAAAACAAATAAAAATCTCACTAAAAAGATAATGTGAAATATCCCAAAAGCGGACATGTACATGGTGGTAAAATGCTTGTGACAACAGAAAAACATATTGGCATAACTTTGCAGGTACATAAAGCAAAAACTGCAGGTATTATCGAGGTATACAGATACACACTATTTGCATGCATAGTGATAAATTCTTATGCTGCAGTCTGGAGCTAAAAAAGTAATTCAACCATAAACTTTAGTTCACTAGGAATTGGCATCTTATCCAGCCAGTGATTTATCTCTTGCAGCTGAGTGGGAACTATTACTGAACAAACCTCTTCATCATTGCAGCTTTCACAAACTCCTTAGAAACGGTATTTAATGTTCTTTCTTCATGCTCTGGTTCAGATGGGAGTCATGTATAATTAACAGATACTCTCTCCCTATTAAAATCCTGTAAAGAATTGCACATGGGCAGCTGCAAGGAAATGTCCTGCTGCGGAATTCTTTCCTGTCAGATACCGTATCTGTTGCTTGTTGATGGGTTGTCAGTTGTTTGTCCCATAAGGTCTTCCACACTAAAGAGATGCTTATGTAAGATAGGACATAGAGTTGCTCAGAAGTTCAGCATCCTAGCAGGTTATACTTTATTTCCAAAGGTCAATCTGTTTCCTATAGGACCGTGGTGGTGAACCTATGGAACGCGTGCCGGAAGCGTCACGCAGAGCCATCCCGCACAGGATGCGCGGCAGCAGTGGGTTGCTCCTGGTTCGGATCGGTTCTTAGAACCGGTAGCACTGGCGGCGGGAGGCTCCGACCACCCGCCTGGGACGCTTCTGCGCATGCGCAGAAGTGTCGCGCGCGCGAACCAGTAGTAAAGGGTTTTAGAACCCACTATTGATGTGTGGCCTCACTGGCTCCTCTTCCGCATTCCTGTGCACACATGCGCACCAGTCAGCTGGCCTTCGCACGTGCGGGAGCGCTGAAACCGGAAATGGCAACCAAAACCATCCCGCCTGGACTGTGCATCAGCTGTTCGTCGGGCATGCGTCCGCACCTGAAACCAGAAGTTCAGGTGCCGGCACGCGCATGTGCGCCGGAATGCTGCTCTTCCGGGTTTCGGCACTCCCGCGTGCACGAATGCCAGCAAGGCCGCGTGGTCCAGGCAGGATGGCTTTGCGTGCCATTTCCAGCACGCAGGTCGGCATGCGGTGACATAAAAGGTTAGCCATGACTGCTAATAATACCGGTACCTTAAATATAAAGGTGACCTTCAAAATGAGCTATTCTTGCATCATACTAGGAAAAGATTCAGAATATCTAGAGCTTTGCCACTGTGCAGAAGCCCAATTTCATGCTTTATGCTTTGGTTTTACAGTGCTGGTGTAGGCAGAACAGGCTGCTTCATTGTAATTGATGCCATGCTTGAGAGAATGAAGCATGAAAAGACAGTGGACATCTATGGGCATGTGACATGCATGCGCTCACAAAGAAACTATATGGTGCAGACTGAGGATCAATATATCTTCATCCACGAAGCCTTGCTAGAAGCAGCCACTTGTGGAAACACCGAGGTGCCTGCCCGCAATCTCTTTGCCCACATCCAGAAACTAAGTCAGGTACCTCCAGGTGAGAGCGTCACAGCAATGGAACTGGAGTTTAAGGTGAGTAGAAGATTATTTTCAATGTGTACCTGTGCATGCAAAATCTACAGAGCAATTATAGGATTAGATAAGATGCTTGTTTGTCATTTCTCCCTGACAATTTATTCCTGGATTGAAGGAAGATAGTTTTCTAAGTACTGTATAATGGTCCTTTGGTATATTTCTACACCTGTAGAGAGTATTAAAATACATTTGGATGCAGAGTTGTGTGTCTTCAACATATCTGTCCTGTACTGATAAGCTTCTAGAAAAGTATATATCAGGGCTGTTAAACTTGCGGCCTGTGGGCTGGATGCGTCACACGATGCCCACGCCCAGTTTGAGGAAGGGGAAAAAGTCACGATACGTCACGTTTGACACCCCTGGTATATAGGAAGGCAGATTAAAATGAAGTTCTCAGCATCACTACCAGCTGGAGCTACAGTATATCCAGAACCCAGTGGAAATTGGAGTGTTCATGATGTCACTAAGAAAAGCTTACCTGGACATACTTTTTACTTTAAGCCCTTGAGAAATCCAATGCCTCTTGCCTTCATGGTCACCAATGTCAGTGCCTGTCAGCATTTATTGCATCTGTACTGTAGTAGTTTCATGCCAGTATTTCTTACAGCATTGATACTAGTTAATAGCTCTGTTAATTCTCTTAGTATGTGTATTTGCCCAGAAAAGACTAGGTGGCAGATATAGTTTTAGATTTAGATATATAGTTTTAAAGTCAAGAAAATTATTTATTGTGCAAGCAGCAGAAGGCAAAACCAGTGCCGAATTATGAACATTGCTAACTTGATTCTCCTCACTGTACCTCCATTTACTCACCCCTCTGTTTCTGGGCTTAATCCTTTCTATAGCCAGAGGAAGGAGGGAGTGGATGCTGGCTAACAGCAGCTGTTCTTTTTTCCTATAAATACTATTCCTATGAAAGTGTAGCAGGAGCAAGCGCCATCACACTGTTGGGTGTCTGATTCTGCTTTAATGAGAAGTTAGGAGACGGGTGCAAGATTCAGCAAAGTTTCTTCTTCCTTCCATTACGGCAATTCCCAGAGAGCAGAAAAGGAGAGAGCAAATACTGCTAAGGCAAGAGAGCCACGAATATTCATTTTTATACCATTTCCCTTTCTATTATGATAAGAATTGATCTTAATGACAGTCTATTTCTAAGTGACTCCTGCTATTAGCAGTTAGCAGTGATAAGAGCAGGAACATAAAACCAGGGACTTGACACTAGATTTCAACAGCTGCCAGGGATACAATACAAATACCACTCCTACCTCTAGAAGTGACTTGGTCTTAGGCTCAAAAATCACAGAAGGATGGAGAGGAATACTTCTAAAATCTAATCCAAAATCTTAGTTTGACTTTGCGCTAGGTAAAAAGCAATAGAATTTTTCTTGCCTGCTTTCCAGGCATTTCCTTTGTGATGGAGCACATGAGTAGTTTTCTGGCAAATAAACTTCCATAGAACTCCGAGCAGGAGCAGCCAGGCATGTGGATATTCATATATCTTCCTGTACCTATTTAATGTAAGGATTGGGAAACCTGTGAAAATAATGGATAGGAGGCTTTGGGCTGTTTGGAGGGCATTGCACAATCCGTATCAGACCATATTGCCGAATAACAATATAGTGCAGCGCTAATATGTGTGTAGATCAAATTTGGGCCTGTTTTCATAATTTTTTAGATGAGCAAGATGTGTTGAGATGCTCATCTAAAAAATATAAAGTGGGAATGCGATGGTTGTGCTTTCCAGTCTTAATGGTACAGTGGCTCAGCAGCAAATTCTTAGAAGCTTTCCAATATGAGCAAGAATATGCTCCCTGCTGGAATGCATGCTAGTGATTCTTACCTAAACAAGTTCTATCATCTCTTCAGGTAATCTTTTTTTTCTGTATTAAGTGTGAAAAATTGTACCTGATGTTGAGGGACCTGTTGCTCCTGGAGTGTTGCGTCCGATCTCTCCTGCCAATTGTGTCACTTCTCTTTACAGCTCCTTGCCAATTCCAAAGCACATACCTCGCGATTCATCAGTGCCAATCTTCCATGCAACAAATTCAAAAACCGCCTAGTGAATATCATGCCCTATGAACTGACACGGGTTTGCCTGCAGCCAATCCGGGGTGTTGAAGGCTCAGATTATATCAATGCTAGCTTTGTAGATGGTTACAGGTAAAGTATGCCATCCTGTTCAAAGTCTGACTCTCTTTTGTGATGTTCATTCCTGCTTCTTAAATTTGGACAGAAAGAGCATGCATAATCAGTCAGGTTCATGGCACATATATTAAACTACTTTTTCTTAGTGGTTTTCCTCTTCCTACGGTACCTTTTCATTTCAAGCTTTATTACCTAGTTAACTGAGAGATACTGGTTTCAGCGTTCTTAGTTTCCCTGCAGTCAACCCACTGTAGGCACCTTGCTGTATAATTCATTCGCCAACACATGCACATCTTATTTGTCAGATCTCCTTCCAGCACTGCAATACAAGCAGATGAGCCCCTTCCTATCACTTGAAAGGTTTGATGCAGAACACGTGGCCCAAGGAAAAAATCAGGCTGCAGAGCAGTTTACCTACAGTAGTGGATGCAGAGATATTTCATGGGATTATCATTTCTGCGTGAGGGGAAGCCCTGACCTTTATTTTATTATCTCTCTCCCCTCCCCCAACGGTAACTTATAAGCTGCAAAATCAGAAATGAATTGGCAATATGAAGGATGGCTTTAAAAAAGACATGGCGGGCAGAGAGCTAGGAACATGAAAGACGTTTTCACCCCACAAGAGTAAAGAACTTCACCAGACCTCTGAGCTGTGCTAAAACTAGAAAAGCAGAAGAGTTACTGATGATGACTCAGCTTCATATCCTGCCATTAACCCTATGAGATGCCACCTTATTTTTATTTATTTAGTAAATTTATATGCCCGCCCTCTCACCAATAAACAACGGTTGTAGGTAGCGTGATACACTTTCATGTATATAATGCTAAAGCAGAAATGCTACTATTGAGAGAGGACTATTGAGTGCCTGCCAAACTGGAGGAGATAGCATTTCATGTCTTACCTAAACTGTCCCTGAGGGCTCCCATTTATCTCTTCTCATCCTTCTATTTGAAGTGAGCAATCATTCTCCACCTTATCAAAAGGGATCAACTGGCCCAAGGTGCTACTGAAGCTGCATTTTTATTTGTTTCTCCTCCCCTCACCCTCGCTGTGCTCTCACCTTTTATGATGTCTTATAAATCCACGGTGGAGCAGCTTGCATCTCTGTCCTGCATCATTACAGCTGTCCTATACCAGATTCATTAATTTTTAGCACCACTGGAGAGATTAAATGAGTGAGGCGCCTAAGGTTATATATACAAGGATCCTTAGTGCCCCATGGTGGTAAAATAAAGGTATCACAGCCTCAGTTATAGATTTGGCTGGATTTGCATTCTTTCTTAATGTCACCATGGAATCTAGATCTCTATCCCTGACTTCACAAGACTTAGATTTTGGGATGCTTTTAACAGGGAATTCCCTATACATGCAGATGTTCAATGATTTCTAGTTTTTCTGAACCTAGATTTTGTGATGTTAGATCTCCAACTATGCGACTAAAATTTTGGCAACATGATTTCACCAAATTAGTAGTATAGGTTTCCTGCCGTTTTGAAGCAATAAATGAAAATAATTACAACATATGCCCTAAAATGTTTAACAAACTGTCAAAGACTGCCCAGACCTAACCTAGATGTATGTTACAGTCTCCTTCCCATGCCAGAACTGCCAGAGTTGGTCACTAATCTGAACTCTCTGATATCTTGCAGACAACAGAAGGCTTACATCGCCACACAGGGACCTTTGGCTGAGACTACAGAGGATTTCTGGAGAATGCTGTGGGAACACAACTCCACCATTGTAGTGATGCTGACAAAACTGCGAGAAATGGGGAGGGTTAGTAAGCATCCTATGTTCTAGGGGGAGATTTGTACTGCAAAACCTGATCTTCCATAAAGAGATTCTGGATTTATTTACTTATTATTTATTTAACAAATTTATATGGCATTCCAATTTACACACAGGGACTCTGGGTGGCTTGCCACATTAAAAATCCGCAATATAAAACCATAAAACCCACTCATCCTCCATGGCAGCAGGAACACAAACCAACCACTGGATCGTCTCCATCTCTATTCGGGGTCCCCAGGCCTAGTGATAAAACCACATCTTCAGATGCCTTTTGAAAAAGCAACAAGATGGGGACCAATCATACCTCCATCAGAATTATGTTCTATAGCAGTGGTTCCCAACCTTTTTGTGATCGAGTACCACTTGGAGGTCCCGTACAGTCACCGCGTACCACCTGGTTCCAGAGAAACTAAATTTCCATAATTGTACCATTCCTTTTTTGGCCCCGCGCATCCAGCAACTGGATTCTCGGGCCGCTGGGACCAGGTAGGTGGCGTGTGGCAACAGTTGCAAATCGTTGCCAGATTATCTTGTGTTAGGCAGTAAACATTTTTGTGAAGTAAAAAATAATTAAAAATCGTTCATGACCCCGAAAGTTCGCGTACCACCTGGAAGGCCCTCGCGTACCACTAGTGGTACACGTACCACAGGTTGGGAACCACTGTTCTATAGGGAAGGAGCCACCACTGAGAAGGCCCTTTTTCATAGTCCCACCAGATATACATCTCTAATAAATGAGATCCACAGCATACCCTGCCTTCTAGTCCTGGTGGATTCATGGACAGATAATTCAGCTGAACATGCTTTCCCTCATTAGAACTGAGGACAGGTGAATCAATAAAAGGTAGAGAATGTGACATAAAGTCTTTATGGTTGATAGATTCTGCTGGATTCCCACCCATGTCTGGGTGGCCAAAAGATCTGTCCCCTGAAATCATCTGAGCAACCTCTCAGCATTTGTCAGAGATGGCCTCACCTTATGGGAATTGTCTCAAGTACTAGATCTTGGAGAAGGGAAACCTTACTATTGTGTAAAGTAAATATAACCAACCAAGTAAATAAAATTGTGCCTATTGTTGATGCATAGTTACTAAAGGAGCATAAACTGGTAGATAGGAGGAGGAGGTGAGAGGAAATAGTAGTAAGCATTAGGAGCTGCTGGAGAAAGAGGAGGTGGGGGAAAGCCCTAGTACTTATCTAACACTTTCTCCACAAGCCTGGATTGATTTAACACCACTTTGTGAGGAATCCTCTTGTGGAACTCCTACTTCTCCAAATCCACTTGTCAACTTGATCACAAACGAAAGACAAAATAATACTAGGAGCCACTTAAGTCCTTAGGATGATGATATCTTCTCTTGTCAGTCTCTGCTACCATTCTGTGTATTTGTCTCATTAAATTGAGCATTGAGAGCCTCCAACGCTGGCAGAGAAAAATGGCTACATCCTATATCATAAGTGAAAGACAATAACCCTTTGGGGCAGCATTCAGAAAAAGCAAACAAGTAGAAGAGGCTTTTGTATTTAAGCAGGAAGGAGTTCTTCTCAGACATACAGAGAAGTGAGGTGATGCCTAATCTTCTAGTTAGTCAGGATACTCTTGACTTAGCAGCTATTACTCTGTCAGTGTCTCCATCTCAAATGGATATAGCCATGCACATTACTGAAAAAAGTATTGATCAGAGAAAAATGTTGTTAAGTTGCAAACACTGCTTTTTAAGTTGCTCTTCAATTCTCTAAGTCTGTATGATCCAGGACTGTTGATTCAGTGGTTTGGAGAACTTCCTTGAACTACATGAATCACAATAAGCTCCCAACCACAATGAATTCAGAAGTTTTTCATCTAACACATTATTGGCATGAAATCCCCCAGGGATTACAAAGCGGAAAAACCATGGCTTGCCTGTTGCTTTTATGGTAAACTCTTCTAAAGTTCAAGCTACACTGGGTCCTAGAGGAATAAAGGACTGCAAAAATCGGCCACTTGAGAAGGCATCAAATCATTAATGTCCCATAAGTGGGAAGAGATTGACCAAGATTAAAGGCCACCACAGATGAACAGCATCAAGAGAAGATTGAATCAGTCTCATTCCTGCCAACACATTCTGAAAAGGCTTACCATTATTGTAAGAATGTTGGCCAACTCTAGCTTTTGAGTGTTTCTTCAGTTCAGCTATGCGTGCCAAAAACTGGAAACTTCCTTAAAACTGTAGATATGACAGTTGAATTTGATGCTGTGGATTAGGAGTATCTTAAGAAAAGTCACAACCAAAGAAATATATACATAGCACTATCTTGGAAAACAATTCTAAATGAGGTCATACAGTTACTGACTGGAAAAGTCAAACCGAAAATTGTGGTAGATCTAAAGTCAAGAAAATATTGCTGGTATGCCAGACAACACACTTGACACCAGCCATATGGAAGAAATTATTTCAGTGGTACATTTTGTAACAACAACAGAAACTCATGAACATTTCCCTGCAAATAATGACTATCAGTCTGGCATTTTTTTAGAATTAATTTGAGCAAGTGGGTATGACAATCGTGTTTCTTAAAAATAAAGAAAAATAAGAGTATTGCAATAGAGAACGTGAGAGTTTAGGGCAACAATACTGGTGCCAACGTGAATAGAAATAACAGGAGGGAGCTAAACCTTCAAGCTATTTTGTTCATTGTAGTTCTCATTTATTGAATTTTGTGGTCAGTGATGATGCATTAATACCTAAGGCATATGAGACATCTAAATTTTTAAATATAAAATGTTATTTTTCTCTGTATCAACTCATTTATGGCAAGTTTTAAAGCCTGAAAATACCCTTTCTGACACTACTGAGGACCACACAATGAGAAGGTTCATTGTTGAAGCAATAAAGCCTATCAAACATTGAACTGGGAAGATAAATGAGAGTACAATTATTGGAAAGTGTTGGGGGGTAGAGCGAGGAAGAGCTATTCAAGGTGAAACTCATCAGTCATTTCCAGCCAGAAGGGATGAGCCATTCATTAAGAAAAGTCTTATACTGTCACTTTTGAATATGATAGCTTTTGTGCAAGTAGTACTATATTGTTTGCCACTAATGAATTTTATCTTTTTTTTTCTTTTTAGGAAAAATGCCACCAGTACTGGCCAGCAGAACGCTCTGCTCGGTACCAGTACTTTGTAGTGGATCCCATGGCTGAATATAACATGCCTCAATATATCCTTCGTGAGTTTAAAGTCACTGATGCTAGAGTGAGTATTACACAGCATAGTCTGAGTTCCTCAATGTTGTTTCCATCGCAAACTGCAGTTCCCTGGTACAGAAGGGCATTTATCATCAGCCATTGCTTTATTGTCCTAACAGCCAGTGACATTTTGGGATAAAATACTGCAGCTAATATGCTCAGATTTAACTTACTCCCCTCAGTCTTCCCAGGAACTAGCAAGCAACACTATAAGATGAAAGCAGGGTGCAGTGACTTTACTCTCTTTTCCACAACTAGGATGGGCAATCAAGAACTATCCGGCAATTCCAGTTCACTGACTGGCCGGAGCAGGGAGTACCAAAAACAGGTGAAGGCTTTATTGACTTCATTGGCCAAGTACATAAAACTAAGGAGCAGTTTGGCCAGGATGGGCCCATCACAGTACACTGCAGGTGAGTTTGGGCATTAAGCTATCTCTGAAAGCTCATTTAGGGATAGGCTAATGGTGAGGTCAGTAAGGTTGCCAGGAAAGCTAGAGAGCTTCTGATGTCACTGTTCTGTACACAGAAGCATTTTAAGAATGAAGACAAGCGAATTGCTGTTTTAAACATAAAAGTGTAGCATGGCATTTGAATGCAAGCTGTTTAGAATGCGGGAGGCTTTTGTGTGAAGTTGTGAGCTTCTGGGGTGTCAATCGCTTGCACGCAATCCAAGCTGGGATTGTTACTTATTTATTCTTTTCCTTGTACATAGTGCGGGGGTCGGACGCACAGGGGTATTCATCACATTGAGTATTGTACTGGAGCGTATGCGCTATGAAGGTGTAGTTGACATGTTCCAGACAGTGAAGACCTTGAGAACACAGCGACCAGCCATGGTGCAGACAGAGGTAAAGCTACTTGCCATGCTGTTTCCTGCCTTATAATGGAAGAGGGTGAAACTTGAACATTCATTAGTTGAAAGTGGAGTGAAGCTCTAATAGAAAGCTCATTCTGAAAATAGGATAGTCTAACTCAGGGGTGTCAAACTCATGTCATCATGGCGGCGTCACATGATGTATCGGCACTTCCCCCCCTTCGCTAAAATGGGCATGGGCGTGGCCAGCACGTGACACATCCAGTCCGTGGGCCAGGAGTTTGACAGCCCTGGTCTAACTTATCTGCTAATTGACCACTACTGACCTTGTTTTTGTTTCCATAATGATATATATAGAATATGAAACATGAGATTTAGAATATACAGTAGATAGTAAGGTTAGTTAAAAGAATGTTTCAACAAAACGTTTGTAATCTATTTTTTAAGTATATAAGAGGCACAATGAGAGAAAGTAGCTGATTTGGCCAGTTATTCAGGTGCTAGATAGAAGATAGTTACTGGAGCACTGTGTGAACTGTTAAAAAAAAACCGAAATATTCCTCACCTTTTTCTGTCTGAAGACCTGCTAACTGGTCTTTGAATAATACACTGGAAAATAGGACAAATATATACTCTGATTTTACTAATTTCAAATTTAATTACAATTAATAATGCAGTTATTTTTCAGTCAGGTAAGTAATAGTTCCTCTCATTCAAAAACTACAATTATGTAATAGTTAAGAGGGCAATATGCCACCCAAAGTCCACTGGAGTTGGATTTAAATAAATAAATAAAATACCCAAAGTTTTCAGGGATCACATGATGCAGGAGTGTTATCAGATAGTGCCTGTTTCAAAGTTAAGTTTCTTCATATTCTGCACAAGACTGGGGAAAGATGTTGCTGTTGTAACTTAATGAATTCATTCTTTAAAGAATCACCATCTTTTTCTTAATTTTGTGCTTGAAAAAAGGGTACTTTAATAAATAGCAGAACATTCTTTCCAAGTCCTTTCTGGAAGCATTCACAAATCCCAAACTGATTTCATAATCTGCAAAAGCTGGAACAAGAGATACAAACGGAATTTTAAAAAAAAACAGCTCCAGATATTTACAAGGGATCAACCAGCCCTCTGTAAGTTCAACTTGAAAGGCAATGTGAATACCATTGCATTGTGAATAATTTAATGATATCCAATCAGCCTGCCAGACCTAAAGGACAGCTGGAGCCCCAGAAACCAGTCAAGTGCTTTGATCCTTACAGGACAACAGCAAGAGAATCCAGTATTTAGTCCAGAAAGACTAAACTGTTTTTGTAAGCCAGTTTGCTTCTGATCTACACACCTTATTCCCAACTGCTACTCTTGATATTGTCTGTAAGACAATCTTTCCTTTTCAATGGGTTGGATGGGAGAGAATAAATCTTCCAGTCTGTGTTTTATACCTATAACAACTGCGCAGCAAAAAAAGTACTGGATTTAGTAGTAAACAAATTTTAATGTGAGGTGGTTAAGTGTAAAACACAGCCACAAATTCTGCATAATTGAGTTTTCAGTATAATCAAAACAACCAGTTGCTTGCCATTAAACCTACAGATTCTACTGGGAATTAGCTCCCACCATAGTCTTATTGCTTGGCACTTTGAAGTGTGATACATAAAATGATGAGTCTGATATTTCTTTTCATTAGGTACAAGTTCTAGCATCTGCTTGGTACTAGTTAGTCACCACCTGTATTTATTTATTTATTTATTTACTTAGTTAGTTACAGGGCTTATATGGCAACCTGTCTCATCCAATGACTCTAAGTGACTTACAGAAATCCATAGAACTTAGTTAAAACATAATTTCCCCACACACACAAGATCAAACATCCTTAAGCTCAACCTTCTTGTCCTGTCCCAATGTTTGGGGGAAGAGACAGGTCCTCACAATCTTCTGATGGCTAAAAGATTAGGGTTCTTTCTCAATCTCCAGTGGGAGGTTGTTCCAAAGAATTAGAGTGACCACCAAAGAGGTATGCCTGCAAGGTCCATCAGATAGCAATATTTAAGGGATGAGACATGGAGCACACCAGTGGTGGGTTCCTACCGGTGCGGTCGACTCTACCGCACCGGTAGCGGCCAGCAGATGGCGCTATTTGCGCAACAGCTCCGGTGCCGTCTTCACCGGTCTGTTGCATGGCACCATCTTTTGGGGGGAATTTTTGGGCTGATTTTGCTTTCTGCACATGCGTGGAAGCAAAATCTTGCAAGGGGACGCACGCGCACAGCGCGGAAGCAAAAAAAGCGCTGAAATCGTGCACATGTGCAGGAAGCAAAACCGCGCGAGGGGACGCGTGCGTGTAGCGAGCGCGTGCGTGCCAAAACATGGCACCAGTAGCGCGAAGAACAAGCAACCCGCCCCTGGAGCACACCCACCCACCCACCCATCCTAATCTAGTATGATGGGCAGCTACCCTTAGGGAGAGACAGTTTCACCTGTGCCATGTAGGGCTTTAAAGATGATAAACAGCATCTTGACTTGTACCCAGAAAGCAACTGGAAACCTGTGCAGCTCATACAACAATGATGTTACTTGAGTGAACCACGGAATACCCAAAATTGCACTTCATTCTGGACTAGTTGCAGCTTCTGGATGGTCTTCAAGGCCAGCCCCATGTAAGCACATTGCAGTAATCCAATTGGAAGGTGACCAAGGCATAGGTGACTGTGAGCAAGCCCCCCCCATCCAGTAATGGACACAATTGTATCAGGTTGAAGTGCAGAGCAAAATCTGTAATATGAAGTGCAGAGCAAGACCTCATATTCTTAATTTCTGAACTATGATGTAATAGAACAGTTGACAGCTACCTTTACAACTTAGCACTGATTTTTATTTTTCTCCCTTTTCCAGGACCAGTATCAGCTGTGTTATCGGGCTGCTCTGGAGTATCTTGGCAGCTTTGATCACTATGCAACGTAACTAATGCTTTCAACAAGTTGCAGCAGGAATGTCTAAGTGCAAAGACGGGTTCTTCCCAGCCAGCCGCCCATTTGTTAGTCCTTCTGTGCAGATGCTGCTGTTGCGGCAACAGCCTCCCCATGACCAACCAGTTTTGACCACAGTATTTAGGTACATTGCCACCATGCTAAAAATGGGACCATCTTCTCACATTTCCAAGCACCAGATGGATTTACGTTAATACCTACACTCCTTTTCCTCCTCCTTCTCTTCCCTCCACCACCCCGATAATATTTCATGGTGAGGATCACTAGGTGGAAGGGACAGAATTTTTTATATATGTAAAATAGTTAACTAGCCTTTTATATCTTTTCTTTTTTAAAAAATTCTTTTGCAAGTCTTAATGTTTTGCTCAGGCAAAACAGGAGAATAGAGGTGGTGGGGTTTGAATTTTCCTTTGCTTTCCCCCTCTCCCCCCCTTTATGTTGTCTCAACCATAGTGGCGCTGCCCATTTTCGGGCACTCCCAGGTTAATATTAGCACCTGGCTCATAGCTCTGGGATCCTCCAGCTCCCTCTTCAGTCCTTTGTAGAATATTCATTTCCACAGAGTTGGAGCCAACCTAATGATTACTTCTAAAGTCTTTTTTTTCCCCATAGGCTTGTCTGTCAGATGGGGCTCTAGCAGCTAGATCAGATGCTTGATCCTATTGACATGTGTCCAGTGACCTCATATATTTCAACAGATCCCATGTAAACTTTCTAATGGAAAGAGAGACCCACTGCCCTCAGAGCTTGTCTTGTTGAGATGGGAGGAAATGTGGCGTTGTGACCACACAGTCAAGTTCTAAAAAGGGACCTCACCATAACATTCCTTTATTTAGTCCTTTTTGTGCCAATAGCATCCTAAAGTGTGGTCACATAGAAAATGTGGCCAACAAAGTGTATCAGAGTATTTTCCAAGGTAAAAGAGCACAACTCTGGAAGGCGCCAGCCTTCCTGCACAAACAGCTCCCGAATGGGGGCGCCTTGGATATAGGAGGGGGAGAAGGATTGGGGGTTTTCAAGTAAGGAAATCACTTCTTAGAGGCTGGGTTTGGGTCTAAATCTTGCTATCCTGTAAACATTTAAAAGTCATTGGAATGCTGTTATTTTCAACAATGTAAAGATGGTTTAATTAACCAATGTGGCAAGACTACTGGAATTAATTTAATGGTACTATATATTATTCCTCTTTATTAACTTACACTTGCACTAAAGGCAGGAAGATTACAGCCTTCTCCCAGGTGCATAGCTCTAAAAATAAAGGTGGTGGAAAAGGTCTCTAACTGTATTATCCAATGTATCCAAACTGCATTGAAATCAACAATCCTGGGTGGTGATGTTGGAGAGAACATTCATTTTTACCTTGTGATAGCATAGTGCTGTAGGGGTCACTGTTGTATACAGTCTGTTTTCTATTTGTTAATAAAGTTCTACAGCATCATTGCATAATTCTTGATGTTAATAAATTTGAATAATCAGGTTTCCTACATATTTGTTATGCTGTCTTTTATTTGGAAATAAGTAAAAAGATAAAACACTCAGGAAGGAGCTCTCCAAAACTGTAGTTGTGGGAGAATTAATTGGACTTGTTCTTACAGTACAAAGAGGAATTGGAACAAAAAAGAAGGGATGCACTCTTATTGATTGGGCTGTTCCCAGAAAAAGAAAATCCTTCTAGGCAAAATCCTTTACCTATCTATTAACCTACCACTAGGTTGTTAATCAGTACATATCACTTAAATGCACAGAATCCATGCAGTTGAGGAACCTTTTCAATAAAACCCAATCTAAGAAAGTGAGCTGAATACAGAAGAGTTGGGACATTCAAATACCATTAGAATCCACCGACATTGCAAAAATACTGATTTGAAACAGATTTGTTATGCTTGCAAGATTTCTAAAAAAGCTACTTAATGATTTTGAGACTTGAGTGGTTAAGTACTTAATTTCCTTATTGTTATATTTATGTAGTTGCCCTAGATTTGCTTTAGCAGGCAGATGTACTTTAAATACATTTTTCTTCTCCATTAGCATTCATAATTACTAGTGCCAACTTCAATCAGAACTCATAATCCTGAAATTTATGAAATAGATCTATATTGTTTAAATTCTGAGCATTCACAGAATTTTTCTGATCCCTGTATATCCATGATTAGCCCTCTCCCCCCACTCCCCAAATTTAGAATAAAGTTATAAAAATTAGAGGCTCCTGAATCCAGGGTTAGGTTTAACTTTCAAAATTACAAAACACCTGGGAATCAGATTACCACCGGAAATACCACTTGCACTATAAAGGATGAGCTGCATTCATCCTTTGGAATTTGCTTCCCAGGGAAGCACTATTGACACTGCTTTTGATCTCTTTTCAAGGCCTCTATCTTTAATATACTAGAATCTATAGTACCCTTTCTCTTGGTTCAAAGACCACACAAGTCTTTACACAGCTTGTCAAGTGTTACCTACCAAAAGTGGGCGGGGCTGAAATTGTTGCCTCCGCCCACTCAGAAGGCCCAAAAGGATGCCTGGTCTAAATGATTTTGATCTGACTTTTGAAGTTCCCTTTTGTTTTGATTTGCTGTTTTATAAATAATTCTGAGAAGTTGTATCCTTTAAAACAGCATATAAATGCTTGTTTTTTTTTAAACCAAAGGGAGAAACTTAATTCTTTTCAGGATTTGATTTTTCAATAAGGTGACCAGATTTTAAAATTGCTAAAGAGGGACACCATTGACGGGGGGGTGTCGGTCAGGTGGGTTCCTGAGGGGTGGGTTCCTGAGGGGTGGGTTCCTGAGGGGGGGGTCTTCTCCTCCTACTTTCTAACTCCTTCCCTCCTCCTCAACCCTCTCTACACCTTCTCTTCCTCCCCTTCTACTTCCTCTTTCATTTTCTTTGCCTTTCCTGGAGTGCTTTTATACTAAACTCATTTTATATTTGGCAGACTGATGCTAATCCCAATTTTAAACTAATCATATCTCTTTTTTTAAAAAAAACCATCATTATAGTTATATTATTTTTTTTTTATGTTATACTCTCTTCTAGGTACATGCTGCTATTTCCATCTTACCTCCCCAAAAAAAGAAAAAAGAAAAAAAGAAAAAAAAATCTAATTTCTAGTTTTGTCATCTGGGATATGCACCAGTTAATTCCAAATTTTCATCCAAATAGATCGCTATTCGCTTAACTTTCCAAGATAGTTACTGTCTCCTGTTTTTTAATTTTAAGCCAAATTGCTTCCTTTAATTCTTTAATCTCTTTATTCATCGCTTCTGTTTTTTATCCTTTGTTCTATCAAAAAGCTAAATGCCCAATTATTCTTTTAATTTCTCATATTAATCATCAAAATTCTGTCTAATTTTATCCACTCTATAAATATTCAACAAGTAGTAAAGAAAAAATAAAATATAAAAAGGAAAGGAAAAAATCCAAATCAATTAACTTATCAACTCTCAGTTTAATAAATTTTAAAGTAATTAACATTCATATTTCCTGTTCATTATTTAATATTTAAGTAATTTCCCTTAAATTCTAGTGATCATATTTATTCCATATTTCTCTTATTGTCATTGTTTTATCCACATTATTCCAAAAGATTAAACATTATTAATCTTTATAAAAAGAACGAAAGAGAAGAAAAAAAATCTTTGAATTTCTAACGTTATATTAATTATACACAATCATAATATATCGTTTCATTTACTAATCATCAAAATTCTTTCTAAATTTATTCAATTACATATTCAACTCTTAAAATAATACATTTTTCCCCTTTAAGATTTTTTCATTTGAACAAATTTCATATGTGAAAAAATAAATTGAAATAAATGAAAAAAAAATACACAATCATAATACATCTTTTGAGCTCTAATACTTATATTTATCATTCATACTTCTCATCTTAATTAACTTTGTTATATCTAAAATATCAAATCTTTTAATTTGTTAAACAATATTAATCTGTATATAAAAAAACAGAATTTTTTTTCTCTTAATAAGATAATTTTAAATTAAAAAAACATTTCTATAATATTCCAATATCATCATCCATTCCCTTTTAGTTTCTCAACTACTTTGTTTATATATATATATTTCCTCCACCCCATCTGCTTAATTTTTTTTCATCTTTCTTTTAATTTTGTACCAATAAGTTCTCTTTCCCCACGCTCTTTTCCTCTCTCTTAATTTTACTTTCTGTATATATTTAATTTTCTTCATTCCTTTTTCCATTTTATATATCTCAAAATCCTTATCATCAATCTGAACATAATTATTCTTGATATCTTTATCTCTGTTATCATTATCACTGTTATCTTTATCTCTATTTTCACTGTTCAGTCCAGTAGAGTCATTGTCATTAATCATTAATCAGCATTACATTTCTTTCTTTCTTTCTGTCTTCCTTCCTTCCTTCCTACCTAACTTTTCTTTCTTTCTGTCTTCCTTACTTCCTTCCTAACTTTTCTTTCTTTCTTTCTGTCTCTTTCTTCTTTCTTCCTTCCTCTTTCTTCTTTCCTAACATCTTTTTCTTTCTGTCTTCCTGCCTTCCTAACCTCTCTCTCTCTCTCTCTCTCTCTCTCTCTCTCTCTCTCTCTCTCTCTCTCTCCTTCTTCTTCTTTCTTCTTCTTCTTCCTTCCTTCCTGGCTGTGGAGAGGAGCTGGCTGAAGAAGATCCAGCAGCAACCAACCTACCGAGGCTCCTGGAAGACGGGAAGCCGTCAGCCCAGCCAGGGGGGAGGAGGAGGAGAAAGGCGGTGATTTAGCCCATCAAGCGCACTCCACTTGGCGGCTCTCGGATGGAACGGCAGCGCGCGCGGAAGGAATGCCAGAGGACGGCGTCGAGCACACGAGGCTCTCACGGGCAGCCGCGCTGACCCTGCCTCCGCCGAGGAGGAGGGGGAAAGGGAAGGAAAGCGCTCCTGCATCCCAACTGCAAGTTATCGTTGCCCGTCCTGCCCAAGCGGCCGCGCGACGTGACCCCGGAGCCGGATGGGCACAAGGGCAGGAAGAGAGAGAAAAAGAAAAGGTGACACTGTTTTAGCGAACGGAAGTGATTTTGACCGCGGCGCAGAGGCGCCCAGCGAGCGGGACATCACCTTTTCTTTCTTTTTCTCTTCCTGCCCTTGAAGAGAAAAAGAAAGAAAAGGTGATGCCCCGCTCGCTGGGCGCCTCTGCGCCGCGGTCGAAATCACTTCCGTTCGCTAAAACAGCGTCACCTTTTCTTTTTCTCTCTCTTCCTGCCCTTGTCCCCATCCGGCTCCGGGGTCACGTCGCGCGGCCGCTTGGGCAGGACGGGCGACGATAACTTGCAGTTGGGATGCAGGAGCGCTTTCCTTCCCTTTCCCCCTCCTCCTCGGCGGAGGCAGGGACAGCTGCCCGTGAGATGACTCGGCGCCCGCTGTCACCTGCCGCTGCCTCAGCGCCGTCCTCCGGCTTTCCTTGCGCGTGCGCTGCCGTCCCGCTTGCCGGGCAGAAAAGCTTCTGTCCTTTGGATGATTGCAATGCGCCACTTGCAATCATCCAATGCGCCACGTTTGGCGCATGGCATGCGCCACGGTTTGGCCACCCCTGAGGCCGCAAAGCAGAAGGCGGCAGCAAGGTTTCCTCCCCACCCACCCACCCACCCCCGTAGCTCGCCCTCGTTTCTTCCCTCGTTCGCCTTCCTCATCTCTTTTCCCCCACCTAACTCGGCTTGTAGTCGGAGAGCCGAGCGAGCCGCCCTCTTTGACGGTGCCGTGTGGACGCGCCTCTGCCCCCCCTTTCAGGCCCGTCCTCCCCGGCTGCTTGAAGTGAAGCCGACCTTCCTCAAAACCTCGGCTACTGCCTTAAACAATTTTTTAAAAAATCCTACCGTATGGCGGCTCAGCAACGGCGGCTGGGAGCAGGCTTCAGGCGGCAGGGGGGTTCGGCCAGCAGCGGGCAGGAACGGTCAAAGAGGGCGGCTCGCTCAGCTCTCCAACTACAACAAGGTGGCAGCGTGCAGCGAAATGGCGGTGGGGGGGAGCACTTTTAACGCTCCCCGCCTGATGTGAAGCCGCCGCTGATTGGTCAGAACAGTAGAGTAGACTCTGCTCTGACCAATCAGCGCCGGCTTCAAGGTGACCAGACGTCCCGCTGTTTATTAAAAAAAAATTTTTGTTGCCGGGCAAACTGAAAAAATCGGGACTTTTTAAGAGGGCGGGCGGGACGCGGGACAAATGATTAAAAAGCGGGTGTGTCCCGCCAAAATCGGGACGTCTGGTCACCTTATTTTTCAAGCAGCTTTGTGTCCTAACAGTATTTCAGCAATATTTCTTAACCTCCTTTCTAGTAAACTAGCTTAACAGATTCAGCTCACTGTGATCAGACTTTTTGCAAAAAATAGCCATATTTCTTTCACCATTGTTTTTCTTATTCAGTTTATATTTTTATTTATTTGTATCCCGCTTTTATATTTTCCCAGGGTTCTGAGTAAAGTGATTAAAACTAAAAATGTTATTTCAAGAGAAATACTGTCTTGAATCAGTTATAATGACAACCGATCTTCTAGCATCTTGAAGGTTAGCAACATTTTCACAAAACTATTCGTGAATCATAATCCCCTTCATCAAATTTTTGTGAATAAAGAAGCACTGCATAAACATAGAGCTAAGGTGACAGAGCAGAGTGAAAGAGAAATGGAGAATGATGAGAAAAGGTTTCCATGCCCAAAATAAGCATCAGATAAATTCCTATTTAATACATAGTTAACTTTGTATTTGTTTGATATGTGGAGAAATTGCATCAACACTATTAATTCCGGCTCACTTGTTTTATGGCAAAATTAATCTCCACAATTTCTCAAGAATTGCTATTGAAATTTGAGATAAAGTGGCCTAGGAACTTTTGAAATGTTCTCCCTATAGCTTTGGGCTATTGCCTTTCCTGATTTGTGTCCCTTCCTTTTGCATAAATATTAAGTAGTGTACAGGGCAAGAGGCAATGATCATATGTTGGAGAATGAGCAATAGCAATAGCAATAGCACTTAGACTTATATACCGCTTCATAGTGCTTTTCAGCCCTCTCTAAGCGGTTTACAGAGTTCAGCATATTGCCCCCAACAATCTGGGTCCTCATTTTACCGACCTCAGAAGAATGGAAGGCTGAGTCAACCTTGAGCCTGGTGAGATTTGAACAGCTGAACTGCTGAACTAGCAGTCAGCTGGAGTAGCCTGCAGTAGCTGCATTTAACCACTGCGCCACCTCGGCTCCTACCTCGGCAAGTATTTATGTCTCTGAAAGTAGCATTATTTGGTTCTACATATTGACAGCATAGACCCAAAGGAAGGACTGGCATTTGGTTCAGCCACAAGGTTTGGGTGTCATGCCTGTATAAATGTAGCATGTGATATTTTCATTTGCTAATAGCGGTTTAGAAGCAAAGACTACTTTGCTTTCTTATACATAAGAAAGGAATATCTAGCAACAACTGTGCAAGTATGTAATCTCTCACAGGACTATACTGCTTGCATCTGATTAAATAGACCATGCCACAAAGTTTATACAAAAATAAATTGGTTAATTTTTGAAGTGTCACAAAACACTTGGTTATTGTTACAGGAATACATACCATAAATAAGCTATTTTTTATGAAAACTACAAACATTTTTTTCTTTACTCTTTTACTATAATTTACATTGGAGCTTCTTCACTTGACACAGAATGTTTGCATAGGAGGTTTTATTACATTTTTCAATGGGAAACACCGCTTTTCTGATGGATCAAAGGCTGCCACCAAGATGGAGGCTATGTTGTGAGGGCCTATCCTCAACTATTAGTAAGCAGAATATTTCAGAGCCAGAGCAAACAGAGTGCGTGTTTAAGCCTTAAGTAATTTTTTTTAAAGATGACTTGTTATAGCATAATTTTTATAGGTCAATACACAAGCACACTGCATACATAATAATAGAAGTATGCTGAAGAAACAAAACACTTTGCAGATCAGTTTTCCATTCTGTACAATGTAAAATAGAATGCCAGAGTTCTGCAGCACTTTAGGCTTGATTTCAAAAAAGTGTTTCAATATCTCAGCATCTGTTTACAGCTCTTGGAAGCAGCCGCAACTTTTTTTCAGAACTGATGATCTCCCTTTTGCACCAATGCAAAAGAAGAGGCAGCTCTGTTAAAGAGTCTGAAGCTACATTAATTTACACAAACCAAGGCACCATTTTGGGGTAGACCAGGAAATGTTGCATGGCGCTATCGAATGCCAAGCAATATAAGCAGAGAGCAATGACTTCACTAGTAGCCAGCACTGTATTTGTTATGCCTGCTGTTTTATTTATAGAACTGGCAGTGGCAGAACTGTCAACAATAATGGCATCAGGGTCTTGTAGCTTGTGGGTCTGTTGATAAAATATTTGTCTTCATCTAGATCAGCGGTTCTCAACCTGGGGGTCACGACCCCTTTGGGGGTCGAACGACCCTTTCACAGGGGTCGGGAGACTTCACCCGGATGCCGCCATTTGGGTTATTTTACCCTCTGCGCATGCGCAGAACGCTTTACACATGCGCAGAGGGTAAAAGAACCCAAATGGCGGCGGCGGGGCAGTGGGCGTGGTGGGGGTCGGGGGGCGGCATTAGGAAGGTTGAGAACCACTGATCTAGATACAGAAGTTATTTTCAGGGGGTGTTCCTCAAAAGGTAAAAAGCAAATAGCAACATGTCACTCGTCGTCTACGAGTCCAAGATTTGATAAGGTCAACTGAATTTTACTTATTCAGCATTTGTGTTTTTTTATAATTTTAAAGTTTTTAATATTAATATCCGTTTTAATATATTGTTTTGAATTTTGTTGTATGCTGCTCAAAGTCATTTGATTGTGAGATAGGCAGCTCTATAAATACAAGGAATGAATGAATGAATGAATGAATGAATGAATGAATGAATAAATAAATAAATAAATAAATAAATAAATAAATAAATAAATAAATAAATAAATAAATAAATAAATAAACAGCTTATAGAAATAGCACTTAAACTTATATAACATTTCATAGTGCTTTACAGCACCCTCCAAGGGGAGGAGTTTCTCATTGTTATGGCGTTCTGCAAAGCAGTTAGAACCTGGTTTTTCCAGAGGGCCTTTGCCATCAATCTGATACTTAGATTTATGTATAGATATTGTTTTCTTTTATTATTGTTGTTATTATTTATTATATAGACCAGTGATGGCGGACCTTTTTTGGCTCGGGTGCCAAAAAAGGGTGCGCGCGCACGATAGCGTGCGCGTGCATGCCCACACCCATAATGCAATGCCCTGCACATGCGCACAACCCCCCGCTGCTCCCATGTGCATGCGCACAGACTTCTAGTAGGCCCGCTGGCCTGTTTTTCGCTCTCCCCATGTTCATGAAAGCCTCCTGAAGCCTGGGGATGGCGAAAAATGGCCCAACGGGCCAATTGGAAGTTCGGAAACGAAAGTAAGTGGAGCTGCCCTACTACTTACCTTCAGATAGTTGCAACCAGGCCTCGCACACCTCGGCCCATTTCTTCTGCAGCCGGGAAGGCTTTCCTGAAGGCCTCTGTAGCCGATAACAGAGCTCCAGATCAATCTGGAGCTCTGTTATTGGCTGCAGAGGCCTTTAGGAAAGGCCTCTGTAGCTGATAACAGAGCTCCAGATCAATCTGGAGCTCTGTTATCGGCTACTCAGGCCTTCAGGAAAGCTATCTATCTAAACTATCTAGAATCCAAATGAATTGAGCTGATACATACAGTTCACATGTAAAATAACACTCAAAAATCATTTGACAGCCAAACTAAAGCAATAGTCACATAGCCAAGGAATAGTACATGTGAATGCATGAAATTTCATATACTGTATCGTAGATGAAATCTAAAAAGGAAGGGGAGATAAGCAGTTGTGGATAACTAAGCTGCTCAGGGAAGGAAAGGATTTTATCCTTTTGTTCCTGCCCAACTTTTGTGCTAATCTGCACCAGAATTTCCACAGCCTTTGCTACTGGAAGAAAATTTCCCATTTCCATATGATTATTTCAGTAACAGCCAAAGCCATCACTCTTTCCTTTGTAAAGGCAGCCCTTTAATTTAGAATTACTGCAGCCTCGTCTATTGCTGTTCAATTTTCTACTACTTCTACCACAATGGTGGGTCTTTGACCTCTCCTCTTCCCTTTCACTGTAGACTTTTAGTTCACTGGGCCACTTTATTTTCTGCACAGCAAATAAGAAACATGCCCTTTGTTCTGTGAAATATTTGCAGTAATTTCAGTAGTATGGGGTTTTGGGGGAATGACCTCAAACAGAATGAGGTAATTTTTGTACACATTAGGATAGAGCATTATTGTTATTCAGGCTGTAGAAATGCAGCCCATTAAAGGCTTGCGCACAGAGTGGCGTCCAAAACAATCAACTAGCTTGTGAATCCAATCAACTCTCCCCCTTTTTTTTTAGAAAAACATAAAATAAAAGAGAGAGATCATTCTAACATGCTAATTAAACACTCAGTGGACAAATAAAAATGAGGCCAAACAGTGATAGCTAATATGCCAGTCACACATGATTTCCTGGTTGAATACTGAAGCAACCAACAGCCAAATAAATATCTCTGAATGCCTACTGTGCATATTAGCACATACACCCATTAAATTTAGGGTACCTGTTGGGGGCAGCAATGGAACAAGCAGTAACCTCATAAAGGACCAAAGTGAAGGAGATGATACATTTTATACAACTCAATAAGTTTCATTATTCTTAAACATTACTTGTTCTCTCCGCAAGTTTGGCACAAGCATAATCCAATGAGCTTGTATTTTTGGGCAAAGAAGGATGTCATTCTTTTTTCCCCCTTCAATACATTTTATTTGTTTTTGTCTTTCAACATCTCTTGTCGTGAGCATTTGCTTTCTCCCCCATATTTCTTTTAGCTCTCTCTTTTCTATCTTTAACTCCTTTTTTTTTTACTATGGTCTCTATCTTTCTCTCTTCTCTTTCTCCCTTTTTGTTCTCTAATATTGCTTCCATTTTTTCTGGTTTTTTCTTTCTTTCCCCACCTAATTTTCTTTCCCTTCCTTATCTTTCCCATATCAGAAATCTTCCCCTTCTGCTTTGCTGCCTTTTTCACTCTTTGTATTTCAATCATCTGTTTGCTGTATTTTCTTTCTTGTTGCTTATTTCTTGGTTCTTCTGTTCTTTCACTTTTCCAAAGTTCTGCATCTTTTCCTCATTTGTCTGAACTGCATTTGTTATTTTTTTGCATTATATTTTCCATGACTTGAAATATTTCTTTCGTTCCCACGCACTGCTTTTTTACAAAAGTCTTAGTGTCCTGGGATATGCTTTCCACATCTTTATTTCCACTTGGTATCATTTTTGCCACAAAGTTTAATCCACATTATTTATCCTGCAAAAAGGAAAAATCCAAGAATCACACCCTCTCTTTCTCCAGTGCGCTGCTAAGGAGAGTCCAGCATGGGTATTAACTCTGGTCTGATTGGTAGGGACTGAGTTTAATTTGTTTGAAATACGCCCTCTAGCTGCCCATCTGGCCAGTTTTTTAAACTCAGTGGTAGAGTAGGGACGTTTATTTTTTTCCTCTCTTGATTAGCACTAAATTAATTCAGTTGGACTCTCCTGTAGCAGATCGATTTTCGCTCATCGGACAAGGTAACACCAATTGCAGGGGAAGCTAGGCTGGTTACCTGGCACGCCAGCAAGAACCGCCTAATTTCAGGATTTCTTTCTCCCAAAATGGCGCTCCTGCTTCAAATTAGAAATTCCTCCTTTCTTCTGTGCTCTCAATTCGTTGTTTTACATTTATAAATCCAATATGATAGTCTATTAAATCAAAAATAGCTCCAGTTCAAATATCAGTGGGTTTTTTTCCCTTTAAGATAGGGTATTCAAAGCCACATCTTCTTTAAATCTTCCAAAAAAACACTTTTCAAACTTTTTTTCTCCCCCACAGTTTTAACATACTTGAGCCGCCGCTAATCCTTAGCTTCCTTATTTCTCCCCCTCGTTTTTCCCCCCTTGGGGATTGTTTTCAAAAACAAACAGTCTTTTTTGTCCCAGATCACAAATCACTTTTCCTCCTGCTCAAACTTGTTGATTCTCGTCCTCCTTCAGCTTCGTGGCAGCCATGTTTGCTGCCGCAGCTTCTCACCATTGGCTAGGGGCTTGCCAGCTCGGGGAAGGGAGATGTGGCTCCCCTCTACCCTCCTGGCGGTCCCCCTTCGCTTTGCCCCCTCTACAGGGGGGGCTTAGGTCTGAATTCGGACCCTCAGGCGTGAAGTGTTCGGAGCCAGCTGCGGAGGTCGCGGTCCCGGCTTCCGATCTCACCGAAGGTGGAACCGGAAGTCCAGAAGGATGCCATTCTGAAGACTTGCCAAAGCAAAAGTATTCTTCATTTTGCTGTTCTCTGCATTTCTGCAGTAAATTCCCACTGATTTCAAGAAGAAAACCTAAATGATAGCATTCACATACAGTAAAAGACCATACAGCATATTACAAATATAATTAATAAATAGGTAAATATAGTCAAGAATGCTGACTGGTGGTTTTGAGCATACAATTGCAGCCTGGAGGATCTCATTAACAGATGAAATTTCTGAACTATTTTCAATAGCCTAATTATATTCCCATATGAGTAAAAGCACTTAACTAGTGCTATGATGATTCCTGGGAAGTAATTCCTGTCCTTTGTGAGAAAAAATGGCTTTTGGGTCTGAACTGGGTATTCCTCCTGTTCAAGGAAGGCACCAAATCCAGCTGAGGTTCCCTTTTTGAAGAAACGGGAAGAAAACTCAACCATTGCTAATTCTTTCTCCTGTACCCCTTTCTCGTTGCTACTCCAGAAAATCTCCCAGGCAGGCTCGTCATAAAGCCGGAAGGCTTCACAGGAAGGATCCCAAACCAACCTCCAGTTCAAGCAACCTTCCCTTCTTCTATTTTAATATCTTGCCAAATGAGAGATACGTGGGGAAAAAATCCTAAATTCTTTTACTCAAGTAATTGAACTGATTGCATGTTACCAATTTTGGTAATCTCTGGGAAGCCAGTTTGGTCTAGTGACACCAGGCTAGAAACCAGGCTACTGTGAATTCTAGTCCCACCTTAGACATGAAAACTGGCAGGGTGACTTTGGGCCAGCCGCTCTCCTTCAACCCAATCCACCTGACAAGATTGTTGTGGGAAAATAGGAGGAAGAAGGAGTATTAGGTATGTTTGCTGCCTTAAGTTATTTATACAAATAATAAAGGAGGAATAAAAATAAGTAAAAATAATAAATCTCATCACAACATAAGGAACTGGGGCTGCTCTTGGGAAACTCCAAGCAATCTCACAAGGTACCCAATAACTATCATTTCAGATAAAAATTTTAACTAATAACTTTAAAAGAAGTAAGAAATCAAGGTGTGCCTCAGGACATTCTAAAGTGGTGGTTTTCAAAATGAGGTCCCAAATCCCTGGAGTTCCCCAAGACACTCTTAAGGCAGGGGTAGGCAAAGTTGGCTCTTCTATGACTCATGGACTTCAACTCCCAGAATTCCTGAGCTAGCATGATTGGCTCAGAAAGTCTGTGAGTTGAAGTCCAAGAGTCATAGAAGAGCCAACTTTGCCTACCCCTGCTCTAAGGGAACTGCAAAATCAAAATCATTTGTCAGTCTATTTTGAAAAATAATACAATAATAAAATCCTATCAAACAATAGTGAGAAGCAGTAGTAGCAGTGAATACATCAATTTTAATTTTAATTAAATATTGATAAATATAAGTATTGATAAGTGTATTGATAAGTGTTTACATATGAATATGTCATACAAAGCCATAAAAACAAAGCTGTTCGCAGTCCTCCATAATTTTTAAAGGGTTTCTGAGAGAGAAAAAGGAACACGGCTCTAAAGAAATCCTAAAGTAAGAAAATCTAAACTGAATCCCATAGGTCATGTTTTACAAGAAAAATTAGTTTAAATTTCCAAATTAGTATATAGGTTCCTTATTACAGTATACGTTATACAGTAAATAATTCCTTCAGTTTTCTTAGTTACCAAAACAGCACTGTGTGTTAGGTTCAGATTTATCAATAGCTCCTAGTATATATACTGTAGTTTATAGAAATAGCTATAAAATTAAAGGAATAAATAGAAGGATGTTTTATTTCCCTATCACCCACAGAAAAATTGCTACAATGCTTTTAATTACTCTTAAAATACATGGATAATCCATGCTGCATTTTGCTTTTTGCAGTAACAAAGACCTAATTTATATCTTGACTTCGCTTTTAAAAAATCCATGAGACTAGCATTAGAATCTCATTTTCTCCTCAAAGCATTATCATAAAATACATTGGACAAGTTACTATCTCTTAGTCCAATTTATTTTATGGTAATTCTGAATGTTATGACTGAGTGGAACTTAGTGTGGGCTTCCTCATCAAAATCTGACAATTACACCATTTTGACATAATGAATATAAAACCATCAAATTTTAGAAAGTTGACAATTTTTTAGCGAAAAGAATAATCTGATCACAATCTGAAAGCATTAATCAATTAATGTCAATTTATTTCACTTTGTATATAATATGATGTTAAGTGAAACCGACACTGTCATTCTTATATGAACAATAGCAACTTTAATAGATAATATTTTATTTAAAATTTCATTCATAAAAAACAATCTGATATTCCTGGTCATCAAAATTTATTGCACTTTAACAGTTACATATAAATTTACAGGTAGTTCTCAATTCACAACTGGTTGCCTAGTAACAATTCTGCTGAAAATCAGATACTTCAGTTTTGACAAAAATGCATCATAGTGAACAATGGGTTTGCTTAACGGCTGTGGCATTTTCTCAACATCTACAACATTCGCATTTCTGACCACCATATTTGCTTGATAACCGCTGCAAAAAAAACATTGTAAAATTGGGTCTGTCATGGGACCAATCTGTTTTATGACCATTACAACTTACAACTGTAATGGGCAGGATCCATTATGTTTATAATTCAAGAATTATCTGCATGGTGCAACTTTACATACTACAAAGGAAAACATGTACCTGAAGAAATTCAACAGCTAAATCTAGACTTGGATCTAGGTCTCCCCACTCTCAGTCCAGAATTCAAAACTAAATGTGTTATCTGTTAAAATGCTAGCTTCTGATTCCAACTGTACTTTCTAAGAAAATCTGCTGGGTAATAAAAGTGGGAAATTGCCACAACCCCAGATATGAGTCACTGCTTAACAATTCTATTTGTGTCAGAGTTTTATCAAGACAGTGTACAGAGTATTCCCTTCTTCAGTTCTTACCAACCAACCAACCAACATGTGAGGCTAAAAAATGTGAGCTTCTATAGTTAAGAATGGTCTCCCTGGCACTGGCCCAACATCTTTACTAGTATAGCACAATGGCTTTCAACAGTAGAAACCTCTTACTTGCTAATTCAGGAAAGCTGACAACTTACTTCAACAACTGACCTATATTCATTAAAATCTTAAAGCAATGTTGCTAGAATATGAATCATACATTACTGTAAGCTATGATAATGTAAATCATGATTTGCTTATTAAACCTAAAAAGAACTCTTAAGCTTTAAACATAGTGGCTGGGTTCACATATCACATTAAGCCACAAATAAGTCAATTACATTATGATTTAATACAACATGTAAACATACTTATTGTAAACCATGGCAATTGGTTTAGCATACCGGTATTATGTAAGTCCAGCCAGCTATGACTTAGCAAACCATTTACTGTATAATGAAACAATAGTGTAACATGCAAGCCTTGTTTATGTTAATTAAGTCAGATTTATAAAAGCAATAGGAAACATTAAATTTCTTGAAGCAATCTTAAATCTCCCTGGTGTACAGTTATATAGTTTTATACCTTGGGAATCTCTATATTCTGCCATTCCCTTCCTCGGGGACAAGTAATGTTATGCCCAAGGGTAACAAGGTCCCTGCAGAGACTTCCTTAAGTATCTGCCAAGTTCACTTCCTTCCTTTTTTAAAATTGAAAATAAATGGAAAGCTGGCATTGTATCATAATCTTTAGTTATAAAAATGTTTCTGGGCCTCACATATTCCCTGTGGAAATTTCTAGCAAATATCTGCCTACCTATTCAGGAAGAATATTAGAATGCTAAGAACATTTAGAGGGGCTACAGAGAAGCAAGAAACAATCTCGTTTGCCTTCTACAAACTAAGCTTTCCATTCAGCCATAACTTGAGAGGTATTTTATAAAAATGCATATGAAAACAAGATCAACTTCCAATTGATAAAACCGTTTTGGAGTATTGTAAAAGATGAAAAACCTATTTATATATGTCTGGTTCATTATAAAAAGGCATAGTAGGATCATCAAATGTTTGGAAACAACTGGTGACAGTAAAATATTAGAATGTTTATAGAAAAAAATAATGAGAAGCAGTCAACAGAATTGGTGATTGGAAATGAAAAATACAGGCTTATCAGCATATCCGGGTGACTCATCATTATCCTTATTAATTGTCATTACTATGAATTCACTTTAAGTGATTTTGAAGAAAACTAATCTTGGCTACTAAACAGCAAAAAAAGCTAATAAAATCTCACACTTGCTTTATATGGATAATCTGAAGCTTTATGGAAAATCAAAAATCAAATTCCAGTCATTAATAAATACCATTAAAAAATTACCACAAATTTAGCAATAGAAATTGGCCTAGAGGAATGTGCTATAGTAGCAATAAAATTGGGGTCAAATCACAAACAATAATGGAATTGAAATATCAAATAATGAAACCATCAGAAGCTATCAGAATCAAGCCTAAGGGTATCTGGGCATTTGATAGTTGGATAACATCAAGCATTGACAAGTTAAAAATGTGATTAGTGAATACATCCAAAGAGTGAGAAATACCATCAAAATCATTAATATCTTGGCCAAACCTGTAGTACATTTCTAGAATTATTACTGGACACATGCGGAAGTCAACAGTTTGGACTAAAAACAAGACAGTTAAGATAGAATACTCTCTCTCTCTCTCTCTCTCTCTCTCTCTCTCTCTCTCTCTCTCTCTCTCTCCCTCCCTCCCTCCCTCCCTCTCTCCCTCTCTCCCTCTCTCTCTCTCTCTCTCTCTCCAGCAACCAACACCCAGATAAGGAGATTTTAACATCGGACAATATCCTAATTAAGGAACTATCAAGGAGAAAACCACATCTCCACCAATAGCAATAGCAATAGCAATAGCATTTACACTTACCGTATTTTTCAGAGTATAAGACGCACCTAGATTTTAGAGGAGGAAAACAAGGAAAAAAGTATTCTGAACCAAATGGTGCAGTTAAGTAATATATTATTTAATAAAATAAGGATGCTGAAGGAGTCTGAACCATTCTAAGTGTTCCAAATTAAGAAATTAACATATTCAGTATCAACATATTCAGTATCACCCCTAACGTACTTCCCCAAATCTAATTAGAAAAGCTTTAGTAACCCAGACCAAGTGATAAAATGCGCACAATTCTAAACTCTGAAACTCAAGTTATAATATACTTTATGTTTAAGAAGCCAATAGGATGGAAATCCTGAAAATATGCTTTTTACCATATATATACATTAGTTCTAACCTTATCATCCAGAAACCACAAACTGTTGAGGGAATATTGGTGGATATAACCAAGGTAAGCAAAAACCCTCCAAATGCCCAAAACGGAGCTCAAAACTTCATCTGTCTAAAAGGTGACAAACTATCTACCATCAGAGATTTTTTTAATGCCATTTGCATCCTACAAGTGAGTTATGATTCTCTGCCATGTTCATGGATTCAGATTCAAATTCAAATTACCTCAACCCCTCCCTCTGCTGGATATAAGAAAAAATGGTCTTTGTTAAAAAGAGGGACAGAGAAAAAAATGGAGTGATGAGAGGCTGGATATACTACAGGGTTTCAATGATTCCCAGCAGCCTTTGATCATCATTGAGAATCTCCAAGAAGCTGGAAAAGTCCAGGAAGTTGAAGCACATGGCAATATTCTTCAGGAAGCCTTCTATTTCTCTAGGAATGGGTAAATTCCTACAGAAATACAGAATACCTAGAACAAGGAACCTGTTGCTAGGTTTTTAATTTATATTTTGACATTGTAGTAAGTCTTATTTTCTTCATATGTCTGCACAAGTTAGTAATCAGTGCTTAATTTTAGGCTGTGTAATTACATAAAGATGTATTTTTTTTCTTAAATCTGACAGGGATCTATAATATTTTTAACACTCTCCAGTCTCCTTAGAGATTTGGACAAAGTTTCTTTTATTTGTGTTATTCCAATATATTGCTTTTTTCTCTTCTAATTTCCAAGCTCCTGTATTTCTGTGTAATCTTTCTGTAATCTTTTCCTTTCCTTAAATAAAACTTTAGAGTGAAAAAGAATGTTTTGTCTTTTTAAAATGTGGCTTTGTTTACCTAGCCTGACATTGGTCTATCTCCCAAAAGTAAGGTTAGGAAGTAAGGAAAAGAAGGGCCGAATCCTTTAGCCATCATATCACTACACTGCATGGTCAAAGACGAAGTATTTCTGCAATTGTTTTGCCCTTTAATCATCAGAAAGACAGGTCAGGATGTGAAAGCCCTTTTTCTCACTAATACAGACAGAGATACACACAAAGAGCAGATAGGTCATATCAATAGAAACAACTAAACCCACTATCCCAAAGCAGTGGGAGGGACTAGAATGGGAAGATCCAGAGAGCTTTTGGGAGAGGGGCTTTTGATACTTCCTGACACTTTGGAAGCCTAGGCATTGCTCCAGAGCAGGGGTCCCCAAACTTGGCAACTTTAAGACTTGTGGACTTCAACTCCCAGAATTCTGGGAGTTGAAGTCCACAAGTCTTAAAGTTGCCAAGTTTGAAGATCTCTGCTAGAGAGTCTATGGGAGAAAATGAAATTGAAAATGCATTCCTCCTCACACTTCTTTTTCAGGTAGTCCTTGACTTGCTACAAGGGCACTAAAAAAAGTGACTTATGACCATTTTCACACTTATTACCACTGCAGCATCCCCATAGTCACATGATCAAAATTCAAATGCTTGTCAACTGCTTCATATTTATGATGGTTGCAGCATCCAGGGGCATGTGATCACCTTTAGTGACCTTCTGACAAGCAAAGTCAAAGGGGAAGTCAGATTCACTTAACAACTGTGTCATTAACTTAACAACTCCAGTGATTCACTTAACAACTGTTGCAAGGAAGGTCATAAAATGGGGCAAAACTCAGTTAAAAATTGTCTCACTTAGCGATAGAAATTTTGGGCTTAATTGTGGTCATAAGTTGAAGACTACCTGTACTTTGCTCAGGACTGAAGTGAATGGCTTAAAAAGAGAAGTTCTTCTACCACCATTGCTCATGTGTTCCATTTAAAGTTTACACTTCCCATCTATTTTATAATGGTTAAGCAATACTGATCAATGTATTTGATCTAGATAATATATACAAATATGCATTTGTGCATGAATAGTAAAAACAGAACTAAAAGAATTAAAACTGACAAACTATGGAATTCTTCACAGTAGTAAGTAATAGTAAACTAAATAGTAACAGAGCTTTGAAGAGATCTGAATTTTATAGACAAAATGTGATTCATGGTGCTCAAGGGCATGCATAAAATGGAGCACATAAGTAACCACATTAACTTAAGGTAAGCCTCAGCTGTTTTAAGATGAGCCACGTACATGCCTACTCATGTTCTAAATTGCATGTTATCCTTCAATTCCAAATATCCCACTGTCCTAATAGTAAAGATTTGTAAGTCCTTAGTTGTATAACTTTTAAAAGGCAACATGTATTCATTTTGTAAAATATTTTTTATTAGAGTTTTAAAAAGTTTTTTGAGTTTTCCTCTTTGCAACATTTCCGCATCGGTATACATCACGAGTGGGTTCTAACTTACCTCGCCGCCGGTTCGCTTCCTCCCGCGCCGCATGGCTGTGCACATATTCCGTTTCTCCTTTATCTTTTATCTCTTTTGTTAGTCTATCCATCTATTCCGTTTCTCCTTTATCTTTTATCTTTTTTGTTAGTCTATCCATCTCCGAGCACTCTAACACTTTTCTTATCACACTTTCCTCTGATGGTATAGTATTATTTTTCCAGTTTTGCGCATACACCATTCTGGCTGCAATTACGACATGTAATATTAATTATTGTATTTTTTTATCATAATTTCCTGTAAGTATACATAGTAAAAATAATTCTGGTTTCAGTTCTATTTATTGTTTTGTTATCTCCTCAAGCCATTTTCTTATTCTTATCCAATATTTTTTTGCTACTGTACACATCCACCACATATAATAGGTTCAATGGGCCTGTCTGCATTTCCAGCAGTCCAGTGATGTGTTCGAGTACATTTTTGCCAATCTCCCTGGGGATAGGTGCCATCTGTAGAACATTTTATATAGGTTCTCCTTGTAGGCTGCCGACATGGTCAATTTGTAATTTTTTTCCCAGAGTTTCTCCCCATTTTTTTTAATTCTATGCTATTTCCAAAAAATTTTGCACAGGTTATCATGGTTTCCTTGTCTATTTCCATTCTGAATTGCAATAAATAGTTGTATATTTTCCTGATCAGTTTTTCTTCTGTCCATTTTTCACCCGTTTTTTGCAAAAATGGAGTGCGCAAAGAGTTTGGGAGGCCTGCAGAGTGCTCCTAGGGTCGGGGGAAGGCAAAAATGCCCCCATTTTTGCAAAAAATGGGCCATTTTTCACCTGTTTTTTTTGCAAAAAAACGGGGTGCACAGAGGGTTTGGGAAGACTGCATAGTGCTCCTGTGTGCTGGGGGAAGGCAAAAATGCTCTCATTTTTGTGGAAAACGGCCTGTTTTCCACCCATTTTTTGCAAAAAATGGGGTGCGCAGAGGGTTTGGGAAGCCTGCAGAGTGCTCCTAGGGGCTGGGGGAAGGCAAAAACGCCCCCATTTTTTGCAAAAAATGGGGTGCGCAGAGGGTTTGGGAAGCCTGCAGAGTGCTCCTAGGGGCTGGGGGAAGGCAAAAACGCCCCCATTTTTTGCAAAAAATGGGGTGCGCAGAGTGTTTGGGAAGCCTGCAGAGTGCTCCTAGGGGCTGGGGGAAGGCAAAAACGCCCCCTTTTTTTTCAAAAAACGTCCCATTTTTCGCCCTTTTTTTCACAAAAATTGGGTGTTTTTGCCTTCCCCAGCCCCCTTGAGCACTCTGCAGGCCTCCCAAACCCTCTGTGCACCCCATTTTTGTGAAAAATGGGCCCATTTTTCACAAAAATGGGATGCAGGGGCGGGGCTTCGGGAGGCCAAAAATGGCTGTATTCGGTGTATAAGACGCACCGACATTTCTACCCTCTTTTTGGGGGTAAAAAGGTGCGTCTTATACTCCGAAAAATACGGTAGTTCTGAGTCTTTCTTGTATCTGGTCAGTATCTGCATGTATGGCCACCAATCAACGTCTATTCCCTGATTTTTTAGTTCTTGTTTCATTTTTAATTTCCCCTGGTCGTTTAACAAGTCTTTATATCTTATTATTTTATCTATATCTAATACATTTGGGTAGATTAATGCTTCCATCATTGATAACCAGGGTGGTATTTTGTTGTAGTGATTCTTTCTAATTTTTTGTCATATTTGTAATAAAGCATTTCTGATTTGGTGTCTCTGAAAGTAACATATATTCTTTTTAAAAAAATAATTTTTATTAAACAGTTTTAAAGTTAAAAACAAGACAATACACAAAAAACAAACACAAAAAACATATAACATACATACATTTCTCATTACAGCAAATTCGAATTACTATTTACAATTATATGATAGTACCTAGTTTTTATTTCTATAAAAAATTTCTATAACAGGTTGAATGCCCACCAGAGGTTAAAATCATCAGTAAAATTCTAAAATGCGCCAAAATGGACAAATTAACTATGGAACTAAATGAAAGAGAAGAATAACTATACTACAAAGTCTGTAGAAGATAATATATCTGGTTGGAAAATAGAAGTAACATGTATTCAAAGTGGTATAAACAGCTGGCTAGTTGGCGACAGAAAGGGCATCCGGCAGGTAAACACTCAGCTCCATTCAGTTGCCCAGACTCCTCCCCGCAAAGGATTATGGGGTCGTTAAAAGAGGATGATGATGACACATAGCTGACTAGTAGAAACACTTGGGTCTGAAGTCCAAATGTTTCTAGATTCACCCTTATGTAAGCTTTCTTCTATTCAAACTATACTCATTAAATAACTTACATCCATTCCTTCTCTCACAATTTTGAATTTAACTTGCTTGCCAATTATAATCATTATCAACCTGATTCAACCCATTGCAAGAAGAATGCTTCTTCATTAAATATTATAAACCATACTCTATTAGATTGATACAGTGTGGATTACAGTAGAAGGTATATGTTTTTTGACTTCCAAGTCGAGAGCTGAGAGAGACTGACTGGCCCAAAGCCACGTTCAGTTTGCAAGACAGCACTGGAACCTGTCTTCACTCCAGCACTTTAACCATTATATCATAGTAGTTCTGATATAATTACACTTATGCACATCATTTAATTATTTCTCCCACTCTCTTAAGTTATCAAGAATCACCTTGTGGCGAGATGGGTGGCAACCAATTTAATAAATAAATAAATAAATAAGGCAGCATAACTTTCTTACATTTCAAGTTCTTCTTGTTAGTAGGCTATCCACCTTCTAAGTTTCACTTTCCAAAGAGGATTTTTGGGACCTCCTGTGAACTTTAGAACTTATTGAAAAAAGCTTCCTAATAGAAAACAATTGTTTTACAACCAAGAATAAAACATAAAGTAACTGAAGTTTAATCTCTTCACATTTTAGTTTCTGATACTAACTTTCTGTTTCAAAGGAAATAAATTATTCATATTAAAGTCATCCCCATTTACTCCCCATTCAGGTAAGGCAGCATTTTGTCATCTACAGATTGGTTTTGTGACACCTTCTGATTCCATCAAGATACTGGAGAAACATTAACTCCATTACTTTCCAGCTCCTTTGTTTTTACATTTAGCATATTCTCACAAATAACACAAATAAATAATTTAATAATTATAGGGGAAATCATGAAGTTCATTGCCTTGTGGCTTAAGACTAACTAAAATAACAAACTAAAACTAAAATAAAGTACTTACTTTTGGATCCTGAAAGTAGAGTGTTTTCTATGTCTAATATGCAACTCCAACAATTTCTTCTTTTTAAAATTGAGTAAATTGGATGATTGCATTCCTTTCAGTGGTTTCTTGATTGATCTAGTCCAGTAGTCTATCTCTTTCTGGAGTACAGTTGATAAACTTGTGGTTTTTTCCAGATGCCACTAGACTCTCACTCTAGCTTTCAGCTGCAATATGCTGCAATTCAGCAAATCCAGAATACTACATACTTCTCATCTCTGTTCAGGCAGATCAAAAAACTACTTGTGGCCAAAGAAAAAGCATTACAACATCACAAAACTACAATCCAAGCTATTCCATTTGGGCTATCCTTATGTATGAATAGGAAGAATTGTTTTTTTAGTCAGGCAGTAATTTTGCTCCAAAACATAAAGCTATTTGGTAGAAGAAAATAACAGGATGCTGAAGAAGCCAGCTGGAAATGGAGTTTCAGTACTATTAAACACAATTCATTAAGGAAGAAGCTTGCTTGAGAAGCATGTTTCATACCAATTTTTCTTCTTATCATTACACAGCTCATAACCATGCTCATAGCTCAGTCTAAAGGGAGAGAATGTGGGGTATATATATTGCTTTAACATTGGTAGCATGAACTACGAACACATCTAATGAAGATGTGAATTTTCAAGCTCATTACTGTCATTTAAAATAAAGAAAAATCTAACAGAATTAGGAGGACCACATTCAGAATTCATCTTAGAGCTTTACTTGGAGCAACCACCATCATTAAAAAAAATGTATCCATGCACTCTTCACTTGCAGTCCTTTTCTAACACTAGTGTTAGTTTCCTAGTTTCCTAACAAAACATATATTCCTCTACATGCCCTTGATCTACACTGGACAAGACCAAAGCAAAGCCTTTATGAATTTGTTCTTTGGTAAAGAAGTAAAAGGGAGAAAATGTGATTTTTAAGGAGAGAGGTCAAGAGGGAGAGAAATACTTCCTGAGGCACCAAAAGAGGAGAGGCTGCTAATATATCCCAAGTGTATCTCCAACTTCTATGGTGGCACCATTCAAGTTCTGTTTTGGCACAAAGGGACTTGGGGAAGAGTAACTGTAGGGAAAGGAAGATTGGATTGTGGCTCTTAATTGTGGCTCATTATGTCGTCAGATAATGACAAACCAGACAATGAAAATTTGTCATGTAGCATAGAGACTTCATTGCACAAGCTATAGGGGATAAGAGCGGAAAATATCAAACCTGGACATGCCCAAGTCTCATACATTATTTTTGTACTGAATAGTTTTTAACATTTCATTCTTATTTAAACAAGGAAAAAATACCATTAAATAATTAATCCCATCAATTTAACATTATTGTATAAATTTATTAAGCTGCACATTCCCCATTATTCACCTTCCACTAAAATGTCACCTTCTTTTCTAGGGTGTCACCTCTTCCAACAAGTTTTAGTGAAACCTTTTCACAAGTCTTTCTTTTAGTCTTTGTTTCCCCCAATCATTAGCTCTAATGTATTCAGGGTTTATTCCTTTTTCTTTGAGTTTTATCCCACTTCTTGATTCTCTTAATGTTTTTTGTATTTGTCTGTAATTTTTCTTCTGCATTCCCATCTAATGCAATTGCACTTTAAGAATTTGCTCTAACAGGCATCTGTAAATCACAATGAAGGTAAATTACAGATATAAAGCAAGGACCCCAGGGACTTTAAAAGCCTTTGCTATTATACTGAATAGAAATACTCATGAACAAGTAAAATCAGTCCTTTCCTTTCCAAACTAATTTAGCATTCTACTTTGTGGAGAGGGAAGAGCAAAAATAACTCTGAAATAGATGTTTCTAAAAATGTAAATTTTTCCTGGTAATGTAATAATAATAATAATAATAATAATAATAATAATAATAATAATAATAATAATAATAATAATAATAATAATAATAATAATAATAATAATAATAATAATAGAAGGTGGCTATTATATGCTTCCATCCTGTGACGATATCTGTAACACAATCAAACATCCAGATTTGCCTATCCCAGGTCCTTGGTAAGGACTCGATAGCTAGATAAAAATGCCAAACCCAGTCTGAACATCTGGCTGACTGTGTGAATAGTAGTAGTAGTAGTAGTAGTAGTAGTATAACAATGGGCATTTGTGTCAGTTTCTGGAAGAGTGACCAAGAAATATTCTATGGCTCAATAGGAACATTAAACAAAACACTTTTGAGGACTTCTTGTAGTCCATAATCTAATATAGATACTCACTAACAACTCACCAGTTTGGTCTAGTGCAGGGGTAGGCAAAGTTGGCTCTTCTATGACTCATGGACTTCAACTCCTAGAATTCCTGAGCTAGCATGATTGGCTCAGAAAGTCTGGGAGTTGAAGTCCACGAGTCATAGAAAAGCCAACTTTGCCTACCCTTGGTCTAGTGTTTAAGGTATCAGGCTGGAAACAACAAAATTGAGTGTTAGTCTCAGCTGATACTTGAAAGCCAGCAGGGTGACTCTGGGCCAGTCACTCTCTCTCAGTCCAACTTACCTCACAGATTAGGTTTTTTGGGGGGAAATAGGAATATTACTTACGTTCACCGACTTGAATTAATTTATAAAAATAATAAAGGTAGGATAATAAATAAAGGCTAAACACCAGATATGCAAACATAGATTATACACCAAGCTCAAATGCAACTTCTACATAAAAAAGAACTCTTTAATATACAGTATAATTTAACATTAGCTAAGGAATAGAAAAATTATAATGGTAGAAAAACAATTTATCTCTTAAAGTGGTTATTCTTGAAAAAACATTCAAAAGGAGGCTCGTGGGGGGGGTGTCTAACAAAGGGCTGTCAACTCTGCACTAAATAAAATAGGATTTTATTTCACTACCAATAACCATTAGTTTCTCAGTGCCAGGATATTTAAGTTGTCAAGAATACCCAATTCAGTCAAGAATGCTTTTTTCAGGTTTATTGTCATCTATGGGTTAGATTTTACTGAGGATGGAATTGCAAACAAAACTCCTTGTTTTAATCTTCCTTCAGAAAAAATGTAATCAAACTTGATTATGAATATTTCCCCCCTCTCATTCCAGGAATGATAGTACGGTATTAGCTGGAGAGGTTGAGATAGCGCTAGCTGAGACTTATGGTCTTTAAGTCTGCTCCTTGACATTTGTCAATTGCATCTAAGGTCTTTCTTGAAATCTCATGGATTTCGAATGTAGGATTTTCTCATTTTTCCAGAACCAATACAAATTTGTTTCGGAATACAAGAATCATTCCATCATTATCACTATCATTTTCCTTAATAAGTGTGAGCTGGTGTAATGCATTGGTTTACATTTTTAATTAGCCTTTTCACTATTGCTGTCCACCCATCTTGAAGAGGCAGAAAACTGTATCAGTGTGAGGTCTGCTGTCCCCATTGCTGCTCCCCATCCTGCTTCTATTTCATATCATCAGAGATGCCTGACTTCCCCACAGGAAAAATAGTGACAAAAACCTAACAGATTTTTATGCTTTGCTAAAAGCTGTCCTGGATAGTACAGAATAAGGGATTTGTACGTTTGCCCTCACCCATGAGTTAGGGATGGGATGAAGTCAATGTCAAAATACAGTATATATATATATATATATATATATATATATACTATGTTGCTAAGGCATGTTTGGGCAACAAACATAAAACCGGAGGGATTTATGTCCAGATTCAGACAGGGAATCTCAGTTGACTATTGGCTGGTTGCAAATCTCAGCCAAATCTTATGGGGAGAAGCTAATGGAGGGACTTTGATTATAGTTCAGTATATTATGTGACTCATTTACTATACAATTCATGTATTATGCAAATCCAGAAAATGATGTATTTAGTAGAACAGGTTTATGTAAATCAAGAAATAATGTCTGATGATCTGACCTGTGTTTGTATGATTACAGAAAAAAAAATGGATTTGGAGATTGGGGGATTCCACATTTGGGGGGACGACTTCAAGTGCTTTTAGTTAAAGTTCCCTAGGAAAGTCGGAAAAATATGGTACTATGTGGATTGTTTCAAAAGTTCTCAATAGCCTGCATTTTTTCTTTTCAAACGTATTCTTGATTTACATTTACTCTTATAGATCGTTTCCATGATGCTTATCCATTGTTGATATAACCATGATTTATTCAATTGAGACAATTTTCTGTACTCTTGTATGAATAAACCATAAACTGCCCAAACAGGCTCGTGTTGGTTGACGCTAGGCTAAAATATAGTTAGTTTAGTAAGTTGTGCAAACCTAGCATTATCTTGAAATTATTTGCTTCATCTTTTTCTGTGGAATAGATTATTAGAATAGAAAAAATGTAAATTCAAAGGAGTGCAATTTATTTCCTGAAATCACTTTGAATGTTGTGGCTCCTGGTTCTGTCTTTCAATGGTAGTAGATGGAAATGCTTCTGTCTGAATCTCAATATTTTGGAGTCTGCAAAAGTGAAGATGTTAGTGGGGTCATTTTAAAATGGTTTTTGAGGTCTGGAAGTAAAAATGATGGTAGTATGAAAAATTCTCTAAGAGGCTGGGAAAAAATAAAACTACAGATTTTGCTTCACTCTAAGGAGAAGTACAAGACCCTAGATTATCACTGCTGGCTAAGCTTCACAGAATTTCAAATCAAAGTCATCAGGAGGTGTCTGACTGGAGAAGTCTGTTGTATGTTCTATCCTGGAAGTCTCCCAACCTTTTGGGTGTAACTTATATGAATTATGCAAAAAGATCAATACATCTGGAAGCTACTCTCTCCCTCATGTTTGATCACTTCTTTCAAACCATATAAGACCATATCAAGGTCTTGTTTTTAATATTTCTTATGATTTTTTTATTGCAAAGTAACTAATATCTTTGTAGTATTGCATTACTTTACAGCATTCTAAGGAGTGGAATGGACAGAAATAAATGGATATGCATCCTCCCCACCCCTTTAAGAGTAAAGATTAATCCTACTTTATAGCTAAATCAGAAAACATATGTTTGGCTGTTACCTTTCTTAAGCCTTCTTTATCATGCATTTTCTGAGGGCCCCACTCAGCACTTCCGAGCCTTTGACTCCTTTCTCATGTAAAACACTTGCATGATTATTATCTTTTTCAACTGCCATTCCTTTCCTTAATCTTGCCTCCCCTCCCTTCTTGAAAGAGAGGCAAGCAACTGATAATAAATTTTCTCATTTGTCACTATCTCCTCTTTCATCAGCTTCTATATCACTTTTCTTCAGCTTCCCTGTATTTCAGAATTTGCTTTTCAGCTTTTCTACCTCCTGGGTCCTCTTTCCATCAAGCTTTTCACTCATCACTTTTTTTCTTGTGAAAAACATTTACCTCATCTGGTGAAACCAAAGGCATGGCTGATCATTTCCTTCAGCAGATGGCATATTCACAGCCATGATAAGGCCCATCAGCTCAACCAATAGGAACCAAAGATTTTCCTCTCACTATCAAAATTACCACTGAACCTCCCAGCAGTTACAAATTAGTTTGTTCAGAGTTAAAATTCAGATGAGGGAAAACTGAAAAATGCATCACATAAAAAGAGAAGTAAGAGAGATATGGCCCATATAATATTGCCTTAAGAAAAAAACATACCCCAAATGCAAACATTTTAAATTTATTTGGTATTGCTGGTGTGTGATTATTTCAATCAAGAAAGCATTATTGTAAATTTAAATTGCAATCTATTAAGTCTGCTCCACATGGGAAGGTTTATAGAGGAAACCAAATCAAAGAAGGGTCATATTTTTTTCTTTCACTTATTTTCATTTATGAGTTCCCTAAAGGCAGAGTTTCTTTTACTCAGCCCAGTTGGAACAGTTTTTGAGTACAGGAATGATTCTGATTCCTTCCAACAACTGTCTACTGCTGCCCTCTCACTGTTTCTTTTAAAATAAGCAGACTCTATTGCCATGGTAACAGTGTCACCAACATCACATACTTCCTTTGCGGATTCTAGACTATTTATCACTCTAAAAAATGGTTCATGTCATCTTGCACAATATTAAAAGTTGCTCCAGGACTTTGGAAATGGAACAATATGCCTGGTAACCTATGAAGATGGAAACAGCATTTCCCTCCCAGCTAATCCTCAGTCATCAGCTTGCTCTTTCAATATCACAAAACCTTTTTAGACCATATCTCTAGAAGTCTTTGGAGACCAACTCACAAAAATTTCTTGCCATCTTTTTTCTGAACTTGTTGGTACCACTAAAACTTGTTGGTACCACTTTCCTGAGCATTAGGGAATCTTGAAAATAACTTACATTTCTCATCAGTTGCTGAAGAAAAAAAATCCATTTTCTTCTAGATTTGTTCTGGAAAGATTCAATAAGACCATCTTTTGCATATGGAAAAAGGAATTTTGCTCAGAATATCCTGCACCTTTGGCCTGGGATACTAGGTATGTATCTGCCTATTGCAATATAGTTATAAACATGCATTTGATTTCTGTACCAAATGACACCAGTGGCTCAGGATAAAAATTTTTAAATGTGTACATGAATCCCCATTTTAAAGAGCTTGTAACATACAAGTAGTCTCTATTTAGTAAATTACTTGTTTATCAACTGTTTGCAGTTATAATGGTGATGAAAAAAATAAATTTGTGATCGGTCCTTATATTTATGACCTTTACAGGTCTGTAAAGCTCTGAAGATCATAAGAACAATGAGTTTTGTTTAGCAACTGCTTTGCTTAATGACCAAATTGCTGGTCTCAACTGTGGTTGCTAAATAAGGACTACCTGTATGTGAATGTTCCTGCTGACAGCCTGTTCGGCATAGTTTAATTTCAGCAATGATATATTGGGGTAGTGAGCCTAACACCTTCTGTAAATAAATATGTTTCAACAGATGGCAGCACTTAGTTCCCACTTCTGAGCTTAGACACTAAATTGATTTGGAATTAAGAGTTGGATAGGAGACCTCTGGGGAATATCAAGTTTGTATGCTGTAAACCAGGGGTGTGAAACTTGCGGCCCGCAGGCCAGATGCATCCTGCACTGGCCACGCCCACCAGTTTAGCGAAGGGGGAAGTCGTGATACGTCACATGACGACAATATGCCGCCACGAGTTTGACACCCTTGCTGTAAACCATTTTCATATTATTGAAATGAAAACATGGTTGGCTCTATGATTTTACAAGGAGTGGAACTCAATTTAAAAAAGGCACAGGTATTGTCATTACCGCTGTAAATACTGCTTCAAGTCCTTTCTTGATTTGATGACCTACAAATACAATAAATAAATATGACAAGGTAGGAAGCATTACTTGGTTTTTTTTTCTTACATCTGGAGGAGCTCAAGTTCAGTGTGAGGCACGTGCTCATCTTTTTTCCTTTTCCTCCTTCCAAGCATCATTCTAAAGTCAAATTATCCAACATAAACTTGTCTGTATGTGTTTGTAGGAGTTGAAATACATCTACCAGTATTGAACCAAATATCCAGTTATTTTGAGTACGATGAGAATGTAGGACTTCCACCAGAAAAAAAATGTAATTACATGAATCCGTTTTACAATTATTACAATGTTGAAGCTTCTAATAGATAATGGTTACTTTGATACTGCCTACCAGCTTCTAAATTATAAACTTAAATATTGAAATAATTAAATATAACAATTGAAAACTATCAATTTTGGATTTTTTCCCCATACCATATACTAAGGCACAGGCAAAAAGCATATTAGCCTTTTGTAGTGTTAAAAGTAATATTCCTCTGGGTTCAGTTCCAAGTGGGGAAAAAGACACTGGATTCATGGAAGTTGCTTGGAAAGAAGGTTTAATATGGTGGACAGGAGCACATGGCATGAGTCCCTGTACAGAAAAGGTGGATCACATGCTTCCAGATGTTGGGTCCAGAGAAAAGGGAAGAAAAGATGCTGAGTCCCTTGGTTTTATGACCTCTGTTGGGCCCCACCTCTTAGTTTCCTGTTCCTGAGTATGTAATGCACTCCGATTAGTGGTCAGACCCCCCCCCAGGGGTGGGGGTCTTAGCTAGCCTTTTAGGCTGTCTCCAAGTTTGTTTGAGTGCTGGTAATTTATTTATTTATTTTATTTATTTAATGGATTTTTATGCCGCCCAATCCCTAGGGACTCAGGGCAGCTCACAACATATTAAATCCATTACAGAATAAAAGCAATAATTAAAATATATGACAATACAAAATGCAATAATTAAAAATACAGAAAATACAAAAGTTAAAAGAGTATCTCATTCACCCCGCCTGCCGGAAGAGCCAGGTTTTTATTGCTTTCCGGAAGGCCAGCAGGATGGGGATGGTCCTGATCTCTGGAGGACGTTGGTTCCACAGGGAGGGAGCTCCCACAGAGAAGGCCCTCCCCCTCAGTCCCGCTAGCCGACATTGTTTGGTCGACGGGACCTGGAGGAGGCCGACTCTGTAGGCTCTAACCGGTCGTAGGGAGGTATGCGGCAGGATGCGGTCCCGAAGATAACCTGGCCCTGAGCCATGTAGGGCTTTAAAGGTAACGACCAACACCTTAAATTGGATCCGGAGACTAATGGGCAACTAATGCAGCTGGCGGAGGATCAGTGTTACGTGGGTGCATCTGGGTGCACCCACCACAGCTCGCGCAGCTGCATTTTGCACCAATTGCAGTCGCCGGACACTCTTCAAGGGTAGCCCCATGTAGAGCGCATTGCAGTAATCCAGCCGTGAGGTGATAAGGGCATGAGTGACTGTAAGAAGTGCCTCCTTCTCCAAGTAGGGTCGCAATTGGTGCACAAGACGTACTTGTGCAAAGGTCCCCCTAGCCACAGCTGAAAGATGATGTTCCAATTTTAGCTGTGGGTCTAGGAGGACACCCAAATTGCGAACCCGTTCTGAGGGGGCTAATTTCTCCCCCCCAAGAACCAAGGAGGGACAGTTGGTCGAGTCCTTAGGAGGTAATATCCACAGCCACTCGGTCTTCTCAGGGTTAAGCTTTAGCCGGTTCTTCCCCATCCAGACCCTAACATCGGCCAGGCAGCGGCCCATTACGTCTACGGCTTCCCCGAATTGAGACGGGGTGGAGATGTACAACTGGGTATCATCAGCGTATTGCTGATACCTCACCCCGTGTCGTCGGATGATCTCACCCAGCGGCTTCATGTAGATGTTAAACAGGATGGGCGAGAGGACCTAGCCCTGCGGCACCCCACATAGTAGGGGCCTAGGGCTCGACCTCTGCCCCCGTCAACACCGACTGCGTCCTGTCAGAGAGGAAGGAGGAGAACCACTGCAAAACAGTGCCGCCCACCCCCACCTCTCCAAGACGACGCAGAAGGATACCATGGTCAATGGTATCGAAGGCCGCTGAGAAGTCAAGTAGCACCAGGATAGAGGACTGACCCCTATCCCGGGCTCGCCAGAGATCATCCATCAGGGTGACCAAAGCCGTTTCCGTACTGTAACCGCGCCTGAAACCAGATTGAAAGGGATCCAGAAAATCAGTGTCATCCAACAGTCGTAGGAGCTGGAGTGCCACCACTTTCTCAACAACCTTCCCCGCGAAGGGAAGGTTGGAGACTGGACGGAAGTTCTTTAAATCCGCCGGGTCCAGGGAAGGCTTCTTGAGGAGGGGTCTCACCACCGCAGCTTTTAAGGGCTGCGGGACGGATCCCTCTCTCAAAGAAGCGTTGACCAACGCCTGGAGCCAGCCGCGTGAAACCTCCCTGGTGGCCGAAACCAGCCAGGAAGGACACGGGTCCAATAAACAAGTGGCGGAGCTCATAGCTCCTATGGCCTTGTCCACATCCTCAGGAGTCACCGGTTCAAACCTACCCCATATAACCGGACTAAGACCTGCCCCAGTCATCTCGGCCTGTACTGCCCAATCGGAGTCCAGGTCTGTCCGAATCTGAATGACTTTATCTGCCAGAAACCGAGAAAATTCCTCAGCTCTACCCTGCAAGGGGTCTCCGCCTTCCTCCTTAGCCAGAAGGGTGCGGGTCACCCTAAACAGGGCGGCTGGGCGGGAGTCAGCGGACGCAATAAGAGCGGAAAAATGCGAACATTTTGCCGCCCTTATCGCCACTAAGTAAGACTTAATGAAAGTTCTTAAAAGTGTCCGGTCAGACTCAGCTTTACTAGATCTCCATCGTCGCTCTAGGCGTCTCTTGTGGCGCTTCATCTCCCGGAGTTCCTCGGTAAACCAAGGAGCCCTCCTGGATCCACTTCCACGGAGAGGTCGCAAAGGCGCAATCCGATCCAGAGCCCCCGCTGCTGCCTGATTCCAGGCGGCAACCAGGGATTCGGACGAACTGTGTACCAGGGATTCAGGTATCTCCCCAAGTTCCCTCTGGAATCCGTCGGGTTCCATTAGGCGCCTGGGGCGGAACCACTTAATCGGTCCCACCTCCTTGCGGTGGAGGAGTGGTGCCATGAAATCCAACCTCAGAAGGAAATGATCTGACCACGACAAGGGTACTGTGACTAAACCCCTTAGCCCCAGATCATCTCTCCACTGCCCCGAGAGAAACACAAGGTCAAGCGTGTGACCACCCTCATGAGTTGGACCCTGAACTACTTGGGTCAGGTCCATGGTTGTCATGGAAGCCATGAACTCCTGGACTGCCCCCGAGGCTTCGCCGGGCGATGGCAGATTGAAGTCCCCCAGCACCATCAACCTGGGGAACTCAACCGCCAGCCCTGCAACCGCCTCGAGCAGAACAGGCAGGGCCTTTGTAACGCAGCAGGAGGCAGGTACGTTAACAAAAGGCCCACCTGGACCCCTAAGTCCAACTTCAGAAGGAGTGTCTCACACCCAACAATCTCTGGGGCAGGGCTCCTTCGAGGACACAGATTCTGGCGAGCTATAAATTTCCAGGTGCTATGTGGTAGAGGGCTAATCCTATCATGTCCTAAGGGTGAAGGTCTTAATCCCATCACCCTGGAGCTGAAGGGGGGGCAGGGAGCTGCAGGAAGCTGCTTTGTATTTAAAACATGTTTCTCCTTTCCTCATTCAGGGAAACATATTCTTCCTTTTTCAATATTTCCTAGGATATTTCATTTCTCTAGGAGAGGGGTGGGTGCTAACTTCCTACAGTAGTATTAAATGTAGTGTCTTAGTCAGATTCACAACTGGTATTCAGTTGTTTCTAGTTCTACACCAAACTGTATTTTTCCAGGCTGACCAAACAAACTGTATAGTACAATCAGGGCAGAAATCCAGAACAAATTTGTGCTGCCAAAGTATCAGATGCCATGTTAATTTATGATTGAGAATATATATTTGAACCTAATAGGACTTCCTTCTAAGTCAACATATACTAAATGTTGCCATGACTGAATCATAAGCACTCTCAGGGTGGGGGAAATATACAGTATCTGACAAATCCTGTCTCATTACTTGTAAACCAGGATTTATCCTGCAGTGTGCTACATTTCAAAGTAATATCTTATATCATATCCCAGAGGTGGTTGCCTATGGATAAGGCAAAAATAAACAATCTATGGAAATGTTTGTAGGTATGAGCAAATATGGTATATTATTTTACGACTGCTAGATGCACTCTGTTGAGTAGATTACAGAAACGTTTCAGCAACCTACCGTATTTTTCGGAGTATAAGACGCACCTTTTTCCTCCCTAAAAGTGGCTGAAAATTTGGGTGCATCTTATACTTCAAATGTAGCTTTTTTTCTAACCCTAACCAGGTGCTATCTATCTTCCCAGCTCTTACCGGCTTGCAGGCTCTTTCATTGTTACTCTATCAGAAGAAGGTTTTTTTAAGTCCTAACCAGGGGATAAAATAATGTGCTGAAGCTGACCAGACTAAGGACGCTAGGCAGATGAATATCTGGTAGGCAGATTGTTTCCCCCTATTTTCCTCCCCAAAAACTAAGGTGCGTCTTATACTCCGGTGCGTCTTATACTCCAAAAAATACGGTAATGCCATTCAAAATTTAAAAGTACAGAGGGTCATCTCAGGATTTCCTATTAATCAGTTTTATGATTTATTTTATTTCTCAGGTGTATGATCCATATTTTCAACATACTCCGTAATAAATTTATCAGAGTACCAATAAAAATTTTAAAAGGCAGGGGGGGAAAGCTTATAAAAGAATGGCAAGCCAATAAAAGTTACTTGGCGCTTTAAAGATAATGGCAAAAAAGCACTGGGTATTTTGCCTCAAGGACCAGATATCCAGAGTTGGAGAACCTCAGACAAACCTCCTCTCTCGATTCAGCGTTACCACCCTCCTTCAATCCCCTTCTTTGATCAAAGATTTCCAACCGTCTTATTTTCACCTGAATCTGATCCGACTTGAGCTTCAAGCTCAGTCCTGAAAAATTTGAAAGTACGCCTACTGAATATTTATAGGGGGCTTATCAGCCATTTTCCTCTGCAGGAGAGAAGGAATCTAGTGTCACATTTGTTTAGCATTCAAAATAAAAGCCGAGGGAGGGGGAACCAACAACAAACGTAACCATTCTCCAATCCTACGTGATACTGGTAATGCATTCACAACGGTTAGATAACAGCATCAGCAGCTTCTCCTCTCTCGCTTTTTCTACCAGCCCCTTCTAACTCTAATCAAAACCATATCTGCCTAGTAACACCGATCCTTTCTCACTGATTGGTTGGTCCGTTAAGGCACTTCTTGCTGACTGGACCTGAGCAATAATTATGCGCAACTTGGGAAACGGAGGGAAAGGGGAACGACGAATTAAAATAAAAGGGTAAAACGCCGACAGAAAGAGACGACTAAGCGACTCCAGCGGAGGGATCCATCTGACATCTCGTTTAAAACGCATAGTGGCGTAACCGCGTCGCGCTCAATCCGTGCATCGCTACGGAACTACTTTCGCAGCGGGGAGTCCTAATTCGATCCGCCGTCGCGACGCTTACGAAACGAATGCAAGGGGCGTGATTGGCACTTCCTGTAACCCATGAGACGGTAAAACGGATGCGGAAACTCTTGGGGATTGGATCGTGGCCGGGAAACGTCAAGAACGTGACCGTGGGGGGCGGGACCCAAGACGGGGTTGGCCCCAAGCTAATACAGAACTCTATTTCGGGCCCTGTCAGAAGTGCAGGTGGTTCCTGTGAGGCCTTCGGTGAGTGAAAATGCGGTAAAGGGAGACCGCGGGGAAGAGTTAAGTCCTGGCGTGTTATGAACAGGGAGGAAGGAAAGCCTCATCCGGGCGGGGCTCCTCGGTCGACCTGGATCGCGCTGTGGAGAACCGAAAACCGAGAGGAGGGTGGACTTCCTTGAAACCGGGGAGGGGATGGAAGTGAGGGGTGGATGCTCTTCCTATTTCAGCCCCCATCCATCCAGTGAAACATTGAGGGCTCGGAAGTTGCTATGTCAACGCCGGGCCTTCTGGGCTTTTCCCGAGAGGAGGTCGATCTGGGTCGCTTCCTCCGTGCCTCTTCCCAGCCACAAGGGCGCTAGTGATGCCATGATCAGCTGTTATCCGTGTATAAAAGAGGGCTAGGATCACAATAGGCGGAAGAACTTCGAGGAACAGTTTCGAAATTTTGAGGCGAAACAGGCTCCCCTCTCCATTTAGCACAAAGACCGTTCTTAGATAACACATTTTTCTGGTCCAGCACCAGCGCGTGGCAAAGAAAAACGAAAACGAAAGAAAGGAATTGAATGAGGGCCGGTACAGAAGAGAGAGGGTAGGGAAATAAAATGAAGAATTTTTGGGGGGGGACTTCTAAATGTTGGGGCTCTTAGAGCACTAGGTAAACAAATACAACTGCTTTTAACATCATGCAGATGACTTGAGGTATTTAGAACCGGATAAATTGAAAGTTAAAAAAAAGGGAAGAAAAAGATTACAAAGAATTTTGGGAAATCCCTGATAATCTTTTTTTCCTTATTTCCAGTTTTTTTTAAAAAAAGCTTTGAAATAGTTTCAATATTTAAAAAGTAACTATAAATTCCATTCCCCCCCCCTTAGCTCCTCTATTTCAATAAATAAACACACATAAATTAATTTTAGTTTTATCTGTCACCTTTCTTTTCTCCATTTCTCTTGAGGGCCTAGTAAGCAAAACAAGGATATAGGCATTTTGGAGAAGCATTCTTTTCAGAAAGAAATACCTGTGGGGCCTCAGTTGGCTGTGAGAGAAGATTCAGGACCTGGATAGGTCTTAGACCAGTGCTAGTCATTTAACAGGATAGTTAAACAGATTTCAGAGCAGGAACTTGCTTTTCTCTATGGAAAACAAAGCTGTGCTCTTTAATATGAAGCTAGCCTCCAAGAAGAGGAAAAGTGATAGTAATACAGAACTTTTTATCAAGAGAAGTTCACATTGGTGGGTTTTGATTTATCAATGGCTATTGAGACTTATTCTGTAACTAGTTATTTCTGTTATTTAAGATTGAGGCTTTTTTTTATCAAACAATAGAATTGGTACATGTACTTTACTGGGTTTCTTCTGTAAATCTGAGTGTGAAATTGATATTTAGGAGTATAAAGGTTTTAATTAAGAAAGTGGAAATATTTTGATGCTATTCCTCATTCTTTATTGTGTGCTCAATAACTCTGCATAATACTTATTAATTTGCAGTCCTTATAATTATTTGTATTAGTGCACTAGTTCTCCTGGTTCACATATGAGAAGAACGATTGTGGGGGAAAAAACATGGGGTCCGAATTGGAGAACCTAAATCCAAGTGCCAGAATAATGACATTCCATCCAACTGTGGAAGAATTTAAAAATTTCAGCCGTTATGTTGCCTATATAGAATCTCAAGGAGCCCATAGAGCTGGATTGGCAAAGGTAAGAAGGGCTGGGAACAGTGATGTTAATGTTGCAATTTATTAATTCATATTTAGTATAATTAAATTTGATTCAGAAAAATGTAACATATTTGCTTGGTAATCAGCATACAAATGAGCAAGTTGTATTGTGAGATTTTATTAGATCCCATTGATGAGGAAATAGTACTCATTTTTGCTGGGAAAAATCAAACATTTAATGAAAATTCTGAAGTTCTAGATTTTTCTTTTGTTGCACATTATTTTAACTAATTGTTTGACATAAGATTTGAAATGAAGCCTAAATGTTTCTGGGGGACCCATGTAACTATATTAAAAGTTTTATTTTTATGGTATGCACTATCATGAGGATTAATTTCTAAACAAACCATTCTATTACTTTGGATATGCAGAATTCTAAAAAGAAAACTGTAGTAATATTAGTTGTTCATTAGGTCTGTGCCAATCTGTTTAAAGTCGTGCTTCACCACACAAGGTAGCATATGCTAGGCATCTCTGTTGAATCAATAAAGCAGCTGCATCTTTTTCAATAAGCATGTATATGTGTAGCCAGTAAGCAAAGCCTGCCTTGGGTGCTTTATTGTTTCAAAGATATAAGAAAATACATTAGCACGTTGTGGCACATTGCTTTCAAAGGATTTGCACATAATTATTGTTTGCAATAAAAAGATCATGTACCATTTAAGTAGGCATTTTTCTTTGTATTTAATTACTTTTGGATTTTCAGTAAACCAGGAGTCATTTTGGCATATATACTTCTAAACTAATCACTGAGCCAAATACCTAATAACGATTTGAAACATAAGATTTGATTATGAATATTAATTTACCGTGTGTTTAATTTTATAAAATGCCAACTTCTAGTCAAGAGCAGTGTTGTTTGTGGATTATTACTATATGATGCTGAGGCATAATTCTGTGTGTAGCTGAAGAGTCAGTCTATTTGAAGTATTATATTATTATATAACCTTTGAATGTTCCATTCTTGTGTTGAGTTTTCCAATTAATTACTCTCATAAAAATTACAATTTCTAGATTGTTCCTCCTAAGGAATGGAAACCACGCAGCTGGTATGATGATATTGATGATGTGGTCATCCCTGCTCCCATTCAGCAAGTGGTTACTGGCCAGTCAGGCCTCTTCACTCAGTATAACATCCAGAAGAAACCTATGTCAGTCCGAGAATTCAGGAGGATAGCAAATAGCGACAAGTAATAAAAGATGATCTAAACATGAAAGATTCCAAATATATGTATTTATATATATGTGTGTGTGTGTATTTGTATAGGGAATATAAGTTTGCAATGGTTTGAATCTAAAAGCATCTTAATTTAACAAAGTCCATGTCAGTATCTGGCATAAGTGTATTCCAAATTGGAATATAATTTCTTGAGAATACTTGTTTCTGTATCTTAGCTTTTATGAATGGACTGCACTAGCAAATATTTGAATGGGTCACCTCTGAGAAGCTCCATATGTGTGTGATAATTTCTAGATCAAAACCTAGTTTTTTACATGGATTTCTGTAAGATACTGCTGACCTGACACCTATTTCTACTGTCCGCCTTTACTAAAACCAAGAGAATGAAATTATATTAAAATAATATTGGTAAAAGTTACAGCATCTTTATATGTGAACAATTTCCGCCTTTGAGCATGATTTAGTTGAAATCTTAGTTAATTCTATTACAAATTTTAAATGATAGAGAAGTTGACTCTGTCTCTTTCATCTAGGATGTTTGTACATGACTATCTTCTTAAATTCTGATTTCCAGGATGCTTGTCTACATTAATATGTTATTTAAAATTGATAATTCATTACATTTGTCAGTGAATAAAGAAAGTGAATGGACAAGTTATATTAAAACAGTGAACCTGTGCTCCCTTAGGTACTGTACTCCTCGGTATTTAGATTTTGAAGATCTTGAACGCAAGTACTGGAAGAATCTCACTTTCAATGCTCCCATCTATGGGGCAGATGTTAATGGCACACTCTATGACAAGGTAAAAGAGGAGTAATGAGACATAATTAATAGCTTCCCTTTCTGTTAGTTGGTGTTAACTTGTTTATTGCATTGATTCAAGATTCATCTAAGTTTTCAGCATCAGTGTTATTGAATTTCCTAGGTTGATCCCTGAAAATTGAAATATGTACCAGTATATGTAATGTGTATATGGATGGAATATATGAGGCAAAATTCATGAAATATTCATAAAATAAAATTATTTGAGTACCCTCAGTGATTTTTTTATACAGATATTGGAATATATGTTACTAGCTTATTGCTTTTTAAAGAAAAATTATGCTTAATCTATTTTTAGCATGTAGAGGAGTGGAATATTGGTCATCTGAATACAATTCTGGATATAGTAGAAAATGAAAGTGGTATTACCATTGAGGGAGTGAATACACCTTATCTCTACTTTGGCATGTGGAAAACTTCCTTTGCCTGGCACACGGAGGACATGGACCTGTACAGTATAAATTATCTGCATTTTGGGGAACCCAAGTCCTGGTGAGATATCCTGTAGTGTGTGTGTGTATGTGTGTGTCTGTATCAAGATGTGCATCCATTTTTAATTGATCATATTTAACAAGAAGCTGATTTTCTCAGTATAGGAATGATGGGAAGATGGGAAATGATTAAACTTGCTTATTATATATCAGCATTGTTATATAACCGTGATGGCGAACCTATGGCACGCGTGCCACAGGTGGCATGCGGAGCCATGTCTGAGGGCACAAGAGGCGTTGCCCTATGTCAAATGATTTTCGGCCTTCCGGAGGGTGGGGAAGAGGCCGTTTTCGCCCTCTCCGGGCTTCAGGAAAGCCTCTGGAGCCTGTGGATGACGAAAAATGGCCCAACGGGCCTACCAAAAGTTCATTTCCGAACTTCCGGTAGGCCCGTTGGGCCCGTTTTTCGCCATCCACAGGCCCCAGAGGCTTTCCTGAAGTCTGGGGAGGGCGAAAAATGGACCTACTAGAAGTCCGGAGGCTTCAGTGAAGCCTGCGCGCATGTGCGGGGGGGAGGGCATTGCATTATGGGTGTGGGCACGCGCGCACACACTATCATATGCACCCGAGCAAAAAAAGGTTCGCCATCACTGTTATATAACATAAGCCTAAAACAGCTAATTTTTTTTGTGATTATATTTGTAATTTGTTTATGTGCAATCACAGGTACTGTATTCCTCCAGAGCATGGGAAGCGGTTGGAACGTCTTGCTAAAGGTAAACATCCCCCCCTCTAAATCAGTCTGTATAGTTTCTAAAGAACAGTGACAGTTTTTTTTTATTTTTAACTTAATTGTGACCCTAATCTGACTTTACTACAGGTAGTCCTGGATTTATAACCATTTATTATTATTATTATTATTATTATTATTATTATTATTATTATTATTATTATTATTATTATTATTATTATTATTATTATTATTATTATTATTATTATTATTATTATTAATTAATTAATTAATTAATTAAATAGATTTGTATGCGGCCCAACTCCCAAAGGGACTCATTTAGTGACTGAAGTTACAACGGTACTGAAAAAGAGAGACTTAAGACCAGTTCTTGCTCTTAACGATTGTTATGGCATACCCGTGGTCGTATAATCAAAATTTGGACACTTGGCACCAGAATATATTTACAAAGTTGTAGCATCACATGATTGCCCTTTGCAATTTTTCCAGGTAATTTTTCCAAGTAATAAAATTGGGTATGACTCACTTAACAGCTGCCTTGCATAACAACTGAAATTCTGGTCCCAATTGTGGTCGTAAGTCAAGGACTACATGTAAAATAACAGCAATAATTTTGAAAAATTATGGAACAATTTTGGAAAATTGTTGGACTTTTATATCCAACAAATATAATACTTACTGAATTTCAGGACATAAGAACTTTCTTAAAGCTCTCTCTACATGTGAAAAAAAATAATGAAGACTTTCTTTTTAAAAAATGTCTCTGATGCTTCATTATGTGTTAAGAGGGAATAAGAAAAGTGTACTTCTCCTTTCTCCATTTGGAACTTTTGTCTGAAAGTTGCCTCTAAGTTTTGTGGTTACTTTATCTTTCTTTCATGCGTTGTCAACCTTGGAAAAAGCCATACCAAATTATTGAATTCTGCATCCAATGAATGTTGTACAAGCAGTCATTTTTAACAATACTTGCTGAATATCTGTTTCTTAAACAGGGTTCTTTCCTGGAAGTGCTCAGAGTTGTGAAGCTTTTCTCCGTCACAAAATGACCTTGATCTCACCATCAATATTGAAGAAATATGGCATCCCATTTGACAAAGTAAGGAAAAATCGATGGCATTTTATAGAAATCTAGGAAGGCAGATATTCTTATAAGATTATAGGAACTGAAAATAAAAAGGCCAGATTGGAATACATCCTATATTTTGTTTTCACCTCTCTAACTTTTCAGTAGTTGCACACAGTAGGTAGGTATCAGTTAGAACACCCACTCCTATTTTTACAGATGCTCAAAACATCTTTAGAAAAAGAATCTTGAGTGTGGGGAGCACTCTGAAACAGCCAATGAGAATTGAGAATGTGGGAAAAGAGAAATAGAATTTAAAAAAACAGGAATCATGTCATTTCTTCTTCACATTGAGAATATTCCCTATGTATTCTTTTTTCACATCATTTATAGATAATCTGTAAATTCCAAGGATACAATTTTTTTAATCTACTGGGATATATTTTCATTCAGTAATTCTTAGAAAAAGCTAGAAATATGGGCTCTTTCCAGCTTGGTAGTACTGAAAGTTAAAAAATAATTATCAAAGGAATTTTAAAGTTTATATAAACTTTAGAAATCCATACTGATTGCTTCTCTTTCAGGTGACTCAGGAAACAGGTGAATTCATGATAACTTTTCCTTATGGATATCATGCTGGTTTTAATCATGGCTTCAACTGCGCTGAATCTACTAATTTTGCCACACTTCGTTGGATTGAGTATGGAAAGCAGTCTATTTTAGTAAGAATTGTTGCTTATTCCTAAATGTTTATCAAACAGAATTATAGATTAACATTTATCAATTTAATATTTTGTGGTTGATGGAATGCATCCTATTTCATAACAACTTTTTGCTGCTAAACATGCGCTATGAAGTAGATCTCACTATTTTAACTTTGGACATCCATAAAAATGTATTAATTCATACAAATAAAGCCTCCAAGACAGTTTAAGGAAAAAAGATTTCAGATGGAAAAATATAGAACTCTCTGATTAGTTATGTACTGTTTTTGATATAGATGTCACGGTGGACATCCATAAATATTTAGTTAAAGATAAGGTATGTCTGTTTGCACAATTCTTAAGATACCTTTTTTTTCATTAGATATTTAAACAACAATGCTTATGAAATGGAATTAGGATAATACTTGTTTAGTTCTCATATTTTTCAGATATGTTAGCTTTCCTATACCCTATTTTTAATGACTCCCTAATGTTTTTTCTGTTAACTCATCAGGTTCATGTCTGCTTCAGACATATAGCTGCAACCTCAGTTTTCTAGAGACCACTCTGTGCACTGTTGTTTATTAATAATATTTCAAAGTACTCAGTTCAACAACAAATGCTTTGTTGGAAAGAAAGCTCACAACAGATATATATCTGGTGATATCAAACATATTAAATACCTGTTGTTTTCAGGTAATTACTTTTAGCCTCCAATGTTTGAGGTCACCATTCATTCTTACTAGGAAACAGTATAGTGCTCTCATAAGGAGGCATAGTTGCAGAGTGAAGTTAATACTGAATTGAAATGAAAACAGAAGTGGCCTAAGCTGTTTTGTTATTCCATGCAGTGCTCCTGCCGAAAGGACATGGTCAAAATCTCCATGGATGTCTTTGTGAGGAAATACCAGCCTGATCGTTACAAGCTCTGGAAAGCTGGGAAAGATGTGACAGCCATTGATCATACTCTTCCTACACCAGAAGCATCTGAGTTCTTTAAGGGTGAACTCCTTCAAAAAGTTAAGAATGAGAAGCCGTGCCCTGAAGAATCTGAAACAGAGGAAGAATGCAAAGCGGATGAAGATATGGAGAAAAAAAAGTATGTTTGCTTTTTTTTCATAAATCATGACTTAGCCAATGTCATTCACTTATTAATAACTTGCTTATTAATCAGTTGCATCTATGGAGCTTCTTCTATTGTCCATGTTAAGTGGCTACCAATTATATTGGGACTTGTTTCTTCTTCCTTTCTCCTTGTTTTTGTTTAATAACCAAATTCAGTAAGTTTTAGAAAATGCATATGTGATTTTTAGTTGTCTGTAGGCTGTGGAATATGAACAGAAATTAAATTAATGGTTGCAACCAGTCTGTTCACCAAAGAATTGGAGAAAGCATTTCAAATAGTTTTTCTAACTTGCCTTAAGTTAAATAATATATCTTCTTAGATTCTCTTATAACTGTCTTCTGACCTGTTGTAAATTTATATTAATGATAGATACTTTGTGATCAAAAATATTTATTATCTAATAGCAAGTGTGTTTTATTTGGATCCTTGGGTTAATTGGGATTTCTTATAAATGATAAGAAATCATTTTCACATATTAATGTGAATAGAAAGCTTGTGTATTCTGACATCTTTTGACAAATTGATGTGAAATATTTTTTCCAACTATTTTTTTATTTTTCTTCCTAGTGGTAAATGTATTTCTTTTTAGTGCTTTCTCAGGTACTTCAGAAAAGTCATAAAACCAATTGATATTTCAGAGAGAGCAACCTGACATTAAAGTTGTGTTGAGTTCTGTTTAAAACATGAGTGTCCAACCTTTTGGCTTGCCTGCGCTGCATTGAATTTACAATCTTGTAGGGCTGCATTACTAGCTGTCTAGGGTTGCATGCGTCCCATATGCTGCGTGTTGGATGTTCCTGATTTAAAAGATGACATGTTGTTTCTTTTTGCAGTGTCCCAAAGCATCGCATTGGAAGCAAGCGGCACCGAGTCTGCTTAGAAGTTCCTCATGAGGTGAGCCAAAGTGAGTCCTTTCCCAAGGAGGAGGTGGTCCCAATGCAGTTTGAGATAGAGGAAGCAGCCCCTCCAATTGGACCTGCTAGAGAGCCTGTACAGCAAGGGGATGAAGGCCTTGCACCGCCAGGTAACTTCTTGGATGCTACTGCTCATGGTGGCCTATCTGGTTGGAACTTTACTATGGCCTAGCCATAATGAAATTTGTTTAGTTTTGGCCTAGTTATTGTCTGAATGTTGCCAATCTATGTGAGGTTTAGTGTGATGCATGAACCCAACTTCTGCTTTCAACAGACATAAAAACATTGGATTGAAAACTGATATAATGCCTCATTAGGAATATGAAAGATATGCTCAAGAAATTGGGGCATCGGCAAAGGTCTCAGATGAATTTCTTAGTTATGTTCTTTTGACTTTAGCAACATAAAATAAGAAACTAACAGAATTGTGTCAGTAAAACAGAAGAAATTCAAAAATTGAGGATTGGAGACATTTATCCAAAAATTGCTCAATGACTGTTATGGAAGCCACAAGATTTTCAGTTATGAAATTTCATATTTTAAATCATTCTTTTTAAACTTGAAAAGATTTGGAAATGTGTCTCAGAAAAGGAATACAACACCAAAGAGCAGAATTGGAGCAAATAAGTTAACAAAAATTCTAGAAATTGAGTAAATGCCTGGTTAGTGAGAAATTAAAGGTATGACATTGTGTTATGTGTTAATGAAGTTCTAGAGGAAATTCAAATTATAGGAGTATTTTTTTAAAAAATACATTAAACTTCTAGCTAGACTGGGTCATTTAATATTTTACATCTTGAAGCCCTAGTTTCAAATTAATTTTTAGGCTTTAATAAAATAGAGCATTTTATTAGGTGGCAGTTACTAAAGAGTATTTCAAATATTGTTTTTGATGCAGAGTATGCAGATTCCTCTGAAGTAAAATTTGAAGAACTGAAAAATGTTAAACTAGATGAGGAGGAGGAGGAGGAAGAGGAGGAGGAGGAAGAAGAGGAACCAGAAGCAGCTGTTCTAGATCTTTCCATTTCACATTCTGTGTCTTCAGTTTTGACCCAATCTACCATGAAACCAAGCCCAGTCTCCAGCCTTCAGTCTAGCTCATCTTTTTGTTCTGGCTCTTCAGATTCTGAACCCCCTTATCTTTCCAGGCAGTTGGTTGAGCAAACTGAGGTGCTCACAGTTCATAGTTATGCTAAGGAAGAGGTGAATGTCATGGAGATTGAACAGACTTCCAGGAAGAAAACCAGTTCCACAGCTCATGTGGATGAACAGGAGCTTGCAAAAGTAAGAATACATCAGAGGGTATACTTACAATCTATCTTGTATACCATGCTTGGGACACGTTTGAATGATAAAGCAATTTATAGGATGGGTTCTCAAAATACACTTATCATGGAATATTGTAATATCTAATCTAATCTATCTGATTTTCACTTTCTGACAACCTTATCAGCTGATGTGCAATTTGCAAAGAATATTTCTAGGAGTGTATTTGCTGCATTAGATGCCAAGTAAATCTATTGTCGATGTAGTTCTGCATTCTGAAATACACTATTTTATCTATAATACATGTCTTGCATACTGTGGAGCTTAAGCAGTGCAGAAAGTACAAGTAATTTTTAATTTTTTAATTAATCCAGTAGTACTATACAGTACTACTATAAAATTATGGTTACTGTTTTTATTTATATATTTATTTGTATCCCGTTTTTATTATTTTTACAAATAATAAAATAACTCAAGGCGGCAAACATACCTACCGTGTTTCCCCGAAAATAAGACAGGGGCTTATATTTTTTTGACCCCCCAAAAATGCCCCTGGCCTTATTTTCGGGGGGTGGCTTATTATTTTCGGGGTGCAGACGGGGCAAGAGACGCACCACTTACTGGAGTTTGCCAGCTAGTCTCTTTAGGGAAAAAAACTTGCAAACAGACAAGCCGAGAGACCACGGAGCTGCAAAACTCCAGTAAGTGGTGCGTCTCTCTTGGCGAGGCGGGGTGGGCGTCCTACCTGGGACTTGTCCTGGGATCTCCGTCGCGTTCTTACGGTGTTCTCTCCATGGCAGCCCGTTCCAAAAGAACGCCGCGCGAGTTTGAAAAGTTTGAACTCGCGAGACGTTCTCTTTTGGAACGGGCTGCCATGGAGAGAACACCGTAAGAACGCGACCGAGGTATCGGGACAAGTCCCAGGTAGGAGTCGCATCTCGCGCTGGGGTTTGGCGTGGCGGGCGTCCTACCTGGGACTTGTCCTGGGATCTCCGTCGCGTTCTTACGGTGTTCTCTCCATGGCAGCCCGTTCCAAAAGAACGCCGCGCGAGTTTGAGAAGTTTGAACTCGTGAGACGTTCTCTTTTGGAACGGGCTGCCATGGAGAGAACACCGTAAGAACGCGACCGAGGTATCGGGACAAGTCCCAGGTAGGAGTCGCATCTCGCGCTGGGGTTTGGCGTGGCGGGCGTCCTACCTGAGACTTGTCCCGGGACCTCCGTCGCGTTCTTACGGTGTTCTCTCCACGGCAGCCCGTTCCAAAAGAACACCGCACAAGTTCGAGAAGTTTGAACTCGCGAGACGTTCTCTTTTGGAACGGGCTGCCATGGAGAGAACACCGTAAGAATGCGACCGAGGTATTGGGACAAGTCCCAGGTACCGTATGAGGCGCGTCTCACGCTGGGGTTTGGCGGGACGGGGCGGGCGTCCCTTCAAAACGCTTTGAAGGACTTTGAGCGTTTCGGGCGGGGGATGGGGCGTGGCGCAGCGCAAGTGAGGAAGGCAGCGGCAACGGACCCCCCCGCCCCAAACCCCCAAAGTCCTTCGAAGCGTTTTGAAGGGATGTGTTTTGCCTGTGATGAAGGGAACCAATGCTTGCCTCCTGTTCTTCGGGGAACATCGGTTCCCTTCATTGCAGGCAAAACACATCCCTTCAAAACGCTTCGAAGGACTTTGAGGGTTTCGGGCGGGGGATGGGGCGGGGCGCGACGCGAGTGAGGAAGGCAGCGGCGAAGGGACTTCTTCACTCGCGCCCCACCCCCCACCCTAAACCCCCAAAGTCCTTCGAAGCGTTTTGAAGGGATGCGTTTTTCCTGCCATGAAGGGAACCGATGCTTGCCTCCTGTTCTTCGGGGAACATCGGTTCCCTTCATCGCAGGCAAAACACATCCCTTCAAAACGCTTCGAAGGACTTTGAGGGTTTCGGGCGGGGGATGGGGCGGGGCACGACGCGACGCGACGCGAGTGAGGAAGGCAGCGACGACAGGGAAGCGGCGAACTGCCAGACGCTGGTAAGATGAGCATCTTGCAGCCCGGCCCTCCCCCTCCCCTGCCACCCCCAAATTGTGCCTGACGATCTTACCAGCGTCTGGCAGTTCGCCGCTTCTCTTGCTTGGCAGGTCTTTGCAGGGAAACTCCTTGAAATGAAAAGTTATCGCGAGTGTGAGAAGTTAATTGCTCGAACTCGCAATAACTTTTCCTTTTCATTTCAAGGAATTTCCCTGCAAAGACCTGCCAAGCAAGAGAAGCGGCGAACTGCCAGACGCTGGTAAGATCGTCAGGCACAATTTGGGGGTGGCAGGGGAGGGGGAGGGCCGGGCTGCGAGACGCTCATCTTATTAGCGTCTGGCAGTTCGCCGCTTCTCTTGCTTGGCAGGTCTTTGCAGGGAAACTTCTTGAGGGATCTCTCTCTTTCCGGGCCAAAAGAGTGCCGCCGCAAAAAGAGCGGCTCCCGGCATGTTCCCCCCCCTTTCCCCCGGAAGTGGTTGGGGGGGGTTATTTTCGGGGGGTGGCTTATTTCAAGGCATGTCCTGAAAAGCCCTGTGGGTCTTATTTTCGGGACATGTCTTATTTTCGGGGAAACACGGTAGCATACCACCATCCTCCTATTTATCACACAACAACAACCCTGTGAGGTGAGTTGGGCTGAGAAAGGTTGACTAGCCCAATGTCATCTAGGTGGCTTTCATGGCTAAGTGGGACTTGAACTCATGGTCTCCTGCTTTCTAGAGAGCCGAGGTGGCGCAGTGGTTAGAGTGCAGCACTGCAGGCTACTTCAGCTGACTGCTAGCTGCAGTTCAGCTGTTCAAATCTCACCGGCTCAAGGTTGACTCAGCCTTCCATCCTTCTGAGGTCAGTAAAATGAGGACCCAGATTGTTGGGGGCAATATGCTGAACTCTGTAAACCGCTTAGAGAGGGCTGTAAAGCACTATGAAGCGGTATATAAGTCTAAGTGCTATTGCTATTGCTATTGCTATTCTAGCCTGTTGCCTTAACCCCTAGACCAGTGTTTCCCAACCTTGGCAACTTGAAGATATCTGGACTTCAACTCCCAGAATTCCCCAGCCAGCGAATGCTGGCTGGGGAATTCTGGGAGTTGAAGTTCAGATATCTTCAAGTTGCCAAGGTTGGGAAACACTGCCCTAGACCAAGCTGTCCCTCTGACCCTGTCTTGATTTCTGCAGATGGCAAAGGATTACATCAGATCTGTAAAGGATCATAAGCAATCAAAAGGCCGTCGCCAGCCCTTGACCAAACTCCCACGTCATCACCCACTCTTGGTTAAAGACGGCCTTAGTGATGATGGTAAGTTCTAAATTTCTTCCTTTTTTTGGGTAATAGAGGTGTTTGCCCAATAGTGATACTGAATTACAGCTAGTCCTTGACTTACTGCTGAAAATTTCTGTTGCTAAGCAACACAATTGTAAGTTTTGCCCCATTTTATGACCTCTCTTACCATAGCTGTTAAGTAAATCACTGCAGTTGTTAAGTTAGTAACACAGTTGTTAAGTGAATCTGGCTTCCCAATGACTTTAGTTGTCAAAATGTTGCAAAAGGTGATCACATGACCCTGTGACACTGCAACCATCATAAAAACATGCCCCTTGCTAAGTAATTGAATTTTGATCATGTGACCACGGGGAATGCTGCAATGGTTGTAAGTGTGAAAACTGGTCACAAGTCCCTTTTTTCAGTGCCGTAGCTTTGAATGGTCACTAAATGAATGATTGTAAGTCAAGGACTGCCTGTAGCAATAAGCATCTTTGGATGTCTAAACTCATCCTTTACATCTTTAAAACAATCTCTTATACAACATATATCTGAATACATTAATCACAGTCTGAGTCACAATTTTTGAAAGTTGTATACTTGGCAGTGTGAACTTGATATACTTTGATGTTGAATTTTCAGCTACCAACTTAGGATCCAATACAGCACTTGGATCTCTAAGGCAAAAGAAAGAGAGTACATATTTCAAACATAATTGTATAATTGTGAAGTTGTGTATTATTTACAAATTAATGGTCTCACAAATTGTATGGGCTTAGCAGCCATGTGTGGAGCTGAACGTTTGTACACTGTAAAAGGCAACATTTGTAAAGGTTGCTAATAGAGACAGAGAGAGCATTGGCAGGCATGGCTGAAAAGTGAGGAACATTGTTACCTTTCCAATAGTTTAAATCTCTTATTTTGACAGATTGCAGAAAAGGGGAAATGGTTTATCTAAATTTTGATTGATGGTGTGATTCTTACTGCAGAAATGTCAGAGCAGTTGACACCTGAAGAAGAAACTGAAGAGATGGAAGCATGGGCCAAGCCTCTCAGCCAACTGTGGCAGAATCGTCCTCCAAACTTTGAAGCGGAAAAGGAGTATAATATTGCCATGGCTCAGCAAGCTCCCTATTGTGCAGTGTGCATGCTTTTCCAAACCTACCAGGTAAGCAGATTATTCTTTCTCCTGGCCTGTATAGTACAGAAGCACCGATAGAATGTGGTTTGTGTACGTGTTGGAAGCACCGTGTTAATAATGTGATTTCATTTTTAAGACTGATTATTGTTAGAATAATCCTGCTTCCAATGTTTCCATAGTAAGTAGGACTGATTTCCTACAGCATCTTTCATATTACCCTGACAAATGCATGCTTTCTTAAAAAATAAACCATACATATTCTAGTGCCTGATTATGGAAGCTAAGCAAGATTAAACCTGGTTAATACATAGATGGGAAACTGCCTGGTAATAATGGGTGCTGTATGCCATAGTGGTTGTCACATTCATCTCAGATGGGAAAGGTCTTTTGAGAGTCTGTATGGCATGGTGGTTAAGGTGTGAATAATTTTTCAAAAAGATTTACTGTTCCATTTTTCTCACTAAATGACGCAACACAGAAATTGTTTAGTGTAGTATTTTAACCCCTTGTTTAAAACATTTAAGGAATTTATAATTTATTTTTTGGTTCTTCGGTACAACAAGGAAGTCTTAAAACAAACCCAAAATATTTTTGATAAATTGTTATATTAGGAATATTTAAAAATTAAAAAATAAAATCTTAGAGTTGGAGTCATATTTGCAGAAATGTGCCTGAGATGAACATAGTATGTAATTTATCTTCGAAGATTTGGACTATTTTATATCAATTTTGTCAAACGCATTTTTTCCTTTATTCTGACATGAAAAAAGGATCGATTATTTGTTTGGTGGAAATATTTACCGTATCTCTTTGGAAAGAAAAATATCAAACTTAATTCGGAATCATTGTACCTAAAGCATAACATAGTGAAATAATATTTATTTCAATTCTTTCAGTATGCAAACAAAAATGGAATGCTTTTCTGATCATACATTTATTTTTATTTCATCAGTGTTGTTCTTTTCTAAAATGTGTAATTTCTCATTGGCAGGCAGATTGTGGAAGTCAGAGCTTACAGGCAGTTCCAAATGCTGCTAATGGAAATATGAGAACTAAGCCCCTCATCCCTGAGATGTGTTTTACTACCACTGGTTGTAGCACAGATGTCAGCCTCTCTACCCCATATCTGGAGGAAGATGGCACCAGTATTCTGATCACATGCAAGCACTGTCAGGTCCGGGTCCATGCCAGTGAGTACTGTATAACTTAGATCTGATTGTCCATTGATTCCCAAAATAAAATATTACTATTTACCCCTCCATTTTCCCACCGTTTATAAAGAAGCAATGTAAGCATGAGCAGCTTATTCCTGCTTATTTTTACCTGTAAGGAAGAGCACAGAAAAAAGTCAAGGAATTGCACTTTAATGCCCACCAGATTCATATGAACAAAATGATCTGAAAATACTATGGGTGAAGACTACAATTAAAGGACAATAAACACAAAATATATCCTTCCAGATACAGTGGTGCCTCGGTATCCAATGTTAATTGATTTCGGGAGGCATAATGAGTACCAAAAATGATGAGTACCAAATTTTTCCCATAAGGAATAATGTAGTGAGTTACAAGGCAACACCGACAAGTTCTAGCTTGTGCGTTGGGTACCAAACAAATGATGAGTATCGGGACAACATTTTGTTGGGTACCAAATTCGATGATTTTCAAAGCAGTTGAGTGTCAAGGTACCACTGTACTTTTCATGCTATGTGAAGATTAAGATACTGTCCCTGGAAAAACTAGCCCACAACATAAGAATTCAGAGAGGGAAATCTCAGTGAATGCCAGTTACTAAGCAGGTTGGATGTGTTCCAGTGGTGGGTTGTTACCAGTTCGCCAGTACTGAACCAGTAACGGTGATGGCGGGAGGCTCCGCCCACCCGCCCGGATGTCATCACAGGTGATCTGCGCATGCGCAGAAGGTTCTGTGCATGCACAGAAGCAGCATGCGAAGTGTAGCGAAGGTAAGTAAAACCCACGCCTGATGTGTTCCTTTCCTAATGGTTTGGATATCACTAATACTTTAAAGCAGTAAAAAAAAAAACCTTAAAGACATAAGCCACCCTGATAGTTAACGTCTGGAGTACATTTTTTCTGTTGTAAAATTCATTGAATTGACAAGGCCCAGAGATAGATTTGACCCATCATGACCATTTTTATGGCTTGAGTAAATAATAACGAAACATAGGTTTGAAATTTATAGTTTTAAATGAGAGATCAGATTATGGATAGATCAGTATTGCCTTTTTGTTAATGTGTTTCAAGTGGGCTTTCCCAGATTGGTCAAACTTATTTTGTGGATATAAATTCATTATTAATATTTGTTAAAATAAGAAGGGATATGAAAATTGAAACATTGCTGTTTTTTATTGCTTAGCCTACAAACCTTATTTTTTTTTTAATGTAGGTTGTTATGGAGTAGCCCCTGAGAAGGCAACTGAAGACTGGAAGTGCTCTCGATGCAAAGCCAATGCTTTAGAAGAGGTCTACCAAAATTCTTTTGTGTTCATGCATGAGCCTTAGTTCGGTGGCATTGGAAAGTTTGCAGTTGTGAGATAGTTATTGAAATAGATTTATTTGTGTAAAAAAGATTCATTAAAATGTAAAGAAGATCTATTTTCTGATAGGACTTTACTTCATGGAATATTTTAAATGAATAGTTTGGTTGATTCAGTATCATACATTATTAAATGTATTCATCAGTATTCCAGAATCTAGTCCCGGGGTACCAAAACCTCCTCTTCAAGCTAGCTTACCGTATTTTTCGGAGTATAAGATGCACCTTAGTTTTTGGGGAGGAAAATAGGGGGAAAAATCTACCTACCAGGTATTCATCTGGCTAGCATCCTTAGTCTGGTCAGCTTCAGCACATTATTTTATCCCCTGGTTAGGGCTTTAAAAACCTTATTCGAAGTGAGTAATGAAAAAAAGCCTGCAAAGACTTAGGGCAGGAAAAAACATTCTTCGGAGTGATTAGCAATGAAAAAAGCCTGCAAGCCAGTAAGAGCTGGGAAGATCGTTAGTGTCTCGTCAGGGCTGGAAAAAAAAGCTTCGAAAAAGCTACATTCAGAGTATAAGATGCACCCAAATTTTCAGCCTCTTTTTGGGGGGATGTCTGAAAAATACAGTAATTAGCAATCCCTACTGGAGGTAGCTTCCCTGAATCTCTTCTGAATCAAACATTTACCCAGATATTGAGATTACGTTTTAAATTTTTAAAATGTTTATCATTGTTTTAGAAACTTTGTTTAGGGAATGGAATACTGCTAGGAGATGATGTTTTCCAGGTTTATTTGGCTCATATGTTGCAGACATATTGATGTGCAGCTCTGCTGTCATGCATGTCTGATGAAGTATCACCTTGCCAGATAGGATAGAATAGGCTTTTCAACACTCATCTAAGCATCACTTCCGCATAGCTTAGTTTCTTCTATGAGATCTTCTATAAGACAAAAACAATTAATGCCCAAAATAATTATTTAACTCGAATGGTTCTCATTGCAGAATATTTATGTATTTCAGAAAAATTGTATAAAATGTAGTGCTATAATAGTACAGTGCTAATTGGTGTGATTTCAACAACCTGAAAGCCAGCTTGGTCTAGTGATTAAGGCACCAAGCTACCATAGAAAGCAGGAGACCATGAGTTCTAGTCCCACCTTAGACAGAAAGCCATCTGGATCACTTTGGGCCAGTCACTTTCTCTTAGCCCAACTCACCTCACAGGATAGTTCTTGTGGAGAAAATAAGAGAAGGAAGGTGTGATGGATATGTCCGCTGCCTTGAGTAAAAATGCGTAAAATTAATACAAACAGGATATAAATAAATACAAATAAATAAATGTGATTTTCTTTTGTCCGTCAGGATTGCTGCTTATGCTCACTTCGTGGAGGTGCACTTCAAAAAGCCAATGATAACAAGTGAGTTTTTGTGATAATTAAGTATGGAAGACCCCTGGACTAATAGACATCAACTCTGTTAAGCAACAAATTAGTGATGTTTCCCTGGTCTGATGCAATGCTAGTTGAAGCTATGGTTGTGTAAAGTACTGTATTCATCATTCATTCATGTTTTGCAAAGCCTATTGTTGCAAGCAAAAATCCTCTCCTCAGATACTTAAAGCAACCACATTCTATGAAGTTTTCATAAACTGCTGCAAAGATTGTCGATGCACACATATGTATCATGCAGAGACAGTCATATTGCCAATAATCTATTATCTCTTCATGCAAACAGTAGAGAGAACCTTTGAAGCAGGCATGAGCTTTCCACAGTATGTGACTGTTTTTGTACTGTATGCTTTTGCAAAGCACTTTTTTCAAATACATTATGCAGCTGTATTGAGAGTGGGAGAGATCATATTGTTCCTAAGGTTACTATTCTTTACACTATGGGCATATATGTTTGTTTTTGAGCTGTTTTACCAATATCAGTTTTGGTTATCCATATCCTGCAGCCAATTTTTAACAAACATTTACTAAATACTTAAGTAAACTTCTGATTTTTCTCAGGTGGGTTCATGTTATGTGTGCTGTGGCAGTTCTGGAGGCCAAATTTATAAACATTGCTCAGCGTAGTCCAGTTGATGTCAGCAAAATTCCACTGCAACGCTTCCGACTGGTAAGAAAATAAACAGTAGTTTGAATTGATTAATACATGCTTATTCTATGCTTTTATGAGATTCTTTAAATCAGAACTCTGAAAACGTAGGAAAAAAATATTTTCAGATTACATAATTTGTGATAATGCAAGTGGTGGAACTTTGGATGATTGTACATAGCGTTTACCAACTTGTTCCCATTGAAAAGTATTGGACAAAACTACTATTATTTTAAGACCGGGGAGGGGACAAAGGTCACGGTGGCCCAAAATTATGGAAGTTGGATCCCAGCATATTTGGAAGGTGACAGATTCTGGAAAGTCGTTGTATGCAGTATAATAATGAATGTAACTTAACAATTACTTGTAGAATTTTAGTTGTATATTAATGATGTAGGGCACATAGCTTACATGTGTGCTGTCTGTACAAAAGACCAGTGTTATCACAATGCATGATTCTATTATTCATGGGAAAAGTAGTCATAGAGTGAGACTTCACCCTAAGTAACTTCTTTCATATACTGTATTTTTTTAGTATAAGACGCACCTTTTTGCCCCCAAAAAGAGGGTGGAAATGTCGGTGCATCTTGTACACCGAATACAGCAATTTTTGGCCTCCTGAAGCCCCGCCCCTGCATCCCATTTTTGCGAAAAACGGGCCGGTTTTTGAAAAAATTGGGGCATTTTTGCCTTCCCCCACCCCCCAGAAGTGCTCTCCAGGCTTCCCAAACCCTCTGCGTGCCTTGTTTTTGCAAAAAAAAACAACGGCCGAAAAACGGGCCATTTTTCGCAAAAACGGTGGTGTTTTTGCCTTCTAATTACCCCATATAGCATGACTGGAGGAGGAATTCTGGGAGTTGAAGTCCACTAGTCTTAAAGCTGTGAAGTTTTAAGTTTATAAAAAGTATACATGGTTGTAAAAAGTATACATGGTTGTAAAAAGTATTCTGCTATACTGGTATTTTATTAAATAATATATTACTACACCATTTGCTCCAGAATACTTTTTTCCTTGTTTTCCTCCTCTAAAATCTAGGTGCGTCTTACACTCTGGTGCGTCTTATACTCCGAAAAATACGGTAGATATTAAATAATACAAGGGATAGGACAAAGCGTATCCTATTATATAAAGGAAAATGAAAATGCAAAAACATTCAGGGCCTTGATTTTATCCAATGTGTGCTGTAATATACTATTGTTCTGACCCAGCTCCCCAAACATGGCAAAACTCTGACATAAAATCAAAAGATTGCTTTATTAGGAATGCCGGCATCCCCAGCAAAAAGTTTATCTCGCAGGCTAACAAGTCCCTCCAGCCGGAAGATGAATAGTTGTCTGCCACATCTATTCATCTCCGCCACCTGCCTTTTATCCCCAGAGCTAGGGTGGTGCCTCGTTAGCAGCGGTGGCTCTTCCTTCCCCAAGATCAGCCCACGGCTTTCCACTGCTCTCCCCTTCTCTGCCTTCTGCGCAGCTGCGCGTCAGGCACTGGACCCAGCTGTTCCTCTTCTTCTTCATCACCCACCTCCAGACCAGGGGGATGTTGACTCTCCATCTGAGGGCTGACGGCCAGGCTCTGCCTTTGTCTCTCTCTCTCTGCTAGCTCCATTCCCTATTCCCCCTCGGAGCTCCCAGGTTGCCCTGATGCTGACCCTGACTCCCACGCCTCCTCCTCCTCTGATTCAGCTGCTGGAGGGGCCAGCGGCCGACAGGCCACAACAACTATGTACAAAAAGAAGCATTCAGAGACTTCCCATCAATAGTCACATATTTTAGCATATAAATAAAGATAAGACAATCCCTACAAGAATCTACAGGGAAATATAATTACATATATAGTGTAATTGTGTGATAATTAAATCATGTGTTTTTTCTTCTTCATAAGATTGTACAGTAGTATTAATTTTAAAGAAAATGCCTGGCCATTGAAGCAGATTGTAAGTGCCATTGAAATACACATGGAATGCAGGTTTGTCTGAAAATAAAAACTCACACTGTAGATCATGATTTCAATACCTGATAACAAATCTACATCTGAATTTGGTAGGCTCGTCTGTGTTTTTTTGGTGTCCAAGCATCTGATACCTTTGGAACTTCACCTTGATTGAAGTGCTGAATTTGTCTCTTCACAGAAATGTGTCTTCTGCAAGAAGAGGCGGAAGAGAATAGCTGGTTGTTGCGTGCAGTGCTCTCATGGCCGCTGTCCTACATCTTTCCACGTCAGCTGCGCTCAAGCAGCTGGAGTCATGATGCAGCCAGATGACTGGCCGTTTGTGGTCTTCATTACCTGCTTTCGACATAAAATTCCATCTCAAGCAGAGGTAAGTAATAAAGACTTAATATTTGGTTCAGCCTAATTTAACATTTGTACTTGCACATTACTTTCGAACATCTTAATCAGTTTGGAAAGGCAGTAGTAAAAGTGTTCAGGAGGCCTACACATACACACCATATTATGGAAATGCTTACTTTGTCCTTTATTTTAAAATGTTTATCTGCTCAAAGAAACTGCTAGTTTTGTTGCTGTTGGTATTGTTAATATTACTGAACCTAATATTGATACCTTCATTAAAAGTTGATGGTATATAGTTTGCATCAGCAATAAAAATATAAAGACATAAATGTTTTAAATTAAAAAGCTTTTCAAAAGAGATGTAAAAATAATATTTCTGTGCTTTCCAGATAATGCATAGGAAGCTTTGTATTTTGTGCAACTTTCCACAACCTTCAAAGTATTTCATGTAGTTAAACCATCGAGTTTTATCTTTTGAATATAACATTGATTATAGCTCCTTTATTCCTTCAGCGAGCTAAGGCCGGTCTACAGGATCTTGCTGTGGGACAGCCTGTGATAAGCAAGCACAAGAATGGACGTTTCTATCAATGTGAAGTGATCAATCTGACGAAGGAAACATTTTATGAGGTCAACTTTGATGATGGCTCCTTCAGTGATAACCTGTATCCAGAAGATATTGTGGTATGCTTTGCAGTAAAAAAATTATTGCACCAGAAAATATACAGTCCTAAGAAACATAAAGTCTCAAATTGCTGAAGTGGGTCAAATCTCTAAAGCATCCGGACAATACTTTTGAGCTGCATAATGCAAAGCTAAATATAACATAGATTATTTGACTCCTAAATTAGAAATCTCTTCCCTTTCTCCTTCCCTTTCTTCAGTACCTTTTAGAATCTTTCGTTAGAGAAAAAAATAATTCCAGATGAAGATTCTATTCTATTATCAGATTTTTACTTATTTTATGTTCATACAGATATCTGTATAACGAACGAGTAGTTGTAGAACAAGGTTAGTTTTGTACATCTTGTAATCTGTTCAAGGCAGGAATATTCTGATTATAAGATTAAGCTCATTGCAACTACCTCCTGATGTTAGCAGAATTGTACTTAGACACTTTCCTGCTCTCCTCATTGCCATGTACCAGCTCAATTGTCAAGCTTCTCCAGGGTCCATTATTTTAGGCAATGTTTCTTCTGTTTGCTATTCAGTAGATGATTATATTTCTCAAACTTTCTCCAACATGGACAGAGTCGAGATTGCCTCCAGCTTGGTCCTCCGCCTCCAGGAGAAGTTGTTCAAGTCAGATGGACAGATGGACAGGTCTATGGAGCTACGTTTGTGGCTTCTCATGTCATCCAGATGTACCAGGTGAGTGAGAGGAATGGGATCGATCTTCTCGTTTTCTCTCTTTTTAACTCTTTGTGTATTGTATTTGGGAGTTCTGAAATCTCTGAAGGTTGTATTCTGGCCTGCCATGAGCAAGATAGCACGTGTAATTGACTGCTCCAAAAGATACATTGATTGATATATTAACATTTGTGTAAAGAGGTGTTAATTCTCATCCATTGTAATTATGGCTATATAAACTAGTTTCTAGATATTCTCTTCTGTTATTAGCAGCTGGCCTGCCAACTCCTTCATGACTAGTACATGAATTTATATGCCAGTTGGCTGGGATCCTGCTCCATAAAAACATTCTGTACTGAATTGCATGATACAGAAATAGCAATTGATGCTTGTGTTCATCTGACAGCCACCTGATTGTTCTGATTCTAGGTGGAGTTTGAAGATGGATCCCAATTGATGGCAAAAAGGGATGATGTGTATACACTTGATGAAGAACTTCCTAAAAGAGTCAAGTCAAGGCTGGTAAGTCAAACAGCGATAGATTTTGATACGTGAAATTCTTCTCACACAAGAGAGTATCAGTTCTCACATGACATAGGGAACATTCTTCTGTCACTGGGACACTTCCAGATGCTTCAAGGATATAATAAAATTATTATAAATAAAATTATTATTGTTATTAAACTAAAGGTTCCAAAAGCCATTTCAAAGGAAAGAAAAAATAGATTTTCAGAATACTGTTTGTGGAGCCCATTATTGAACTGCAAATTTATAGATTAATGGTAAACAGCCACTTGGAGACTCAAGAGTTGAGGTGGATCTACAGTAAGTAGTTTACTCTAAACTGGATAGTTAGATTCCCAAAATCTACTCTCTGTTGTTTTCCAGTAAAATAATATGATTTTTATTATGCAAGAGGAAAATTGTGAAGAATCATTATCACTTATAGTCCAGTTTTCTCCATGGTCCTTTTAACATTTCTTGTCTTTACTTGATTTGCAGTCTGTTGCCTCTGACATGCGCTTCACAGAGATCTTCACAGAGAAAGAAGTCAAACAAGAGAGAAAAAGACAGAGGGTGATCAACTCGCGTTATCGTGAGGATTACATCGAGCCTGCACTGTACCGGGCCATTATGGAGTAATAGCTTGCAGCAGGATTGCAGTGAACACCCCACAATGGATCCTAGGACTCCAGCACAGCAGAAGCCAAACAGACAGTCTTCATATCCCACTTTTTTTAAAAAAAGAAATGAGATAAGCTTATCTGACTCTGTAGCACCTTGAAGGTATGGATTTGGCTTTACTGGCAAACTCCAAGGCTATCATTCGGGAGCACATCTTTTGAGTTTGTGAAGCATTTGGTTCATACCAGCTTCGATGTCTTCGCCGTTAGCTGTGAGTTTCTTCATTCAGTACAAACTGTTCTTTGCCAGAAGGATAACTTTCCATTACCATCCAAGGAGTAGCTCAGACAGTCGCAGTGCTAAAAATGACTTTACCCTTTTTTCCTGGATTAAATGTCTATTTCTGGGGGAAATTCTGAGCTCATCCTGCCTGCACAAAGCTGGTGATGTTACTGGTGCTTGACAATGAATTCCTTTTTATATTTATAACCCTGTTTTTTGTCATGAGCACGCTTCTTTTTTTTTTAAGCATCACCTCTGAGAACAGAGCTAAGTGAGCTGAAGAATGGAGAGTGAAATTGATTAACTCTCTTTATTCCCAACTTCTTGAACCTTTGAAGCTTTTGTCCCTATTTTATATTCAGAGACTTATTTACTCATATGTTTAATTGTTATAGTTTGTGCCTATGTAATAGGAAAAGGTTTTGAGCCATTCAGCGCTGTGCATTCCTCAGGCAAGAGAATCCTGGGAAATATCCTCGATTAAGGCAATAAGGACTACAAGGATTCCCATTCCTGTTTGGCATGGAATGGCCTCAAATTGGACCCAGGTTTGCAACAAGATTGCCTGGGAAAATTAGCATTCTTTCATCTCACTGGCAGTGACCCCAAATTGTAGGGTATTTGCATCCAGTTTGAATATTCATTAAATTATGTCAGAGGTCAGCATTATTGGTATTTCCGTTTGGAAGCTTTGCACTGTTTTTGCCCAAACCTATACAGGCAAGACTAATGGAAGGGCTCATGTATATTTAGATTTATCTTTTGTGGGACAGAGAAAAGGAAGCTGAAGGTACATTTTCAAGAGGTGTCTCATTTCTTTGCTGTGCAGTCATTGGGGGCAATTTTCATCCAGATATATTGCAAGAAAAGAAAAGCTACTTGTCCAGTTATAAACATGCCCTTGTAGTCTGTGTCTATAGTACCTGGAACATGCCCATATCATCTAATCTTGGAAGATAAATGTGCTCATGCTTACTACGGTAGAGGCTCCAGGGAATACTGTAGTAATACTGTAATGCTGTACTGTAGTAATACAGTGTAGTATTCCTTCCCTTTATTTATCTGTTTATCTTGCTGCATAAAGTTCACACAACATATAGGTGGTTCTATTTTTACATCCATTCATTTAAAAGTGGTTCAGAGTTATGACAGCCTCAGAAAAAGTGACTTGCAAACTCTCCTCAAAGTTACAACTGTTGCATACCCCCCCCTCAGTCAGCTGATCACAGTTCAGGCGCTTGACCGTCGACTCACGTGGGATGCAGTTGCAGCATCTTGCAGTCACATGAAAGGTTGTGATTTGTGATTTTTCCAACAAGCAAAGTCAAATGGAAACCAGGTTCACTTAACTGTGATTCATTTAATGACCACATGTTTAATGACCATGGTAAAAATGGTGGTAAAATAGGTCCAGTCACACAATTCATTTTATGACTGCACCAACTTACAACAGAAATTCCAGTCCTACCTAATTGTGATTGTAAGTTGAGGACTACCTATAGAAGCAAAATTCTTCAAAGTTCAGGTGAACAAAATCTCAAAGCCTTTTCTGACTCTCCTTCCTTTATTAATTAGGAATGCATTTTGAAAGAAACCTAGAAGAAGTGGAGAGATGTACATTTCAGTATACAGTATTGATCACCTTTCTGTATTACTTTAGAATTTAAATCTGTATTAGAGATTGGCTCTCTTCATAAGCACAATATATGCATATATATATAAATATGTACAAAGGAGCAAATTTTGAAATATTTGCAATTGGACACTGCCTCTCAATTTGGAAGTAAGATTGGTAATTATATAGTACATGAGTACTGCTCTCAGTTGCTGCCTGTCTCCAGTCTCCTTTTGGGTCTTGAATAGATGTTGCGCTAATATTTATTTAAATGGTTTGTGCTATCTAGTAAGATGGGCAGCCTTTTCTTTTTGGCCCTTGTGTATTAAGCAAAAGTCATCCTGGGCAATGCATTCTCTATGTCAGTATTCTTTTGATTCCCCAGGAATGTTTTTAGTACGAAACAGAAATCCCCCCCCCCCTCTTTTCTTACCTCTTAACTTGGAGGTTACTGCTGTCCCAGATATAATAGGCTTTTCCGTATCAATATTAAAACTGAATCATGATGCCAAAGGTTCGTTCAACAGGCATAGAGACTTTTCCTTAAGGTTTTTTTTTCTGCTTTTAAATTGAAAATAAACCCTAGATGATATGTATCAATGGATTTTAAAAATATTTTTGAACTGTAGCTTGAACTGTTCAAAATCTTTCTGACTTTTCAAACATGAATTTACATCATAATCAAATATGTCTGAATATATTTACAAATTGGTTTAATTCATTTCAAAATCTAGAAGATGATTTTGCAGGATTTTAATATGTCTGCTTATAATTGAGCAGGCAGTAAGAATTCTAAGAGCCCTTTTAATCATTATATTCTATTTTATTCTTACAAATGTGTCTATTGCTCTCATCCACTCAAACTGCAGTTGTTTTATCTGAAATCATTGTAATAAAATTGTTGATTAATTTTATAAGTTTGACACATAATTGGGATAAACTTCTTCCTATTGATGGTTTAACAAGCTTTTGAAAATATAAGCACCATTTTCTTAGTTTGCCCCTGGTATTTAATATATGCACACACCTCTGTATAAGGTTGCAGCAGGCTTTATATGTACAGAAAAGAACAAGATGAAATATGTGATCTGAACATGATCTATTATGATTCCTTAAAGACCGACTCCAATAATTTCTGACCTATTGGAAGTTGTGCTGGTTTTAGGATGCCAGTGTGAGATGTATACAAGACAGGCAGCTTTATGTATTGTTTTTCTGATCTAGTAATATAATTTTGGACTAGAATCAACTGATTAAATCTGAAACACTTTAACATGAAAGCCTGTGCGTCTTCAGTTATACTCCTGGGTTTCATTCAGTATCTCTCCTAGGTTCTTTCTTTTTTTAACAAGTTACATCTATTCAGTCTCAGTAACTGGTACATGACCAGCTACCTACCCCGAGTCAGGAATTATTCTAGATTTTCTTTAGTTATTAATATTTCTAGCTTTTATTTACCGTATTTTCCGGCGTATAAGACGACTTTTTAACCCAGGAAAATCTTCTCAAAAGTCGGGGGTCGTCTTATACGCTGGAAAATATGGGTAATTGTCAGTGCTGGAAAGCCGCCCCAAGAAAAAGTTCCTCCCCCCAAAAAAAGCCTCAAAAAGTTCCGTTAACGCCAGAAGTTAAAAGGTTCGGTAACTCCCTACTCAGCTAAGGGATTGTTCCCCTCCCTCTCACAGCAGCTGCATTGAAGTTCCAAGGCATCGAAAGACTGTTTGACTTTGAAGGGGAAAAAGACCCCCCCCCCTCTCTCCTGCATGAATTTTACAAAGACTTTGTTTAAGTGGAAAGCTGAGGCTTCTCCTGCTTGGAGGGGAGAAGGAATTTGTTATACCAACTGAAGTGCTAAAAGCGGCCCAAGAAAATGCATGTTTGAGTTTCCTTTGCAAGGATTTTTGCAAAGGAACAACCCTGACACGAAGAGAAGGACAGCCTTCTCTTCGCACAAGTCAAAAAAGTTCCAGCTCAATCTACATTTCAAAGCCCAGGAGGAAAAGCAGCACGGAGGAGAACAAAATTTAAAGGGACCCTGCAATAATAGCCTGACTATGGAGTGTAGAAGAAAAATAAATAAATAAAAAGCCCCATTGACCCGTTTTCTTTAAAAAGGTGGAAAAACTGAGCTTAAAGGAAAGAAGAGAACTCTGAAATATAAAGTGGATTTGGAATGGTTTTGCCTTTGATTAATTATAGATTGATTATATTACTGGGTAATTTGATAAGCCTGATTTATCATATGATTGTTTACATATTAATTGATTGATTAATTAAGATATTGATTGATTACTGATAGATGTATTGATTGCATTGATTACATTACATTGATTACATTACATTGATAGATACATTGATTACTGATCTACATGCAGATCATTTTAAACCATCTTAAAGTTGGGGATCGTCTTATACGCCCAGTCGTCTTATAAGCCAGAAAATACGGTAGTTAGAATAAATGTTCGTATTTGGGTGTATTTGGAAGTTCATTAGATTTAGGTTCACAGCTTCTGATCAGGGGAATAAAAATGGAAAGTGGAACTCCTAAGAAGGGAGTATATGGAATGAAGATAAGCAAAATGAGAGAAACAAACCTCTCCCTTTCTTCTTGTGGAATGTAATGTGCCAACATAAATTAGTAGAAAAATAGAAAATTCAAGAATTCATAGGTCTATTTTTTAAAATATCTAATTTGTACAGTATTGTTACTATTTTATTATTACAGTTTTATATTCCCTTATTTAAAATTATGTTTAAGTTTATATGTAAAAAGATATATAATTCTTGTTTTTTAATTCAAACACATAATTCTTCTGCCTCCTATTTTCCCACAAAAAAACCCCTTGTGATGCGATCTGGACTGAGAGTGACTAGCCCAAAGTCATCCAGCCAGGTTTAGAACTCGTACTCTTCTGGTCTTTAGGCCAGCACCTTAACCACTATACCGAACTGACTTTTAGATGTAATATGATGTATCTATACTGAATAGTTATCACAGATTACTTTTGTTTAAATAAATACAAAATACATAGCAATTGTTTATGAACAAAATTATAGTCCTTTGGATCCTAGTCTGCATTGTAATATATTTATGATTTTTATGTATTTAAATCCAAAAAAATCCTGACAACACAACATATGACATACCTAGTAAGGTGAGCTGCTTTTTACTGTATCTCAGATCTCCTTGGCATAGCATCCAAAAACAAATGGTTGTTGTGACCACTTTGTCTCATAATGTGAACAATTTCAGCTTTGATTAAGGCTGAAACCTTAAGAATTAATTGCATCAAAATTAATGAAATTTCCTTCAGAGTTTCCATGTGTAAAATAGTATAGGAAGCTTTTACAATTCCTTGGCTTTAACTAATTAATGAACTTATCAAATTATTTCTTGAAAATGCTGAAACACCAGTCTTATTTAGTGTTCTTCTATGCCGCCCTACTCCCTGAGGACTAGTCTTGGATTATTATTTTTTTCTGAGAGCACTTAAAAACGAAAATAAGGATTTTTGGTTTCTTATTGCCAATCTAGATGCCTGAGCATCTCCATACACTACAAATCACCTTTCCCTCTTCAAGATTACTGGTCAGTTCTACAAAACAGTGTATGTACTTCTTCTTTTTTAAATCAGGAAATGAAGAGTTTATGGGAGAAGGAAGATGTGACTTTTCATCTGCAATAATATCTTTTGCTGAGGTCCAAACTCCAATTAAAGCCGCATATTTGTCATTAGAACAACATTTCTTCTCAATACTGTCATTTATGCAGCGGCCCAGTCTGCAAGTTTGTCAAACTTTATTTAAAAGAAATCGAAAGTTTGACAAATATGCAGACTGAACCATTTATTTTGCTACAAGGATTGTGTGGACAGTGATTATACCTTACTAAAAACACTGGAGGGCTGCAAGGCTAGAAACTTTTAATATCTTGCCTAGCAACTAGCTAAGATCGGTTATCCTGTGAGAGGCCCAGGCTGGGCTGAAGGGAGACTAGCACAATAATGCTCTTGTACTTGGCTTGTAGAGAAAAGGGAGGAAAGAGAGCAGGAACTGCTGTAGAGATGAAGGGGTATTTTGGGCTGATCATGTTCACTGTAGCTGAGCTGATCTTCCATTGTTTGTTAACTTTTACTAACTGGATCTTGTTTTCAGACACTTGGACACAGCAGGAAGTGGAAAATTTTCTTAAAGTGCCAATTATTTTAACTGTTTTACCAGACATCGTCAAGAGTCAGGAGCATACAAAACAATACAGTGCAAACCATTCATCTATAGAAGCCCTATTAGATTTGCAGAGTATGTTATTTATTTATAAAGCGAGCCAAGCTAATTTTTTCAGTTTTGATATGGTATATAGTTTAACCTGTTTTAGTCAAGACTGACATCAGAGAGAAAGAGAAAATTCTCAGAAAATAAGAGTGCAACTGTAGCAGAACTGAGCTTGGGAATGTTAGCCATTTATCATTTTCATATGTTATAAGGAAATATCCTTTTAGGTTCAGTTCCAAGTGGGGAAAAAGACACTGGATTCATGAAGGTTGCTTGGAAGGAAGGTTTAATGGTGGACAGGAGCACATGGCAGGAGCCCCTGTACAGAAAAGGTAACTTACATGGTTGTGTGGTGAAGAGAAAAAAGAGAAAAAAATATGCTGAGTTCCTGGTTTTTATAGTGTAAGTTGGGTCCCACCTCTTAGATTTCCTTTTCCTGTATAGAAATGTATCCCATTGGCTCTCAGACCCCCCAGGGGCATGCTGGGGTGGCTCTTGGCTTTTGTCTAATCCAGCTTTGGCTGAAATGAAAGGGCCTTGGGCTAATCCTATTATGGTTTTGTCATGCAAAAGACTTTCAGCCAGGTGAGAGGAATATGTGAGCTTAGCAGGGGTGGGGGTTTCCAAGAGGAGTCTTTTGTTTGTTTAAAAGCATGTTTCCAGATATATTCCACATAATATTTCCTACATTTTAATATCTCCTAGGATATCTCATTTCCTAGGAGAGGGGTGGGTGCTAACTTCCTACAATCCCTCATTTTTTTTTTCAAAACATGTGAGTGCAACACATGTTTTGACACAAGCTTCAAATTGATCAGGTCAGGGAGATTTTATGGGTGCTTTCAATTTTCTCTGATGCAGAGGGGAAGACGTTGAAAGAGGCAGTTGAAAGAGGCAGCAGCAGGATTCCTTCAGTGACTCCCAAAAGGAGAGCTTTCAACCATGATGGTCAATGGCCAGGGCAAAAGTTCTGGCAATAAATTTACAGTATCCAATTTTCCATGCCAATTATGTTCAGATGTTTGATAACACTTTCGATGAGCTCCCAGACAGGTTTCAAGCAAGCACAGGCCCCACAATATTCCCACAGCCATGGTTTACCTTGAAATCACAGGCTGCCCATTTCCAAGGGATGGTTCTTGAATCTGCCCTAGCTCTTACTTTAGTGCATCTAGGATTTGTGAGTCCAAATTGAAATTAGCCAGTGTGCAATCTAGGCTTTTCCTTTTTTTTTTTTTTTTTTTAGAATGAGCCCTGGGACTCTTACTCCTGAGACCACCAGTGCAAAATACCTTGCTTTACTGGGCAGCAGTCAGGCCTTGGGTTTTCGAAGATCCTTTCTGCTAGCTCTTCAAGTGGGGAAATTGCCTGAGGGGATCTGTCCCCTTCCCCCATGGAATTAGCAGGGAGATATGACTGCCTGGGCTTTAATGCCACAAAGCAAGAGTCAAAACAACAACAACAACAAAAAACCAGCAAGCTAAAAGCAGCTTTGGGTGGGGGTAGGTGAAAAAAAGGGATAACCTCAGTCTAATTCTGAATGGCGTGTCTCTGTGTGTTTGTGTATGCAGCTACAAATTTACCTCCCACTAGACAGAAATCTAAAGTGTACAGAACTCACTGTGGCAACCACTCCCAATACAATTCTTACATGAGTACATTAAACTGATTACAATATAGATGAGACAAGAAAGAGAAACGTTACAATGAATTTCAGTGAATGAAGCAAGGAAAGAAAGAAAACAAAGAAAAAAAAACTTTACAATGAATTTCTGTGACTGAAGCAAAGAAAGAAAAACTTTACAATGAATTTCTGTGACTGAAGCAAAGAAAGAAAGAAAAACTTTACAATGAAGTTCTGTGACTGAAGCAAAGAAAGAAAGAAAAACTTTACAATGAATTTCTGTGACTGAAGCAAAGAAAGAAAACTTTACAATGAATTTCTGTGACTGAAGCAAAGAAAGAAAACTTTACAATGAATTTCTGTGACTGAAGCAAAGAAAGAAAACTTTACAATGAAGTCCCCCCCTCCCCCCTAGTCTTTTCAGCTGTCTGCTGGGGATTGAAAATAGATGTTTGGTCTTTATTTGTCCATCTCAGGGTCCTTTCATTCATGTCTGCTGGGTGGCCTTAGGTGTTGGTGGTAAGGCTGGTCAGCCAGGCTTGGAAAGATCTGCTCCACTCTGGTTGCTGTGATGACTAGAGGACTAGATTCAAACCCAATTCTGGCTCAAATGGATGGAATGTCTTTACTGGAGGCAGTTTCTGAGCCCATTTGGTCTGCTTCCATAGGCTTCAGGATCATGTGTGCAGGGCTGAAAGACATAAGAACAGGGTCCCTTCCCCCTTTTGCTGGTAATTCTACCACGAGAGGCATTGTAAAAGGATTAGAGTTTGGGGGGGGGGTAGATAGCTTGTAGGCAGGGTTTGAGGAAAACAAACAACACATCAGTATCGCAGTTAAATCAATTATAACAAAATGGAGACATCACCGGGGAAAAAATGAACAGACATTTCCATCTTAGCAGAGAATTGGTATCCATTAAACATCACAGAAGAGCAATATTAAAACTGTTTGCATGTACATACAGTAAATGTGAGAATGGAATTTTCCTGTAAATTAACTTAAAACATTGTCCCTTAAATTTTGGCTTTTCTTAAAAACACCGAGAGGAATAGGAAAATTGAACTCTGTTCCTTGTCCCAGATCAGGTTGGCCAGTCCTAACTGGGCAAAGACATTTTCCTTTCTTTTCAGTGCTTTTAATTTTCTAACAATTTGAAATTCATATCTCTAGGAAACAGAGATATTTTACAGTTGCAATTACCTCGAGTGCGCACAAGACAAGACAAAGACGTACACAGACACAAAAACATGGACAAAGAGGATGACAGGACACACACACAAGTCCTTCCTGCCATAAATCTCAGTTAAAATTAGGGAAGGCACAAGTCTTAACAAACAAACCACGTGGTTACATATAAGAGAGAGAGAAGAAAAGAGAGAGAGAAGAAACAACAAACACCTCAACATTTTTCCTTTTCTGTTTTCTTAAGTACCTTTATTTAGCCAAATTGGCTGTTTTGTTTTGTTTTGTTTCTCTGTGTCATCCCTCAGCAAAGCCCATTTTCTACACAAGTTTCCTGCTTTTACTTTTTTGCACATTCCTGTCATACAGATATATTCCTGGCGTCCCAGGTTCCAAGCCCACACAAGGGTCTCCGCCACCCACGAACTAGAGCTTCCCATGATCCTTTAAATGTAAGGTTCACTTTGGCTTAGCTAGTGACGCGCTCAACAGTTTCAGAGACTAAAAAAACTCTGGGAAGGACTTCCGATTCTCTCGTAGAAGTAAGGCCCCCTTCCTGTAGGGAATCTCTCTAGGTTTATCAGATCCAAAAAGGGGATCTGCGAGGACTAGCCGCCCCTGTACAGCTAGTACTAGGACCTCCATACTCACGGGCTTCACATTTAGAACTGAAAATTCTGGGGTTTGCTTTTGGGATGTGCACATAAAAACGACAACAACAACAACAAAATTTGCTTTCCCACCCTTCAATCACACACACACACACACACACAGACATTCTTCCTCCTTCCCTAACAGAAGGTCCTGTGCTCTGTAAACGCTAAACAGAACTTACACAAATCAAAACAGAGAAAGAGAAGACATTGACACATAGGCTGGTAGATGAGAAAGAAACTCTATACTACCAAATGAGGATAAACAAAAATAATTCAATATTATGAAAAGCTGTATGAGCAAGAAGTTTCAGAAAAATAAAATTAAAGAATATTTGGAAAAAATGGAATTGCCTAAAGTACCAGAAAAGGACAAAAACTATTAAATGAATGAATATCAATGATGGAATTATCAGAAGCAGATCAAGAGACAAAAGAACAACCAAACACCAGGACCAGGTGGGCCAGTGGCAGAATTTTACAAAGATTTTACATAATGAGGTATTGATTGATGTAAAGGTACCACATTCCTGAATGGGAGCAAATATTACTTTGATTCCAAAATAAGATTCAGATTTAATGCAGATAAAACTATAGGCCCATCTCTTCACTGAATGCTGACTATAAAATATATACTTCAATAATGGCAGCAAACTAAAAGGTTCCTAAATGAATTTATACATTCAGCTCTCTTAAGCTTTTTCTAAGAGACAGATTAAAAACAAAATGAGAATGATTTTAAATACATAAAAAAAGGCACAAGAAAAGGATGCTATTGATTTTGATACTGGAAGTGCTAAATATAAATATTATGGCAGACACAGAAATTAAAGGCATGGAAACTTTAAAAACTAATTTTGCACCAAGTGAGAAATAAAATATGTTAATAACCAACCTTACTGACAATTTTGTTGTCCAAAAGGTAGAGAAGAGAACTAGAGGAGATAATTAAGTCCATACTTGACTTAATACTTACAAACAAAGAAGAAGTTGTAGAAGGATTTGAAACTGCATCATTAACATAACAAAAACGATTCAACACAATTGAACACACTAAAGTCTTAGATTTTAAAATAAAGCTGACCTTAATAAACTCAAGAGAAACTTGAGAAAGATTCCTTGGATGAAAGTCTTAAAGGAAAGAAGCAACTCAAGAAGCTTTGTAAACTCTGAAAAAACTTGATTATAAAAGCCAATTGCACAAAAGCAATCAGGAAAAAAAAACCAGAAATCCAAGAAACACCAGCATGGCTGCATGAAGACCTCACTGACAAATTGAATGAATGAAGGACAGATACAAAAATGGAAACAGGGACACATAACTAAAGCAGAATATCAGCAGATAGCAAGAATCTGTAAAGAAAAATCAGGAAACAAAAGCCTTGAATGAACGACTTGCAACAAAGTGAAAGATAATATAAAAGATTCTTCCAATACATAAAAAAAAAAACAAGAAGAAAAATCAAGGAAACAGTTGGACCACTAAGGAGAGAAGGCAACACAGAGAAAGCCATGAGTTGCTTAACTCATTATTTGCATGTCTTCTTGCAAAAAGAAATGCAACCCAACTAACCAGAAATATAACTGGAAAGGAAAAAATAAAACAGACTGTAAACTAAAGTTAAAATAAGCAAAAACAGTAAGAGAACACCAGGTCCCAGAGTCCTAAAGGAGCTGGTAAATGAAATCTCAGAACCACTGCACATCTTAAAAAAAAAATATTGGGACACGGGGACCACCTGAGAAACTGGGAAAAAGCTAATGTGGTTCCCATCTTCAAAAAGAAAGAAAAAAAAAACAACAACAAAATTCTGAGTCCATGGTTCTAAGGCAAAGAAAAGTAAAATCCTACCCCTAGGTAAGGAAAACCAAAAATATAGATAACTATTATAAATTGGTGCAACAAATTAAAACAGATTTGGAGAAGTGGAAAAGAACCACCATAAAATGAGTATCCTGCAATGGCTAGCAGACAAAACAGGGCTGGGGGGGGAGAAGGGGGGGGAAGGAAATATCAAAGGATTTAGGAAGATACATTAACTTGGTTAAACAAAAAGCATGATTATTTTTTCCCTAAAATGATTTGTACCCAGACAACACACTATTCAATTGAAATTGGAATTTACATATGCCATAAAGTATAATTAAAAAGCAAAAATTACCCCCCACACACATACACACATGCAAACACACATTTCCCAGTTTTCTATGGTTTAAAGTAAAATTTAGAGGTAGGTACTCACCTTCTTTCCAAGCAGCCCTTGAATCAAAACCCCTTTAAAACCTACTTCCCAATGGCCAAGGCCTAATAAATTTATTTAGGCCAGGATCATTGAAGAGGTTACTTGGAATCCATCTGGCTCGCCAATTGTTATAAGGAAATATCCTTTTAGGTTCAGTTCCAAGTGGGGAAAAAGACACTGGATTCATGAAGGTTGCTTGGAAGGAAGGTTTAATGGTGGACAGGAGCACATGGCAGGAGCCCCTGTACAGAAAAGGTAACTTACATGGTTGTGTGGTGAAGAGAAAAAAGAGAAAAAAATATGCTGAGTTCCTGGTTTTTATAGTGTAAGTTGGGTCCCACCTCTTAGATTTCCTTTTCCTGTATAGAAATGTATCCCATTGGCTCTCAGACCCCACAGGGGCATGCTGGGGTGGCTCTTGGCTTTTGTCTAATCCAGCTTTGGCTGAAATGAAAGGGCCTTGGGCTAATCCTATTATGGTTTTGTCATGCAAAAGACTTTCAGCCAGGTGAGAGGAATATGTGAGCTTAGCAGGGGTGGGGGTTTCCAAGAGGAGTCTTTTGTTTGTTTAAAAGCATGTTTCCAGATATATTCCACATAATATTTCCTACATTTTAATATCTCCTAGGATATCTCATTTCCTAGGAGAGGGGTGGGTGCTAACTTCCTACACATAACAGAAAGCCAGCAAATTGGGTGGCCTCCAACTGCATTGGAACGGCAATTCTCAACATTTCTGGAATGTAGCAGACTGAAAATAATTTCTCCTATGTTAGAAATTTGAACTGCTGCTGAATTTCAGCATTATCTTGTATGTTTTTATTTTGTTTTCATCACTGAGAAACGCTGTTATATGAAGCTCATGCATCTTTTTTTTTTCAGTTAAGTCCTTTATGTTTCTGTTTCTGGTCTCATTTATATAACTTAGCATGATTTTCTCCTTGCTTGGATATAAGCATAAAGAATGTTTCCACTTCTTATATTTAGATTCTTCCCTTTCAAAATGTTCACACCTTTCTCCTTTATTTCAGAGGTAATATTGTGAATAAAGGACTAACAGACCACCTAAGGAGCTTCATGGATAGGAATTTAGACACAAGTCTTCCTAGTTCCAATTTTTATTGCTGTTTCAGTACTGACAAAAAAAGAAACAAGAGATAAAAATATATAACATTGTCAAAGAAAAGAAAAGAAAACACATAGAAAGTGCTTTTCAAAAAAACAGATCTGGAAAATGCTTTCAGAAAATAAATTCTTTGTTTAGAAATTTTTTATGGGCTTCTTAAATTCTGAAAATAGTTGTACAGAAAATGCAGTTACTAAATAATGAGGGAGGATTTGGTTTTCTGAACTGAGCTATATTTTCATGCTTACCTGTTGTCAAGTATCAAATGCTGGAAATTGATATTACTTTTTTATTTGGTTGAATTAGGATCTAAATGTACTAAAACTCTAGTACTTCTGGAAACATTTACATCAATTAGAAAACCATGGAATGGAATGTCAACACTTTTTTCCATGCTAAATTGACTATGAGGAAAACCAACTTGAAATATAGGGGGGAAAGATGATGATGTGGAAATAATTGGATGGAAGTGAGGATATTGACTTTCGACCAACTGATAAATCATGAAGATAAATTTTTAACATATTTCGCATTGAGACAAATGTCTTCTACCGGTTATAACTCAATGGCAATATTTATAGTTATAACATTTAACAACTTTCTCCAGTTTTGGAGAAAGTACTGGATTATATGAACAGAACAGAATAGAATGTTTGCAAGGGACTTTGGAGGTCTTCTAGTCGAACTCCTGCTCAAGCAGATGACCTTATACCATTTAAGACAACCACTTTGTAAAAACCTCCAGTGATGGAGCACCCACAACTTTTGGAGGCAAGCCATTCCACTGGTTTATTGTTCTCAGTGTTATTTCTGGGTTGGATCTCTCCTTTATAAGTTTCTATCTGTTGCTTCTTGTCCTGCCTTCAGGTGCTTTTTAGAACAAGTTGACCCCCCCCCCTTTTCTTTATGGCGGCCCCTTAGAAATTGGATCTACTGTATCATGTCATTCCTGGTCCTTCTCTTCATTAAATTAGACATTATTTATTTGTTTGTTTGTTTTTGTCAAGTACGTATTGGTGATATACATAGATATAACATTGTTTACATACATAAGATGGGTACTAATAAAAGGGAACATTAGGACAGGGACGCTAGGCACGCTGGTGCACTTATGCACGCCCCTTACTGACCTCTTAGGAATCGGGTGAGGTCAACAGTGGACAGTCTAAGGGTAAAGTTTTGGGGGTTTGGTGACGAAACCACAGAGTCAGGTAGTGAGTTCCAGGCATTAACCACTCTGTTGCTAAAGTTGTATTTTCTACAGTCAAGTTTGGAGCGGTTCACTTTGACTTTGTATCTATTGTGTGCTCTTGTATTGTTGCAGTTGAAGCTGAAGTAGTCGTTGACAGGAAGGACGCTGTAGCAGATAATTTTATGAGCTACACTTAGGTCATGCCGAAGGCGACGTAGTTCTAAGCTTTCTAAGCCCAAGTCTGGTTGCGTAAGGTATTCTGTTGCGAGTAGAGGAGTGGAGGGCTCTTCTTGTAAAGTATCTCTGGACACTTTCTAATGTATTTATGTCCGATAAGCGGTGTGGGTTCCAGACAGATGAGCTGTATTCAAGGATTGGTCTGGCGAATGTTTTGTATGCTTTGGTTAGTAGTGTGATATTACCGGAGAAGAAGTTACGTACAATTAGGTTAACAACTCTTGAAGCCTTTTTGGCGATGTTGTTGCAGTGAGCTTTGGCACTTAGGTCATTTGATATGAGTATTCCAAGGTCTTTGACAGAGTGAGGGTCATCTGCAACGTCGTGTCTATTCAGCTTGTATTTGGTGTTCTAATTCTTTTTGCCAATGTGTAGGACAGAGCATTTGTTGGTTGAGATTTGGAGTTTCCAGTCACTGGAACCATTCTTCATATGTTTTACCCTCCAGTCCCCTAATCATTTTTGTTGCTCTTTCCTGTAATCTTTCTAGAGTCTCAACATATTTTTTGTATTGTGGTGAACAAAACTGGGTGCAATATTCCAAGTGTGGCCTTACCAAGGCATTATAAAGTGGCACTAACACTTCATGTGATCTCTGTTAAGGCAGCCCAGGATTGTGTTGGCTTTTTTGGCAGCTGCAGCATGCTGCTGACTCATACTTAAGTGGTTATCCACTAGAATTCCTAGATCCCTCTCACAGTTACTGCTATTGAGCCAGGTGTCACCTCTTCTATACCTACGCATTTGTTTTTTCTTGCCTGAGTGTGGCATAAAGTGTATTTTTCTTTTTAATTTGTCAGTCTCGAAGGCATTGGCAGGGTATGTGGAGAGATGAAGATCAGGTCAATCATTGACTTTGCTGGCTGATTAGACTGATGGCTAATATTGCCATGATCAAGGGAGGTGATAACCAACTGTTGGGCAACAATGTACTCTTGCTTATTTAAAGGAGACATGTTTATGATTTCTATTTTAAAAGCCTTCTTTTAACCAAGTATTTTTTCTAAATATAGGCTAGTCTCAAATATTCCATCATTGGTATGGTATGATGACAGAGACAGTGATGGATGAAACTTCTGGATCTATTTCAGTAAGGTTTTTAAATATCCATTTAATTATTTTAATTGCATTAAACCATGTTTTCTGTTACCTGAGAGACAGCAACAGTGTTGGCAGCATACGGAGGCAAGTCATATTTACACTCACAGCATTTCTTCTTAAGAGTAGAGACACTAGAGATAGATAATTCTGCATTGCCCAGAGCCTGCAATACCAAGGGCAGGACATTGTTGATCATTACAGTGTAGTCAGCTAGCCATTCTGAGAGAGCCCCTACTATGATCTGGCTCTGTTAAAATGCCTGCTTATAGTGGAGCAGAAGCAGGCAAAATAGAGGGTAACTATTCTCTAAGTGTGTTCTCTTACTTTCTCAACCTAATTGACCATACTGGTTTGAGACAATGAAAGTTGCAGTTCAGATGTTCAGGAGTATGCTTTGTTGGTAAGTCTGGTTTAAGCCAGTCTAGTTATTCTTGGAGAAACACTTGGCAGCTTGAATATTTTCCTTTACCATTGTGGTGTGTGTGTGTGTGTGTGTGTGTGTGTGTGTGTGTGTGTGATTGATTCATCTTCTTGCCTTCATCTATTCAGTTGAATTTACCATATTTTAATTATCCCTTTTATTGTCATTTGGGGATTTGCTGAGCAGAATGTGGAGTCTTCTCTAGAAAGTACTCCAGGGGTGAAATCTTCCCGGTTCGCCCGGGCCAGTCCTTCGGCATATAGCCGATGGAACTGGCGGCGGTAGCGGCGCGGAGCTTCTCCTGCCCGCTTTCCCGGCCCGGCTGAACACAATCACCGCTTTCCCGGCCCGGCTGACCACAATCATTCAGGTTATTTTTCCCTCTGTGCATGCGCGCGCATGCACAGAGGGAAAAATAACCCGAATGGCGGCGTTCAGCCGGGCCGGGAAAGCGGGCGGGAGAAGCTCCGCGCCGCGACCGCCACCAGTTCCATCGGCTATACGCCGAAGGACGGGCCAGGGCGAACCGGGAGGATTTCACCCCTGAAGTACTCCTAAGTCATGTTTGTAGTAAAATATCATAATCAGCATTCACTGAATTAAAAAAAAACCTCTCCCAAACTTATAAAAGCATATGAAAGAACATTACCTAGGCCACTATTAAGTTTCAAAAGCTACCTGGATAAAGTTTTCTTAGTTTTGCAAAATGTCAATACTGAGAAGGCCAGGTACATGTTTAAGGTGTGGAAGGCAAGGTGTTCCAAAGCATTAGAGGTAGAATAAGACCTGCCTAATTATTAATATCTCCCTTATTTCTTGAGGACAAAGATCTTGAGCAGATCCTCTGTACATCACCTGCTAGGATGGCAAAATTATTTTGGAGGACACATATCCTGATAAAGATTAGAGCTGCACCATAAATGGCTGTGCAGCTAATAAACGGCAACTAAAATGGGCAAATATTTTTTCCTCCTTATCACTGTGAACTTGATAAGATTGGTTGAAATTCTTACTTCCTGGGTGTCTCTGCCCCAGACTCTGGCAGATTGTTAACTGATCAGGCAAAGTCTTGGCTTATTACTTGCGGAAGAGCCTGTACTCATTTTATACTCATTTCCTTTTAAGGCCTTAGCTTTGGATGTTTTTCTTAGAAATACACTTGATGTATTTCTATAGATGAATTCCATTAGCAACAAGATAGATAAGAAAATGTAACTAATCTCTTTGCTCATTGATTCATCTTCTTGCCTTCATCTATTCAGTTAAATTTACTTCAATTATCCCCTTTATTGTCATTTGGAGATTTGCTAGGTAGAATGTGTGGTCTTCTTTAGAAAGTACTCCTAAAAATACCAGTGTAAAGCTAGAAAGAGCCACTGGATGAAACAAAGTCGTATGTAAGTATGAATACTAGCTATAAGAGTGCAATTAAATTTTGAAGTAATGTCTTGGCAGATGTTGGGAAGATACTTAGGAAGAATGTATCCTACTCCCTGAATCATAATGTGTGCATTATAGTACTAGAAAGTAATAGTAATATTCTGTTGCCTGGATAAGAAGCAAAAATGCCCCACCCACCATTTAATATATCATAGCACTGCCTGGAACTTAATGTGAAACTGGGAAATTACATTTCTATTGATTGCACAACTTATGATCTACCAAACGGAATGTACCAGTCCACTTGCTATGTATACAATCTGTCAAATATCTGACAGTTCTTATTTATGGATATGTATGTAATATATAAAGTGGTTTCCTGAACCTTACTAATTGCTATACATTGCTGATCACTTGTATTTGGCCAAAGGGGTTACCAACAGTACAAGTATAACCTATAGTCTAAAACTAGAAAAATATACCAGATTAACTACAGACTTTTTTGAATGATATAAAGATAAGCAAATAGCTCAAGAAAGACTTTGAAGCTCTGACAATTGGTAGAAATTGGTGCTCAATTTTTATTTCAGCCTCACTGTTCCCATCACACTGTCCTGACTAGCCAAGTGGAAAATGATTATGCCACTATGGGCTTCTCTGCAATTTTCTAGACTCCCCCCCACCCCACCCCAATGCAGGAACAAGCATGAGTTCTAAAATCTCTGATAAAAAAGGGTTATAAATTTGGAAGGTTGATAACTAAGGAAGTCTTAATTCCCTAATTTTTCTTTTACATTTTAAATTGTCTTAAGGAGTCCAGATAAGCTGCTCCCACTTCCTTTTCTGAAAAGAAAAGGTAAGTAACAGATACCAATATATTTCATAGTCACTGATACTTTTGTAGTTGCTTAATGCTGTACTGTATCTCTCCTTAACAGGACAAGATGTGCTTAGTGGAGTTCTGCTATGCACATACGTACATTTTTGCATTTTGGAATAATCAACTATTGCTGTATTCATCTTCAGTACATTACTTGCTGTATTAAGTTAACTGAATTAAGTTAAAACTTATACATTCTTCAAAGTCCCTGGGTCAACTCTGCCACCAACGTTTGAACAATATAACAAACAACACATGTTTTGGCTCTTCTGCCTTAAAATAAACTCGAGCAATTTCACTTTCCTTCTATCAATGTCTTCTTCAGACTCTTGCTTTTGCTTATCATCATTTAGCTTATCAAAACCAGAACTGCCAGAGTTTTGGACAGCTTATTTGAAAGAATAGGGTTGTCATATTCAATCTTTCCTTCTGTAGTATGCTTTAGAACAATTAATAGTTGAGATGATATATCACAGAACATACATACTGGAATAATCTGGATAAGAAGAGAACATTATTCATCATTAGTACGAGGGTGAGTCAAAACGTAATGCCATTTTCTTTAGGACAGGTATAATTACCAACACAGGAACATGTAGCATACATCAAAATGAAGCTGGTCCTCTGTGGATCACATCCCTACTTCTCAACATAGTCACCGTTTCTCTCAATAGCAATGTTCCGCCTTTGAATGAGAGCATGTATCCCTGCCTCATAAAATTTTGTTGATTGTTCTTTGAGCCACTTCTTCACTGCAGTTTTCACTCCCTCGTCACTGGAATAATGTTTGCCTCTCAAACCCTCTTTCATGGGGCCGAAGAGATGATAGTCTGAAGGCGCTAAATCTGGTGAGATGGAGGATTATGGAGGGGAACTCTGTGCCGCCATGGCATTAGGCCACACCCATCTCGCTTCCCGGGTATTGATGTTAGGCTGATTGATCTGTAGTTTCCTGGGTCGGTTTTTTTTCCTTTTTGAAGATGGGAACCACATCAGCTCTTTTCCAGTCCTCTGGTAGTTTCCCGGTGTTCCGGGATTTTTGGAAGATGTGGTGCAGTGGTTCTGAGATGACATCTGCCAGCTCCTTTAGTACTCTGGGGTGTAATCCGTCCGGTCCTGGTGATTTGTATTCATCAAGTTCAGACAGGTGTTATCTTACTGGGTTTTTTTTGCTTATTTTAACTTTAGTTTCCAGTCTGTTTTTTGCAGTTATATTTCTGGTAGGTTGGGCTATAGTTTCTTTTTGTGTGAAGACCGATGCAAAGAATTAGTTAAGCAGCTCTGCTTTTTCTCTGTTGCCTGTTACTTCCTTGCCATCTTCTCTCTTTAGTGAACCAACTGTTTCCCTAATTTTTTTCTTGTTATTTATATGTTGGAAGAAACTTTTTTATTATCTTTGACTTTTGTTGCAAGTCTTTGTTCATTCTGGGCCTTCGCTTTCCTGACTTTGTCTTTGCAAATTCTGGCTATCTGCTGATGTTCTGCCTTAGTTATGTGTTCCTCTTTCCATTTTTTGTACTTGTCCTTTTTTCATTCAATTTGTCAGAGAGATCTTTGTGCAGCCATGCTGGTTTCTTCTTGGATTTCTTGTTTTTCTTTCTCATTGGTATTGTGCTGGTCTGGGCTTGTATGATCACTCTGCCTCAAATCCTCAAGTTACAATGTTTCCGCTCCTCCATTTAATCCAATATTTGTACCTCCTTTTTAGGGTTCTCAAAAACTCACAGTTTGACTAATACAAAATAATATAATTGATTGAATTATTGATTATTGATTAATGATATGGCCATAGGAGTATACTATAGACCACCCAATCAAGCAGAAAAAATGGATATCCTTTTTGCTAACCAACTAAGGAACACCAGAGGTGGGTTCTTTGCATCAGTCTTCACGCAAAAATAAACTATAGCCCAACCTACCAGAAATATAACTGCAAAAATAGCAATAGCAATAGCACTTTACTTATATACCGCTTCATAGTGCTTTCCAGCCCTCTCTAAGCGGTTTACAGAGTTCAGCATATTGCCCCCAACAATCTGGGTCCTCATTTTACCCACCTCGGAAGGATGGAAGGCTGAGTCAACCTTGAGCCTAGTGAGATTCGAACAGCTGGACTGCTGAACTAGCAATCAGCTGAAGGTCGCAATGCTGCTTTTAACCACTGCGCTATCTCAGCTCCTGGAAACTAAAGTTAAAATAAGCAGACTTCCTGCAGTGATGTCAGCACGAGCGGGAGCGAAGAAACGGGCTCCGTTTCCCAAGCTCCTTTTTCTCCAGCCTGGAAGCCTTAAAAAGGCACTATCTGCCCCGGAGAGGCAGATAGAAAAAAGAGAAAATTCCAAGGACCTCTGGGAGAAAGGCAATCTCCCAGAGGTCTCAGGAATACTCCCTTGATTCCGGCTGGGAAGAAACCAGCCATTTTGGCAGGTTCAAAGTGCTGACAGCCGAAGAGAAGGAAGCGAAGATTAAGAAATCAACATAAAAACGTTGGCATGAGAAGAGAACCCCATTCTATTCAATTAATCTAGTAGGCAATCAATTAATCAACTAGATAATCGATGATACTGTGATCAATCTCAATCAATCAGTTACTAGTCACGCTAATCAGTTTATAGGTTAGTCAATAATCTATCCTTAAACCAATCAATTAGTTAATTAATCAGGTAGCCAATCAATTAGCTAATTAGTTAATTAATAAATGATTCAATCAATTATATTATTTTGTATTAGTCAAACTGTGAGTTTAACAATGTTATAAGTATTGAGGTAATGAAGCAGTATTGAAGGTCATCAAGGAGGGGGTTTCTTTTCTTGAGCCACGTGGTTTGTATTGCTTTAATGGCGGCTACCAGATGATCCACTGGGTGCAGGGAGATCAGGCCACACCAAAACAGGCTCTGCTGAAACACTCTGGAACACGTTGAAACATGCTGGAACAAGCTGGAACATGCTGAAATACTCTGAAGCACACTGGAAACTCTCTATAACGTCCTCTGATGGGACACGCTGAAACAGGCGCTCCAACTATCTTTGTTGGGGACACACACACACACACACACACATATACACAGGATCAGGCCACACAGTGGCTCAGACGGATCAGATGATCTCAATCTCACCGGGTCAGTTGACATCATATGATCACAAACTCCACTGCCCCACCGGTCCCGGCCGCCGAGCTGTCCCTTCCGAGCGGTCGCTTCCGAGCGATCACTTTCGAGCCAACAGCAATTCCCTCTGAGCTCCGAGCTTCATGGAGCTTTGTGGCGATTCTTCCTAGGCTTGGATGCGGTGGGTGATCCCCCCTGAGCTTTGCAGAGCTTCGTGGCAAACCTTTCAAGGTAGGGATGTGATGGTTTCTTCTTTCTTACATACTTTCTGGTCGAATATGCAAGGCTTGATCTGGCTTCTCCTCTCTTTGCCAAGAAGTCAAATTATTCATATATATTATGAATATTATTATATGAATACTATATTATTCATATATTCCGAGTTAAATTTTCAAATTAGACAGCATTATTTCTAAGTACCATTAATTGGTGAGGGGGAAAAAAACCAGTGACTGCTTCACCAGTTATCATATGGACATTAGTTACAGATTCTAGCTCCCAAACATGTCTTTCACCATAAGTATTTTTCTTCACCTGGGAAAATAACGTAGTCGGCTAAGATGAAACCAGATGGAGATGGCTAATTTTCATTAGTCAAATTCTCCTATTCTGGCTCTGATTGCAAATCTGACTCTATATAACAGTCCTACAAATTTATGAGGTGATAGATAATTGCCTATTTCTAGTATTGTCTGACCACAAAACAGACCACAAATGCCATACACACACACATGATCCAGGGGTGGGTTCTAACTTAACTCGCTGCTGGTTCACTTCCTCCCGCGCCGTGTGGCCACACCTCATGCTTTGCGCATGCGCACATGCACAAAGCCGAAAAATTAAAAAAAATCCGCCCCAAAAGCCGAAAACAAGATGGCAACGCATGCGCAATGCTGGAAACTCGGCTTCTGCACATGCACAGAAGAAAAAAAATCGGTGAAAAATTTAAAAAATAAATAAATAAATTTAAAACAATAAAAAGAAGATGGTGGCGTCCATGGACCGGCACCAACAGAACCGGTTCCGTGACATCATCATGACATCACCAGCGGCTTGCTACCGGTTCGGTCGAACCTGTCTGAACCAGGAGGAACCCACCTCTGATATAATCAAATATATCAAAGTCAATTCAGAGCTATAGTATTATATTCTCTTAAGATCTGGCTTGATGGCTATTCAAGTTTTTACTTTTAAGTGGAGCAGAAATATCATCACATGGTCTAGGAATCACGTCATTAATCTCTTTTGCTTGTATGTGTTTATTACATTTTACACCATCCATTTCACAATGGTTCTGGGTAGTTCACAGAATAAAAAACAAAAACACTCCAAACAATAAATAATACATAATACAATGATTTAAAAAAACCCCAAGCAACAAGTGATGGTGCAAACTGGATAATAGCCAAAGCAAACCCATATTACCCAGAAGGGGGCTTCGGTCACCCTCACCAAAGGCCTAGGCAAAGAGTCAGGTCTTCAAATCTCTTTGAAATACCAACAGGCTGTGGGCCACCTGGATCTCAGGAGGAAATTCATTCCCAATGGCAGGCATTATGACAGAGAAGGTGCACTTCCGAGATCCTGATAGAATGAATTCTTTAATCAAAGCAACCTGAAATGCAGTAACCCTACTGGATTGAATTATCCAGGCAGATAATATTAGAGACAGGCCCCATGCCATTTGGACTTCATAGCTAATGACTAGCACCTTGGATTGCCCCCAGAAGCATACTGACCACCAGTGCAGCTAGCAGAGCAGAGGTGTTCCATGGGCAATTATTGGGCATAGTCAGTTATGCCATCACTGCCTATGTTACTGCATTCTGGTCCTGGATCAGTTGGAGCTTCCAGGGCAGCTCTATGTAGAGGCATCGCAGTAGTCAAGCCATGCAACTGACTGATGGAAGAGACCCTCAATTTAGGAGAGGATGCAACTAGCATATTAAATGAAACTCTGCAAAGGCCTCCCCAGCTGCCACCTTTTCACTGAGCAAGAACTCTGTGTCCAGGAAACTCCCCACCCCCCAGTGGATTAGGTTTGCAGGGATCCTATTTCAAGATTTACTGCATTACACAAGCTGGTTTTATATAAAGCAAAGACACCTGAGAACATGTTACAGTGTTTCTAGAGACACCAAACACAAGCTAACAAATTACAATCTTGCTGCTCTCTGACTTAACTATCCAGATAATTGTTTCCCTCACCTTTTGATGGAAGCAGGTCATGCCTTTATCAATGGCCTTTTTATTTCCTATCTTCCACACTTTATTTCCAAAGTGTGAACACACACTTATCCAACAGGAAAAGGTATGAGTAGCAGGATTACTTGAGCAACTGACCAGCTCAATGGGTTTTCAGATCTATTGGGCAGAGAGGATTTTACAGTGGTGGGATTCAATTTTTTTTACTACTGGTTCTGTGGGCGTGGCTTGGTGGGCGTGGTTTGGTGGGCGTGGCAGGGGAAGGATGCTGTAAAATCTCCATTCCCTCCCCACTCCAGGGGAAAGTTACTGCAAAATCCCCATTTCCTCCCTATCAGCTGGGACTCAGGAGGCAGAGAATAGATGGGGGCGGGGCCAATCAGAGGTGGTATTTACTGGTTCTCCAAACTACTCACAATTTCTGCTACTGGCTCTACAGAACTGGTCAGAACCTGCTGAATCCCCACCTCTGGAGAGGAAGTCACATCAGGGGAAATCTGAGGACAGAACTGTGTGCTATATGGCCTACCTGCTGTCTCTTAGACTAACCTGTTACCTTCACATAGGATAGTTAATACTTTCTCATCACCAGCACTAGTTTTGCATTCAATGGCTATTTTTTAAAATTACATTTCTTCTTTTGGAAATGGGATGAGACTTGATGCCATTTTTTTCTTTGGCCTCACATAGATGTCTTAGCTTAGGCTTGACAGAGGTTGTTGAAAAAGGCTGTTACCTACACAAGATGATATTATTCAACTAACCAATAAAGGAGAATATTTATTTATTTATTTATTTATTTATTTATTTATTTATTTATTTATTTATTTATTTATTTATTTATTTATTTCATTTTTTTTTGTCGACAAGTGCAAGGAAACAGGACACATGAAAAAATGGTACAAATAAATGGATATAAAGAAGCACGTTCATCAAAAAAACCAGCACTTTTCCTTTTTTTGCAAATAAAAATATTGTTATCTTGCTGACGTGATAGTTATTTATAGTGAGGCACTTTCAAGGGGGTTGCAGATCTAAAGTCCAATTACTAGCAAGACATCCTGGTTAAAATCATTTGATTAAGCACAAATAATTTGTTGAACTGGGGCAAAAAGTCTCAACTTATCACCAGATCTGATCAACTCTATGTTTAGGTCAGCTGCTTGCAGCAAGGCAGTATTTAATGACGGGTTGACTTTCTGAACTTAAAATAGAAAAAGATGGTGTTGATACTGAAGGGAGATAAAAACTCCTTCACAGTGTAAAACTAAAAAGAGTGCCTAAAGCAGCTGTGTTGAAGTTCTAGCAATACTATCTGAATATAATTGTCTTCTCTCCCAATTGGAATTCAGTTTGCATGTATCTTTTTATTTTCTAAATGCCCAAATTAATGAAAAGCAAAAATGCCTTTTATTTACTTGGCTATACCCCAGCTTTTGGCTTTTTAAAACATCTGATTCATTTATCTATGTCTTTGCTATGGCTTTTTGATTTTACATCTATTTTTAAAACAGCTATTATCACTATGATTTAATATTGTCATTTAATATTTTCTTTTAATTCTCTTAGATTCTATATTTCTATAACATAAAAAATATTCTGTTGACATTTATTCTGTGATCTTATCCATATCCGTTATGAAGCAAGTCCTGTTAAATGTCTATGGATGGATTCTCAATCATTCAGGACCAGGTCATGGTTGTCCCAAAGGTGCTTTTTCAAGAGGCAACTGGACTTTCTTGGATGAGAAGCGAAACGTCTTCATAGAAAAACAAGAAAGTCACATTGCCTCTTGAAAAAGCACCTTTGGGACAGGTCCTGTTAAGGTTTTTTTCTGCTGGGTTTATTTAATCCCAGGAAGTTTTCAGAGAATATGTAAGGATTACAGATTACAGATTATTAGAGTTGGAAGCAGGGGTGAAATCCTCCTGGTTTGCTCTTACCTGTCGGTCGCCGCAGAGCCTTTGGAGCTGGTGGCGTTCGTGGCGCGGGGCTGCCCCTGCCCGCTTCCCCCGCCCGCCTGGATGCTGCCATTTGCATTTTTTTGCCCTCTGCGCATGCACAAAGCGTTCTGCATGTGCAGAGGGCAAAAGAATGCAAATGGTGGCATCCAGGTGGGCGTGGGAAGTGGGCGGGGGCAGTCCCGCGCCGCAAATGACACCAGCTCCAAAGGCTCTGCGGCGACTGACAGATAAGAGCGAACCGGGAGGATTTCATCCCTGGTTGGAAGGGACCTTGTAGGTCATCTAGTCCAATCCCCCACTCAAGCAGTAGTCCCTACATCATTTCGGACAAATGGCAGTCCAATCTCCCTTTAAAAGTCTCAAGTGTTGGAGCTCTCACAACCTCCACAGGCAAGCTGTTCCATTGGTTGATCGCTCTCACCGTCAGAAAGTTTCTCCTTATTTCCAGGTTGAATCTCTCCTTGGTCAGTTTCCATCCATTATTCCTTGTCTGGCCTTCTGGTGCCTTGGAGAACAGCCTGACCCCCTCCTCTCTGTGGTAGCCCCTCAAGTATTGGAACACTGCTATCATGTCACCCCTGACCCTTCTCTTTGCCAGACTGGTCATGCCCAGTTCCTGCAATCGCTCTTCGTATGTTATAGTTTCCAGTCTCCTAATCATCCTGGTTGCTCTCTTCTGCACTTTCTCTAGAGTTTCAATGTCTTTCTTGTAGTGTGGTGACCAAAACTGGATGCAGTACTCTAGGTGTGGTCTAACTAAGGCTTTATAGAGTGGTATTAGTACCTCCCTAGTCCTTGATTGTATCCCTCAATGCAATTTAGGATTGCATTGGCTTTTTTGGCTGCCGCTGCATATTGCTGGCTCATATTTAGTTGGTTGTCCACAAAGACTCCAAGATCCCTCCCGCAGTCACTGTTATTGAGTGTGGTTTCACCCAGTTTATATGTATATCTTTGGTTTTTCTTACCTAGGTGTAGGATTTTACTTTTCTCTGCATTGAATTTCATTTTATTTAGGATGAGGGTGGAGGTTTGCCACTATTACGAATATATAACAATACTAGGCAAAATCAGAACAAAAGAGAAGTTCTGGCTGATAGCTATTTTTAGATGTCAGCCTTGTAGAACTGGATACTTCTTGTAAATTGAGGAAGATGTCCGCATATTCTGTGGTATTTGCACAAGATGAAAGGGGATGTGTACTTTTTCAACTTTTTAGCTGATATAATGCTTATTCTTTGTAATTATACTATTCCCCTTTTTTATCTTTTGACAGGAATCTCTTGCAACTTCTCCTTCTGATCTATATTCTTCAGCTAAAGCCTAGTCTGTTAAATGTATTATAGCTCATTTTGAACTTTTTGAAATTTATAACTCATGTTTTCAGGGGTTTCCACAGGATATGGTTAAAGAAAAGTCAAGATGGTGGCCACAATGGCATGATTTTAGTTTAGCTGGTAGGTTATTTTTGACACATAGAAAAGCCAGGCTGTCATCTTGAGGTTTTTTTTTACCATAACCTGTGGACATCCTTGCTTATTTTCTTCATATACTCCCTTTAAACTTTGTTCATCAGTCTCCATTCTATTGCTTCCACTGAATATTGCTTCCACTTTTCTCTATTGTCTTTGTGTTTTTATCTTCTTGGGGAGAACACAATTTTCTATACATTAACTATTTTGCTCAAATTGTGCCTACCTTTGTGGTACTTATCTTCTGATATCTGTTTATACACAGCTGGTAATTTTGATAGGTACTCTAAAAATATTACTTTGTTTTGCAATAAGCAGCATTTGACAGATCACATGGTGATACTACAAATATATGGTACCTTTCTTGCCTCTATTTCTATTTGGTGTTACTAAAAGTAGAGATTAAAAACAGCCACTGTACAATCAGTAGTAGGCCATTTCACAAGGAAACATTGTAATGTGGTTGGGCCAAGCAGTGCATTTTTGCAGGCAACTGAAGAGGGCAAAAGAGGATATGCTGGAAATTCTTCTAGAAACAAGATAATCAGTGTTGTAGTCAGAAGGCTGAACTAACCACATCTAGCTTTTCTATCCCCCCAGTGTCTTCCAGATACAGGCAGTCCTTCACTTAAGAACCACAATTGAGCCCAAAATGTCTGTTAAGTGAGTTTTGCCCAATTTTACGACCTTTCTTGCCAGTTGTTAAGTGAATCACTGCAGTTGATAAATTAGTAATCCGGTTGATAAGTGAATCTGGCTTCCCCGTTGACTTTGCTTGTCAAAAGGTTGCAAAAGATGATCACATGATCTTGGGACACAGCAACGGTCATAAGTATGAACCAGTTGGCAAGCATCTGAATTTTGATCACACGCTCATGGGGATGCTACAAAGGTTGTAACTGTGAAAAACTGGTCATAAGTTACTTTTTTCAGTGCTGTTGTTACTTTGAACGATCACTAAATGAATGTTGTAAGTCGAGAACTATCGGTATGTGGCAGCTACAGCTCTCAGGATTCCCACTGAGTGTGGTCAAATATATTAGCAGAATACCTCAGGAAGCTGTTTTAGAACCTGAATGGAACCACCTTACATCATAGCTCTTCCTTCTCAATGGTAATATATATTCCACTGATTACTTCCAAATGTGTGAATGACACTGTTGCTTTTGGAGTGTCCTCATTTATTTATTTTATTTATTTATTTTGTCAAACATGTACAGGATAGTAGTTGTTTGTATAAACATAACATAAGCCGAGGTGGCGCAGCAGTTAGAGTGGGGTACTGCAGGCCACTTTAGCTGACACTGATCTGCAGGTCAGTGGTTCAAATCTCACGGGCTCAAGGTTGACTCAGCCTTCCATCCTTCCGAGGTAGGTAAAACAAGGACCCAGATTGTTGGGGGCAATGTAAATATACATTGCTTACTGGTGTAAACCGCTTAGAGAGTGCTTGCACTGTGAGGCGGTATATAAATCTCACAAATAAATAAATAAATAGATAAGTAAAAAAAGTACCGATAAAAGAGGACAATAGGACAGTAGGACAGGGATGGTAGGCACAGTGATGTGCTTATGCACGCACCTTACAGACCTCTTAGGAATGGGGAGAGGTCGACTGTAGACAGTCTAAGGTTAAAGTTTTGGGGGTTTGGGGAAGAAACCACAGAGTCAGGTAGTGCATTCCAGGCATTGATCACTCTGTTGCTGAAGTCGTATTTTCTGCAGTCGAGTTTGGAGCGGTTTACATTAAGTTTGAATCATTCTTCTGACACAGCTTCATGGACAAGAGACCTTTTGAGTTGTGGGGCAAAAGAGACGTGAATCCATAAAGGTGCCTTTACACAGACACATGCACTCTAGTGAGGTTCACTCCAACCTAGTAAATGATTTGGTTCACACATGCATTTTGTCAGGGTTAAATCTGTTTGCTGAATCAACACAATGGTTGGGCTCAGAAACGATGATCAGATGTGTCCTTTCTAAGATGCAGCTTTCCCCCCCAGAAGCTGCCAACACGAGATACCCACACCCATCTCTGGTTTCAATCCAGATAGATTCATAGCCCTAATCAAAAATTTTTGAGGCGGTCCCAATTGTCGAAGGCAGCCTTTTTCTTCCTATAGAACTGCGTTGCCGACACCTGCAGCTGGCAATCTTTGGCTTTTGAAAAGGAAATATGTTGCTACACGCCCAAAGGGAATGAAACAGATTGCTTGCATTTTCTCTTTATGTATTCTTTTTTTTTTAATTTTGGTATGTTATGACTACGACTTTTACTGCGAGAGGACTAACAGCTTGCGAGCTCTCCTCAGTCGAAGTTCCCGCTCTCATGTCTCGGCGCCGCCTTGACTCATCCGTATCGCTTTATTCGGGGAGCTAGTTTTGCTTTTTCCAGATCCGGTGAATCAATAATGACCTCGTCTAGCAAGGTTAGTAAGCCAGGGAAGCGCTGCGAGAGCGCCAGCAGATTTTGGAAGACTCGGGAGAAAATGCAGCCATTTATATGAGGCGGGAAACGACGCGCCTGATTCCCCGGCATCTCTATGACTCGTTTGAAGCGGGACCTGCAAAACTTAAGGAGGATGGGGAAAAAAAATGAGGTGGTGTCCCCCCCAAAAAAATCACGGCACATAGAACGCTGGGTGATAGGATCCGGGTCCAGGAAATCACAGATGCTTAAAAGAAAGGGACGTGAATCACGCTATTTTCCTAGTACGTTATTTTAAACCATTGCTCAAACATCGCTTTGTGTATTCCGTCATAGATATACACCACGTACATTTTCTGCTGTTTTTGAAGTCTCTTAAAGTATGAACTACGTCAGAGGAGGAAAAAAATAAAGATTCAGAATATCTAATGTGGGAGGCATATTAAAGAATGGAAGAATATATATGCTTACTATTAAGTAGTAAATCTGTCAGACCCTGACAATGTCTTTTCAAAGACGTGACAATCGTATCGATTGATCTGGTGAGCCAAGAAGGTGGAGAATGTTAAAAACTACAGTGCTTTCAATTGATTTATGAGTGTGGTATATGACATCAGGGATCCGGAGAGCTGCTGTTTCCAGCACCATGTTAGTCACTTGTGGTTGCCCTTTCAGTTCCTAATCCTGGAATACTTGTCTGCAAGCAGCCATTGCACTCCTGGTTCTCTTTGTCAGAGACACTATTCTCTAATCCATCCAGTCATTCCACTGGGAGGGCTGTTATTATCCCTGGGCCCATCCGCCTATTGTGGGAATGTATTAGCCCAGTCTCACTGGGTTTACAGTCAGTCCTTGGTTTGGTTTTCTTCACTGGAAGGTTATTCTAGCTCTTCCTTCTAGAATGACTTGCTTAAAAGTGCTTCTGGATTGATTGTTTTGCAGGTCTGCAATGAAGTTTTCTACAGGGGCTCCTATCCCTGGGGGAAACCCTGTTGGATGACAGTATTGACAGTATTTGCACAATGAGTAACTAAGCCTTCTGGGTCCTCATAATGTACTGGCTGAGTTTGCAGGAAACACTTAAGTTATAAACTAAAAAACTACAATTTCAGTAGCAAAATCCAGATTGGAGTGTTTAACTGATTAAACCATGGTTGTTAAACATGGATAAGCTCATTGTTCTAATAGAGTTACCTATTGATATTACTTGAAGATGTAACACCATACACTGAGGATGTTACCTAATTGGGTAATGAACCGTCTGGAAGAAAACAGCCAAGCTCAAAGAGTACCAAGGCCGCCCAAGTTATTCTGGCTGGCACTAGAGCAGTGTTTCCCAACCTTGGTAACTTGAAGATGTCTGGACTTCAACTCCCAGAATTCCCCAGCCAGCAAATGCTGGCTGGGGAATTCTGGGAGTTGAAGTCCGGACATCTTCAAGTTGCCAAGGTTGGGAAACACTGCACTAGAGCACTCTTTGCAAAGCATAATTTGACCTTGAAGATGGAGGCATGCCAACGGCGCCTCGCTACATGCCACACATCTACATTAGATACTGCATTTAAATAATACGTTTGCCTTTAGAGGGTAGTAGCGGTAGCAATTTCCATTAGAGCAGATGGGTTGAGATCTGAGATTCCAATCCTTACTTATGCCCTCCCGGCCGTTCCAAACTCTGCCGGGAACAGCCGCCTTCCTACACTACGTCGCAATTGGCTAAAAAAGCAGTTTAATGCCCAGTCCAGGACTGAAGTCAGCAGCGGGGGAGAGAAAATGTGGCCCAACTGATTGGACGTCCTGTAGCCCCGTCCGCTCCTTGTCTCCATCGATTGGATAGCCGCGCGCCTTCTTGGTACGCTTGAGTTTGGGGGGAAAGAGCCCTTCTTGTGTCTGATTGGGCAGCGTGAATCCCACCGCTCTCCCGCAATCGTGGGGCTTGCAGCGAAGAGCGCCCCTCGCCTTCCCCCATTGGCCGTTAGAAGATCCGCCTTGCTGTGTGATTGGAGATCGACCCCTGCCCTAGAGGCCGGCGAGGGCCACTGCCGCCGCTGCTCGGCCCGGCATGGCGGGTTGCAAGGCGTACAGAACTCGAGCCCGCAGGAAAGGTGGCCGGAATCGGCCCGCTACTCTGGTAAGCAAGAGAGCGCGGAGGAGGGATGCGATCTCAAAATTGGTAAAGAAGGAAGAAGTGAGAGAGGGCTCCGCTTCTGCGTCCTTCTGCCTTTCCCCCCTTTTATGTCCTGGTCAGATGCCCGTCTCGCTGAGATTTTTCGCGTTGCGCTTCCTGGCCTATTTTTCTCCTTCCTAAAACTTGCTGTCCTGCCAGGGCCCTGAAGATCCATTCCTTCCTTCAGAATATAACCATTTCCGCCTCCCCCGCCCCGGCTATTCAGATGGTCTGTAGTTCAACTCGTTCCCATTTGGCGAGATGGGTGCCCTTGTCATCCTAGTTGCGTGGCGCTTCGTTTCGCCTTTCCATCCAGGATGTGGTCTCCATTTCACCGGGCTGATAGTTCCTTCTCACTCCATCAGCCATTCTTATTTATTTGTGGTAAGGATTTGTGTGTGTGTCTATGTCTGTGTGTGTGTTTTTAATCCGCAGAGGACATGGAATTAATTGCTGGGTGGAATTGGTTGAAATTGACAGCTTGGAAGGAATGAAACGGGAGTGAAAGAAATCGGTAAGGTAGTCCATATTAAATAGGAGGGATGGTGGTTTGCCTGAGACCAGTTTTTATGTTTTAAAAAGATGGTCGTTTCTTCTGAAATAGCCAGAGGTGGTTCCACTTTGATAGGGGTCATCTACTCCTAATCCTCCAACTATTTGGCTCTAACTGCCTGCATCACTCAATATTGTGCAATGTTTGTTGGAAATGTTGGATTGCAATATCTGGGGCCGTTATTTGCCTGTGTTCTAAGCTAGTATAGGGTATGTTGAAGTGAAGGAGCAGGAAGCATGAAGGAAAATGAGTGTCAGAACACTGATTTATTTTGTTGATGCTTAAGGTTTCCACTGCTTGGATGAACTCTCGGTATTTGCCTCTATAACCGAGTAGCCAAAGAAATTCTCCAGCTGTATTATTGAATGATCCCAAAGTGAAAGAATGCCAATTTGTTTTTTTTTTTTTAAATAATCTTTATTAATTATATAAAAAAGACAAACAAACATCCAAACAAACATAAAAACGTGTATAAACATATGTATATATAATTAGAGTAAGAAATATCTTTGAATATAGAAAACATTGAACATTGAACATACATGTCAACCATCTCGTCGACGCTATCCTTTTACAGCCTAGTGATACAAAAAATATTTACATCATTATCTTTCTTATATCTTCCAATATTTCCCTTATTCTTTTCTGTTATTATATTATGTTCAGTCTATTATCATTACAATAAAACAATTTTCCCTTTTTCAACAATGGTTCTTTTGTTCAGCTTGATTAATATTTTATAACCTTGTAAAATTGTATACATTCTGATATTTTGTTCCGGTCTTTGCGAAAAAGTAGACATTTGTTATTATTTATACTGTGAGATCATAACTCATAATGTGTCTAAGATCATGACATATAGTTATAGCAATTTTTGATATTTATTTTGGTTAAGCCAGTTATACCACCTGTCCCAAGTTTTATAGAATTCAAAGTCATCTTTATCTTGCATTTCCAGTGACATCCTACTAAGTTCTGCACATTCAAATACTTTATTAATGAGATTTAACATAGTTGGGATTTTTTCAGTTTTCCAAATCTGTGCATATATAATTCTTGCGGCTGTTGTAATGTGTAGAATTATATATCTGTCTTCGTTCGTCATTTTTTCCCTGAAGATACCTAATAGGAAAAGCTCCGGCTTTAGGGGGATCGTTTTTGAAGTTATTTGTTCAAGGCAGTTTTTGATCTTAATCCAAAAGTTTTTCGCTTTGGGGCAGGTCCACCATAGATGGTAGTATGTTCCTATACCTTCTTTACACTTCCAGCACTTTGGGGAAAGTTTCGGGAACATTTTTGCCAATCGTGCTGGAGGAAGGTGCCACCGGTAAAACATTTTGTATATGTTTTCTTTGTATGGTATCGCCAGTGTTAGTTTATAATTTATAGACCAAATTTTTTCCCATTCGTTTAAATTAATTGAATAACCAAAGTTTTGTGCCCACGCAATCATCGAGCCTTTCACCACCTCTTCAAATAGATTATATTGGAGTAGGAAATTATATAGTTTGGAAGTCATTTTTTGGTCCTTGCCCATTAATATTCTATCTAAGTCACATTTTTTTTGAAATCCGTATTTTATTTTATCTTTATTGTATTTTGATTTGACCTGTAAATAGTGCCACCAATCAAGGTCTATTCCTTTTTCTTTAAGTTCTTGTTTTGAGAACATCTCATTGTGTTCATCTAGGAGTTGTTGATATGTTATAATCTTATTTACGTCTAAAAGGTTCGGGTATATAATTGCTTCAGTTGGTGATATCCATTTTGGAACACTTGTATAGTGGTCCTTCCTTATTGTTAGCCATGTGTCTAATAGATTCTTTCTTATATAATGTCGGCGGAAATATGTATGTGTTTTATAGGTGTCCCCCCATAAGAAGGCGTGCCAACCTATCTGCAAATCGAAACCCTCTAGAGTTAGTATCCTTCTGTTTTTGAGTGTGATCCATTCCCTCATCCAATTGAGTGTAGCAGATTGGTGGTATAGTTCCCAGTTAGGGAGACCAAATCCTCCTCTCCTCCTATGGTCTTGAAGAAATTTCAGTTTGATCCTCGCTTTTCTTTTGGCCCATATGAATTTATGAATCATTTTATTTAAATTTGAAAAAACTGTTTTGTTCAACTTTATTGGAATTACCTGGAATAGAAATAAGATCTTGGGTAAGATGTTCATTTTAATTGTCGCGATTTTACCCATAAATGATAATTGAAGTTTTGACCATCCGTCAAGGTCCTTACTAATTTTCTGTATTAGTTTTATATAATTATCCTCCTTTAATGAACTACATCTTGCGGTGAGCCATATCCCAAGATATTTAACTCTTTTTACTATTTTCATGCCCAATAAATTTTCCAATTTGATATTTTGTTTTGGTGTCATGTTTTTAGTTATTATTTTTGTTTTTTCCTTATTAATTTTTAGGCCTGCCGCCTTTCCAAATTTTTCAATTTCATTAATTAGAATCGGGCCGGTGTCTAAAGGTTCTTCAACTATAAATGTCATATCATCGGCGAAGGCTTGAAGTTTGAATTCCTCCTTCCTGATTTTTAGGCCTTTTATCTCTTGCATGCTTCTTACTTTCCTCAGTAGGCTTTCTAATGCTAATATGAAAATTAATGGGGCTAACGGGCATCCTTGACGTACTCCTTTTTTAATATCTATTTTCTCTGTGATATCGTTATTTACTATTATTTTTGCTGTTTGGGTACTATATATAGCTCTGATCAACCCTATAAATTTTTCGCCAAATTTCATTTTTTCTAGTTGCATAATAAAAAATTGCCAGTAAAGGTTGTCGAACGCTTTTTGGGCGTCGACAAAAATAAGTGCTAGTTGTTTATCTATGTGTATATCGTAGTACTCTAGTGTATTGAGTATTATTCTGGTATTGTTCCTTATCTGTCTGTGGGGTAAAAAACCGTTTTGATCTGAGTGGATAATCCGATTTAAAATTTTTTTGAGTCGTTCAGCCATTATTGATGCGAGTATCTTGTAATCCGTATTTAGTAATGAAATCGGTCTATAATTTTTAATGTTTTTGTTTGTTCGAATCTTCCTTGGGTATCAGAGTTATATATGCTTCTTTCCAGGACTCGGGTAGTTCCCCTTTTTCCATTGTTTCATTGCCAATTTGAATGGTAAAGCAAGCTGTTTTGTTTAAAGAGCGAGGAGTAGGACCCAAAGTAAAAGTAACTTGAGAATATGCACCCCACACATACGATTACCTATGTGATATTAAGAAGTAGAAACAGTTCAAACATTCATAGTCATTATTTCTACTCAGAGTGACATTTGTTCAGATGAAGATAATTTGACAGGAAACTCATTGCTAAAAGAGTTTAGAATAGTTTTGGTCAGAGAGTATCCAGAAGGATCTGATCCTTTTCTTCTTCTAATACGAGAGTTTCCTTACGGGTTTCATCAACTTGTTCTAATTTTATGAAGGTCTGTATAATCTCACTTGCATCTTTGTTAAACACAATATAGAATGTACATAGACACATACACTAGAGCAGCGGTCACCAACCGGTGGTCTGTGGATCACTTGGTGGTCCGTGAGAAAATTTTGGCGATCTGCAAAAAAATTATTTGCATTTTTTATATTTCAAAATAAATACTATTTATCTTTTTTAAAAATTCATATTAGTGGTCCGCGGGATTTAAAATTATAAATTTAGTGGTCCCTGAGGTCCAAAAGTGATCGCTGCACTACAGTATGATGTCAGAAAACGCTTTGGCGTAATGTTTTCACATACTCATTTTTACAACTGAGGTGAGGATTTTTTACAAGGCAGTTCAGATATTTAACCTCCAGCTATGTTTTGATGTCTTGCAGTTTAACCACAAGCAATTTTATTTCTTGCGGCCTATTTGCAATCATTTGCACTTCCTCATGATGAATTTCCATAAATGGTCTAGGGAGGCTAGGAGTTGAATTTACAAAGTGACTGTAGCCATTGTGTATACACACAAAAAAATTACAGAGAGGTTTTGATAATAATTACATAGCTCTTTATAAAGAGGAACAAGTTTCAGTTGCAAATTGATTTTGTTATTGCTTTTGGAAGTTTGAGTTTGCTTTGGATGCTGTCATGTATATGGACTCCATATCTAAGCTATGAGAAGTTTCAGAGATGCCATGATACGCATAGAACTTGTTTATTTAGTTATTTATTACAAGTAGTCCTCTATTTACAACCACAATTGAGCCCAAAATTTATGTTGCTATTTATTAAGTGAGTTTTGCCTCATTTTACAACCTTTCTTGCCACAGCTGTTAAGTGAATCAATGTAGCTGTTAACTTAGTAACACAGTTCTAAAGTGAATCTGGCTTCCACATTGACTTTGCTTGTCCGGAGGTTGCAAAAGGTGATCCATGATCCCAGGACACTGTAATCATCATAAATATGAGTCAGTTGCCAAGCGTCTGAATTTTGATCACATGACCAATGGTCCCTCTAACGTTAGAAAACGGCGCGAGGCAATTGGAAACTGCTGCGCGCCGTTCTCTAGTCATGTGTGCGGGCGCGCGGGCGCGCAGCCTCTGATATTAGACAATGGCATGCGGCAGTTGGAAATTGCTGCACACTGTTCTCTCATTACGTGCGCGGCTACGTGGCCGCGCAGCTTAGAGGAAACATTGCACATGACTATGGGGATACAGCGATGGTCGTAGGTGTGAAAACCAGTCATAAGTCACTTTCTTGACTGCCATTGTAACTTTTAATGGTCACTAAACAGACTGTTGTAAATTGAGGGTTACCTGTACTTTGATTTATAGAATAGTCTATCTTGTAATTGTGACTCTGGGTGGTGAATTTAGAATTAAAATCAATGGAATAAAAACAGTTTAACAGTACCAAGAATAACACAAGAATAATACAATTGCACTCAAGGACAATCAAACTCAAACAGAATCACAATCATGTCAAGAAAAACCTCAGTGATGAGCTCATCCAACCTACCTGGTTGGGGGAACTTACTGGTTTTCAAACAGTTATGAAATGCCAGTAGGATTGGGGGCCAAACAAATCTCAGCATGGCGGTGGTTGGGTAGAGTTTTGAAAAGGAAGATACTATGCCAAAGAATGCTTGCTTGACTAATCTAGAAGACCACTGGAGTCTGTAAGTGTTTCTGTGGTACTATTTATTTACCAATAAATGTATGGCTGAGCACATGATTACGTGTTCATATCACTACAGATAGATCCATATGCCCTATCCTTGGTAAATTCTAAGGGACCTTATACATTTTATGGATCTCTTGAAGAGCAAAATCGAACATATTGAGTACAGGATGTTAGTGTGTCCTCTTTGACCTTTGATTGAAGCGACAGAAATACTCTCCAACCATAATTTGCTGTTTTCTCTTATTGTAATGATCAAGGATTACTGGCCACGGACTTTTTGGGTCAAAAAAATACAGTTAGAACTTTGTCAGGCTCAAGCCACATACAAACAACATAATGGCTCAAGCAAGACAAAGTTGAAGACAAGTTAAGATGCAGCTCTTTCATTAAGTCTTGGACAAGATGAGGTTTCTAATACAAGTAGTCCTTGACTTAAAACCATTATTTTATGACTGTTCATAGTTACAACGGCGCTGAAAAAAGTGACTTACAACTAATCCTCACAGTTACGACTGACACAGTTACGACGATCACAATCATGTAATCAAAATCTGGCATTTGGCAACCAGCATGTATTTATGATAGTTGCAGCATCCATGCCATATGATTGTCATTTGCAGCCTTCTTCCAACAAGCAAAATCAATGGAAGAAACCAGATTCACTTAACAACCACATGATTCACTTAACAACCATAGCAAAAAGATGGTAAAATTGGGCATGACTCAACCATCTTGCTTAGCACTCTACTCTAGTCCTTGACATACAGCCTAGACTTTTATGAAAAGGGTTACAACACTAATAGTGAGACACTTTTTTAGCAACTCTGCCTCTTATCAAACTTATGATTAGAAGGTTTCTGTTTTATTTCAGCAAGGGTACACTATTGCAGTAATGGCATTGGCTACACAGGTAGTCCTTGACTTATGACCACAATTGAGCTGAAAATTTCTATTATTAAGCAAGACAGTTGTTTTGCCCCACATTATGTCCTTTTTTCCACAGTTGTTAAGCAAATCATTGAAGTAGTTGAGTGAATCATGCAGTTGTTAAGTGAACCCAGCTTCCCCCATTGACTTTGCTTGTCAGAAGCCAACTGGGAAGGTTACAAATGGTGACCATATGACTCCGGGACAGTGCAGCTGTCATAAATACATGAAGTTGTCAAGCACCTGAATTTTGATCACATGGCCATGGAGTTGCTGCAATGATCGTAGGCGTGAAAAACAGTCATAAGTCACTTTTTCAGTGCCATTGTAACTTTGAATGGTCACTAAAAGAAAGGTTGTAAGTTGAGGACCACTTCTATCCTTCTGAACACTGATACATGGAAAATTTAGATTTATAATTTGCCCAGTTGCAACTTTGGGGCTTCATCTGGCTGTCAGGTGAAATATCTGCAATATGTTCACACACAGCAAATTGGTGAGAAGGAAGCAACAAATAGTGCAACAGCAGGATATACACGATGCATAGAGACATTCATGGTATGGCTTTTCCTAGTTATTTGGTCAAATGGAATATTGAATTTCAGGGGAAATACTTAGCAGGGAGCAGAGCTCAGGGGGGGGTTATAATTGCTCATTCATAGCATCTTGGTGAGGAGTACCATCAGTCCTGTTCTTTGATGTTGGAGGAAACTCTCAGCATTGCTTATTTATTTATGGAACATGTTCTTTTTTTTTCTACCAGAGTGCTCTCAGCAAAGCCAGCCCATGGCATTTTCACTTGCCACATGTTTGGAGAAGGTATTTGAAAACAGACTATGGAAAGTTGAAGCCATGATTTGGCAACCACATGGAATTCAGCCGACATGTAGTTGCCTTTTTCAGGGTTCTTGTGTGCAGTCATGGCTGAAGTGGTAGCGGTGCTTTTATTTTGTTGCTGAAAGATCAAAAGGAACCTATCTTTTTAATTCCTAAAGTGCACTCATTCCTACTTGTATTCTCCTACATCACGTAGTCTGTAAACAAAGACTAAGTGAAGTGGGTCAAAGAGCAACAAGTCTGCCTCAGTCTAGTGACTTTAGCCATACATTTTGTTCTCATGGTTTGCTCGACTGTTGTGTTTGGGCTTGAGAACATACTAAGTCATAAATCAAAATTGATAAAAGAACACGTTAAACTGAATCCAAACAACCTCATTCTGGTTTACCGGTAGCATTCTTGTGTGTGTATATCTAGCCAATGTATGCCTCAAATTACCCTGAAATCAGTTCATATCGAAATTTCACATCCGGTTGAAAAAATTATGAAAATCACCATAATTGCTTCAGATTGCCTGGGATTATTGTGGAATTCAGAACAGTTTGGCCAGTACTCTGTTAAAATGTTTTAATAAAATAGCAAAACTAAATTGGACACAGCAAAGAATAGATCATACAGTACCTACCCAGGTGGTTTTAATATGTAATTTAACAAGATATAATCTCTGATGGAGTTTCGCTGCAGGGGATAGTGAACGGATTAACAGATTAACAGAGTTGGAAGGGACCTTGTAGGTCATCTAGTCCAACCCCCTGCTCAAGCAGGAGACCCTACACCATTTCTGACAAATGGCAGTCCACTCTCTTCTTGAAAGCTTCCAGTGATAAAGCTCCCACAACTTCTGAAGGCAAGCTGTTCCACTGGTTGATTGTTCTCACTGTCAAAAAGTTCCTCCTTATGTCTAGGTTGAATCGCTCCTTGATCAGTTTCCATCCATTATTCCTTGTCTGGCCTTCAGGTGCTTTGGAGAATAGCTTGACCCACTCCTCTCTGTGGCAGCCCCTCAAATATTGGAACACTGCTATCATGTCTCCCCTGTTCCTTCTCTTCGCTAGACTATCCATGCCCAGTTCCTGCAACCGCTCTTCATATGTTTTAGTCTCCAGTCCCCTGATCATCCTGGTTGCTCTCCTCTGCACTTTTTCTAGAGTCTCAATATCTTTTTTATAGTGTGGTGACCAAAACTGGATGCAATACTCCAGGTGCGGTCTAACTAAGGCTTTATAAAGTGGTATTAGTACCTCACTTGATCTAGATTGTATCCCTATGTTAATGCAATTTAGGATTGCATTGACTTTTTTGGCTGCCACTACACACTGCTGTCTCATGTTTAGCTGGTTGTCCACTAGGACTCCAAGATCTCTCTCACAGTCACTGCTATTAAGCCTGGTTTCACCCAGTTTATATGTATACTTTTGGGTTTTTTTACCTAAGTGTAGGACTTTACTTTTCTCTACATTGAATTTCATTTTATTAGATAGGGTCTGTCAAGATCCGTCTGGATCTTGAGCCTATCTTCTAGGGTGTTAGTTCCCCTTCTATTCCCTCATCTAAGTCATTTATGAAGATATTGAAGAGTACTGGGCCTAAGACAGAGCCTTGTGGTACCCTGATGCTTACTTCTCTCCATGTGGACTTAGACCCATTAAGGACTACTTGTTGAGTACAGTTTGTCAGCCAGTTGTGGATCCATCTGGTGGTGAGGTTGTCTATCCCACTTTTCTCTAGCTTACAAAGAAGTAGGTTATGGTCTACTTTATCAAATGCCTTGCTGAAGTCTAGGTACTAATTTAGTCACGATGTTGAAGAATGAAATGAGATTGGTTTCGCATGATCTGTTTTTAACAAACCCATGCTGGCTGCTAGTTATTACTTTACTTGTTTCTAGGTGTTGACAGATCTATTTTTTTATTATCTTTTATAAAACAGGATTGAGTGCTTCCTCTTCTCACTGTCCTTTCATTGATGTGTGTGCATTTAACCATGAGTTCTTTTAGGATTTTTGTGATTTCCTGATGAAGCTAGTTTTCTAGAATGGTGTTGGATCAAAACAGGAAATCGTTAGCTAAGTTCCGCTTTATAATCCTTAGTAAGACCACATCTGGAATACTGCATCCAGTTTTACAAAAAAGATGTTGAGACTTTGGAAAAAGTGAAATGAAGATCAACTAAGATGATTAAGGGCATGGAGACAAAACATTTGACGAATGGTTGCAGGAATTGGGTATAGCCAGTCTATAGCCAGTTAGGGGGTAACATGGTAGCAGTATTCCAGTATTTGAGGGGCTGCCACAAAAAGATTCATGAAGTGGTTCAATGTTGACAGAGGGGGTCAACTTATTTTCCAAAGCACCAGAAGGCAAGGCAAGAAACAATGGATGGAAATTAATCAATGAGAAAAACAACCTGGAATTAAGGACAAACTTCCTAACAGTGAGGACAATTAATCAGTGGAACAGCTTGCCTTCAGAAGTTGTGGGTGCTTCATCACTGGAGGTTTTAAAGAAAAGATTGGACAGCCACCTATCTGAAATGGTACCAGGTATAGGGTCTCCTGCTTGAGCAGGGGGTTGGACTAGAAGACCTCCAAGGTCCCTTCCAGCTCTATTCTGATTGATTACTCAAACTGCTCTTGCTAAAGGGAAGACAGAGGAAGGACAGGCATGTGACTAAGCTTGTGGTTCAGTTCTGTCTCTTGATGTAGGTTTGTATGTTGCTGGTCCCAAATAATTCAAATGAACAATGTATTTATTAATTTCTTCAATTTCTATGCCGCTCAACTCCCTAGGGACTCTGGGCGGCTCACAACAGAAATACAAAACATCAAAAATAGTACAAAAACATCTAAAACAGTTTAAAAATAATTTACAATTCAAAAACCGTTCCTCCAAAATATTCGTTCTTGTTATTCTTATACAACTTATCAATTTAACCACAGTGACTCATGCATTAAGTTAGTAGTCCATTCTAGAATAGCAGATTTGCATCTTCCATATCTCAGCAAGCAATTATTCTTGCTACATCATGAGCAACATGATACTAATTTTCCAGGGTCTAATGAGAAACACTTTGCAACCACCATACAAGTCAGTGTAGCTTAATATTAGTTTATAGTACCTATCCTATTGTTACTATTCCAAAAAAATGTGGATCACCTTAATACATACTGTGGTATATTTACAGTAGAGGAAAAATGGGTTGTTACAACTTTATATTAAAGTAATTATATTTAAGTAGTTACTTATATAATTAAGAGGTATTGGTTATACTGTATTTTCCAGTGTCATTTCTTAGTTCTGTGAAATATTTTTTTGGCATAACAATTTACTTTGGGTATTGTTTTAAATAACCAAAATAGTATGTTCCTGAGAAACAATTCAATAGTGAACAGGTTCTTCAGATTAAGCTTTCTAATAACACCTAGCATTTCTGAATCACGCTTGGAAAAGCAGCAAATTAGTGAGAAATGCATCCTGTTCATTTCACAAAACTTACTTCCATTCGGGTGTCATGAATAAGCATGTCTGGATATTATATATGTTGGGAATGGAGCATGCTTAGATAACTTAAACATAGTTGGTTTTTTAATTTATTTCTTTGTTAGAATTAGTGTATACCCCAACTTTTCTTTAGGAACTCAAGTTGATCTACATAAGGTTCTTTCCTTCAATTGGTCCCCATAACAACATCCACGCAAAGTTGGCTGGATTGAATGAAAGTAATTTGCTCAAGAGAACCTCGGTTTCTCCAGTCCTGGTCATACATCTTAATCTTATGCTATATAAACCAATTTGAGAATACTCCTTTTTTTCCCACCCAGATTTTATAGAAGAGCTATTCCGTATGAAGATGGGACTTCTGGTGTTTATGCGTAACGTGCTACTTGCTCTCTGCCTCTTTCTGGTCTTGGGGTTTCTGTATTACTCCGCTTGGAAACTGCATCTGCTCCGATGGGAGGATTCAAGTAAGTATAGTGATTGTGTAAGCCACCCAAGAATCTGTTGATTTATAGCTAAATAATTTTCATATTTTTTAAAGTTTTATCTCTTTAGAACAACCTAAGGAAAACTCAACCAAGTATTGTGGTGTTTCATGAGCTGTAATCTTAAATTACAGTTCTTTTTTTTCAGTATTTTTGTTATAAGACTAATTATTTGAACATTGAAATAAATTGTACATTTCCTACTTTTGATACATAAAGGCGTTTTCATGGTTATGGCTATAATTCATGCTATTAAAAATTGTGCATAGGTATTTGGGAGTTCTATATGTCCTCTGCCTTTGTTTCAGGTGGACTTTTATTCTCTGTGTAGAGAGGTATGTTGTTGTCATTTCCTCTTTTCTTTAGCTTATGTATTAAAGCTGTGCAGCACTTTGTAGTCAAAGGCTATGCAGGGACACACATGCAACACTTACCTGCAAATTCTTAAATGTGTCTTTTTCCTAGGATGGCGCTGCAGAGGGCCATCTGATTACCTTGTAATCAGAAATACAGTGGCTGCTTTAAAGAGTTGTTGTTACATACATGCTCCAAAGTAGCCTTTTTGCTTTAAAAATTGAACTGCTTTAAAAACTGAACCATTACCATTGTCAGATTGTTTTGAATTGGTTGTATAGATGAATTATTTGATATTTATGAGTACATTATATACATTATAATGTATAATTCTTAACTACTTAGATACAATGAATGCATCAATGTTTGCATGGACTTAGAAACAATTCAGAGAACAGTATCCCAGCACATGGAGAGACTTCCACATCCGGGAAGATTTGACTAGTCTTGTCATAAATGGAGAATTTGTTTTTGCTTTTCATTTTATTAAGTATTTTATTAAGTTTGGAGATAGTATTTGATTATTAAATAATTTGTTAAATCCTGGGTACGACTGACGACAGGGAATACAGTTCATTCAGAATTAATCTGAGAACAATCTCTTTCAGCATTAGCTTTACTTCTTTTTTTGCTTTATTTGAATGTATCACCTTTCTATATTTTCTTGGTTTAATACAATTTTATTGCATGATGATGAGCTAATAAATTCCATGTCTGTATTAGTCACACAAACATTCCTGATATATGAATATTATATAAATAGTTTTCACAAGTTGGATATTGTTAAAGTGATGTTAGTGGTTGTTTTTTTTAGGTGAACTTAAAGGTCATGATTTGATCAGGGGGAATAATAAATTGAGATGGTTTACTGGCTTTCATCTACTATCACTTTTGTGGCTCAGTTATAAAACTGTCTATGGCATCCCAATTTCATTATTACTATAATCTCATTATTGTGATACAAGGTATCTAAATAATAGCATGCCAAATTATTTCAAGGGAGTTAAAAATAACAAGGGTGAATATATGAAAATAGAACTATAGTGGACTATAACAACCATGATCTAATGTGTACTTTTTAAGAAGTTAGTCTCATGTGACTTGGTGAGATGTATTCCCAGATACGTGGGCACAGCCTAAGCTGACATCTTCCAATGTAGCCTGATACGGTAGGAAATAAAAAGATGTACTACAGTCGGTATAACTAATAGTATTTGAATAGTATATTTTGTATGTGATCTTAGTGATTGAAAGGCCATATGATGTTCTGTTCAGTTTGTTAACATCTGAATTTATGACATATATAAATTAAATAGCATCCTTTAAAAAATTTCTACTTCTGCTACTGTTACTGGGACTGTATGCTTAACTTTCCTGTCATTTTGATAAACATATACTATGCATCATTTTCTTTGGGTTTGATTACTCTCTTGTTATCCAACATCTATGACTGGATAATATCATTATCTGAAGTAACCAGAACTTCTGCTAAGGTGAGATGTTACAAAAAGAGAGAATAGACATATCTAGTATCTTTCTCAACTTGTGAAATTCTTTGTGTGTCTGATGGGCATTATTACACAGAATTTCTGTCATAAACATGATGAAAAAGAGAGGTCTTACATGATTTTTCATTGAATTCCATTTGACTCATATTTTTCCAATTTGATACAGCATTAAATCCATTCTTATTCTGATATCCCTTTGGGAAACATGACTTCAATGAATGATTTTTTTTTAGATATAGATACTTGCCACAGTTGTATAATAACTGTCCCCGATGAAATTATAGTGCAAGGGTCTTGGTTCTAATTTATACTAATAAGGATAGAGATCTTAAGGATAAAAGCTAATTTACTATATCATGTATTCTAGAGTCATGGACTTTCACATACAGAACTCCATCTAGGACAGGGGTGTCAAACTCAAGGCCTGCGGACCGGATCCGGCCTGCAGAGTGCTTAAATCTGGCCTGTGGGGCCGCCCTGGAAACAGCAAAAGACCAGCCCGCAGTGCCTCTGCCAGCGAAAATGGAACTCGGGAGCCTGTTTTCGCTGGCAGAGCGTTCCAGCCGCCACAGGCTCCCCCTGACACGAGTGACGTTGAACTGGCCATGCCTACTCTGCCCCCCCAAAGTCAAACACAACCCTGATGCAGCCCTCAATGACATAGAGTTTGACACCCATGGTCTAGGAGTTGTTTCTACATACAAAGTGATTCAGAAGGGAATATAGGCAGCTAGTATAAAGACCAGAAGCAACTACTGACACCTTCTTTCTGCATCGTTCCCTGTTAATCTTTTCCTTTGTCAGTCAACTTTCAGGAAAGTTAGACAGCAGAAATTAAAACGTTTTATGTTTTTTTCTTTCCACCTACCATTTCTGTTTCCAAGCAACAAATACATCTGAACCTGTATAATACAGATGCTTCTTATCATTGGGGAACAGGTCAAATTGAACGGAAGAAGTGTGCCCTCTTTTTTCAGATTATTGTTTGGTTAACTTCCTCTTTGCAACTTTTTCAATAAGCAGCTAATGAAGACTAAACAGCAGGGGCAGCCTGGATATTAAATGGAAAAGACTTAATTGGTTATGATGAAAATCTAACACATCAAACAATAGGTATACTTGTGTATCTAAATTTTAAATATGTTTCCTAAAGATTGGATGTAAAGCATAACTGAAAAGAACATTTTGTTCTAAAGAAATTTATACTTATTATTATTAACCTATAAGAATGGCATATTTGGAACCACATCATTAGTATGTTTATGAATTGATTTGATAACAGGTCTCCATGGCCTAAGTCAGTAGACTTTCTCAATCCCTCATCTGAGAGCCTATAAATAAAAAACTGGGGACTGGATTTGGGACTCTTCATACCTGATATGTGAGTTTTATCAGTAGCAATAGATTATTTGTGTAATCAAATTGTAATACCTGCTCTCTGTTAGCATCGGTTATAGAAGTTCTTGCAAAGTTCTTCACACCGTCTGCTTGTTGGCAAATATAGATCAGGCTTCCTAAACACTGCAGCTCTGAAATCTACAAATTGCTAAGTCAAAGATCCTCAAACCTTGTGGTGCCACAATTTCCTAAAATAAGAAATGAATTTGTGTGACCCTCCTCTCCCATAACAAAAACTCTTGGAACATGCTCTCTGACAAAACTTCTGTTTTGCCTGGACAAGACAGCTGTTGGTTGGTCCTGGTGAATTGGGGCAGTGATTTAGCGTGTCTGGGCAAGCCAAGCTTTCCAACTAGAACTGGATTTCTGGTAACATGAGTATAAAGCTGTCAGATAAGAAGCCCAATAATTCACTTGGCCCAGCCCAGTACTAGCAGATTGGGAGTGAGTGCAACCTGCCACACATTTGTTGAAGGGTTGCAATCCACAGTTTGAGAATCCCTTCTTGAGTGATGGTGGAAATTGTTCAGTACCTGTTTTTTTGTAGCCCAGGTCAGTTTTCTGCTGAAATATGACACCATATTCTTAGTCATTCCTTCTTGTTCCTTTCAGTGGCTGCTTCCCCCCCCCCCAGTGATTGTATAGCAAGGCAGTTTGAGATAGGAAAAAAATGGATATCGTTCTTATCATTTTTCCCTGTGTCTTTCCATTTCCATGGAAACAGAAAGTAGATGTATAAGAAAATGGTCTGACTTGCTTTGCTGCTGCTGGTTGTTCCTGATTTTGTTTCCATATCTGTGGCAGCAAGTCTTAATGGAGAAATAACCATTCTTGAAAAAATGATGGAACACTTTAGTCATGATAAGATAAACTTTTTAATTTATCTGGTTTTATTCTGACTTGTTAATTGAGAAACAAACCAGGGATGCTGATTTGGAAAGAATGCTAAACAAACTTAAGGATGGAAGGTTCATGATTTGTTTAGCTTTTCTGCCAAGTGGAAGTGATTTACCAATATGCTATAGCCATGTTTGCTTATTCTGGACAATTCAGCATTTTAAAACATTCAGGCATATTGTAAAACTGATTATGTTCTTTCCCTTTAAAGTCTTTGGGGATTTTTTTAAAAAAAGATCTGGGTACATTCTCTTTCTTGCTTTAGCTGCTGACAAGAAAATATTTTATTACTAAATTTGGCTATTTAATCACAAATAAGCAAGTTTTGCAACCTGTATCATAAATGTTGGAAAACTAAAAAAAATGAAAGTAATCTTAAAGAAGTTTAAAATATTAATCTGTACTTCGGTAAATATCAGAAATACACAGTCAGTTGGAATTATTGTAAAAAGTATAGTTCTTTGATTATTTTGGTTGTTTCCTGTCAAAATATATGATGGGCTCTGGGGAACTAACAGTTTGCAACAAACCCAAGACCTTGTTAGAATGCTTTATATACTCCAATTCAGTATATAACACACTAGTGTTGCAGATAGGATGCTGGGACTACTAAAGCATCAAAAATACATTAAAAAATCTAATGATTCAAGATTTGGTGCTCCAGAAATTTCTTTTAATAAATTTAAAATGCCCAACATTCAGAATCATATTCTTATATTATTTATGCTAGTATTGTTTTGAACTTAAGTTTGTATCACCAGTATCATGAAATCATACAGTGGTGACTGCCAACTGAGAATGGTGATTGCTAAAGATAAATATTATTACTGTAAATCAATTACTTAGAGTAATCTTTCCAGACCTGAACAATTTTGATAGGTGGCAATTAAAGGTGCAGATCCCAAAAAAGTTCAAAAAGAAGAGAAAACATACCAAGGCTTGCATAGCATTAGAGAGCTAATGTCAAGCTTTGAAGCTTCACAGCTAAAATATAAATGTAATGTACCATAAGTTGTGCAAGATACCTGTTTGGAGGTACAAATATAAGATAGGTAAATAAATGAGAAGTATCTTATCTTTACCAGGTTAATTTTACCTGGGCAATAGCACTTCCATTCTAGACTTATGACAAAAGGATAGTAAAGGTAAAATTAAGAATACCAACATATAAAAGTTTTATTAAAAGACAAGATAGTAATGAAACATTTTCTGAAAGATTTTTCTCATCAGGAAATCCCACTTCACAATGTAAGGACATAAAGTGCTAAGCCTTTCAAGACAAAACATTAGGAATGTTTATTTATTTCAATGTATCATTCAGCTTAATTTAGCTGAAGAAATTGAAAAACAAATCGTAAAACACAAAGGATTGATTAGTGATATGAGACTTAAAAATAAGCAAATATTGTATTAAATAATGATCAGTTTTATGTTGACAGCACATAACAATTAGTTGATTCAATTTGGCAACCATTGAAAATCAAATACCTAGTGCCTTTAATAGTCCAGCATAAGATATATGTTGTATATCACACTTTTCTTTATTTAATTCATACAAGCAACTATTAAAAAAAATATTATGGGGAACATTTCCAAAATGAATTATTTCCAAGGAGGCTATCACTTTGATATGATGATACATGGGATTTAAAGAAGGCATAAACCATTGCATGCCACATCTATTATAGTGGATAGTTTGCTTTTTAAAAATTATTCTGTCTTGCACTTTGTATTGCAGTATTTACATGGGAATGGGTTTGAAAGCTATGTTGATTTGAAGGTTTTTGCCAGTCCCTCTGGATTAACAGGTTTGAAGTATTTGATAACAGTCATTTAAATAACTGTCTGCTATGATCTCATAATATCACTTGTATCTAGACAATAACATTCTCAGCATGTATGTTCTAGTAGTAGAACTGATTATCTCACTAAAATTGAAAATAAGCGCTGATTTTTCACTCTGAAACAACCAAAAATTTGTAGTATAAACCAATTGGAACAAGAGATGTATAAATGGATTTTATGTCATGCAACATGATTTACTGGAATCTTTCATCCCCCCCAAAGTCACTATTCACATTTAAGACATCATCTGGAATGTTATGGTAGGAATGGATATATACGTAAAGGACTAAATCCTAAGGAAAGTGAATTAGAAGAAATTCAGGTGCCCTCTGATTCTTTTATACCAGTGGTTCTCAACCTTCCTAATGCCGTGCCCTGTGCCTCGCCCCCACGCCCCTACAGTGACCCACCCCGCCGCCATTTGGGTTCTTTTACCCTCTGCACATGCGAACCGCTGTTTTATACCATCATAATTCCCTTTTGCCTAATCAGAAATTATTTGGATCCTAGCCATCATTACATTTCTAAAATACTGCATGGACAAAATGCAGTATTTTAAAGAAAACTTGTAAGTACTGAATTCCCAGAGCAGCATGTTCAGATAATTTCTTACGTGTCTTGGTAGAAACATCTTGCCCCTTTCATGTTCATTTATTTTTAAAAAATATATTAACTTCATATTAATAATAAACCATTTTGGAAATTACAGTCTTCTCAATATTCTCATAAACATTGTTTATACTAGCTTTGTTTGAATTGCATTTCAGCTCCTGTGAGAATGAATATGGCTGAACTATTTTTTCTTAGACTAATTAATTATTCCAAAGGATCCCTGATTGCAACTTCATATGCTTTCAAAAACAGCACTATCATATCCAAACTTCTATAGGAGTTAGCAAGCCTGAAACAGTCTGTTACCAAAGGTAGATAGAAACTATCCCACCCTTTCAAAAGAGAGTAGCCACTTACACTGTGCAGACAGGATTCAAACCTTGATTCCATTGTAAATAGAGCTTACATTTGAGATAGTATTCTTTTGTAATGACTTTTCTCAATAAATCTACTTACTGAATTGGGTTTGCTGAAAAGGATACTCTGTACCCATCTGCCACAGCTTGGGGAGAGTATTTGATTGGAGGATTGTGGTGCTGGATCCTCCCCTCTTCTCTCCAGAGAAAATGCAGATTTCTCTCATGTCTAATTCCCATTGTAGCTTCCAAAGAACAGAAGTACTATGATTAAAAAAACTACATCCTGTGCTGAGCTCCCTCAATTCATAAAATTGGGCTACCACAAACAGTGTGTTGTGAGAGCACCACTTTGGAGGGGTCAAAATTGTTTGGAAAAGGTAGCCCTTCTAGTATTACTAGCATTATATATATAGCATTACTATTACTATTAGTCTTCTCATTGTTTCTATCACCCATCTCCTCCCACTTATAACTTGTTGCTTGTATCCTTACGCTTTATATCAATATTGATTGTTTCCTGATTGCTTATTTATACCCTATGACAATCATTAAGTGTTGTACCTTATGGTTCTTGACGAATGTATCTTGTCTTTTTATATACACTGAGAGCATATGCACCAAAGACAAATTCCTTGTGTGTCCAATCACACTTGGCCAATAAAGAATTGTATTCTATTCTATTCTATTCTATTCTATTCTATTCTATTCTATTCTATTCTATTCTATTCTAGTAGTGAAAACATTATTTAGTTATATCTGGGACATCTGAAATAGAACAATATTGAATATACTTTAAAGCATGTTAAGTTAGCCAGAAAGGTTAGTAGTTTTATGTGTGGGTATTTCTTTCTTACTTGATACGTGAGATTTTTATGCAATTTCTGTAGTTACGTACAGATTGAGAGCTTTTTCTGTGTGCTTGCAGAATATTGTGGCAATATTGTGGCATAACCATGCAGAGGCAGTTCTTTGTAGATTACCAAGTAACAAGTGATCTTTGAAATCAGTGTTGTAATGCAAAGTACATAATTTGTTAACCACTTGAGGGCAGTAGGCTTCTTTCTTTGGGAACCTAGAGAAAATATTTTTTTCTCTAAATAATTTGAGGGGGTGAGGAGGAAAGTGTCAGCCTTTCTATTTTTGGAAATGTTATTTCAAAGAATAGTAATTAAAATGTTTTATGGAAATTTTTTAGAGAAGAATGTAGAAAACAACACATTAGCCAGTTCAAGGTTGGAAATTAAGCAATTTTCTTATTTGTTGGAAACATGTTTGGGAATGTCATGTTTAACGATCTCAACTGTTTTCTGTATATTTGAATTTACAAAACAAAAGGTCTTTAGTTTTGTTTAATTTAGGATGATTCTTGCCCAGTTGTTAGCTGGTACAGTACACTCAGTTTTGGTTTGAAACTGCCTTAGGCCCTTCATTAATTATTTGATGATATATTTAGATGTATTGTTCTTAATATTGTTGATAGCAAAACACTTAGACCCCATGCTGTTCTGTGCATGTGGAAGAAATATTTGAGCAAATTAGCAATAGCAATAGCACTTTACTTATATACCGCTTCATAGTGCTTTACAGCCCTCTCTAAGCGGTTTACAGAGTTCAGCATATTGCCCCCAACAATCTGGGTCCTCATTTTACCGACCTCAGAAGGATGGAAGGCTGAGTCAACCTTGAGCCTAGTGAGATTTGAACAGCTGAACTGCTGAACTAGCAGTCAGCCTGCAGTCGCAGCATTTAACCACTGCACCACTTCAGCTCAGTACAAAATTGCATTTTGTAATCATTTGCAATATGTTTCTGGAACTGTAGAAGAAAATATCTGAAATTCAAATATTATATCTTATGCAGAATTTTCCAAGCTGGGCCTCACTCCTGCAATCTGGAAAATATTTATCTAAAAAAAAATTAAAACAGAAGTATAAGTTCACGTAGGCTTTTCCCCCCATTGGGGCTGTTTTATTTTCTTTCAATCAGTGTCATCTAACTACTTTACAGACTAAACATTTGGTTCCAGTTTTCTCCTCATGAGTCATCCTTAAATACAGTTAAGATTTTGCCTCATACAGGTTTAATTAAATACATATTTGTCATATGGACCCAGTCAATATTAAATAATTATTGGCATGATTTTGAAGTGTTCCTCAAGTGAATAATCAATTCTTTTTTTAAAATACATTTTTTATTTTTTAATATAATACACATATAGTTTGTGGACAGTGTATTGACTGGGTCAAATACTAATACTTAAAACAATAAATACATTTGCTAAAGCTTTGTGTGACTATATTCTGAAATTCCTTGCTTAATTGTGGAAATAACATTTCTAGGTTGCTTCCAAGGAAATCCCACTGGAAGTGTCTTGTGCATGCACATACATACTCAGGCAATGTGGGGAAGATCTTGGAAGTGCTCATGTCAAACTTTGGAGAAAGTTCAGAAGTTTGGTCATATTCTAAAGAATCCTTTTGAAGCCTCCCTTTCAGAATTAGTTTGGGTTTTTGGTAAACTTATTAATGGAGAGAGTAATTCTAAAACCTTTAATAGCAATACTGGTGTCTCTGGAGTCAAGATTAATTTGCCCGCTTACATTTTTAATGAAAAAGTCATTACATGTATATATAAAAATGTAATTTAGGAATAAATTTTATGTTTAGCACATGCTCAGTTTAGTTAGTGTTATCAGTTTTTTTTCTCTGATTGATTTCTTTGGTTGATTTATGATTCAGTAAATATATCAGTAGCACTTAGATTTATATACCGCTCCATAGTGCTTTATAGCACTCTCTGAGTGGTTTACAAAGTCAGCAACAACCTGGGTCCTCATTTTACTGACCTTGAAAGGTTGGAAGGCTGAGTCAATCCTGAGCACGTCAGTATCGAACTCCAGACTGTGGCAGACTTAGCCTACAATACTGCAGTTTAACCATTGCGCCACCAGGCTCCTATTATACAGCCCTCTTTGGTAAAATGAATTAATTCAGTAACCAGACTAAGACTGTTGTTTGAGCAACACAGCCATTCTGCACAATGTCATAATACAGTATACAGGTAGTCCTCAACTTACAACCATTCAATTAGTGACTATTCAAAGTTACAATGGCACTGAAAAAATGACTTATGACCATTTTTCACACATGTAATGTTGTAATATCATCATGCTCACGTGATCAAAATTGGGATGCTTGGCAACTGGCACATATTTAAGACAATAGCAGGGTCATGTAATCACCTTTTGCAACCTTCTGACAAGCAAAGTCAGTGGGGAAGCCAGATTTTACTTAACAACCATGTTACTGCTTTAATAGTGGTGATTTACTTAACAACTGTGGCAAGTAAAATGGGGCAACATTCATTTAACCACTGTCTTGCTTAGCAACATAAAATTTGGACTCGGTTGTGGTTGTAAATTGAGGTCTAACCGTAATATGTATTTACTGATTATACAGTGAATCCAGATATTATAATAATGTGACCATACCGTTTCTTTGGGTAGAAATGACTTTGGATAGGAAATAGATTACTTGGCTTTTTAATTAAATGGTGTTGCTTTTTTAAAACTAAGCCAACATTTATTTTGCATTAAAACAAAATTTTAAGCCAGATGCGGGTTTTTATTCTTGTTGTTTATAGTGATGGTCCCAGGAGAAATTAATATTTCATTAAAAGTCAGCAAAAGTTCATCTGTTTATTCTATTTGCCAGTAGGTGTCACTGTTGCTATAAGTTATTATGAATATGAAATCTGTAAAGAAAAGTTGAAAGAATTTCCATAGTTGCTAGAGCCTCCCCATTCCTAACTAAGAGGAAGTGGATCTCTATAGATCCATAAAGCAACCTTACAAGGCCATACAAGATCATAAGTGAGACTACTGAGACCAAAATATGTGTTTCATTTGCTTTTTGCTGGTCAGTATCTTACCCATGTCCAGTTTTACACTTTCTAACTGTATTGAGGTCCTTTTTTGTACTGTTTTCATATTACTGGATTCTGTTATGGAGTTAGCTTCCATCACCTCAGATATTTCCCAGTCTGTTTTTTATTTTGGGATAGTCAAGGTTTCCTTCAAGTAAGTGTATTTATATCTCATTGATGCTGACTACAAAGCAGTGAAACCTGAGCCATTTTTAATTAGTTTTATCATGAACGTTCTGTCCTATTCTGAAATTTGGAGGAGTTAACTCAATTTAGTTGTAAAACTTAAGATAAACTTTATGATGTGTCATTCTTGCATCTACCCGGAGCCCAACAATACCAATGTTTTATCATATCTCCAATGGTACAGGCAGTGTTTTTGTCAGGATTTGTGTTTTTGGATCAGTTCAGTCAAGTACCAGTTTAAAAGCATTTTTGCAGTCTATGCTGAGTTCAAGGGATATGGTAAACATGGAGTTCTTTTCATTCCTGTCTACTGGTCAGTTATCAGAGCCAAAAAAAGTTGAGGTTTGTATTTCTGTTTTAGATCGCAGTTACTGAGACAAAAAAGTTTTTGCTCTTATTGTTGTTGTTCAGGATAAACTTTAAGTTTCCTTTAGACAAGAGAATTAAGCTTAAGAGTAGTGAACTTCACATGTACCAAAGTTGTATAGCCAAGATATGCAATTAGATATCTGCCAGAAAATTTAACATCTGGAGAAATCATTATTTACATACTTGTTCTCCTCCGGATTGCCATATGTTTACTGTTTACATTGGTTGCTTTGAGCCACTGTGTGAAATTGGTAGCATATAATTTTTAAAATAAAATAAATATAATAATTTATTGTGTATTATCGAATGATGCAGCCAGGTGTGCTGCCTAAATTAGGAAACAATTGGTTCCTGAGCAGATAAAGGGCATGGCAAGCTGAACACTGGGAAACAGGACTAGCTGAACCAACATACTCAAAAGAGCTTCGGGGGAGGGGATCGGGGTAATTCCCCCTTCCTTCTCAGTTCTCTGGGTTTAGTTTCTGTGTTTATGGGTGAACATTACCAGGATCTTTAACATAATTCTTCCATTGTCCCTTCATTCTTTAAAATAGTCTGCCTGCCACATCCACTGTGTGGATATCTGGTTCCTACTTGTAGGCCACGAGACTGCAGATCATTGTTCTCCAATTGTTGGAGAAAAAAACGAACAACCAGTTCACAGGAACTGGACCAAACTTGCTGGATAATACTCCTAGAAACTCCAAACTTGTTTCAGCCTAGTTTCTATTTTCAAATGTCTGCTATTTGACCATAAATGAATGATAAACTAAGCTGCCATTTTCATAAGGCTGCTGATTTACATTAATACTGAGTAGAGATTTGCTTCTTGATGACAGGTTGAAAGATGATCATTCCAGTAATATTTCATCTGAGATTAAACAAAAAATTTTGGCCAGTCCCTAGACCATACAACTGCTGGGGGAAAAAACTTTCTTAAAATGTATCTGAGGTCAGAATAATCAATCCAGTATGGCGAAAGCCTTCTAGATCTGTTCCTCCATCTCTTATTTTATTCTTCTTCTGTCCCTAATATTTATGAAAATATTGTTTATTCACATTTTTGCAAAATGGTCAGAAATAATATATTTGAAAACGTTTAGTCAATATTGTATTTTATCTTCATGACAAATCATAAATCTCTCAAAAAATTGGCTTTCTCATGTGAGATGCACAGCAATGAGCATTCCAAAATTCCACAGATGATTATCTGATTAAATTTCAATATTTTGTAATTTATGTATTTGCTTTGTCACCTCAAAAATTTGTTAACCATTATTTAAATTTTGCCCATCCTACAAATGCCCGGTGTCTGGTCTGTTTAACTAACATAATAGGTGTTTTAGAGTGGGAGGTTTTTTTTTTTAATGAGAATATTTCCAGAAATGGAGAGAGATTTACACAAATCCATATTTTTCTCTATTGAACAAAACTTGAATACATTGCATATGTTAAGTGGCAGATATGTCTAGAGCAGTAAAAATTGATGTTAAATAACAATAGATGCTATCTATATGAATTGTCAAATAATAAAATTATAAATTGTTTTAAATTTATAGTTGGGCTACTGTAATTTGCTTTATGTGGACTGACCTTAGATGATTCAGAAGCATTGATTACTAGAGGACAAATGTGCTGACTTGTGTGCTTAATATTCAGTTTTGCAACTCTCATATCACATACCTGCATTGGGTACTACTGTGTTTCAAGTGCAATTCTACCTTCTACCACACAGCTCCCAGCGACCGGTGAGATCCCACAGAGTTGGTCTTCTCCAGGTCCTGTCAGCTAAACAGTGCTGGCTGGCGGGCCCGCGGGGGAGGGCCGCCTTTGTGGTTGCCCCGGCTCTCTGGAACCAGCTACCTCCGGAGATCCGGACTGCCCCCACCTTATTGGCCTTCCGAAGAGCAGTTAAGACCTGGCTCTTCCGGCAGGCTTGAGGCCGTTGGTCTCGCGACTGTAATCAGCGAGATCCGGCCATGAAAGGATATGCATGAGTTTTTAATTGTTTTACTTGTTTCTATGTTTTTATGTTTTTACATTTGCAAATGTTGTTAAGCCGCCCAGAATCCTTTGGGAGTTGGGCGGCATACAAATGCAATAAAGTAAAATAAATAAATAAATAAATAAATATAGGGTACTATCACCTGTCAAACCCCATATGGCTTGGGGCCTGGGTGTATAAGAACCAGCCTTTCTCAGTTGAATTCTGCCTGCCCAGTTGAAGTGGCCAAGAACTCCTGCTGAAGGTGCTTGAAGAGAGATGGGAGGAGATTTGTCAACATGTGCTTTATCTATGGAATAACACACTCTCATGACATGGAGAGGCTTATAAAACTATAGCTGTGTTTTTCATTCTTGGCAACCTGGCTAGGTTGAACTCCACACATCTTAAAGTTGCCAAGGTTGAAAAATACTGCTCTAGTTTTTCCAGAAGGTGTTTGGACATTGATATATTCAGTGTTGGAAATGATTTTGTTAATAACAAGTTACTATACCTTATAGTACAAGGCATTATTATTATCCGTTTGATGATGGATTTGTATTTTTAACCTCATCTGCAGTCCCTTTTCCACCAAGATGTAAATAAACATAAATAGTAAATTATATTCTAGCTTTTCGATAGTTATGCTAGCTTTTCAACTATTACCGTATTTTTCGGAGTATAAGACACACCTTTTCACCCCCAAAAAGAGGGTGAAAACTTGGGTGCGTCTTATACACCGAATGTAGCCCCACCCACCCAGCCACCCCCACCCTTTGGCCTCTGTCTTCCAGCAAAGAGGGAAGAGCCTGTAAAGCCAAGCAAGTCACTAGCAGCTTCCCGACATACAGCTGACTTGCCATGTGCTAAAATGAAAGTGAAACTGTAACTGCAAAGAGGCAAATAGCTGGGAGAGACACGCAGATTTTTATTTTTTGTTGAACTGGATGGAAGGGGGTAAGTGAATAACTATAAATGTCTGTAGAATGTTCAAATTATTAGACTTATTTTTTAAAGACTGCTTTATTATTGTTCTAGAGCCAGGGGTCTCCAACCTTGGCAATTTTAAGACTTGTGGACTTCAACTCCCAGAATTCCACAGCCAGCTTTGTTAGCTTTGCTGGCTGTGGAATTCTGGGAGTTGAAGTCCACAAGTCTTAAAGTTGCCAAGGTTGGAGATCCCTGTAAATCTAGACAACTTAACAAAATAAAGAAGTTTTAAAAATAAATGCTTGTTCTGAAGAGGCCCAGTGCTATTGTATCTTCTTTTAAATAATAGAGAATAATGTATACTTCCAGAAATTTTAATTAATTTTAACAGCTCTGTACAAGTATAGTCTGAAATGTAACAGTGTCCTGTTTAGTATTAGAGTTTAGTTACCTTGGAATAGATCTATTTAAATAATTGGGAGGATTGTTTTCCTCCCCCAAAACTAAGGTGGGTCTTATACTCCGGTGCGTTTTATACTCCAAAAAATACGGTATTCTAGCTTTTCAATAATTATCAATACATTTGTGATATCCCCAAACGAGTGGCCTGTTATGCAAAGGTTTCCCAACTGTTAAGAATAAGGGGTGGGAACAACAACTTCTAAAAAATATTGGTTTTTTTGTTGGAATTTGCTGTTCATCTTGTATAGAATGTGATATTATTATAACTCTTCATTGTAGTATAATACCTTATTAGTAGTACCATTCCCTGTGGGACTAATCCTTCTCTTCTCTAACCATATAAAATATTTCTATGCGTTTATACTGCTAGGGGTCATGCCATCTTTCTATCATTAGGTTTTCTCTTTCCCAAGTGCTAATTAGAAAGACATAATTGTGGTTTGGTTTTAATTTGGCACATGGTGCATGGAATGCTTTTCTTTTTGAAAATGTGCCAGCTCTATTTGTCCAGGCCTGGAGAAGTCTGCTTCCTTGTCAACTGCTCTCTTTTTAATAGCTTTCACAGTTAGACAGCTTTCTTCTTATTTCTGATGGGTAACTTACAGAAAAACTTTTCCACAAAACTTATTTCTTAGTGCTTGAGATCATACTCACATCTGTGGAATCTTTCTTTCACATTTCTTGGTTTCTTCGTTTTTCAAACCCCCCCCCCCCCAAGAATTTTGTGGAACTCCTGAACACAAAAGTCTGGTTGCATTGACCTGGCAGTAAATTTTTACTCATGAATTTAGAGTCGCAGAAGCTTGGTGCAAATATCAGAGAAGAGCTGCCCTAAACTCTTATATCCTCCTCAAAAATCCAGAGCACAATGCTTTAGACACACGAGACTGGACAGGATTCTGGACCGTTTGAAAAGGAAACATATAGGATTGTCAGAATTAAGCTGAATACAGGTACTCCTCATCTTACAACCATAATTGAACCCAACATTTCTGTTGTTAAGTGAGAAATTTGTTAAGTGCATTTGGCCCGATTTCATTACCTTTTTCTTCTTCTATATTTATCTCTAAAAGGCAAGTGATACTGCTTAACCTAGTGAAATTGCTGGAGTTACCTGAAGGAGAAACCTGATCTGACTTCTTAAAAATGTTGTTTTTCTTTTAAAGTATTTTATATTATATTCTCTCCCAGCTGGGGTCGATGATCATGTAAGGCAGCTGAAGGCCAAAACCATTTCTGGACTTACTGTCTAAAATTACAGGTTTTGAGAGTCTGCCAGCCAAGACCTGCAGCCATGAAGACAGGAGTGGAAAACCAGAAGCATTGGCTGCATCTGTTCAGTGTCAGTTTCCATTGAATAACTGTCTCCTTCAGACCTTTGCAATGAAGAGAGAAGTGGGGCAGTGCCACTTCATCCAGAAGGGGTGTCTGGAAGAGCTCTTAATCACAAGATAGTTTAGCTTATCTCTCCAGCCTCTCCGTCATTCCTTCTGCTTTACCCTTGATGGTTTATGCTGCAAAAACTGAGACAACCAAGCCTTAATCTGTGTGAAGCTTATAACACTGAAATGGCAATTTTGAATATATATGCAAGGGTTTTGATTATACAACTTCTGTCTTAGTAACCAATAATCATTATCCTTGTGACAGACATTTTATTTCAGAAATAATGAACATTGCTTGGTTTAAAGGAAATCCAGTTTGATTCATAACAAAAAAGTTATAGTTGAGATAAATGTTATGGTTTGGATGGAGGATTTTAATGATTTTCCCATCTTTATTTTTATATGCGTTAAGTATTTGTAACACATTTGGGTAGAATGCTAATTGGTATATTAATTTGCCTCATTTATGTTTAGTTTGACAAAAACTCGTTTGAAAATATTTTCTAGGAGTATTTTATCTCTTTTTTAATTGTAATATTTTAATTTATTAATTCAGAAATTATGTCTGTTTTTAAAGTGACACTGCATTAACTTGATTTGGAGTGACTTCCAGGGGTGTCCAGACAGATGGAAAATATTGTTTTAACTTTAAAATCTGTCCTTTTGCTTCTGTCTAGCATTGGCCATAATAAACACTGTGCCTGTTAATTTACTGAGATGTACAAATGCACCAATTAGAATAGAATAGAATAGAATTCTTTATTGGCCAAGTGTGATTGGACACACAAGGAATTTGTCTTTGGTGCATATGCTCTCAGTGTACATAAAAGAAAGGATACATTTGTCAAGAATGGTTGTCATAGGGTTCAAGTAAGCAATCAGGAAACAATCAATATTAATATAAATCATAAGGATAGAAGCAACAAGTTACAGTCATACAGTCATAAGTGGGAGGAGATGGGTGATAGGAATGATGAGAAAACTAATAGTAATAGTAATGCAGCCTAGTGAATAGTTTGACAGTGGTGAGGGAATTATTTGTTTAGCAGAGTGATGGCGTTCGGGAAAAAACTGTTCTTGTGTCTAGTTGTCTTGGTGTGCAGTGCTTTATAGCGACGTTTTGAGGGTAGGAGTTGAAGCAATTTATGTCCAGGATGCGAGGGGTCAGTAAATATTTTCACTGCCCTCTTAAGGGTAACAAAATAAACTTGGGGGTTTTTTTTGGCAGAAAGTTGGGGATCTAATTTTTCAGTGAATTCACTCTATTCATATGGGTATCTTTTTCAAGTGATTATGCAGGAAATGACTTGGTTGTGAAATCTGAGAAACAGTGTAAATTCACAAATTGAGTTAAATCATTATGTGGTTGTTGTTTTGGTTTAATGTGTTGTGTGGATCAAGCTTTATTATAAAACATGGTTTACAGCTCACTATGTGACCCATGCTATTGTGGCTTGCTCAGCAAATCTTTGATTAATAATTACTTACTGTAAACCCAATCAATTGATATAATTCCTCTTTCTCTTCAAGAGCCATCTCTGGTACCAAAAAAATCAAGACGAGTTGATAGCACCTTTTCCATTTAACCAATTACATATAGTCCCTACATAATGATCATAATTGGGACCAGCAACTCCATTGCTAAGCAAGATATCACATGACCACAATAGACTTATGACCTAAATATATGCATTTGGCGCAGTGGTGAAATCCAATTTTTTTTACTACCGGTTCTTTGGGCGTGCTGTGGTGGGTGTGGCATGGCTTGGTGGGCGTGGCAGGAGAAGGATATTGCAAAATCTCCATTCCCACCCCACTCTGGGGCCAGCCAGGTGTGGTATTTGCCTGTTCTCCGAACTACCCAACATTTCCTCTACTGGTTCTCCGGAACCTGTCAGAACCAATTGTTTAGATCAGGCATGTCCAACCTGTGGCCCAAAGATTGCATGTGGCCCTGAACAATTAGTAATTCAACCCAACAAGATTGTAAACTTTTAACATTATTATGTGAGTTTATGTTATAAAACAATATTACATATTTTATATGTGGCCAAAGACAATACCTATGGCCCAGGCAAGCCAAAAGTTTGGATACACACGGCTTAGGTGCTATTCACTGACTTTGTATTTACAACTAAATAGAATAGAAAGAGACTAGATAGAAAGCTATCATCCTCCTATTTTATCTTGAAAATAGAATAATTCTTTAACAGAAGCATAAAAGTAGATACCGTATTTTTCTGAGTATAAGACACACCTTTTTCCTCCCTAAAAGTGGCTGAAAATTTGGGTGCATCTTATACTCTGAATGTAGCTTTTTCGAAGCTTTTTTTCCAGCCCTAGCTAGGTGCTAATAATCTTCCCAGCTCTTACCTTGCAGGCTCTTTCATTGTTACTCTCTCCGAAGAATGTTTTTCCAGCACTAAATCTTTGCAGGGTTTTTTTCATTGCTCTACTTGCTCCGAATAAGTTTTTTTCTAGCCCTAACCAGGTGCTAACGATCTTCCCAGCTCTTATTGTTACTCTCTCTGAAGAAGGTTTTTTAAAGTCCTAACCAGGTGATAAAATAATGTGCTGAAGCTGACCAGACTAAGGACGCTAGCCAGATGAATACCTGGTAGGCAGATTGTTTTCCCCTATTTTCCTCCCCAAAAACTAAGGTGCGTCTTATACTCCGGTGCGTCTTATACTCCGAAAAATACGGTATGTTTCTTGATCAGGCCACACAAGTGAACACTTTGTTTATTTTTCTATCAGGGTTAGTATCTAACAAAGAAAGAACACACAGGAAAACTTCATAAAACAATCTTATTTAATGAGGAAATTTATTAAAGTAGAAAATCCAGAACAAGACCATCCTCACAACACATTAATAAAAATGTTAAAGACTTTTTAAAGTTGCATTTTTGTCAGTCTCGGTTACTGCAAATGACATGAGGTCCATAAAGCTCTCTTACTCATAGATTTTAGAATATCTTTGAATATACCTTTGTTTGCTGAATCTACATCCCTAGCTAGGTTTTATTGGAATCCATCCTGAGGGAAGGTTTATTTGCTATTTTGATTTATTATTAATTATTATTCTACTATGAGAGGTGGTGCTGGTTACCAGATCTGCTGGCTTCAGAACAGGGTTAGACTCAGTGGTGGGTTCCTACCGGTGCTGTGCGGGATGCCGCACTGGTAGGAGCCCGGTGATGATGTCATTTTAGGCGCTTCTTTCTGGCTTCTCCGCGTCCTGAGCTGTCAGAAAAAGCCCTCTCACCCGCCCTTGTTTCAATGCTGACCTTTATTCTTCCTCCGAAGCACAGCTGAGAAGCTCCTCAGCTGTGTTTTGGCTTGTAATGTCGTCCTAAGCATGCACGGAAGTGAAATCGCCCGATGGAACGCGAGTTCACTTCTGCTCATGCTCGCGATGCGCACCGGTAGCAAAAATAACCGGAACCCTCCGCTGGTTAGACTAATTCATGGAAGTGATGGGGCGTGTCTGCCTCTGAAGGCCATCTTCTGAGAGACTAGTGATCTTCCTTGAGCAGTTGGTTGGCCACTGTGAGAACAGACTGCTGAACCTGATGGTTCAGGAGTCTAAATTAGGAAGGTACTGCTTATGTTCTTACATATAGTGTTGTTTTTATCATGTTGATCTATTTATTGCATTTATAATTTAAACTTATTATAACCTGGCAGATTCTTTTGGATTGGTCAGACATAACACTTGTAATATAACTAAGACAACTGAATTAATTTTAGGTTACTCTTCCCAGAATGATGCTCTCCAGATGTGGTGGATTAAAATCACCAACTCCTGGGGTAATTGGAATGGTAGAAAAGCCTTACCTGTGGCATCCTGACAAATTCTGGAATGCTTAGGTTGCATTTTAAAATTTATTTTTAAATTGGGGCATTATAGCACTTAGACTTACATACCGCTTCATAATGCTTTACAGCCCTCTCTAAGCGGTTTACAGAGTCAGCATATATATGTATGCTGTACATTATGCACAGTAATATCAATAAAGAGTAACTCACTTGATAGTGCTTTAGGTTCTTTTGGTATTATGTGCTTTTAAGCTTACTTTTCACACACTACCATGAGTCTTTTTGCAATTGAATCACCTTAGGAATGGAATGACAATAATAATAATAATAATAATAATAATAATAATAATAATAATAATAATAATAATAATAATAATAATAATAATAATAATAATAATAATAATAATAATAATAATAATAATAATAATAAATGCCATAAAGGCCAAAATTGATAAATCTTCAAATGATGCTAAATGCAGATTATGCAAGGAAGCTGATGAAACTGTAGCCCATGTGCTCAGCTGCTGCAAGAAAATCGCACAGACTGATTACAAATTACGACACAACTCTGTTGCACAAATGATCCACTGGAATTTATGCAAAAATTATAACATCCATACTGCTACAAACTGGTGGGAACACAAGCCTGAAAAAGTCACTGAAAATCAGATGGTCAAGATCTTGTGGGATTTTCGTATACAAACAGACAAGGTACTGGCGCATAATACACCAGACATCACGTTGGTCGAGAACAACAAGGTGACTATAATTGACATTGCAATACCAGGAGATAGCAAGGTCGATGAAAAGGAACACGAAAAAATTGCAAAATACCAGGACTTAAAAATTGAAATCCAACGATTATGGCACAAACCAGCAGTGGTAATTCCAGTAGTGATTGGAACACTGGGTGCTATCCCAAAAGCACTGGAATTACATTTAAAACAGCTCAAAATTGACAAAATCACCATCAGTCAAATGCAGAAAGCCGCACTGCTCGGTTCCGCACATATACTTCGAAAATACATTACGACTTCCTAGGCCCCTGGGTGGGGCTCGACTAGTAATCAATGCCAAATCCGGCGAAACAACTGGCCGCTGTGATACAATTGTATAATAATAATAATAATAATAATAATAATAATAATAATAATAATAATAATAATAATAATAATAATAATAATAATAATAATAATAATAATAATAATAATAATAATAATAATAAATACACGTAATTGTAATTGGCAATGTTCATTTCTTCATGAAGAACATTTAACCAAAGTTCAGAAATGTGCTAATAATTCTAGATCTGATCTAAGGAATCAGACTATATTTGTACATATGATTGAACCTAAATTTCTAGGGGAGAAAGGTGAACCTTGTGCAGCCAACACAGCATGCCAATGATGGGGAGAGCTGGGCGATTTCATTCAGCAACATCTGGAGAACAACAGGTGTCCAACTTGTGAGGTAGGATGATATGGGCAGAAATGTTTTTATAAGGTTGAAGTGACTAGTAGAATGCTGTTTCTTGATATATTTCTTCATTATATGCCAATATGCATAGTGGCCTGCAACTTTAATTAAAGGGCTGTTGGTGAATGAATAAAAAAATCACATTTGGACCAATAAAGAAGTGTATTGAATTGTATTTCAGACAGGGAAACTTATTAATGACTGGCAGCAATTTCAGTATCTCTGCTTTTTAAGATGTTCGGTAACTTACTTGGAAGTCTGCTTTTCATTATTTCCGTATCATCTGCTAGCAAAAGAAATCATTTGGAAAGAAGCATCATCAAGCAGACTTTTATTTAAAGCAGACCTTGACTCCGTGACACATGCAGAGCTAGTTTGGTGTGAATCAATTTCTCTTATCCACACTGTTGTACAAAGATGTGCGATTTCTAGAATAGTAAGCTAATGGAAGCCTTATTTTTAAATTATTTAAAGGATTTTTTTATCCTGCTGTTCAGAGAAGCATATTACAAAGATCAGAGAATAGTCTGTTCTTGCCCACAGCATTACAGTCCAAAATGACAAGGCATAAAAGAAAGAGGGTATTGGTGGGAGGGAAAATAAACATATGTTCTAGATTATTGTTTCAAGAATTCAGCAGCAGTCTGTGATTTAATAGATGATATAGCTAGATCCAAACTAGGACTGCTAGGTCTTGACTGACAAACTCCAGATGACTGCTTAGGGAAATGAAGGAAATACAGCTCTTTGTTGCTCTCTCATGGTCATCTGAAGTTTTGCAACCTAGATCTGATAGCCCAAATCTAAACACAATAGACTGGTTGCTATTTGTTTCCTCTGTTAGGCTCAATAATGCAGTCTCTGGAGATAAGGAGTTTTCAGCCAAAGCTGTTTGCAAGATGTTTGATATTTTTTGATTGTAACTTGTTCTCCTGTTGATGCTTTAGTACGTAATAGCAATTCATTCTTGGAGCGAATGGTGTTAGCTTAAACTATAATCATATTCAAGTAATTCTTGACTTAAGATTTGTTTAGTTGACCATTCGAAGTTACAACAGTACAGTACTGAAAAATTGACTTATGATCATTTTTCACACTTATGACCATTGCAACATCCCCATAGTCACGTGATCAAAATTCAGACACTTGACAACTGGTTCATATTTATGATGGTTGCAATGTCCAGGGATCACTTGATCACCTTCTGACAAGCAAAGTCAATGGGGAAGCCAGATTCACTTAACAACCATGTTCCTAACTTAACAACTGCAGTGATTCACTTAACAACTGTGGCAAGGAAGGTCATAAATGGGACAAAACTCATTTAACAACTGTTTTGCTTAGCCATAGAAATTTTGGACTCAATAGTGGTCATAAGTCAAGGATTACCTGTATCATGGAAAGTAAGGGTTAAAATCTTATTTTATACATCTGCTAATGATGTTTGGTTTGGTATAGCACCATTTCAAAGATATGTGAATGCACGTATGTTTCCTGCATATTTTAGCCTTAGTGTTTCTCTGAACAGACTCCAACTTGGAGCAGAGAACACGATCTGTCAGTTGATTCAGCCTTGACTGCATTAAATAGTAGGGCACAGTTCCAAAAAAACACTGCATCATGTGTTAACCATGCCTTTTAAAGAATTTATATACATTGTAGTGTATTGGTGTAGGAACGATCACAGACAACATCTGTTGCCGAACCAAGTAGGTTCTATGTCTACAAAATATTGATGACGCAAAAAAGTTAAATATATTTCTGTATGGCTTGTTAGAAGGTATATGTAAACTGATGGAAACTACCTTTTGATGGTAGACTCTGCTAGCTGGAATTTTGTTTTTAGTTTTTCCTGGAAATTGCAATTTACACAATTTGTTATATACTCCATAACATTTCAAAATGTTTAAGTTCTGATCTTTTCTTTTTATGCAAAAGTTACTTCATTTGAGTTTTGGAGCAAAGCCTGCACAGGTGAGTCTTGTATTCTTGATTGGCATTTCAGTTGTAAACCTGATATGCATTTGTTTCTGTTTGCTATCACTGCTCCTACCATTATGTACTGTAGGCTACATACATTTTACAAATAAAGACCATATACACAACCTTCAGTTCTTGTGATACTGGAAGGAGGAAGGGCGTTGAAAAAGCGATTACCATGTTATCAGTGGGAAAAAGAAACGGAAATGAGAGTTACTAAGTGCTTAGTTTTCTAAGGAATTGAGGGTAGTTATAGGATGAATATGACGGAGTGAGAATAAATTTCACAGAGGCGAAATAGATTGTTCTCCCAGAATTCAGACATTAGAAATAAAGCCGGAGTTTAAAAGTCTAATTAAAATATTTATTCCGGTACAAAAACAATAAAATCTCATTTGTTTACATCTCTGCTATAAAATGCGACTTCCTCAGTCGGAAGCCAGAAGAAGAAGGATAGAATGGAGTTTCAGGAATGCACACATGCGTACAAGAACATATCAATCACGTGCTCAGGAATGAACCATTATATTAGATAGGGATGCAGCTCCCTGCATATACATACAACAGACAATAATCACACCGTGACAGAATAGTACCAAAAGCAGGGATGTTTCTGCTGGTAGATCTCTGTGTGGCTAAAAGTAGATTGCCAAGGTTTGATCCCCAACTGTTCAAAGGTAGCAACATCAAATAATTCCGTTCTTCTCTCCCCAATTAAGTCTGTTGAGTTGATCATTTTATTCTACATTTTCTTGCTTCAAGCTCATAAACAGTAAACTATCTGAGTCTGCGGGAGTGAGTAATATAGCAGGGATTGTGTGTGTATGTATATACATTTTATTTATACTGTCTATAAAATACCAGTATACCAGCAGATCCCAACCTTTTGAACACCAGGGATCGGTTCCGCGTACAGTTGTTTTTCCGTGGAGCGGAGGGGGCGTGATTTTGTATGCTGCCCGCATCCTGCAGATGTGGCTTCGCTTGTTTGCACGGCCCCATTTCTGGCATGCCATGGACTGAGGACCCCTGCAATATACCAATGCTACTCATGCTTCTTATACTTCTGAATATTGAGACTCTTGTGAGAAATGTAGATCCCTTAAGCTTCATGTCTGCTCACCCTTTTTTATAATTTTTAATTAAAAGTTTGAAAGAGGAAACAAAAACTTACAAGAACAAATAAAGAAAATGAAAAAGAAAGAGAAGGAGAAAAAAGAAAAAGACAAAGGTATAGAAAGAAATATAAATACGGTTAAAAAGTATATCTTACTCTTGTTTACAAAATAAAAGCTCACTCTATTGTTAAGAAAAGAAAAAGAAAAGCTAACTGTAGAAGTGACTCCCACATTACAAGTAGATCTCTGCCTTCATTATATTTTCTTTCCAACATGGTTTTTGCAAAACTGGTGCCATAACATGCAGCCTTCTTGATTGTATGCAAAGGAAAGCAAAATACAAGTTGTACTCAAATTAAAGAAATCAGATGAGTTAGACTGCCTGTATTTGCATGTTCAATAAACAAAAAATTACTGAAGCCAAGGTTCTCAAATTTTGTGGCGCTATGACTCTTAATTGATTTGTGTGACCTCTTTATGTATAAAATTGTAAAGCTATGCTCAGAGAGGGCTTCCACTGCCAGGCAGAGCTCCTGCTTGTGGAGGCAGAGTGGGAACACGGTAGGAGCAATGCTTGTGCAAAGTAGACTTGCATATCTAAAATTGGATTACTATTAGAACATGTTCCTGTGGCTGGGGGCTCTCTGTTGATGGCCTTTGTTGCTTTCAGCAATGAGTGCTTCATCAATTCCCATTTTATTTATTTTATTTATTTTTATTTTATTTCCTCCTGAGTGCTACCCAGGATCAAGGCATTCTGGCCTAGTCTCACTATCCCATTCTTACAACTTTCCTGAACTTTTCTGGGAGACATCATGCTGCATATTTTGTCACTGAGCCTGCACACTTATTCTGGGAAGTTTGAGATTCTAATTTATGCTCAGTATAGTGTGTCCAGCCAAATATTTCAGGGTGGGGTTTATAAAACCCAAGTTCCTGCTAGAAATGTTTGCTGGGAGGCGGGGGAGGGAGAAGAAAAAAAACCAGGTGGGGATAATTAGCACAATAGGAATTGAACAGGCAAGTCTTGCTTTGCGGTCCTGGTTGCCTCCTCTTCCGTTTCCTGTTGGCTCAACAGTATTACAAAGCAGCTCAACCCCTGTGAGGACTCCCTTGGATGCTTCCCCAGATACCTCTTTAGATGTCAGCTCGGGGGAGGATGAACCAGTTCCTGGCACTTCAGAAACTGAGTGAGAGATCCTTGATGCTCTCCGCTCTTGTTTTCTTGCAAACGTTTCATTACCCTCACTAGGTAACGTCATCAGTGCTAGTGAAGAGTGCTGTTTACTGTCTGTTTATATTCTGGTGATTTGCCTGTCTGTGTGGGAGGGGGGGGCTGTTTACTGATGGCTCTTTGGTAGTTTCTTGATTGGGGCTTTGCTTACTTGATTGTTGGTCTGCAAGAAAACAAGCAAGCTCAAAGAGCCCCAAGGACCCCTCATTTCAACCCTGAGCTACAAATATTCTACTTTATCAAAAGCTGAGTTGATTGGTGGCTCTGAGCAGCTGTTTGTGAGGGATTTGGCTGAAGCACAGCTGCAGCAGAACAGTCCTGAGGCTCCAGGTGGGGAAAGCATGCAGCTGCAGCCCATCAGTGGTGAAGAAGAGGAACTGCCTTCTGCATTGATCCAAGAACACATAGGGAAGAGAAAAGGCAGGAGCAGAGAAGCTCAGCCAGATTATTCGTGAGGAGAAAGCCTTGCCCTTCTTTATGGGATGCACCAGCAGCTGGCTATTTAGCACAGCAGACAGATGGAGGTAATGCTGGGAACAACTTGTTTATTTCTTAGCTGTGTGTTTTCTGGTCATTGTGATTCCTGCCTTGCTTTGGATTGACACTGTGCCTTGACTTGGATCATGCCTTGGAAACTCTCTTGTGAGCCATTGCTGTGTGTGTGTGTGTGTGTGTGTGTGTGTGTGTGTGTGTGTGTGTGTGTGTGTGTGACAGAGAACCCCAAGGGATGCATTGCACAGCAAGAATGAGCCACTTGCGCCACTCCAGGGAACTCACTGTAGGAAAACTGGCTACTGGAGGAGAGGCCTCATCCATGTGGCAGTTTTGTTTAGCATTTGCTCAGTAGGCAAAGGCTGAACACACTAGGAAGCTGCTTAGCCCTGCTTTGACCTGTGAATATATGGAGGTATTTAAAGTCGGCAGTGGAGGAAGTATCTCACACAGTTCTAATCTCCCCTACATGCTTGGAGATTAGAAGAGGCAATATATTTGAATGCAAATATTCCCCTCCATGCAATAAAGCTGGTTCCAAGATTGTGCAGAGACTTGAGTTCATACAAATGTGAGCACAGTGCAGCTGTCCTTCAGAACTCTGGCAGAAAGTTTAGAGAGGGGGAGGAGTCAGGAGTAGCATATGTTTCCCTTTTTTCTGCCCAGTTTGAGTTTAGCTGAATATCCGAAGAAAGGTAATGTGAAAACTACTAAGCTGAATACCTGTTGAGGCCCCAAATATCTTCCTTATGCTCCTCTTTCTAGTGTAAACCTCAGCATTGGATGCCACTGGATTCATGACCCCTTTCAAAATAAAAGAGAGGAAAAACTAGTGATGCCAGTCAAATAAACTTTAATACAAATATTATATGGATGGGAAGAGAGAAGGCTTGAGAGTCTATTTTGGGATGAGATTTGCTATGATATAATATGATGAAAACATGTTTTTTTAAACCAGCCAGTTTGAATCCAGAGGTCTTTGCAGAGGCCTCAACTAGTACAGTCTGCCCCCAACACTAACTCTCCCTCACAGAAACTTTTATTCAATCGTGTCCGATTTTTGGAGACTGCTTGGGCAGGTGTCTGCTATTTTCTTGACAGAGTTTTTCAGACGTAATTTACCATCTTCCTAAGACTGAGAGAAAGTGACTGGCCCAAAGTCACCCAGCTGGCTTTGTGCCTAAGGCAGGATTCAAACTCATGGACTTCTCATTCCTAGCCTGATGCCTTAACCCAGGGGTGGCCAAACTATGGTTCTTTGAGGACCTGTGGACTTCAACTCCCAGAATTCCTGAGCTAGCCATGCATGCATGGCTGGCTCAGGAATTCTAGCCATGCATGCATGGCTGGCTCAGGAATTCTGGGAGTTGAAGTCCACAGGTCCTCAAAGAACCATAGTTTGGCCACCCCTGCCTTAACCACTACACCAAACTGGCTCTCCACTAGTACTTACATCAGAATAAATAGCTGTGGGGCTGTGATCACAGACAACTGAAAGAATAATAAAAAAATAAGATAGTAAAATATAGGTGCTAAACCTTTAAATGCTACTGAGAATTGGAATGTCCTCAAACAGTACACTTTATTTATTTATACATGCCCTGCAGAAGCACTGAAAATAACTGCTGTTGAACGTTTCCCTCTGGTATTCAGAAGCTGGCAATAATTTTTACTTACTGTTATTATTTATTCATTATTAATTAGTTCAATTTATATGATATTTTGATTGCAAGCCAGCATCCAATTGGGAATAGCCTATTTTAGATATACACTAAAAATTGGAGCTGTTTTGATGTGGTTTTTTTTCCAGTTTTGAAAGAATAGTTCTTTGAAATGACGTTCAAGGTCTGCACTATTTTAAAGGAGAGAAGCTGCCAAATAAATGTCAGGGCCTCTCTATGTTTGGATTCTGGAGGATACTATTCCTGTGGTATATAAAGCAAGATCGGCATCAAACTCTTATTAAATGTATATTATTCCTGTGGGACCTGTGGTTTCTTTTGTGATTTCTCAGTACTCTGTTCAACATATAGCATACAGTCTGTACATTCAATTCTAAACACTATATTCTTCTGGACACAGACAATTATTTTTCTGCTTTTGAATGTAATGATGAAAAAGAAAGTGGGAAATGACTTCTTACAAGGGAATAATTTTGAGTCCAAGATAAGTTAACTGAAGGAAGGTAATAGAAAATTATCCCCCTCGCTCTTCTCTCAGCCTTCTGAAAAGATTCTGGCTTATCTCAGGACCTATTTTATCTATCTGTCATATTTGTAGGCTGCCCAATGGGGACAATTCTGAGTGGTATATTGATTAAAACATAAACAACAATCAAACACCATAAAAAAAGAGAATAGATGTGTGAACAGGGAGACAACAAACACAATCAGAGCAAAACTGATATGTCTGACATACAAACTGAGGCAGACATGTTTGAAAGGCTAACAAGTTTATTCAGCTCAAGGTAAATGCTAACAGTGAAAGCGCTAGCCTTAGCGCGGCACGCTCAGGCTAACAGAGAGTGGCAAAGTCAGTACCCTTGACAGCTCCTTATATAGTCGCGCCAGAACGGCTGCTACCAATCAGCTTGCAGCAGCAGCCCAGCATCAGCTGAGGACCCGAGGGAAGCCTGGACGCAGCACTCCTCCATCACTAGATGGCACATTCGTAGTCCTCCAGGTAGGCAGGCCTTCTTCTGACTCAGTCTGACCGTCGGAGGATTCCTGTTGAAGCTGGACTAGGTAGGACTGCCGCAGAAGCTCCTGCTGCCATCTCTGGAGGCTTTTCTGCCTCGCTGGCTGCTTCCATGGCTGGAATAGAGTCCTTGGTGTCCGGTGAGTCATGCTTGCTGCAGTTGTCGTAGTTCGCCTCGGTTCCTGGAATAGGCCCATCTGTAACAAACTTTTATCTGAAACATTGGGGTTAGTTTCTAGTGTGTATACTTTCGTCTTAGGGCTCCATCGACCCCTGAGCTGGTCAATGTGGCGTCGCCACATTTGTCCATCGTCCAGAACCAGTGTGTATGACCTGGGGCCTGCTAGGTTAGTGACAGTACCTATAACCATAGGGGGTGGCCTGCATAGTTCCTGGCATACACAAGGTCCCCTGGCTGGAAAGTTCTGATTTTTGAAGTTGAATCCCTGGGAAGGTCTGGGGAATAATTGGGGTGCAGTCTGTCCAAGTTTGTCTTTATCCTCCTTCCCATCAACAGCTCAGCAGGACTTTGGTTTGTTTTCGGGCATGGAGTGGCATGTTGCAACAGGAGGTATTTTGAGATTTTATAGTTCCAGTCCCCAGGGCCTAACCTTGCTAGGGCCTCCTTATCTGAACGTACAGCCCTTTCCAACCTACCATTGGTAGCAGGAAAAAACGAGCATTAGAATGTGCCTTATGCCCAGTCCTGCTAGGTGTACTTCAAAAGGGCCAGTAGTAAATTGGGGCCCATTATCAGACACCAGAACATCTGGGATACTGTGAGTGGCAAACAAAGTCTGTAATATCATGATGACTGTGTCAGAGGTGGTGGAGGACATCAGCTTCACCTCCACCACTTAGAGTAAGCATCCACCCCCACGAAGAACATTTGACCCTGCACTGGGCCAGCCAGGTCTATGTGGAGGCGAGACCAAGGCCCTCTTGGTGTGTCCCATTCGGAGGGGCTTGCTTTAGGTGGGTTTGCTCTTGTTTCTTGACACGTCTGACACCCAGACACCCATTCAATAATGTCTCGATCTAAGTTTGGACACCATACATACCTCCTGGCCAGAGCTTTCATCCTCACTATACCTGGGTGGCTATCATGTAAGGTAGACAGAATGTGGTTTCGTAAAGTGGAAGGAATAACAACTCTATGCCCCCAGAGCAAACAGCCTTTCATTGTGGATAGTTCATTTTGCCTTGTCTGGAATGGCTGGAACAGCGTACCCCCAGAGTCTAAAGGCCAGCCTCTCCTGACCCAGTCCAAAACCTGAGAAAGAATTCTGTCTTTGGACGTGTGTTTGCCACGTCCGCTGCTGATAGAACGTTTGGTAGTTCTTCAATCATCAGCACAGAGTTAACAGGAGCTGGATCTTCCACTTTAGTCATTCACCATGCCAAAGAACATACGTTTTTAACAATGAAGATTAAATTTGAATATGGCAGATAAGGACAATTTTAAAAATTCATTTAAAGTTGAATGTGGCACTCCCCTTCCCTCGGCGCCCTAAGTATATGCTTATTTTGCTGAATGATTAATTCACCGGTGTCCCAGCTCTGCCAAAGATCAAAGGTCAGCCATGTGCATAGTTTCTTTATATTGTGACAAACCTGAAGCCCATCCAGATGATGATGTGATATGAAAGACTGGACATGAGAAATTGCCATGAATTGGGCAGATGCTTGCACCTTTCCTCCCGTAAATCTTAACATCCCTTTTCCTATGGTTAAGGAGAGCTTCCATGACATAATTTTTAATTATTTTTAGAAGCCTGAGTGACTGGAAAGTGAATGGAAAAGAGAACTTTATTTTTATAAACTTCTTTAACTTGAAATTCTTTCCTGTTTATTTAAAATTAGTGAATAGGAATAGGATGCATTTCAGATCGTTAGTTAATACAGATTAAACAAACTTTTATTATACCTGTTTCTTATGATTATTTATGGGATGTCCTTCCCTATCAATAGATCACAGTCTCATTAATATAATCATTGAATAACATGTAGAATTAATATAACATTGAATAACGTATGTAGAATACAATGGGGACTAGGAGGAAAGGAAGAAAGCCAGTCTGATGTGCTGGTTAAAGCATCAAGCTAGAAACTGGGTGTTAGTCCTGCTAGGCACAAAGCCAGCTGGGTGACCTAGGGAGGAGGCCGTGGCAAACACTTCCAAAATGAGGAGTCCTTGGCGCTCTCTGAATCTGTTTGTTTTCTTGCAGATGTTTCATTACATTCATCGCTAGCATTGATGATGTTACCTACCGTATTTTTCGGAGTATAAGACACACCTTAGTTTTTGGGGAGGAAAATAGAGAAAAAAATTTATCTACCAGGTATTCATCTGGCTAGTGTCCTTAGTCTGGTCAGCTTCAGCACATTATTTTATCCCCTGGTTAGGGCTGAAAAAAACCTTTTTCGGAGGGAATAGCAATGAAAACAAGCCTGCAAAGACTTAGGGCTGGAAAAACACTTCTTCGGAGGGAGTAGGAATGAAAAAATCCTGCAAGCAGGGAAGATCGTTAGCACCTTGTTAGGGCTGGAAAAAAAAGCTTCAAAAAAGCTACATTCGGAGTATAAGACGCACCCAAATTTTCAGCCTCTTTTAGGGGGGGGGGAAGGTGCGTCTTATACTCCGAAAAATACGGTAATTTGGGTAATGAAACATCTGCAAGGAAACAACCAAGCTCAGAAAGCACCAAGGACCCCTCATTTCAACCCTGAGCTACAAATATTCTCCTTTATTGGCATTTTCAAAATCTTGCCAAGAAAAGTTTAGGGACTAATCCATGAGAGGACACTGACTTGAAGGCACAACAACAAAAACAATAACAGAAGGAAAGTCGTTTCTAATTAGGTGGCACAAATGGAGCCTCTAATAGTCTTCTGATACAGCTGATGTAGTAGCTGCATTTAAAAAGAGAAAACAGGTCAGAGTATAGCAAAAGGGTTGTTGTTAGTATTTATTTACAACAAGCAAGGTGCAGAGAGGAAGGGAAAATTGATGGAGATAAGCTGTTTTCATTGCCAAGGCAATAAAAAGGCTAAAGATTTTTAAAGCCCAGAACTTCAGGATAACATTTGGAAGTGACTCAGACTAATTTGTGGAACTATAAGGAGGAAATACAACAAAATCAAAACAAGTGAAATTTTGCTTTAATAGCCGGTCTCAACAAAAGTAATTGTAAACATCTTGTGGAGTTGATTTCATAATCTTGTCTACCTATGTGGCTAATACAAGGCCTTCAGATTGTGTACACATCCTTGGCTTTGTTTAACCTGAAAGTTAATGGAATTTCAGGGATAATGGACAATGATGATCCATTGAAGTTAGAACTAATTTTTCATCCCTTGTAGTTTTTTAAGTACCGGTATCTACTTTTTAAAGATTAAATAAACAAGTTTAAATGGGGGAATTGGGAGCCTCAAGGTGTAGAGGAAAAGCACAATATAAATATAACCTTTCTAAAGGAAATCACGAAAAATTATATTTTCATTTTGTTATTATGTAATTTGAGAAATTAGAATTATGATTGCACTAAGAAGAATTTAAAATAACAGCAACAATAATAATTTCATTTACATGTGTTTAAGTTTGTTTATTGGTGGATATTGGAACTTGGAGTCTGTACTAAAAAGTGATTTTTAAAAGAGATTTACCAATGTAGAAATGTGACCTCATACCTGCATTTTGAAGTCCAGTTTCTGGCATTAGAACATCAAGGGGGAAAATGGAAAAGTCCCAGTTATGTCTTGGACAACTGTTGGTAGAACTGGATGAGCAAACCACTTATGTACTAGAAAATAAGAATGGAGAGATGTGCAATGAAAAGGCATCATACCTTTTATATTTTCATGTTTAGGTATTATACATATTTATACATTCTATGAGTAATTTAATACAAATTAGTAATTTAATACAATGTTCTCTGTTACAAGATAAACATATATACAACTAAAATAACTACAGTACTTCTGGAATCCACATGTCTATGGAGATAGTCATCCAGGTCATGGTTGTCCCAAAGGTGCTTTTTAAAAGAAGCAACTAGATTTTCTGGGGGGGTTTTTTGAAGACGTTTGGAGAGCTGAAGAAGCTTCTTGAATGAGAAGCGAAACGTCTTCAAAGAAAAACCAGAAAGTCCAGTTGCGTCTTGAAAAAAACACTTTTGGGACTTCTGGAATTCACATTAAATATTTATTGCTCTTCAAAGGCAATGGCAAACATGTTCCCACTGATTTTTTGTTGTGAGCCAACAAGTTATTGTAGGGGTTTATCTCTTATTGTACTGCTTACCTCTTTTCAGGAAAGGATATAAGTCTAGGGCTAGGCCATTCCACTTTGACTGACTAGATTAGTCAGTCAAAGCTAGATTAATATTGGGATAAAATTTCTCTGCTTCATGTTTAACCAATAGATTGATTTTTTGAGGAATAGGAAATAGGAGTTACTTATTAACAAGTAAGAGTTTATATGACAAGGGAAAAATGAACTTGTACTCTTGTGTTACAGATTCAGTGGTTCTTTCCTCTGACTCCGTTGGACGTTCAATAGGCTCAGGTACAACTTCCTGTCCCCTCTTCTCTCTCATAAATAAGATTGCCAATTTATGTGTGACAGCCATGTTGGGAGGCAGATAAGCAGCTGTTAATCCCAATTCAAGATAACCCTTCATGATAATCTTTGAAGGAAATTTGATGAGTCCTTTGCAAATAAGTACTTACAGAGAATATAGTCTTTATACACTTTTCCTGGTGCTACATTTTTATTGCCGGTACTTAAATTGTGCTTTTGATTCTATTGGTTGGGAATCTGGAAGTCATAGTCTCAACTCATCTGGAAGGCACTATATTGGAGAAGGCTATTCTAGATAGAAGGTCACATTTGCAAATAAAAAAAAAACCTGATACAAAAAATTTAAACTATAATATCAGCAAGCTGTATTAGATAAACAAAACAAGTAGATAAGTTTAACATGATAACTGACAATGGTTATAGAATAGAATAGAATAGAATTCTTTATTGGCCAAGTGTGATTGGACACACAAGGAATTTGTCATTAGTGCATATGCTCTCAGTACCAAGCAAAATGATTCAGGTAGACTTGAGTGCTTTGGTTCATGTTATACCTCTTTATTAAAGTGGCCATAGAAATGCCTGTAATTAGAGAAAAATGATATTCCAAAAGAGGTTGTATCAACCAATCTGTCTTTCCAAATGCAGAAGAAAATGTAGATGATGCTTCTTGAGAGAAGATGGAACTACGTTCTTCCTTACATATAACTCCAATGTTTTTTTTTTTTTTGCAGTTGGAAATAATGAGTTCAGGGAGACACTTTTTTCTTCTTCTTAATTTTTGGGACGTTATTGACTTGAATTTAAAAGCAGTGTGCTCATTTTGTGTTAGAATACCTATAAACCAGTATGGCACATAAGGTACAGCTGTAAGTTGTGATCGATGAATGATTTAGCTAAAAATCACAAGATAAGAGTTCTTAAAAGGTTGTAGAGTATAGCTTGGAAGAATAGGAGTAGATTTATCATTGGTCAGCATTAATCTATGTAAGTATGTGGCCTAAAAGAAGTTCTGAACCACCTTCTCTTTAAAGTCAGTTAGCTCTTGTCTTACGGAAATCTCTTTTCAGTATACTGATTATATTGTGGTAACAATATTTACTGCCTTCCAACATGGCCCCTGGCTTTTTGCCTGCTGTGCACTCACTGAAAATTATTTGAAAAAAGAGCTTTGGACTTCACATGAGTTCACCTCCTCTTTTTGCTGTTCAGTAAAGTAGATAAACTATTAAGGCTGCATTGTTAACCTGTATGAAATGATGCCGCAGCTGAAAGTACAGAAGCCTGAAAGAAGTCCAAATATTTAATGGATATTATATAGAGGTATTTCATTCATATGAGGTCCAAAGCCCTTCCTCCAAATAACTTCTGAAATATACACAACCTTCCTAGAAAGTAATCAAATATAGCTTGCTGCCTAACCCCAACAGGGAAGCCTAATTGAAAGGGTGTTGCTCGGTTACTAACCTTGGACTTTAGTCTTTTATAAGTAGAGGCTGCTTCTGCTCTTCTGTCTGCAAATCTAAAGGTAATTGAACTGGATGCATGATCTTCTCCCTGATTGCCTAGTCTTGCCTGGTGAAGGGATATATGCTGGAATTTTAAAGAGAAAGCAAGTGGGTTCCTCTCTCCATTGTATAAAACCTCTCCAGTAGATTCTCGTGTAGCACAAAAGCCTCAGAAGTGCTAAAATACGATTAAAAGAAAATAATGTATTTCCTTTGTTTTAACAGATTTGAACTATTCTCTTTGTTATCAGTGGCCAAGTAGCCAGAAGAAGCTTGAAAATGGCTGCAGTTTATGATATTTCTGCATGTTGAAAGTAATTTAGGTTTAAGACTGCTGTTGGCTTTAATGTGCTTCAAACTCTGCTAGTGAAAAAACTCTGTAACAAGGTTGAGTTGTGTGATCTATTGCTAAATTGAGGGATTAGCTTTCCTTGTTGAAAGAAGGGGCTGAGAAGAAATCCAGATCTCTTGTGCCTCTTGCAGTACTCTCTTCACAACTTGCTGCAAATCTGGGAACAGATAAAACTAAAAAGGAACCTTTCACCTTCCACACTCAGCCATTGTTAGTACAGGTAGTCCTTGAGTCATGATGATAATTGGAACTGGAATCTCCTTTGCTAAGCAATGCAATCATAAAGCATGATGTTACTTGTGTGTTAGTCATGACAATCTTGGCAATCCCCTTTGCCTTTGTTAGGCAATCCTATCGGTTGTTAAGCAAGGATCCATCACAATCTAAGCCATTCCTCCTTGCTCCGAACCTCAGAAATGCAAGAGACTGCGTCTTCTGCCGCCAACTCCTTCAACCCCCCTTTCTTATCCCACCCATCTCTTCCTTTTTGGCCACCCTGCATAATGGTACTCGTTGGTGGCCTTGGGGCTGAAGGAGAGACCTGTGGCATTCAGCAGTCTCAGCTAACTGCCCCCCCCATCCCTGAGCCTCTATTTCAGACTCAGTGGTGCTGCCGCCGCCGCGTGCTACCTCAAACTTCTGAGGCTTCTGACTGCCATTCTCCAAATCACACACACAGTTCTCACAATGCTTCAGAAAGTTTTTGGAAAGCTTCTGAGGCTTCCTAAGAGTTGCAAGAATGGCACATACTATGTGACAATTAATAACATGTTAATTAATTAGTGGCAATTAATAAATCTTTTTCCACAGTGATGGCTATTTTTATTTGAAATTACAAGAAAGGAGAATAAAATAATAGACTACATCAGCGATGGCGAACCTTTTCGGCACTGAGTGCCCAAACTGGAGTGCGCGCGCCGGCCAGCTGGTCTTCGAGTTTCCGGCATACATGAAGATCAGCTGGCTGGCGTGCATGCGCATGCCGGAAACCAGCAGAGCAGCTGGTGACAGCACACGTGCCCATAGAGAGGGCTCTGCGTGCCACCTCTGGCACGCGGGCTATAGGTTCACCATCATAGGACTAGAGGGAGACATAATTTCATTTAATGATTGAAGACATCAGGATAGTCCTGCTGTAGGTATAAAGCTGGTTGGGTGACTTTCTTTTATCCCTAGGAAGAAGGCTGTGGCAAACAATTTCCAAAAATGTTGTCAAGAAAACTGCATGGACTTGTCCATGTAGTCGTCAGGAGTCAAGACTTACTTAAATGCACCAAAATTTTCAAAAAAGTATAAGCAGTAGAGAGAGAGTATGCAAATAATTCGAAAACATAGGATGTTTAAGAACACTAGCTAAATACTATTATCTTTATATGGATAAATAGCAATAGAAAATTGCAACTCCATCTAGAAATAATTAGATCTAATGTCATTTATACCAAATAGCTACTTTTATAACATTTCTGAAATAAGTGGTAACGTAGTTGCTACTTTATAAGGGACATTTGTGTGTGTTGTGTATGTGTGTCACATAATAAGAAAACACAGCTATATAAGATGTTTAGAAAAAGGTGACTTAATAGAGCAGATTCATGAAAGGGGTGTTGTGTAAGTGAGAACACCTGAGATATCGAAGATATTATCTACTATGCATTCATAATTGCCATGGTTCTAGTAATAACTATGATGACCTCATCTAGTGGAGTAAGCACAGGAGAAAATACCATATAACCAAACCTGAATATACTTTATTAACTGATTTCTGAAGCATATGCAATTAAGGAACATTGGCACCAATTTTATTTGTTAAATTGGTCATCTAGAGAGGACAAATGTGAATATCAAGAACGGAATAATCTTTAAAGAAGAATCTTCCATGAAGAAGAGGACAGCTTTAAATAGATTTCTTTTGGACAGATACTCCCCACAAAATTACCATAGACTTTTACAAGCATTTAAATGGTGTTCTTGCAATAGATGAATAGAAGATAAAATGAAGCTAAGAGCACTTAGTGTCAAGAAGAATTGTATCCCAATCTGCAACACCCCTCATAGTGTGTGCCTTGGTGTAAAATTACATTTATGATCTGCATGCTAACGTCTTTCAACAGCAGTATTGAAAATTTTACAACCAGCTGATTTAACATTCTCTGCCTTCACCATTAAAGTTTCCATTGTTTGATTATGCGTCAGTCAAATACATCAATCTGCAATTTCCTTATACATAGTATAGTCAGTAAAAATAATTCTGCCACAGACTGGCTTCCTGAGTATTGTAATTGGTCTTCAAAATATTAATATCACTTAAGAGATATATTTTGACAATGAAGATAACTGAAGTAGTGGATAGCTTCTGTCTTTCAGGTTCAGCTATAAACTAGTAAAGGAATCAGTTCTCAGATTCTGCAGACTAGCAATTAGTAGGGGAACAGTGAATCCTTAGAAAATATATTAAGATGCCAAGACGTGTTTATACTCACAAAGATGAGAATCATGCAATAACTGATTTTCCCTGTGAAATGCTATGGAGACAACATTTGGACCCTGAAGAAGCCTGAAAGAAAGTGTGGGGATGCTTTTGAATGTTGGTGTTAAGAAAGACACTGGGGAACACTGTAGGTAGCCCAGAAAACAAAAGAATCATGGAACAAAGCATTCAAGAGTTTTCACATTGAGATTATTATTTGCAATCTTTTGCAAAGATTTAGTTTAGAAAAATTATAATGTGAGAAAGGATGAAAGAAAAGAGAATAAGTGGATAACCACCAGCAAAGTGGAATACAAAGTTGTTGGGTGCAATGTTCGAAAACTTGAATGCCTGGTTGTTGACCAATCATCTGGACGTCTCTGTGTAGTTTCTAAGTGTCTACACCAACTTGATGGAACATAATCTGTCACAATCAACAGTTAATCAACCAGCCAGCCAATTGAAGAAATGTATTGGGGACATTACCTATAAATGAATCACCTAGCATTGATTCCATGTCTAGCAAGAAACAATTCTAAATGAACAACATAAAATATTTTGTAGAATCTTAAAAGTCAGAAGAAATATTTAAAAATATTTAAAAATAATCTAATCCAAAGACGCCTTCATGCGGAATATGCTAAAGCATTTTAGATTGATGGGTAGTTTTGACTCTAAATATCTGTTAATACTTCTTGAAATAGCATTTGCCTTTTTAGTGGCTACATTGCATTGTTGATTTATCTGTATTAATTGAGAACATTGAGATCTTTTTCATATGTATTAATGCCAAGTTAAATCATCCTCATCCCATAATTATGCCTTTCTTTTTCTCTCTCTCTACACATAACTTAATTTTTCTTCCTGTTACATCTGAACCTTTGATTTCAGTCCTGTTCATTATTATGGTACATGCTGTCTGAATTTTTTTCTCTTGGTAAAAAGAATACTAAAGTTAGTTTTCTGTCATTTACATATTTAATAATTTAATAATCATCCCCTTGGTGCCTTCAAAAAGGTCATTAATAAAAATGATTCTCTAAGCCAATACAAAGTACTCTGTGTACCATGTCTCAACTAGTTATAAGTCCATCTAACAGCTGTATCATCTAATGTGTTATTAATAAGTATATTAGAAATTGTCATGATTTGTTGAGTCAAAATTCACTATGTCCATGGAATTCTGACTATCAGAAAATATTAGGTTAGTCTAATATGATTGCTAATTGAGAAACCCTCACTGATTTTTAATTGTTGCATTCCTATCTAAGTACTCACTAACATGGTGTTTACTAAGAGGCTCATATAGTAGTATATATAGTATAGATGTCAAGCTGAGAAATCTGCAATTTCTGAAATCCTTCTTTTTGAAGACAGAGACATCTTTGACTCTCTTTAAGACCTCCTCCCAGTCTTCTGGGACCTCACCAGTTCTCCATGAATTCTGAAATATAACAGTGGTTCTGTTAGTTCCTTTAGTATTTGCCTGCCCTAATGTCTCAGTAAGGAAAGACTTCCAAGTTCTTAAGAACTCCTGTCAGTAAGTCCTCTGTCCATCTTGCACATTAACAAATCTCTGCTTTTGACATCTCTTAAAGAATTCCTTAAAGAAAATCTTCCAAAATTAATTGCTCAACTGAACCTGGGGTATTTTGAGTTCTTTCTGATATTACTGAGATTTTGTTGAATCAGTGAATGGAGCTGTACCTGGACCATGTTCTGTGGTATCCAGTACAACCAATGTGAGCAATAAAATGTAGGAGAACTATTCAGAGCAGACCACAGAGACAAAAGGATTTGTTCTGGAAAATTTCAGTTTATGCAGCATGTGGAAGAGGACAAGAAAGATCTTAAAGTAAGGGTGTCAAACTTGCATCGTCACATTGTCATCATGTGACGTATTGCGACTTTCCCCTCCTTTGCTAAAATGGGTGGGCATGGCCAGTGTGTGACGCATTTGGTCCGCAGGCCGTGAGTTTGACACCCTTGTCTTAAAGCATTACAAAAAAATGTCTCAGTCATCCAGATCATGGTTGTCCCAAAGGTGCTTTTTCACAAGTCTAGTTGCACTTTTGAGATAACAATAAATGGTTCTCAAAACAAAGGAAGGTTCTTGTGTGAACTGGGCAAAGCAATAACACTAATAAGAATAGAATTCTTTATTGGCCAAGTGTGATTGGACACACAAGGAATTTGTCTTTGGTGCATATGCTCTCAGTGTAAGTGGATGTGTAAGAAGAGTACCAAATGTGAATTGTAAATCCTTATTGAAATTGGATGAGCTCTCTAATACTTTGAAGCCATCACATTAAAAAAGGTACATAGTGGATTTCCCTCCTCAATTCTTTTTTATCTCAAAAATACCCTGTTTCCCCCAAAATAAGACATCCTGATAATAACCCCAATCGGGCTTTTGAGTGCATGGCAATAAGGCCAAGCGCTTATTTCAGGGTTCAAAAAAATATAAGACAGGGTCTTATTTTCAGGGAAACACGGTAGATATCCACTGGATTTTCAGTTTTGTGGTGTATATGTGTGCATGAAGGAGGGAGGGAAGGATATTGAAGCTTTTAGTTTAAAAAAAATCTAAACCTGTATTTGTGCCTACATATGGCTAAATGGCACTGGAGATCAGGGGTAGGTTCCTCCCGGTTCGGACCAGATCGCCCAAACCGGTAGCGACCTGCTGGTGACATCACAATGGTGTCACGGATCCGGTTCGGTCGGTGCCGGTCCGTGGGTGCTGCCATCTTTTTTTTGGATTTCCTCCCGAATTTTTTACTGTTTGGAAGTTTTTTCCTCTGCTGCTGCTGCTTGAAAAAGGGCCCTCCTGCCCGCCCCCGGGTTTATACTTACCTTTATTCCTTTGCCCGAAGCACAGCTGATCAGCTCCTCAGCTGTGTTTCAGGCTGATTATAGCTACTGAGCATGCGTGGAAGCAGAATTGCACGAGGGGCCATGCGCATGAGCGAAACGTTGCGATGCGAACCGGTGGCGAAGGTAAGTGGAACCCACCCTTGCTGGCGATGCTATAAAGGTCTTCTACGTGACTCTCCATGTGACAAACAACAATTTGATGTTTTTTTGTCTTTGAGATATAGCTAATACAAAACTGTTCATTTGAGTCTTGACACAATGAATAATTAGTTTAAACTGAAAAAAAGGCCTTTGAATTCTCTGTAGCTATTCTGGAAAGGGGGGTGGGGAGTCAGTTCTAACGCTTGACAGAAATAAACTGATGTTGACAGAGAATGCTACAAATATTTTTTTTATGTTTTTTCCTCCATATAAGTTATCTTTGGAATCAGAAATAAATGCCTAGCAGTAGGATGAGGGTTGCTATATTAGCAGTGGTGATGATGTGCCATCAAGTTGGTGTTAATACGTAGTATGGCTTATCCTCAACCTGACATTTGGGTTTTTTCAAGCGTACATTCATTGCTGTTATAATTAAGTCAGTCCTACTTGCTGCTGGTTTGCTTCTCTTTTCATTTTTCCTGGAATTATGGACTTCTCAGGGGAGGTTTAGCAACACTACTTGTGAAAAACATCTTGGGATAGTTGATGAATGCAAACTGAATTGACAAAGCCTTGGTTGTCAAATACTGCAGCAATTTTTATTATTAGCCCATTTTTCTATTGCCCATCTGTAGCTATGGGATGGGAACCTCTGTCGGTGAGAATCTTTCTAGGAGAGGCCTTTAATCTGTTTGTATTTGCAGTAGAATAATCCCTAGTCTTTATCTTAATTCCTTGACATCTTTTGCAGATCAAGTTGGCTTACACTAGAGGTCACCAAGAACTTGTGTATATTACTTTATTATCTTTGACTTTTATTAGGAAATATAATACAACTTCTGAAATGGAGTGAAAGTACCTTTTGTGCTTTCACTTAGGAATGTTTAAGTGTGTGCATATATGATATATGTATGCCTGAATGGAATAGCAGTGACATCTAAATCAGACCCAGAAAAAGGGAACAAATAGTTGGGGCCATAAAGCTTCCCAAGGTCCATGATCCTGGCTTGCTTATTTATTTATTTTGGATTTTTTTAAAGGCCACCCAACTCTACGAAGAGACTGGGTGGTGTACAGTACAGGTGGTCTTCAGATTTTGACCAGTCATTCAGGGCTTGTTTAAACTTATAACAGTGCTGAACAAGTATAGTTATGACTGGTTCTCAGAATTCTGGCCATCACAGCATCCCTAAGGCTACATGATCATGACTTGGACAGTCAGCACCCATCTTGTGATTACAACATCACAGTGCTCATGATTTGCAATATTCCCTGCCAGGAAGTTAGAAGTCACGATCACATGAGGCCCTCGCTTAATGAACTGTGTGTTCCTCATTTATCAGTGGCAACCTTGACTTCTGGAATTGCCATTGTTAATTGCCAGTGTGGTCATGTGACATTGTACTTTATGACCGATTGTAAAGGCAATTCTAGTCCGAATTGCCAATGTAAACTAAGGATTACTTGTAAATCCGATACATGTGTTAAAAACACAACTTAAAAAAATGACGGCATCTAATCAATATGACCTGGAGAGCAGCCACTCTGCCTGAATGCATTGGATGGGCAGAAAAAAACAGTAGATAGGCAGTCATCAATTTCCGGGCCCTATGCCATGAAGAGCTTTGTAGTTAATGACCGCACCTTAAATTATACCCAGAAGCCAATTGGTAACCAGTGCAATTTGCAGAGTGGCCATGACACATGTATAATACACATTATACACATGTATAATGACAAGCACTTGTTATTGCTTGCACTGCTGCATTTTGAAGCAGCTACAGGTGGTCCTCAACTTATGACCATTTGTTCAGTGACTGTTTGAAATTACAGCAGTGCTGAATGAAGGGATATACAGCTGCAGCACCCCTGTGGTTACATGATGAAAATAGGGTGCTTGGCAATTGCCTTCTCTTAACATTAACTTCAGGGGTGCTGCAACTGCCCTCCCCCCAACTTTTCCTCATCCCACCCGCTGGATCTCTTGAGTCTCCTTCCCATCTGGCTGTGTCCCACAGAACCTGGACCTGTTTCCCACCCATTTATGCCCCCTTCCTGCATTGCTGGGTCTGGATGAGAAGGGAACCCACTGAGGACTGGTGGGGACCGAGCTGGGAGAGAAGCAGGCCCAAGGCCTGTGGGAACCGAGCTGGGCAGAAGATGTGCAAGGAGTGCCTCAGGCAGTGAAGGAGATCCTGGGAGGCCCGGCACAGGCCACATGGGTACTGAGAAAGTTCTGCAGGCCTAGGCATGAAAAAAGTGCAAGCCTGGGCCTGCGCCAAGTCTCCCAAGTCCTCCCCAACCACTTGAGGCACTGGAGGTGATTAGGACATGAGTAATTCTTGAGTAGAGCTTCCTGATCTACGAATGGGTGCCACTGGCACACAATATGAAGCTGTGCGAAGATCCTGCCACCTCCTATTCCATCAGGTGTTGTGTGTCTAGGAAGTCCTCCATATTGCAGACCTGATCTGTATGGAGCAGTGCCACCCATCCAGCACCAAAGATGGTATGAGCCTAGAACCAGTGGGCCCAAACCCAAAGGCACCTAGTCTTGCCAGGGTTCAGCTGTAACTTGTTATTCTGTACACAGATTCTCACAACCTCCATGCACTGGGACAAGTCGTCTAGAATATTGCTTAATTTGCCAGGAATATAGTTGAGTAATCCTGGTGTTATCTTACTCCGTGGTGACAGATGAGCTCCCCCAGTGGCTTCATGTAGTTGTTGCATAGAAGTGGAAACACCGACCCCTACAGCACCAGTAGGGGCAAAGGATGGATCCTCTTTTCCCCTATCACTACCAACTAGAATAGATCCTGGAGAAAGGAGGCAAACCAGCAAAAAAACACTATGGTGCACATGCCCAATTCTTTGAGTCAGTCCAGAAGAATACCATGGTCGATGGTATTGAATGCTGTTACGATGTCAAATAGGGCATGGGTGGATGGATAACCTTAATCCATCAGGCAGGAGATCATCCAGGGGTGCCAAAAGGACATAGATTGGAGGGATAGGCAGGTGGGGTAAATTAAAGCATTCCTGCGGTCATAAGTGAGGATGGACTTGAATTTTGATTATTTGACCATGGGACACTGCAATGGCCATAACTTCAGGCTTGGGTCATAAGTCCCTTTGTTCAGTGCTTTCATAACTTTGAACAATTGCTGAATGAATAGTTGTAAGTTGAGGACTATCTGTTGGTAAGCAAAGGCAGGGATAGAAAACAAGGAAATGGGACTGGTAGTATGGTACAATATAAACAAAGATGAGTGTAGACAGCAAGTTTTGTTGTACCTAGAATATTTCATTTCTAAAATTCTTAATGCCTCCAAATATTTATGACATATGTGATCCTGTGAAATAAGCAGTAGATATTTCAGAAAATAAAAACTGACACCTTGAAACTTTATCATAATATTATGTTTAAAATGTAGCATGTAATTGACTATACTTATTTTATTCTTAAGAAAGCACAAGAGATTGGATTGATCTGGATTGGAACAAGTGTCAAGGAAGAAAGTGCAGTGACAAAGTATTAAATACCAGGCTGACTTCTATTAGAGAGGCAGATTTACATGGGTGTTAATATGAAACATCAGCTCCCTGCTGGTGCTGAGAAAACATGTAGTGTTTAGGAAGCCCAAAACTGTCTTTGTATTAGGGGCCTGTAGGTGAAGTTTCAGCATGGTCATGCAGGGTGCTCCACTGCTCCAGAGATTTGGCCAGAGGTGAAATCCTCCCGGTTCGCCCGGGCCAGTCCTTCGGCGTATAGCCGATGGAACTGGCAGCGGTCACGGCGCGGAGCTTCTCCCGCCCGCTTTCCCGGCCCGGCTGAACACAATCATTCGGGTTATTTTTCCCTCTGTGCATGCGCGCGCATGCACAGAGGGAAAAATAACCCGAATGATTGTGTTCAGCCGGGCCGGGAAAGCGGTGATTGTGTTCAGCCGGGCCGGGAAAGCGGGCGGGAGAAGCTCCGCGCCGCGCCCGCCGCCAGTTCCATCGGCTATACGCCGAAGGACTGGCCCGGGCGAACCGGGAGGATTTCACCCCTGGATTTGGCCAAGGTCAAAGTAGTCCGCATCTCCTACTTTATGTTGGACAGATCACTGCATATCTCAGGACCTTCCAGAGGCTAATTCATAATCATTGAAATGTGCACCATGTTAGAAATAAATATGATTTGTTAATGCAAATGAAAGAATGGAGGAAAATTTCTACCTTTGGTTGTTTGTATTTCCAAATTGTTCTTCTTTGCTCTTGGAGGGAAATACAGGAGTGGGGGTGGGGTCCTTAGGTAAAGTCATGGCTTTTTACTTTTTTCTAACCCTGTTCAAGAAAGAGGAGTGGGATGGGGTGGGGAGGTAAAGTTGTAAATTCCAGGAAGTGATTTAATCTTTCTCTAGTTTTTTACAGTGGACCCATTACAGATTAACACCCCATGCTTATTTTAGAATTTTTAAAAAATGAGGGTCAGTTGTGGGCTATGTATCTAATATAAAGTGCAATTTGACCTTGAATTGCTGAATGTAAAGGGTTTTCCTGGGGTAAACAGAGTCTGGTTGATCCTGAATTTCTAGCTTTGAGTGCTAAAATAGGTGCTGTTGCACATTATCTCTGACTCTTCCCTGTCCTCCAATTTATCTTTGGGATAAATTGCTATTTTACTGACTTTCTTAAATTCTTTCTAGAAAACATGTGGTCTTTATTGTTCCTTGTTGGGAAAACACCCTGTTCTTTTATATCCTTCAGTGGATGTACATTTTTGGATCAGTTCTACTGAACAGGGAAGTAGAGCCAGGGATGTAATGGGGAGTAGTTCCATAAAATATTTCAACAAGTTAGGCTCTCATGCTCTGCAAGATCTTATTGCCTCAATATGGAGATTTTATTTATACAGTTGACATGCATGGAGACATGTTTTGGGGAAGCACAGTAAGAACCCATTTTAGTAGGAGACTTAATCTGATTACAGGTAGTCCTCAATTTATGAATGTAATTGAGCCTGGTAATTATGGTCATAGGTTATGATAGTCATAAAGTAGATCATCATGTGACCGATCCAATTTTATGACTTTTTTTGCTGCTGTCATTAAGCAGACAGCATGGTCATAAAGTGAACACCGTGATCATAAAATGAACCCATTGTTTCCCATGGGACATTTTTGCTAAAACCTGGAGGTTAATGATGGTTTTTGGCAAAATCATAGATTGTGGTCCTATGACTATGGGGTCCGGTTGACAAGCGCCCAAAATGCAATTATGTGGCTTGTGGGAGGAACGGCTATTACAACTTTGGAACTGTATTACAAATACTTTTTCAGGGGCTCCCTCATAACTTCAAATGATCATTAAGCAATCAGTTGTTAAGTTGAGGACTACCTATAATAACATGGATTTTATAAGCATTCTTCTTATGAACAAGCTTTTTATTTAATTGCTTGTGCTGTCTCTTCAGTAAGACTTGTTCTTTTGTTAGAACAGAGGTCTTCAAACTTGGCAACTTTAAGACTTGTGGACTTCAACGCCCAGATTTCTCCAGCCAGCATAGCTGCCAGGAGAATTCTGGGAATTGAAGTCCACAAGTCTTAAAGTTGCCAAGTTTGAGGACCCCTGTGTTAGAAGAATGATTAAAGTAACTGAATTATATTTTTCTGTATCCTCCCCAATCCTTTTTATAAATTAGAGTTACACTGAATATGCTTCCATTCCTGGGGACTGTTCTTTTTTTAGAAGTAAAATCTCACATTAGAATTCTTTAAACTCTGCTAAATGGGTAACATCTAGACCCAATCACTTTTTAATTTTCAAATTGTCAGAAAACTTATATTGTCATCTCTTGCCATAGGAGCCAAGCTAATAAACTTTTGCCAAAATATTTTGTTAAGCCAAATAGCATAAATACAGACTCTTTATGTTGACACCACATATAGTCACCATGGAATGCAGGATTCGGATGACTTCCAGTTGCGGAGTATGGATCATTCTGTGAATATTGGTAGCCAAGTTTATGGATTAACATAGAAAATTAAAAAGAATGGGACTATCAACAAGGTCTGACTTAGAGGATGTACAGTCAGATTATAACATAAATGTAGAAAACAGATTAAATATACTTAACATGCATGAGAAAGATTCTGATGCTGTAGAGAGAGACAAAAGACATTGTAAAAACTGTAACATAAAGAAATGCATTATAAAACTAGAAGAGGGGAAAATTCAAGTGGCCTTTAGAACAAGCTATCATGGTAGCAAAAAAAAAAGATGGAACTTGAAACACTTGTGTAGCAGAAAGTGTAATAACTGAATGTAGACTTCTAGTGTGAAATACAAAAAGAATGAGAAAATAGTTCTCAGTCAAAAATGTCAACAAATAGTTTCAAGATCACTGAAATAACACAAACATTTACATCTAAAGTGGAACTCCTAATGGAAGAGATTTAATATAAGCAAATGAGGTTAAAGGAAGATAGAAAAACTATAGTGAAACTCTTTACAAATAAAATAATAGTATGACAGAAACATTTGCAGAAAAATGGTATTTAGGAACTGATTACATTAGGGATTGAAATGATGTAGGTTGTGGTAGACCAGCTGTCAAATAAGAAAGTACCAGGCATAGATTGAACTGTTTAAAACTTGGGGAAAAGGCAGTTAAACAGTTCTGTGTCAACAAACATGGAACAAAATTGTGTTTTCTACAGTTTTTGTATTTGTCTTTATTTTCTGTTGTGTTTATTTTTGGTTGTTCTGTGTATTTAATTGTTATGTTTTTAAAGGAAAATTCAATAAACATTATTTTTTTAAAAAAAAAGAAGAAGCAAGAGAAAGGTGATTCATTTGAATTATGTATTTGGAGATGGTTCTCAAGCATGAATCATAAGAACCAATAAGCTTGAATCAAATAAAGACTAACTGCTCCCCTGAAGCAATGATGAACGTGTACCAACTTTGCATTTTTGATGCAAGCAGTCAACGAAGTGGGGAAAAAAAGTTTGACAAGATTAAAGGAAGAAGGAAAAGAACAAATAAGATGGATGGACAGCATCAAATAAATTATAGGGCTGTCTATGGAAGTGCTATAAATTATTACTAGAGGCACACTGCGATGGTGAGCATTTGTCCACTCATTAGGATTTAAGGCAGACTCAAGTGTATTTAACTAATCTGTCATCCAATGATCAAAGTTTATTTCCTTCCAGAAAGAGCTCATAGTGTCCTTTTGCATTCTTTATTGCCTGTTTACTCCCAGGCCCAGAATTTATTTATAAGTGTTCCAAGGCTGCCAGTTTGTTTATGAGTCAAATGCAAAGTTATGGTTGTTACTTTTAAAGTACAATTTGGGTTGGTAGCGTGTTTTCCCCAAAATAAGACACGTCCTGATAATAAGGCCAACAGGGCATTTCAGGACATGCGTTGAAATAAGCCCCCCCGAAAATAAGACCCCCCCAACTACTTTCCGGGGAAAGGGGGGGGACATGCCAGGAGCCGCTCTTTTTGCGGCGGACACTCTTTTGGCCGCAAGAGCGAGAGCAAGCGAGAGGTGGGTGTGCGCACACCCCGTGGGACTAGCTCAGCTCCTCTGGGCTCTGCCTATGGCAATTTGAAACGCGCGAAGAAGAGAAGGCTAGCATCGATCCCTGCCTCGCTGCCGGCAGGAGCATGTTTCAAAATGCTGCCGGAGGCAGGCCAGAACAGCCGAGCCAGTCCCACGGGGTATGCGCATAGCCACCTCTCTCTCTCTCTCTCTCTCTCTCTCTCTCTCTCTCTCTCTCTCTCTCTCTCTCTCTCTCTCTCTCTCTCTCTCTCTCTCTCTCTCTCTCTCCCCCCCTCCATCCCTACCCCCTCCCTCCCAAAAGAGTCCCCACCGCAGAAAGAGCAGCTCCCGGCCGGGAGAGCGAGAGCAAGCGAGAGGCAGGTGCGCACACACTCCTCTGGACTCTGCCTATGGCAATTTGAAACGTGCTCCTGTCCGCGAGGGCATTCGGGTACAGCGACCCCACAAGCCCACGGGTGCATCCAGCCCATCCCTGTTGCCGCCCCCTTCGGCTCTGCCTCCCACCGCCGCCTCCCTCGCTTGCTTGCCGCCTCGGGCCGCTCATCCTCCACCAGCCCTCCCCACGTCCTTCAGACAGGGGAAGCAGGCGAGGGCGGTGCGTGGGAATCCCCTGCAGGAACAGCCACCCGTTCTTCGCCTGAGCCCGGCTAGAAGCCAAACTTCTAGCCGGGCTCAGCGGCAGAAGCAGCTGGGCACGCGCTTCCTTGTCTCTTCCAAATGCACCTCCCCTCTCTCGGCGGGGTGGGTGGGAGGAAGAGTGCACATAAAACACAGCACCAGAAGGAACCTTTTGTGTGCACGCTACACGCAAGAAATCTTTCTCTTCCAAACTCCACCAGAAATGAGTCACAAAGACTCATTGCGCCTCGGCAGCCTCTTGGAGCAAAAGGGGAGAAAGATTTTTTTGCGTTCATTGTGCAGTCTCGCGCGTCTCGCGCTCCACTGTGCCTCACCTGCCACCCTCAAATTGTGCCCTAGAGTGAGACGCGCGTCCTACCTGACACTTGTAACTTCCTTGGCGTTGTGTCCAGGGAAGGAAGCGCATTGTAAAAGAAAGCTTCTCGCGAGTTTGAGAAGTTTGATTGAACTCGCGAGAAGTTTTGTTTTACAATGGGCTTCCTTCCCTGGACAGAACGCCGAGGAACGCGATGGAGCTACAAGTGTCAGGTAGGATGTGCGTCTCACTCCGATCAGTCAGCACTCAGGTGTGGGGACCATGGGGAGATTGGAGCGGAGAGGAGCAGGGGGAAAGGGAGGCCTCCAATGACTGTCACCATAGAGTGGGAAGCGCACTCGCAGAGCAGCCACTGCCCTGGATGGGGTTTGGAGTTTGGGGGAGAGAAAGAAAGACTTCTGCTGCTTTCTTTGCGTGCAGCCAAAAGCAGAAGCAACAGAAGTCTTTCTTTCTTTGTCTCCCCCAAACTCCGGCTCTGCGGTTTCTAAACCCCAGCCAGGGCAGCTGCCGCTCTGTGAGTGCGCTTCCCGCTCTATTGTGATGGCTGGAACTGGAACTGGAACTAAACAGACTGGCCAAGAGATGCCACGTTGCTGCCATATTCCAGTAAGACACATGTCTCGCGGCCCGGCCTGCCTCCTGCACCCCGAAAATAATAAGTCCCCCGATAATAAGGCCATGGCCATATTTGGGGGATCAAAAAAATATAAGCCCCTGTCTTATTTTCGGGGAAACACGGTATATAGTTCTTAACTGAGAAAGGAGCTTTTATGTGGTTTTCTTACAATGAACCATTCAACTGAGCTTTTTGAGGAAGACTGGCCTCTATTGCCATCGGGTTGTTAATGACTTGGAGATAAATCTTTTCTATTACTATCCCAGGTCTTTGGTATGCAGTCCCTGCTTAGTTGTACAGATTGGTTTTCTTTGTTGGCTTAAACCATATTAAAATATATCTTTGTGAATTGGCTTTTAAATTTTGGTTATTTTTAGTTTGATCTGCATAATGTTTGACACCATGCTCATATTTTATTATAAACCACTAGGAGACTTCAGTAATTAGTGATATAACAAACAGGGATGTGCAATGCTTCAGATTCAATTGCAAAGGGCTGTTTCAAATAGATAGAAAACAGCATCTCTCTGTGATTCATTAAAGCAGCCAAATCTGTTCCCAGAGCCTGCCGCTACATGATTCTGAAAAAAATGCATCGAAAAACTTGCATAGAGGATTTGTGCTTGCATTTCCATATGTTCCAAAGCCCCTCTTCAAAATCCAATCCAAAGCACTGCACAGCCCAATTAACAGTTTATTTCAGTAAACATTAAGTAATGTTATATAGAGTATCAAAAAGGGGTGGAAGTGAAGCAATTCTGAACCTCTAACTTTACTGCCAGATTCACACTGTTGCTTAATTTGCAGATCTACTCATCTTCCATTTACCTTGATGCTTTTCAGTTATGGCTATCTTGTGCTTGAATAACTCTTGTAATCTTTATCCAAAATCCATAATTTTTGTAATTTCCCTGCCAAAATGTCTATCAATAAACCAAATAGTCAAAATGCTTTTGCACACTTGAAAGTATCAAACAAATAGATCAATATTATGCAACAGGTCAAACATGTTCCATAATACAGGTAGTCCTCAACATGCAACCATATTTGGGTCTGGAATGTCCATTGCTAAGCAAGGTGGTTGTTAACTGAGTCGCACCCAATTTTATGACCTTTTTGCCATGGTTGTTAAGTGAATCACTGCAGTTGTTAAGTGAATCAGATGAATCCAGCTTCTCTCATTGTCTCTGCTTGTCAGACACTGGCTGGAAAAGTTGCAAATGGTGACCGCATGACCCTGGGATGCTGCAACTATTATCAATACATGCTGGTTGCCAAGCATCCAAATTTTGATCATGTGACCGTGGGAATGCTGCAATACTTGTAAATGAGAGGACATTTTGCAAGTCGTTTTTTAAAGAGTTCTTATAACTTTGAACAAAGTTGCTAAACAAATGGTTGTATGTCCAGGACTACCTGTGACTATTTCTAGACTTATCTATATTTTATATTTATATGCTACAGATAATCCTTGACTTATGACCACAATTGAGCTCAAAATTTCTGTTGCTAAGCGAAACAGTTGTTAAGTGAGTTTTGACCCATTTTATGACTTTTCTTGCCATCTAGGAAATCACTGAATTAGTTAAATTAGTAACATGGTTATTAAGTGAATCTGGTTTCCCTATTGCCTTTGCTTGTCAGAAGTTCCCAAAACCCCCGGACATTGCAACCGTCAAAAATATGCATTAGTTGCCAAGCATTTAAATTGTTATCACATCACCATGGAGATGCTGCAATGGTTGTTTGTACGTGTGAAAAATGGTCATAAGTCATTCTTTTCAGTGCTGTTGTAACTTCAAACAATCGCCAAATGAAACTATGGTAAGTTGAGGACTACCTGTATACAGATAGTTCCTGAGTATCAAAAAGCAAGCATCTTTTCTTCCTTTACTGTGGGTAGAAGTGAGCGGCTTCTCAAGAAAGAATGTTGTCAGGCTGGCACTGAAGCTGTTACATTGATTCGTTGGCTTAACTTATGTACACAGTGCTTTATAATTATTCTTGAAAAGTGTCATTGTTTTTGTGGCTTATCCTTTGAGGAATGCACCAAGAGAAGATTTAGTTTTCTTCTCTCTGTATAAATATATGGATGCAGCTGGAATATGTGAAGGTGGACAGATTACCCATATATCTGCTCTTTCTGCTCTGTTGACTCTTTGGGTGGTCTGTTGGGAACACAGCAATAGGTCTAAGCATTTTTCACTTAGTTGTCCAGCAGCTAGATTGATTCTAGATGCTCAGAGGAAAACACCGTAATTATGCCAGTGTTTAGTTTGGCACAAAGAATGTATAGTTTATTGAGCTCATGATGCTTAGCTGTTAGTCTCTTTCTATTGTACATTTATTATTAAACTAGCTGTACCCGGCCACGCGTTACTGTGGCTCAGTCTGGCTAAATAGAGAAGAAAGAAAAGAGAACATTTCTAATATGTTTAATTTCACAATGCTTGTGGGTATACAATATTTGTTGTTGTTCCATTGTCTGTGCAGATGTAGAGATTGTCTGGTTTGCCGAGTCTAGAACATGCAACATATAATTGTCCATGTGAGAAGCAATTCGTGTCTAGATCTAAACTACACAATTCTAAAGATTGGCCCTGAGCTTTGTTGATGGTGATTGCAAACGCCAATCGAATTGGGAATTGCAATCTCTTACATTGAAATGGCATATCCGTTGGAATCATAAGAATGCGAGGAATGAGGACATCTTCACCTTTGAAAGGTCCTGTGAAGATTGTTGCTTCTATGACGTTGCCCATTAATTTTTTTACTGCAAGCCGCATGCCGTTGCAAAGCTTTGGCTGGTTGATATTTCACAACATTTACGAGCCAAGGTGGCGCAGCAGTTAGAGTGCAGTACTGCAGGCCACTTTAGCTGACTGTGATCGGCAGGTCAGCGGTTCAAATCTCACCGGCTCAAGGTTGACTCAGCCTTCCATCCTTCCGAGGTAGGTAAAATGAGGACCCAGATTGTTGGGGGCAATATAAATATACATTGCTTACTGGTGTAAACCGCTTAGAGAGTGCTTGCACTATGAGGCGGTATATAAATCTCACAAATAAATAAATAAATAAATAAATAAATAAATAAATAAATAAATAAATAAATAAATAAAACATGATAATTGGCACGCCAATTTTCAATTGCAGTACGTGCGGTGGCATCCCTGGCAGATCGAGTGAATTGAAAAATTCTGTTGGATAAATTAACTGCTTCATCTGCTTCCACAACAGTGTCGACGGACTTGTATGTGACTGACTCGCTTTGAATGTTAGAGTGAATAATAATTAATTTAATTTAATTTAATGGATTTGTATGCCGCCCAACTCCCTAGGGAATATTGTTAAGTTTGTAGACATCTTTGTTCTTGGCCGCAAGAATAGCTCGTTCACTCAGCCAATCGTGATTCTTATAATTGGTTTGAATATTGGGAAATACTTTTTCAACCAATTCTTCTTTTGACGTCACTAAATTGCAGAAGTTATGAGGCAATGAAATTCGTCCTGCAAAATATTTAGTATAGCGTGTGTTGCTTTTACGTCCAACAGATAGTGCTGTTTTTCAAAAAAAGCATGTTTTTACCTGTCACAGGTGTGACATCTCTATAATATAGGTATATAAAAACACGCGCATATTGGAATGCAATGTTGTGTCAAAATTTCAAAGCAATCGGTGAAGAACTTTCAGAGATTTAAGATTTTGAACAAACGAACATTTACATTTATATAGATATAGATTGTTATCAGTGATTGTGAGATTTTTTGAGTTACTTTCCTACAAAGCTGAATAATGTTGAATATATTACCTCTTTTGACCTAAGGGCTGATGTAATTTCTGAAATGGAAGGGATTTTTTCTTGCAAAAGATGAAGTTTTGCTTCATTCACGACCAAATCAGTGAAACATGCCTTCTTGCCACACTTAATTTCCCCTTAATTCAGTTATATATAAAGGTTTATGCTAGCTGCGATAATGGAATTGTAGTCTACAACTACAAGTAAATTGGAAAAGCCTGTGCTGTTTAAATGATCAGCTCTACTAGTTTACTTTCATTTGGGTTAGTTCTAATCTCGTGTCTCTTTCACACATTATTTGCCTAAAATTCTTCCTTGGTCAGCTACTGTTCTGGAATAACAAATTTAGACTATTTAAGCTTTGGGTTCCCTTAAGTTTAGCATCAAGTATAGCAACAATTCTTCAACTGATGACAATCACAAGATATCTTTTCCCATTGTTTCAATTAATTTGTTTTTATTAAAGTTTTACAAGTGAAGATAAAAATTATTATACATTAATATAAAGTAAGGAAGAATAACATAGTGGCTTAATGATGAAAATGCTTGCCTCCCACTCGGAAAGTTAAGAGTTCAATCCTAGATAGCAGCAGATGTTTCTCTCTTAGGGCACAAAGATAAAAAAATCTGCTGCTAACTTCATGTAGGCGACAGGAAGGGCATCCAGGCAGTAAACACTCAGCTCAACCCAATATATATATATATGTCTTCTGCCACCAGAAGTTGTGAATGCTCTAACACTGAAATTTTTAAAGAAGAGATTGGACAACCATTTGTCTGAAATGGTATAGAGTTTCCTGCCTGTGCAGGGGGTTGGACTAGAAGACCTCCAAGGTCCCTTACAACTCTCCCCTTCCATCTATCCGTCCGTCCGTCCATCCATCCATCCATCCATCCATCCATCCATCCATCCATCCATCCATCCATCCATCCATCCATCCATCCATCTATCTATCTCTCTCTCTCTCTATCTATCTATCTATCTATCTATCTATCTATCTATCTATCTATCTATCTATCTATCTAGTGTGAGTGTCTATAACAAAGAAAAAGAAAAAAATAATAGAAAGCTAAAAGCGAGAAATAAAGGAAAAGAAAAATGGAAAAGAAAGAAAAAAGATACAAAGAAGTAGCTTCTGATCTTTATAACATTTATAAGTACAACTCTTTTCTTTCTATAATCAATGCTGTCTACTCATCAAAACCATAAATCATAAGTTCATTTGTTTTGGATGGGTGCTGGAATTCATTTGAAAGCTGAGTTTGGAGAGTTGATGAGGAAATATAAATATAGTCTGTCAAATATGCATCAACACTTAAAGAAACTGGAAATAAGCAGCTGAACTTCTTCCATTTATACAGTATGTGTCCAGAATTCAATTTGAAATATTTGTTAAATTAAACTCTGCCATTTGGAACAAGGTGAAAAACTGTCAGTAAACTTGTATCTTTTCTGAGTTGAAAAACAATGGCTTCATACTTCTGCTTTATTATTGAATAATATCCATTCCTTCAAAACCCTTTTTAGGAAGTCTTGCAGTATATTCTTGAGGAAACGTATTTTGTAGTTTTTATTATTTTAAAATTATATCTTGGCCTATAGTAGGAATTGCAAAATATGTTACCACACAATGAAGAGAACCATTAAGATATACAGCACGGGTGTCAAACTCGCAGAGTTAGATTGCCATTACGTGATGTATCACGACGGTTTTTTCCCTTTGCGGAGCTGGGGTGGGCGTGGCCTATGCATGACGCATCCGGCCTGCGGGCCATCAGTTTGACACCCCTGATATACAGTATAGAATGTTACCCTCAGGAACTTTAAGAGGTATGGACTTCAAGAATTCTGGAATTTCCAGTCCACATATCTCAAAGTTGCTGGCGTTGAGAAGCACTGTTCTAGATTAAGTTGAGGATGGTATATTTCAAAAATAGGATGTTTTTATTTTAGGAATTCAATAATGGAATTTACAGAACAAGATCGTTGATTAATTATTATTTTTTTCACTTTATTAACAATGCTGTCATTTCCAGTTTAGAAATGTTTATATCATTCATGAAAGGCTCTCTTTCTCTGGTGGGAAACTGATGAGTCTACTAAATTCCATGAAATCTGCTTTTGTCTTTCAGAATATGACAAACTGGGATTTCTTCTGAAGTTGGATTCCAAACTGTGAGTAGAATGATGAAAGGACTTTATTTTGATCTGGCGTTATCAGTTTCTTTTGGAGACAAAATAAAATTTGGTCCTGGCTTTCAAATCATCTTACTATACTATTGTACCAATAAGCCGTGTTATTCAATAGCCATGACTAAAACTTATTATAAAAATAGTGGCTTCTTAATATGATTTTAATGTTTATCAACAAAAAAGATTCAAAATAAACCATCAAGAACATCATGTGAGAATTTTCATCATAGTCCATTTCAGACTACTGAAAGTAAGAAATAAAGTCAATTTAATTAAATAGAGCATTACTGGATGAGCTTATATGAATTTCAAACCTGTGCATACTTAGGGGTTTTCTTAACATCAGTGTACAGGGAAAATAAGATAATCTGTCCACATATTGCATTAGCCTGATTTGTGAACTACAGTGACTATGTTCATGCATCACCCTAAGACAGAACTACATTGTAACTTACTGGTGATGAATTAATATAATCCATTGTGCATACATTATAACATTTAGGCATTTATAAATAAATGTCTAAATTAAACTAGACATACCCAGTTCCTAAAACATATGAAGAACGGTTGCAGGAACTGGGTATGTCTAGTTTAATGAAAAGAAGGACTAGGGGAGATATGATAGCAGTGTTCCAATATCTCAGGGGTTGCCTCAAAGAAGAGGGAGTCAAACTATTCTCCAAAGCACCTGAAGGTAGAACAAGAAGTAATGGGTGGAAACTAAACAAGGAGAGAAGTAACTTAGAACTAAGGAGAAATTTCCTGACAGTTAGGACAATTAATCAGTGGAACAGCTTGCCTCCAGAAGTTGTGAATGCTCCAATACTGGAAGTTTTTAAGAAGATGTTGGATAACCATTTGTCTCAAGTAGTGTATGGTTTCCTGCCTAGGCTGGGGGTTGGACTAGAAGACCTCCAAGGTCCCTTCCAACTCTGTTGTTGTTGTTGTTGTTGTTGTTGTTGTTGTTGTTGTTGTTGTTGTTATTATTATTATTATTATTATTATTATTATTATTATTATTATTACTATTATTATTATTATTATTATTATTATTATACAATTGTATCACAGCGGCCAGTTGTTTCGCCGGATTTGGCATTGATTACTAGTCGAGCCCCACCCAGGGGCCTAGGACGTCATAATGTATTTTCGAAGTATATGTGCGGAACCGAGCAGTGCGGCTTTCTGCATTTGACTGATGGTGATTTTGTCAATTTTGAGCTGTTTTAAATGTAATTCCAGTGCTTTTGGGATAGCACCCAGTGTTCCAATCACTACTGGAATTACCACTGCTGGTTTGTGCCATAATAGCTGAATTTCAATTTTTAAGTCCTGGTATTTTGCGATTTTTTCGATTATTATTATTATTATTATTATTATTATTATTATTATTATTATTATTATTATTATTATTATTATTATTATTATTATTATTATTATTATTATTATTATTATTATTATTTTGCAGACAAAATATTCCTGCTGTCATATTACTATGTGATATTTTCCTGACCCTCACAGTTACAGGTTTTCACCTGTAGATAAAATCAGGGATTTTTTTTTCTTCTGTGCATTGATTTACAGGTAGCTCTGGCTTACAACAGTTTTGTTCAGTGACCATTTGAAATTACCACGGTGCTGAACGAAGGGTCTTCTAACCCATGCCCAAAGTTACAGCTGTCGCAGTAGCTTTGGAAGTTTTGTAAGTGTGGGCTGACTGCCAATGGATTTTGATAATGTGATTGCAGGGAGGCTTCAATGGCTGTAACTTTTAATAGCCACTTTGAGTGATCTTAATAAAATAGAAAATGCAGGATAGAATTATTTGAAGTAATTTGTAAATAATTTCCAGAGATGATGAAACAAGGGTGATTGTACTTGTGTGGTTGAAGCCTCACTCCTTTTTTTTTAATGTGCATCTCATATGAACAAAGCAGTAAGACTTTTACCAAGTGGTTGTGGCTTCCATCTTGAATTTTTTAAACTCCTGTAAGCACCCTAAATCACATGTGTACGCAGTGGGAAAAAGCAAAAGTAATAAGGACACATACCAAGTAGCTGAAAAAAAATTGAAAAGATAGATATAAGAGAAATGAATTAAACTTGCTCAAGCAATTTCTGAAAGTTATTAGATTTCCTAAGTTGTAAGTATATGTCCTATGTTCAAGGCAGTGTGCAATTGTGGCTACCTGCAACTACTACCGGCATAATATTGGGCATATTATGCTGTCTTTGTTACCACATTTCAGGCACTATTAATAGATAGTATACAGATAAAGTAATTATGAATACTAGATTGGAACAAGTAATGGAGAGTGATAAGCTTCAGAAAAATTAACTGTATTACTTCACAGCAGCAAAACAGAAACTGTGGTATTGTGAGCATTGGTGGTTAGTTAGATACATTTGTCTAAGGCTGCCTTTCTCATCTGAGGTTCTGCAGAACCTCTGGGGTTCCATAAGTGTTGTGACTGGAAAAAATACTTTTTAACTTCACATGCCACATAATCCTAGCAGTCAAAATGTTGGGATTTTTTACGTGCTGTCACTCAGTGCTGGTCTGCTGCTTTGCGGTTAATATTTTCAGGGCATTGACAGTCCCTGCGTTAGTATATATATATTTTCATTTATCAGCAAAAAATGTTACACGCACGCACACACACACACACACACACACACACATACATACATACATACATATATATACACACACATATATAGTGTATATATATGTATGTATGCATGTATACACACACACACACACACACACACACACACACACACTAACGCAGGGATTGTCAGTGCCCTGAAAATTACATCAAGGATTCCTCTAGGGCAGGGGTGTCAAACTCGCGGCCTGCGGGCGGGCTGGATGTGTCACGTGCTGGCCACCCCCACCCCCGGTTCAGTGAAAGGGAAAAAGTCGTGATAAGTCACGTGACGACAACGTGATGACACGAGTTTGACCCCCCTGCTCTAGGATAAAAAGGTTAAGAAAGGCTGTATGCTGGTGATTTAAGATACCACTGTTGTACATTTCAATTTTTTATTTAGTCATTCTTGCTATTATATTAATGTCCTTCAGTAATCACTATTACATTAGTGTCCTTCAGTGGTTTTCATATCATTTTTAATGCACATATCCTCTTTTTAGGTCTTATTACTTAGGTCTAATAAAATATCAAGGCTAGGACCCAGACTTTGATGTATAGATTATTCTTGACTCTTGTTTGTTGGCAACAACTTGGAAGTGGATTTGGGGGGATTTCTTCTCTGCTTCCACTCTGACTGCAGCCTTGAGATTTTTCATCCAAATGCTCATTGTTTAGTTTTTTCAAGATGACTCAGAGTCAGTTATGTGTTTCCACCTTCTGTAGTCATACACAGTATTGTGACACAATCTTTTTGTCACAAGACTTTATTTGGGCTTGTGAAATGTTTTGAGAAGGCATATGCAGAAAGGAATGGGACATAGAAGGCAAAATGCATAGGCTGTGTGCAACCAAACTCCCAGTTTCTCCCTCCCTACTAGCTTATTGTGCTTCAATCTGGAAAATGTATCTCAAGGCTCTGAAGGGGGAGTGGGGGAGTAAATCCCACAAGTCAAACATTTTTGTCTTCTGATATAGAAGTGGAGAGACTTGAGTAACCCTTTTAAGCAATGGCATACTTGGGAGGTGAGGACAATCTACTCTGAGGGCAAGCAATAAGGGGGACTGCTGCCAAAGATGACAAGGTGGCTGCAAGAATCAGTTGTGTTGTTGATCAACACAGCACAGTAGCAATTAAGGGAAGAGAATGTGCTTTCAAGACAGTTTGACTCCTGGTAACTGCCCTCTGAAGATTTCTTGGCAAGATTTTTTCGGAAATGGTTGGCCCATGCATCCTTTCTACTGCTGAGAGAGAATGACTGGTCCAAAATCACCAAGTTGATTTTGTGCCTGTGCAGGACTAAAACTCACAGCCCCCCCACCCCCAATTTCTAGTCTGGTGCCTTAATCATTACCCTAAACTTGCTCTCGGTAACAGAGAAGAGGGTGTTAAATAATTATTTCCTGCAGGCCCCAAATATGTTAGTTATGCAACTGCTTGTAAGAAGGCTCCTGGCATGTTTGGTGCTCCTGTAAATTTCCAGCGCAAACTTTAAAAAGCCGCCTCCAGCAAAGAAACTTTGCTGGAGGTCATAGAAGTGTCTTTGCTTCTAAAGTCATTAATCCTTCTAACTATGGTTCAAAGTGTTATCTCCAGATAGGTTTTATACTGAAATAAAACTAGTTGCCGCCAGTAACTTGCCTGACCATTAACAACTGAACATCCATTGTTATGAAAGGTTTAACTCAAATTATAGTACAGATGTCAGGAATTGGAATTTAAGTTTTTGACTTCAGGAGATAATGTTGATTGTAGATCATGGGTAATTTACAGAAACAGTAAAATTAGCAGTTTATGTTGATCTACTTATAGTACTCATGTTTATTCTGCAAAGTTGGCAAACAAACACATTGTAACAAGTGTAAATAAAAGGACATGTTCTGAACCCTTTCCTAAACATTAATAAGGAGGTGTTAAACCCCAACCCTAGTTAATTTTGTGCGGCATGGTCTGCTGATAGTATAACGGTTCATCATCTCATTTTAAAAATTATATTGTTTTGAACATTGTTAACAACAAAAAAGAGAATATTTATAAAAATAGAAAGTTGCATACAAGTGTCTTAATAACACAAGCTGGAATATTAATTTTATTGATGCTGTTTTGATCTAAGCTTGTCTTGAGGACTGGTTTCATATTAACTTATAGTATTTTGTTAATTTGAAGCTTGTTATTGATAATATTCCAGCTTGATATCCACATTTCTAAATGCTTGGACATTTAGCCAGCCAAAAACCGTTGCTTATTCAGGTGAACTTTAATTAAATTATTAGTTTAATTAGTGTTCTCTAATTAAATTATTCAGATTCATTCAATGAATTGAATAATTAGAGGTCAAGGATCTATGATACATAGGATTTTATATTTGCTTGGAACGAGATGTAGATTTTATTTTGTTTTTTTTTTATCGGTGATAGAACAACATGCATCCTTAGTGAATTTATATATAATGGTGTGTTTGGCCTATGACCATATATTTTAATAAACAGATAGGAAATTATTATTTTATCAATAAAAGAGAAAATAAAGTCATAAACTATATTGTTTAAACCAGACTTTGACTACCTCATATTCCTTGGCTCATGGCTGAGAGGCGAATATGTTTGAATAAGAACTCTACTGGTATTAAGAATTTGACATTTGGCTGCTTATGATCTTCTTGTGATTTCTGGCTACATTGTTGATGTCCAAGTTTTGTGGAAATAACAGTCAGACACTGGCTGTGTAGTCAAACTAGTAATGAATGCTTGGTATTATTTTCAAGGATTCATGAAAATTGAAAGGAGATGAGAAAAGAGGAGGTCAAGACTGTATGGAAGAAGAAAAAATTAAAAGTAAACACTCTGAAATTGCTGAACTGCTGTCAAATAATTTGCATTCCTACATGAAATAAATAGTTAGAATGCAAAAAAAGGGTCAGTTGGATGCAGAGGTCTCCAACCTTGGCAACTTTATGAGGTGTGGACTTCAATTCCCAGAATTCCTCAGCCAGCATGGCTGGCTGAGGAATTCTGGGATTTGAAGTCCACACCTCATAAAGTTGCCAAGGTTGGAGACCTCTGAGTTGGAGGGTTTCAAAATGTAGGTGGCATCTTGAATATAAACCTTTAATGAACTCAGGGGCTGCTTTGCATGTTGACAGGCAGATTGTAAACTCAACTTCTCTGAACTTCTCTGGATGTTTTAGGTACTGTGTGTAAATTATGGCAAGCTATAGACTATAGATCTATGTCTTGACCCATATAAAAATACTTGGCAATAATTCCTTTACTTCAAGCTGTTGCTGGAAGAGTAGTGTCATATCAACAGTCTGGGATTAATCAAACCCATAAATAATCGCAGATGGCAGAATTACTGTTGCATGCACTCTGAAGCACAGAAATGTTTAAGAAGGATCTAGTAAAACACTCTTTTTGGGGGGAGGGGAAAGAAAATAAACTATTGTATTATTAACCTGCACTCTGCATTCAGGTGCTACTTGTACATGTAGTTTCTTATAAAGAAATATCTATCAGTGTTAGAATATGTTATCAATCATTTGGCTTCTTTATATGTATGTACGTGTGTATGTGTAGACACACACACACACACACACACACACACACACACACACACACACACACACACACACACACACACACACACAGAGTGTGTGTACTTAAAGAGGGTACAGTTCACTTCCGCTCAACGTATTGATACTTTGGGTTCCAAAATAAGGTGCCCCAGGTTAAAATACTGAAGAACTTCAGAACAGGGTGGAAAGCTTTCTTGGGAGGAGTAGAATTATCTGGAATAGTAGATATATTTACATCTGAATTCTTTTGTGACAGAAACAAGAAATTAGGTGGAACATTATGAACAACTTGACATGTAGCCAATGTCAACTTTGAATATGACTGCTTTTAATGTTGCTGACAGATTATTGTGTTCTCTTTATTTGTTTATTGATTATTTGATTGACACGCTATCTTTCCATCTAAAATATCAAAGCAAATGATAGCTCAAAAATACTTCCCCATTTGTCAACTTAGGTTTGTTATCTTCACTGGAAATAAGCCCTTCTTCCTTCTGATAAATTCATGCATCTAAATCACTACAGTGGGCATATACAGAATATCTGTATGTGTGCATCTATACCAGTGCTTCTCAAATAGTGGGGCGGGCCCCCCTGGGGGGCGTGGAGCGATGCCAGGGGGTGCGCATGACCCTGGGGAACGTGCTTTTTTTTGCCGCAGGGAGTAGGGGTTTTTTGCATCGAACAATAGCACACAGCACAGAGCAGGAGAGACGGAGATAATGAGACAAATGTAAATCTCCCGAAAGTTAAGACGAGGAAATATGACGAAGCGTATGTAGCGCTTGGCTTCACTGTGACTACGGTGGGAGATGAGGAAAGACTGGTGTGTTTACTGTTACTGTGTCTAAAAATGTTGGCAGCGGACAGCATGAAGCCAAATAAGGCGTCACTTAAACACATTACACCCCAATCACGCTGATAAGTCGCTTGAGTTTTTTCAGAGAAAACGTGCTGAATTTTGCAAACAATCATCCCGGCGGCGGAGAGTTGGGTGCGCGTGAAATGTTTACTTCTTCCTAGGGAGGGCGTAACAGAAAATAATTGAGGAGCACCTATACCTTCCAGAAGGCAATTCCAAAATGGGGGAGCAGGAATTATCATTATCCAATTAACAATTACTCATCAAAATAGAGAATTTTAAATTTGGATTTGTCAAACATTCTCATAGATGATAGATAGATAGATAGATAGATAGATAGATAGATAGATAGATAGATAGATAGATAGATAGATAGATAGATAGATAGATAGATGAAAAAGGGAGGGAACAAAATAGGATAAATATGAAATAAGGATAGGGCAGTAAAAATACATATGACTATTAAAACTCCAATTCTTGCTTTCTAGATGTTTGTTCTAAAGAAGGGATGAATAACTGAAAAACCCTGTTTGTTTTTAAATCCAGCAGACAAGAAGCCCCACTCAAGTTAATGCTAATCTTTAAGGGGATTTATGTCTGCAGCTATTGTACCTCCTATCACATTCAAGGATTTTCTCAGAGTGGAAGATAATCTTTCCTCTTAGTTCACAAATACTGTACAGTAATGATTTTGTGGGAAAAGCTTATCTTACTATTAGGTATCATAAAATTGGACAGTTAAATCATAATTTTAATTGATTATGTGCTATCAAGTTGTTTTCACTTCCAAGGGATGACATAGATAGATTTTCTTCATGACAATCTGTATTTAACCTGGTCTTTCAGGTCTTCCAACTTTGTACCCATTGCCTCTGTAACTGAATCCATCCATCTTGCTGCTAGTTGACGTCTTCTTTTTTTTCCCCATTTTTCCCAGCACTAGAATCTTTTCCAGAGAGCAAGGTCTTTTTATAATGTGTTGAAGTACAATAATTTCAACCTAGTCACTTATGCCTCAAAGTGAGAACTCTGGGTTCATTTGTTGAATGATTCATTGGTTTGGTGTTTTGGCTGACCAGAAGTCGTTCTCAGAAGTCTTCTCCAATAACAAAGTTCAAAAGCATCAATACTCTTCCTAACTTGCTTCTTCAAAGTCTGTAAATCATAATTAAAATATAAAATAAAAACTAGTTTAAAAGATCTGATTGAAAAAAATAGTTTTAACTTGTTTCTTGAAAATAGGGAGAATGCAGCTTAATAACTGGTTGTTTTCAGTGAGCAAAAACAATTACAGTATATATATTTGTCTATAGCACAGTGCGTCATTCTTTAAACAGCCTGGCAACTGGCACCTAGTCTAAGGACGCAGGCTGCTGAAGTCAAAATAGCAGTTCCTAGGCTAGAAAAAGCTCTTATGTACATTTATCACAGCTGCTTCCAAAAACCATTAAGAGATCTGCTAAATATTTGTTAATTCAGACGCACAGATAGATAAACCTAGAGTTTAAACTCTGGACTGACTGACTGACTGACTGACTGACTGACTGACTGACTGACTGACTGACTGACTGACTGTCTGTCTGTCTGTCTGTCTGTCTGTCTGTCTGTCTGTCTGTCTGTCTATCTATCTATCTATCTATCTATCTATCTATCTATCTATCTATCTATCTATCTATCTATCTATCTATCTGTCTATCTATCTGTCTATCTATCATCTACCTAACTACCTACCTACCTACCTATCTACCTACCTATCATCTTTCTGTCTATCTATTGTATGTGGCTGCCAATCTTTAAAACATAATTTTGGGCACTCATAATAAGCAAAATAAGTAAAAAGAAAAAAATATTAAAGCAATAAAACCAAAATTATTTGCCTTATCCAGCCTTTCCTGATGCATCCAACAAAACCATATCCCTGTCTCTTTTGCTATCTCTGTCCCAATGCCAATGCCTATACTTATACCTTTGCCTGCCTTTCTTTGCCAATCTATGGGCAATTTGACTTCATTCTTGTCTGCAGTAAAGTTTTGAATCTAGTTGAGTTGTGTCTTGGAATCAGCTTCCAAATCTGGCTGGGAATGGAAATCAGAGTTACAATCGAGAGACCTGTGATTTACTGCCAAGCTCTAGTGTGAAGCCTGACATCTTCCCACAACACTTCCCACAACACTACGAACATTTTGGACTGGAAATACCAGGTTGCATAAGTACATTTCAGATATGCCACTCATAGGGCTAGTATTTTGCAATTCCTGATGTTATGGTGGTAAGAAAAAAGAAGTGGTAAAAAAAATATGGAAGAGTTACCAGTGAAGGATTATACCTGGACATCCCCATGAAACTCTAGAGCAGGGATGTGAAACTCGATTTCATTGAGGGCCATATCAGGGTTGTGTTTGACCTTGTGGGGGGCAGGGGGGGCGTGGCCAGGGGGCATGACCAGCTCGATGTCATTCGTGTTGGGGGCACCTGTGGTGGCCCGAGCGCTCTGCCAGTGAAAGCAGGTTCCTGAGCTCTGTTTTCGGCTGCGACGGCTTCCTGCAACCCTCTGCCAACAGAGCTCAGGAGGACCGCCCTCCCAAGCTCCATTTTTAGCTGCAACAGCATCCTGCAACCCTCTGCCAGTGAAAATGGAACCGCGGGCGGCCCTCCCAAGCTCCACTTTTGCTGGCAGATGCACCACGGGCCGGTCCTTTGCTGTTTCCAGGGTGGCCCCGCGAGCCAGGTCTAAGCACCCCATGGGCCAGATCCAGGCCTCGGGCCCCAGGCCTTCAGTTTGACACCCCTGCTCTAGAGCACCCAGAGCTGTTTGATGTGTTTAACATCTTTATTTTTTCCTTTATATCAAACTAAAGAAATGCTGACAGGGGGATTGGTCAGTATTCCAAACAGCAAAAGAGCAGATAGAATGGAAGCTTGCACTTGTAAAAGGAGGAAAGGAGGAATGAGATTGAGGTGAGGGAAAATAAAATATAGAGGAGGAAATGTATATGCAGAATAAAGTATATGCAGAATAATTCACTTGAGATATCTTTATATTTGCAGATCTAACAAATTTGCACAGAATGTTCTTTATGGGACAGTCTCAAATTAAAGGTGAAGAATCCGCGTTGGAAGAATCAAATCTTTTGATATTTTTTTAATAGTTAGAATTTCCTTGCAGAGGCAAATATGCAATTGTTTCAACTGTTCACCAATGCGCAGTTAAGGAATTTTGTCACATCCCATGACTTTAGTCCTCTTCATTTGAAAAGAGATTTTGGGTTTAACTTGTGAAAAACAGGTCAAACTGCTATTAAAATATGCTTCATTATTCTATTCTAGATGCATTTACTTATTAATTAATGCTGAAATTTTTAATTTCTGTTTTGTCTGCCATATGTCTTTGGGTTTCATGAGTATCTAAATTTAGCGTAAAGTCATGGCATGCATAAACAACCAACATACTTCTTTTCATCCTTTTATTTATACCAAAGTAAATTATATTTAAAGAGCTGAGGTGGCGCAGCGGTTAGAGGCAGTACTGCAGGCCACTTTAGCTGACTGTGATCCGCAGGTCAGCGGTTCAAATCTCACCGGCTCAAGGTTGACTCAGCCTTCCATCCTTCCGAGGTAGGTAAAATGAGGACCCAGATTGTTGGGGGCAATGTAAATATACATTGCTTACTGGTGTAAACCGCTTAGAGAGTGCTTGCACTGTGAAGCGGTATATAAATCTCACAAATAAATAAATAAATAAATAAAATATCAGTGTCTGAATTCTCTCTAGAATCTAGATTATGGGTTTGTATATAAATATGGCTATATTATTTTCACAATAGCTTAAATTGGAGGCATGGCATGACAGAAATAGAGGCTAAAGATGTAATAAAAATGTAGGTTGTGATAACAATGGAAATCTTAACAACTTTAAATAGGTTGAATATACCTCATTCTAATCGTGAGATGAAGTTTATGGTTTGTAGACATGTTTGACAGAAAGTAGAAAAGATTAATAAAACATACTGTTGGCTGACTTGCATAGCAATATGACTATTGCTGGTGGGGCATTTTAAAAGTCCATTGTAATGGCTCGTGTTTTTATTAAGTCTTGTTTCATTGTTGAAGTACAGTTGTGGTAGGGCAGATTACTTTCAATATGGTATCACCTAAATGAGCTAGAATTGGAAAATGTGCTGGAATAATGAAATGTCTTTGAAGCTACTGCCCAAAATTCTATTCCCCAAAATGTTTGGGTGTACAGTAATAATCCTAATCTAGGCATAGAACAGGTTTGTTCTCTGGAAGCCAGTGAAGAATGGAGATGAGACACATAAAACCTTGAGTAACTAGAGATTGCCTATTAGGCAACATTATTTGGAATTCCTAAATTACGCAAAGGTAATATTATCCCAGGGGAGAAATACCTTGTCTGAGATGTAATAATATTCAAAATGGCATGTGACATATCATATGCTTTATCTGTTTTAGGGAGCTAGGAGATAGCGTTCAATTTTTTTAAAGGAAGAAAATGTATAGAGACCATAATTGACAGTAGAACCAAATTATATAAATGAAAAGTTGATGAGCAATATAAATATTTGGATACATTTATACATAATTGTACATTCTTCTATGATAATCCCACTGATGCAGATAAATATTGGCTGAGTTCATATAACAATGCTAAATCATAAATCTGAATTAATAGAATGCAATTGCTATGTTCAGTAAACATGTTTATATCCAGTCAGTCATATTATTTGGGTTAAAAAGATGACCTGCTCACACAACATGTTAATACAACTGCTATGGTAGATTCCCACAATAGCAGATTCCCACAATAGCAGATTCAGAGGGCAGGGCAGAAAGTCAGGAACAAGATACTGCTCTTATTTTTGTTGGGTGGTAAAAATATCCTACTATAACAACTCAGTGGTGAAATCCTTTTTTTTACTACCGGTTCTGTGGGTGTGGCTTGGTGGGCGAGGTGTGGCTTGGTAGGCGTGGCTTGGTGGACATGGCAGGAGAAGGATATTGCTAAATCTCCATTTCCACTCCACTCCTGGGGGAAGGATACTGCAAAATCTCCATTCTCACCCCACTCCAGGGGAAGGATACTGCAAAATCCCCATTCTCTCCTCACTCCTGGGGGAAGGATATTGCAAAATCTCCATTCCCACCACACTCTGGGGCCAGCCAGAGGTGGTATTTGCCAGTTCTCCAAACTACTCAAAATTTCTGCTACCAGTTCTCTGAACTACTCAAAATTTCCACTACCGGTTATTATTATTATTATTATTATTATTATTATTATTATTATTATTATTATTATTATTATTATTATTATTATTATTATTATTATTATTATTATTATTATTATTATTAAATGGATTTCTATGCCGCCCAACTCCCAGGGGACTCTGGGCGGCTCACAACATATCAGAATCCATTCCACAGTATAAAAAATACAATAATTAAAAAGTACAAAAATTAAAAAGAGTATCTCACATTCACAATCAAGGGGGGGAGACCCATATCTAGTCTAGTTGGTCTCACTTTCACCCCGCCTGCCAGTTCTGACAGGTTCTGGAGAACCTGCTGAATTTCACCCCTGTAACAACTGTAAATAATAAGGAAACATGAACTTTCCTACAATGATATAACAAGGTAGAATTTATTCAAAGTTTTATTAATAAATAGCTAGATCAATGAGAATTAATTATAGGTTAGTATAGCTCTTAAAGCAGTTATGTCTTTTTTCAGGCAAAAACCTGAAAAAAGGTATATTTGTTTCAATAAGTAGTAGGATGGAACTGCACTCATGAGAGTTCTGAAGCACATCAAAGTATTCATAGCTCATGATGGAGTCCCCTGAATGAGTTCAAATGTTACTGTGGGCATTTTTCCTGTCAAAATTCTTTAATAAATAATTAAATTAAAATCCATTATATAAGAACATAGAAATCTATCTCATGAGATTTAAGGGATTTTGTTTATTTTTTATTTCTTAATTTGGAAACAGAGTGGATCTATTGTAGGAATGTTGGTTGTTCTATATATTGAAGAACCAAATCCAGTAGGATTAAGTATATGCCAAAACAAGGTTTTTTTGTTCTAAACTTTTTTTTAAAAAAAGCATGACAATATGAATTTTACAGTAATAGTAAAACCTGATTTTAACTGGTGAAGTTTAGCTTTCACATAAAGTTTTTAAGTAGAGGCTGGATATACTAGCAGCAGATTTCCTGTACTGGTAAAAAAAAATGTTATATCACTGTACTTTAATATAGCATTTTTAAAATCTTATTTTATGAAGCAAAAATTTAAAAATTGTTGTGGTTCAAAAGTTAGGCTTTCTAATAATTCTGTAGAAGATTCAACTCTTTTAGCAATTTTTTCTGTTGTCAAAAGCTTCAATTTTTAGGCAAAATGAAAATCAAATAACACAAAAAGCAGAGGTATTCTGAAGAATTATATGCCACCCCTAAATTATGTTCTAAGCAGTTCTGCCAATGTTTTTGGATTAGAGTTTATGGTCAGATCTTAGAAGTGATAGGATTTGTGTAATAATTTTATTAGTTCCATACAAATAATCCTCAAGGTACGATAGGCCAATTAACAAATATTTGAAATTATGATAGACCCCCCCAAAAAAGTTACATATTACTTCAAAGTTATGACAGCTGCAGCATCCCTACAGTCATTCATCCTGACGACCCACCACAGGGTTGCTGCAGTGCCCTCCCATTTCTCTGCCAAATCCCACTCTGCCAGGGCCCTACAGCATTTGGGCCTGCTCCCCACATGTCCATCATGCCCCACACTTTCTTCTGAAGCTCTCTGGACCTCATGTTGGGGAAGCAGGGCAGGCCATGTGTCTCTGAGCTCCGTGATGGCAATCTAAATGTGGCTCCCATTTTGTCCACCCGCTTATGGGAGGGGACAAAATAGCGGCTGCCAGAGAAACTGCTTCATGTTACTGCCTTAGAGAGGTGTGTACAGTGCTACAGAAACCAGATTTCTGGTTACATTTATTAGACATATTTTTGAACATTTTTGCTAACCTAGCAGGTGGTAGGTGCCATCTATAAAACATTTTATATATGTTTTCTTGATACGAAGTTGCCATTGTTAATTTATAATTTCTTTCCCATATATTTTGCCATTTCTCTAGTTCTATATTATGTCCAAAGTTTTTTGACCACTGTATCATTGTTTCTTTTACTTGTTCATCTTCCATTTTCAAATTTAGTAGAAAGTTATATAGTTTCTTAATCAGTTTTTCATTGGAGTTCAACAATATCTGATCTTCTGAAAGCTTCTGCAGCAAAACAAAGCAGTTTGTCTCTGGCCATGCAGCAGTGACCCAAATGCAGCTACCATTTTGTCCCAACTAGGGGGTGGGATTCAGCCGGTTTGGACCGGTTCGGCCAAGCCAGTTGTTAAATTTCTATGCAGTTCGGAGAACTGGCAAATTGCGCTACTGGCTGGCCCTGCCCCACCTGCCCCTCCCATTCATTCCTTATCGTGCCTCGCCTGCCTTGGGCAATGCCTAGAGTCACATCGGGGCATAGCTGCTACTGTTCTCTGGTTCCCTTGCTTGCCTCAACCACATGGCCCAGCTGATCTCTGCCTGGTAAATCTTCCTTCACTTCTTGCCCAGCTACCTCCCACGCGGGGCCCAGCCCGCTTGTCTGCCTACTCCGCTGGCTTTCCCACTTGCCTGCCTTCCCTGTGGGGCCCATGGCCCAGCCCACTTGCCTGCCTTCCCCACTGCCTTCCCCGTGGCCCAGCTGGATTGCCTGCCTTCCCCATTGCCTTCTCCACTTACCTGCCTTCCCCGTTGCCTTCCCTGTGGCCCTGCCTGCTTGCCTGCCTTCCCCATTGCCCTCTCCGCTTGCCTGCCTTTCCCGTTGCCTTCCCTGTGGGGCCCACTTGCCTACCTTCCCCGTTGCCTTCCCCGTGGCCCTACTTGCTTGCCTACCTTCCCCATTGCCCTCTCCGCTTGCCTGCCTTCCCTGCTGCCTTCCCTGTGACCCTGCCTGCTTGCCTGCCTTCCCCGTTGTCTTCCTGGCTTGCCTGCCTTCCCCGTTGTCTTCCCGGCTTGCCTGCCTTCCCCGTTGTCTTCCCGGCTTGCCTGCCTTCCCTGTTGCCTTCCCCGCTTGCCTGCCTTCCCCATTGCCTTCCCTGTGACGCTGCCCACTTGCCTGCCTTCCCCGTTGCCTTCCCCGTGGCCCTGCCCGCTTGCCTGCCACCACTGTGGCCGCTTCCTCATTGCCTGCCCACTGGCAAACAATGGATGCTGCAGAGACAGGGCAATTTCCTGCATACCATTCCAAGCCCCTTCCCCCCCCCTTGGGCTGACAAAATAAAAGCCCATCTAAAGATTGCGGCTGCCTGCCGAGTGCAAGCTGGCAAAAGGAGGCTAGCGGAAAAAAAGAAAAGGGCTGATGGAAACTCCCCATTTTCCGCCTCCATTGGGCTGTCTGCACCATGCTGGATCAGGATGGGGAGGTGGGGAGGAAAGCAAAGTCCGTACACACCAGCATGACGGCAAATCTCTCTTCCAGCTCATTGGTTCAGGCATTGGTAGCTTGAGAGGTAGATTGTGCACCCTGAAGTCCATCTGCTGCTCCTCCAAGCCCGGTTCTGGCTACAGAGGCAACCAGAGGGCTTGTTAAGGTATGCAATATGTTGCAGCTAAGCTCCTGGGTTCAGGTGACAGACGGACTTCAGGGCGCACAATCTACTATAAAATTAAATAGTAATATAGTATTATATATTAATACCAGAACAAAAAGTTAGATCATATTTTTCTTTATATTTTTGGAGTCCAAACACATGTAATAGCAAGGAAATATGCTACATATCCGAAGCCACATGGTACAATTTGATGACATCCTATTTTAATTTCATAAGACTTTTCTTTTCCTGTTGCTGCTGTTCAGAAAAACTAATGATAAAAGGATTTAATTGTTCCACTTTTCATTTTTTTCTTAGAATGATCATAACACATTATGTTTTACAGGCCTCCAGAGCTAGTATCAAAATACGGTAATATCTCAGAAGGTGTTTGCAAGCTTGGGTATGCTTCTGCTTTGATGACTGCCATCTTCCCAAAGTAAGTGACTGATCCTTTGTAATACCTAATTCTGTTCTCTTACTATAATGTCCTAAATATGTGATGAAATATTTACCTTATTAAAAATGAATTTCAGAGCTATGCAATGCTGTTTTAATGATGCAAAAATAAACAGGGAACAGTATATGTACATAATGACTACAACTGAATGAGATATTTTTTTCATTTTATCCTTACATTCTCATATGTTCTAATCATATTAGTTGGGAATTTTAGATTTTATTGTATGATACCATGATTAATCACAGCAGGTTATAGCATCCTCTGCTGATCTTGAAAATGTTGGCTAGAGTTGGATCAAGTTTGTGGACTTGACTGGGAATATTTTAAACAAAAAATTATGATAGAAGGCAAGGGCAAAACATTTCATATTTTTGCAAGAAAATTGTATGGCTGGATCTGTGGGGTCACTAGGAGTAAAAATTGACATTTTCACAGATCATTTTAAATGCTTCTAAAGTCTCCATTTAATTCAACAATATTATAGGATCATATTCAATGTTTTTTTCAATGAATTTTGTTAGTGCTCTGTCCAAACGGTTGGGTTGGCAATATATATATAAGCCACCAATATATGTTTGTATATATTTAGGTAATATAGCTTTAAAATGAATGCTATGTTCTGATTGGCTGTAGTGTTACAAATTGCCATAAGAGGGAGCTAGAGATCATGATCTCTCTCTCTGCTGATTCATTCGTGATTGACTCTTTGACTGATATAGTGAGTTCTCTGTGTTATGCTCTGTTAATCTATGATAGTTTGATGTGTTTGTAAGCTGTAATATCGTTGTTTGATGTAAGACAAAGAAAGGCTGGTAAGAAGATTATTGTACTTCTTGATATTGACTGACTAAAGACCTGGACTTTTTAATTGGACTGTGCTATTTCTAAAAGTAAACACAAATTGCACTTTAACGTATCTGTGTGTATGATTGGATAATTACTCACATCTACTGGATACCAAACTGCAAACCCTGGTTTCTACAGGCATGTCCTTGACAACTCAAGGGTTGCTCTGCACACTCCTTAACAATGTTTTTTGTATGATACCAGGTATTATGTTATAGTAATTGGAACTGATAAGGCAGTAAAAGATTTTTCATTCATTGAATGGGTTGTGTCAGAAATTAGTGAAATTTTAATGGAGTTACTATGTTTCCATTTGTTGAATTGAACTTTTTTTTAAATTGGTAGTTTTTGGTGATTAAGAACAGTTATGAAAAGAACAGCTTTTGACCTTTGTCTGAAAATAAGTCTGGCTTTCTGTGCTTTATGAGAACCTCCAGGCCTATGTGGTTATTCTTCAATGTAAGGGACTGATAAGGGTAGGGTCTTTTGCCCATCTTCGAATTTGAAGAAAGAGCCTAAAAACATTACAAACCAGTATACAATTCTCAGCTGGTGATATTTTCCAACATACAGTTTTCTTAGGGCAACATTTGCAGTATAACCACTTTTTGATGTGGCATTTTTGGTCTGTGATAGGAGCACATTATATTTTATAGTTTTATTTGTTTTGGGGGTTTTTTTGGTCAGTTTCCTGGTTTTCCTAGTGAACACAGAAACATTTGGATCCGCTGTCAACAAAAGCCCTTTTGGTTCTCTGGAATCTAAATAAATCTATTTTGTGATATCTAGAGATTTTTACTGTGCCTTCCTTGTTGCTTTGTTTTGTTTGCACATTCATATAACACAATTGAGAGCCAGTGTGGTGTAGTGATTAAGGTGCTGGTTATGATAAGGGAGATCCAGGTTGTAGTTCTCCTTGTACAGTACACAAAAGCAGTCGGGGTGATTTAGGAGTAGTCACTGTCTTTTGTCCCTAAACTGAGAAGTTGAAAACATCTAGCTATCAGCCCAAAGTCGAACAGTGTGGGAGACTATCGTCCATATACTTTAATAAGAGGCCTAAAGTGGAGAGATTAAGGTTGATAACAACAATATTACTGAGGACCAAAACAACAGTTATTACTGAGAACCATGAGTACCACTTCTGAATCATAAAAGATTCTATTATATGTCCTGCAAGCCTTCTCTGATCTGATTGTAATAGCTGTTCCTTTTATAGATGGCTATATAGTGGACAAGACAAATGATTTAATTTTAATTTAATTTAATAGATTTGTATGCCGCCCAACTCCCAAGGGACTCTGGGCGGCTGACAGCATTTCAAATCATTATTACATATAAAAACATATAATTAAAAATTATAAAAATTAAAAAATATCAGACATTCATAACCAAGGGGGGAGACCCAAATATAGTCTGATTGGTCTCACTTTCACCCCGCCTGCCGGAAGAGCCAAGTTTTTATTGCTTTATGGAAGGCCAGCAGGGTGGGGATAGTCCTAATCTCTGGAGGGAGTTGGTTCCAAAGGGAGGGGGCTCCCACAGAGAAGGCTCTCCCCCTCGGCCCCGCCAACTGGCATTGCTTGGTCGATGGGACCTGGAGGAGACCAACTCTGTGGGACCTAACCGGTCGTAGGGAGGTATGCGGCAGGATGCGGTCCCGAAGGTAACCTGGCCCTGAGCCATGTAGGGCTTTAAAGGTCAAAACCAACACCTTAAATTGGGTCCGGAGACTAATGGGCAGCCAATGCAGCTGGCGGAGAATGGGTGTCACGTGGGTGTACCTAGGCACACCCACCACAGCTCGCGCAGCTGCATTTTGCACCAATTGTAGTCTCCGGACACTCTTCAAGGGTAGCCCCATGTAGAGCGTGTTGCAGTAATCCAGCCGGGAGTTGACAAGGGCGTGAGTGACTGTGAGTAGAGCCTCCCTCTCCAAGTAGGGTCGCAATTGGTGCACCAGGCGAACCTGTGCAAAAGGTCCCCCTAGCCACAGCTGAAAGATGTTGCTCCAATTTTAGCTGTGGATCTAGGAGGACACCCAAATTGCGAACCCGTTCTGAGGGAGTTAATTTCTCCCCCCCAAGAACCAAGGAGGGACAATTGACAAAATCCTTGGGAGGCAATATCCATAGCCACTCGGTCTTGTCCGGGTTGAGTTTTAGCCGGTTCATCCCCATCCAGACCCTAACATCGTCCAGGCAGTGGCCCATTACGTCCACAGCTTCCCTGAATTGAGATGGGGTGGAGATGTACAACTGGGTATCATCAGCATACTGCTGATACCTCACCCCGTGTCATCGGATGATCTCACCCAGCGGTTTCATGTAGATGTTGAACAGGATGGGTGAGAGGACCGAGCCCTGCGGCACCCCACAAAGTAGGGGCCTAGGGCTCAACCTCTGCCCCCTGTCAACACCGACTGCGTCCTGTCAGAGAGGTAGGAGGAGAACCACTGTAAAGCAGTGCTGCCCACTCCCACCTCACCGAGACGACGCAGAAGGATACCATGGTCAATGGTATCGAAAGCCACTGAGAGGTCAAGTAGCACCAGGATGGAGGAATGACCACCATCCCGGGCTCGCCAGAGATCATCCATCAGGGTGACCAAAGCCGTTTCCGTACTGTAGCCGTGCCTGAAACCCAATTGAAAGGGTTCCAGAAAATCAGTGTCATCCAATAGCCGCAGGAGCTGGAGCGCCACCACTTTCTCTACAACCTTCCCCACGAAGGGAAGGTTGGAGACTGGCCGAAAGTTCTTTAAATCCGCCGGGTCCAGGGAAGGCTTCTTGAGGAGGGGCCTCACCACCGCAACTTTTAAGGGCTGCGGGACGGACCCCTCTCTCAAAGAAGCGTTGACCAACGCCTGGAGCCAGCCGCGTGAGACTTCCCTGGTGGCCAAAACCAGCCAGGAGGGACACGGGTCCAATAAACAAGTGGCGGAGCTCATCGCTCCTATGGCCTTGTCTACATCCTCAGGAGTCACCGGTTCAAACTCATGATGTACAAGATCATAATAGAACATTATACTATTAGAGTTGCAATTTGATGTACCATATTAAGATATGCAGAATCTATTCTAAATTAAATTTATTTATTCTTATATTCCTTGTCATGAGCTTTTTGCAACTTCACGAATCTGATTTTTTTTTCTTTACTTCAACTTCAGCAAATATTCTTCATAAGCATGGGATGACAGCTGTGTTGCTATAAATGCTCTTTAAGTTCAAAGACTCTTGTTGTCCACACAGATTAACTCAACACCTCCTCACTGAACTAGCAGAATTTTTTTACAGCTTTTCATTATTTTGGTTAAGATGAAAGTGCCAGCTTGTTATTTTGTTACCCTTGTCAAAGTCTTAAATATCTTTAAAAAGAAGTGCAACTATTCATAAGCTTTTCTTGCTTTCTGTTCATTTCCTACATAGTAATTTGGGGGAAGATTAAATTAATAGTGACGACCCCTTAACCATAATGTTCTTATCTGATGACTATGGCAGAAAGAAAAGTAGGCAGTGTAAAATACTATCTTTTACTGGCTGATAAATTATTAGAAAGTTGAAGATTTACCAGATTCACAAAATGAATAAATAGAGTTGACTTGCAGAATCTTAACTACAGGTATTTTTTTTTTAAATGTTAGTAAAAGATCCCTCGGGATAGTCAATTAGTATTTTGATGGTGATGTTTTACAACTCTGTTTATCTAAATTTGCCTCAGCGGTCTTATCCAGCAAGTTTATAAGCTTTTCAAGGGCAGAGTATAGAAATAAGCTTTCTGTCTCCCACATTAATTGGTTTTCTCAAAATCCTCAAAAGCAAAGATTGCAAGATCTAGAAAATGGTATATCATTGGAAAGTTACATATTAATGTTAAAAGAACATTACTTAATTAACTTAATCTGGGTATAGTATATTCATTTTATAGTGTATGTGGGAACTCTTCCTCATTCCCAGTTTAATTGGAATATATAGTGTACATTTATACTATGAAAGATTAGGGGAAATGCACAATTTTCACACTTGGAAAGATATGCAAGGTAAACTATCCCAAGAACCATTTAATATGATTATAAATAAAGTTATTAATGAGCAATGAGGTGGCCATATTTGTATTTGATACCAGATACAGGTAGTCCTTGACTTACAACAGTTCGTTTAATGACCATTTGAACCAACGGCATCAAAAAGTGACTTATGACCATTTTTCACACTTATGACCATTGCAGCATCCCCATGATCGCGTGATTAAAATTCGGATCCTAGCAACTGACTCATCTTTATGACAGTTGCAGTGTCCCAGGGTCATGTGATCCCCTTTTGTGAACTTCTGACGAGCAAAATCAGTGGGGCAGCCAGATTCACTTAACAAACATAGTACTAACTTAACAACTACAGTGATTCATTTAATAACATGGCAAAGTTGTAAAATGAGTCAAAACTCACTTAACAACTGTCTTGCTTAGCAACAGAAATTTTGGGCTCAATATTGGTCATAAGACAAGGACTACCTGTATATAAAATTTAAAAGAAATTGCCAAATGCATCAAAAGGAGCCAACTTCACTGAGGACCCGGGGCTCTAAATATCAAATGCAATTCAGTGTTAGCAAAAGCAAGTTGATGAACATTGGTACAAATATACAATAAAGAATCTAAGCCTGTAGCAATTGGAATCATGGTGTATGGCTTTATGAAAAAATGAAAACAAAGTTTAGTGTTCAACTGCTATAACGTAGGCAAATTCCTCTTAGAGCCATTAGGAAGGGAATTGAAAATAAATCTGTCAAAACAGTAATAGGCTTATAATTATATGGAAAGACTTTATATAAATTTATGATCACTTCACTTTTGAAAAGAATATTATAGATTTGGAAGAAAAGAACAACCAAATTCTTGGTTATAATTTATCCTCATAATATTCAGAGCATTTAGAACTTGCTAAGTGATTTTAAGTACATAGAGATAAATGCTTGTTATAAATTGATTGGTGTGTCTATGCCACATTTCAAGATTGGAATATATGTATTACATAGTATTCAAACAAATGCAGGCATCTGAGGCCTACATTTATGTGTTTATGTGTTATGTATTATGTGTTAGTTGCAATGTAGAGGTTTTCTACTGGTCTTTTGCAAGAGGCTTATAAAATACAACAAATATTAGACTATGTGGATGTTCTATGACAGTGATGACGAACCTTTTTTGGCTCGGGTGCCAAAAGGGTGCGTGCGTGCGATAGTGCGTGCGTGCCCACACCATGGGCGGGTTCCTAATTTTTTTACTACCACTCTGTGGGCGTGGCTTATTTTGTTGGTGTGGCTTGCCAGCCATGTGACCGGGTGGGCATGGCTTCTCGGACTACTGAAGGGAGGGGAACTGAGATAGGTCCTGCTGCCCATTCCCCCTCCCCTCAGCAGCTCGAGAAGCCTCAAATGTGCGAAAATGCCTAGGATCATCACCACACGTTCGTGGCTTCTCGGACTGCTGAAGGGAGGGGAATGGAGATAGCTCCTGCCACCTGTTCTTTCAGCATCTCACGCGCTCCCTCAGCCATCCTCCCCTGCTTGGACTCACTGTGGGGTAGGAAGGCAGCGCATGAGCAGTGCTGGAAACTCGGCTTCTGGGCATGCGCAGAAGAATTTTTTTTAAAAAAAAATAATTTTTTTTTAAATGGCGGCGCCCAGGCACCGGCAACCGACTGCTCCGGTACTGTGATGTCACCAGCGGGCCGCTACTGGTGCTATAGAGTGGACCGCACTGGTAGGAACCCACCACTGGCCCACACCCATAATGCAATGCCTTCCCTCGCGCATGGACACAACCCCCCGCTGCCCCCCGCACATGCACACAATCTCTTCCCCACTGCCCCCCCACGCATGCACACAGGCCTCTCCGAAGCCTCCGGACTTCCAGTAGGCCCGTTGGGCTGTTTTTCGCTCTCCCCAGGGTTCAGGAAAGCCTCCTGAAGCCTGGGGACTGCGAAAAATGGCCCAACGGGCCAACCGGAAGTTTGGAAACAAAACAGAAGTGGAGCTGCCCTACTACTTACCTTCAGATAGTTGCAACCAGGCCTAGCACACCTCGGCCCATTTCTTCTGCAGCCAGCAAGGCTTTCCTGAAGGTCTCTGTAGCCGATAACAGAGCTCCGGATCGATCTGGAGAACCTAAAAGAAACTCTGTGATATTATTATGTTTTTCATTGATGGTTGTGATTATAACTGAGAAATGCACACATAATAAGTGTTCTGTATGGAGAACCAGAGTGGGCAATAACTGAGGCGAGGCAGGTTGTGCCAAGGAAACAGCCTTTATTGCTAACAGGCACATAGGCAACTCAGAATGGCAACAACAACATGTGCTGGCTGACAGCTCCTATACAGTATATAGGAGCTATCAGATGGGCGGACCAATGGCAGGGCTTTATTTTCCCGCTTGCCAGCTGCTCGCCTCTTAGCCAATTAGCAGAGACCTGCAGCCGGCATGGCTTTTGCCATCGTCGTAAGTCCGAGGACTTAACAACAAGTAGAAAAACATGCTTCATTTGAACTAAAATTTTAACTTGGAAGGGAATTTTCTGATTCTGAATCATTATCTCCTGAAAGTGAAATTTAATACAGACATATTTTCTTCATTTTATGGCTTTTATGGCCAGATGCTTCCTGTATTGTTCTATATATTTAGTCAAGCTGATTAAATGACATTCTCAGACAAAAGATACCAATCATGGTTTGATGTATTTAAAATACACTCTGCTTTGTTATGACAAATGGAAGTTTATATTCTCAAAACTCCATGTTGTTGCTGTGAGATGTTATAAACAGCATATAAGCATTTCATCTCACCTACCACCTACTCCTAAATTCTAACTTCATTTTGATTTGTGTGACATTGAGTAGTTTTATGGAAAAATAGGCCTCTCATCAATTTTGACAGTTTGATAATAATTTACAATTTGGTCTATAGCACCCTGTCCCCAGAACACATATGTTCTTTCTTGTATACTCTGGATGATTTAGATATTTCTCTTAGATTTCAGTTTCCTCTTCTCCATATAAAAGTAGAAAAGTTTAGATGTCCTGACTATGAATATAAAAGATTTTGAAATATACTTGAAATTTCTAAATGAACCATTGAAGTGCCCCCTAGAATAATATCTAAAGTAACTAAATAATACTTTGCCTGCTTCACAAGAGAGACTCTCATTGGGTTGTAAAATAATAATAAAATGTTCATGGTACATAACAGCATAAACTCATAAATAGTACCTTGCTGGATCAGATCCCTGGCCCACCTAGTCCAGCAGTCTTTTCTCACAGTGATAGCCAACTGCACAAGCTAGTCAACCAGTCTCCCAAACAATGGCTTTCAGAAGCAGTCACAGTACAATTAAATCTAATACATGACTTTTATGAGTTGATACAAGACTGTTTTGAAGGCAGCAAAGCTGGTGGCCAGCACCACATTTAAAATTAAAATAAATAAATAAATTCAAAATAAAGCATTTTGAATTGCAGGTGGAAATAAATAGAAGCCAATGAAATACCAAAGTAATGTGCAATGTGCTTGTGTTCAGATGCACTCCTCCCCTTTTAAGAAACTATCAACACTGGGTATGCAATTCAGTATACCAGGAATTGTTTTCTAAAACACTATGAAGTCAAAGTACAATACATTCATCAATTATGTTCATCCGACATTCATCGTGCATATACTGTAAAAGATGAAATACTGTGAAATTGCTGAGGTGATAAACACATGGCTTTTAGTATTGACTAGACAACCCCTGATCCATTGGGTCATTGATTCAGAGATATTTCTTTACCTAAACCGTTAAATGAGACTGTTTGGTGTAGTGGTTAAGGCATCAGGCTAGGAAACAGGAAATTGTGAATTCTAGTACCTCCTTGGGCATAAAGCCAACTGGGTGAACTTGGGCCAATCACTTTCTCCTAGCCCTAAGAAGGAGACCGTGGCAAACCACTTCTGAAAAAACTTGCCAAGAAAACTGCAGGGATGTTAACATATGGCTATAGCTGAAAATGTGGCTAATTGCATCTTTTGGTTTTTTTTTCATATTTGAATATTTCTTACTATGATTTTTATGCAGTTATCATTTTGACTTGTTTATTCATGGAAAAACTTACAAGGAATAGATTTGTCTCAAGTTTTTCTTTATAAGGTGTTTATTGGGGAAAGAGTCCAATAGACTAAAATGAACTAAAAGGAGATAACCAGATGAATGTGTTTTTTTAAGGCACAGTAATATAAAATTTCATTACTAACTGTGTGCATAACACTGTACAAGCTCACGTCATCCTGTATGTCCTGTATATTCTGGATGGAAGCTGTGGATGCATAATCAGAAATACAAAAGGTGGGCAATAGAGGAGATTTTGGTCTCCATTTACATGTATTTCTGAGTGTTAGAACAAAAACCTTTTTTTGGGGGGGTGGGGGTGAACTGCACTTAACCAGGATCTGTTTCAAAGCTTCTGGGCATTGTGAAATTCATATTCAAAATAAGTATGAACAGAAGCCCCAAAATGTCATCCAGTATGGAGTATGGAGTTCCACTAATAGAACAGTACTCAAACTAAATATTCCATTAGCTACAGCCTAGCGGAGTGGGAATGAAGTTTAAAGGATATTTGTGCCCATACATCTACATTCTATATGATTTTCAAGTTAAATTTTCTCTGATGTTTCAACAGGAGAAAAGATTAGTTAGATGAAATGCCTGGTGTAAGTCCCTAGCTGGGCTCTTGAAAGATTCTCTAGAAGGGAGATAATATCCTTTAGGCCCTGAGTTTGTTTCACCCAGTTCCAGCTTACACAATATTAAAAATTGGGATTTCCAGACCTTGGAAAATGCTAGATGTGGCAGAAGGAATCCATATTTATTTTCCTCTCCCTCTTTTACAGCCATGCCTGCATGTATATGGTTGTAGAAGGGGAAGGGGAAATTCATAACACCCCAGAGCTTCAAGATTTGTACCCTTATTTCACTAGCTAACATTTTCCACCTAATTTCTAGCTGTTAAGTTCTAGTTCTAACAGTACAATCAGTTACTGTGATATATGCTCTTATGTCAGAGATATAGGGATGAATATAACATAGATATGGCAAGTTATTACTGCTAATCAATAATGATTGTATCCCCCCCCCCAAATTATTTAGAGCCTGGAGGATTTATATAGTGAGGAAAAGAGATCTTGTATGAATGAAAAAATGGAAGCAGGAATATTTCATGGTTAAAAGAACTTTATTTCTACTATGCTGAATTGGTCCAAAAACCCTATTATTATTATTTTGTCCTGGAGATGACTTTAAGTTATATATGAATGTATGTGTGTAGGCTTCTTAAGAGAGCCAGTGTAGTGATTTAAGGTGCTGGCTTAGAAGCCAGCAGACTATTAGTTCCAGTCCCATCGTAGCCTGAAAGCCAGCTGAAACTCTGGGCCAGTTACTCTCTGTCTCAACCCAATCTCACAGATTTGTTGTGAGGAAAATAGGAGGAAGGAATATTATGCATGTTTGTTACCTTGGGTTACTTATAAAGTTATAAAAGTGGGATAGAAATCTAATAAACAAACAAATTTGGGCACCTGGTTTGTCAATAGAAATACAGTTAATAATGTATCATATGTGCATTTGCTTTAATCAAATATTTATTAAATCATTATAATATATTTGGGTGGGAAGAAAATGTTTCTCATTGTATAAATATTGCAGATCTTTCCCAGAGAGAGTTGCAATGAGTTGATCTGGTAGAAGTCCACAAGAAAATTGAGTTGTCGTCTTCATATATGCGTTGGGGGCTTTGTCAGTCGAATGCTCCAGATTCAATTCAGATCTCGTCTGTTCTTTCATTACAGCTCAAGTACTTTGGACAGCAACTTAAAGTCTAACAAAACTGTCGGGTGGGGAAAGGAAGATAGAAAATTACCTTTGGGTTGTGATTTTGTAATTGGGGGTCATTTCTCACAGAGTGAAAACAGGACTGAAGGCATTTGTGGATGTTTCCTTTTCAAGCAGAACCTGGTTTTGCCTCTTGGTTTTCATGGATGTTTTGTTTTCTCTGTTTCTTCTCAGAGGTAGAATAGTTTCTTAAATGGCTTCTTTCCTGGCTCCTAAAAGTGACCTGATATATTGTCATGTTTTCAGATTAAACACTGGGAGAAAATTTTATCTTCATTTGTATACAGTGTTCTATATGGTTTAGGCCACAGTTCTGTACTGTTTTGTTTTTAAATATATATTTGAAGCATTCATATTCTAGCTGTCAGGCATGTTTTCAGAAACTCCTAGAACAGTGATGGCAAACCTTTTTTGGTTCGCGTGCCAAAAGGGGGGGGAATGCGGGGATCACGTGTGTGCGTGCCCACACTCATAATTCCATCCACCCCCGCACATGCACGCATGACCCCCCTGCTCCCAGCATGCAATGGCACACCCATTTTTCGCCCTCCCCAGGCTCCAGAGCCTTTCTAGGAGCCTGGGGGGGGCGCGAAAACGGCCTTCCCCACCCCTTCTGGAGGCTGGAAACAGCCTGTTTCCCGACTCCCAGTGGGCCCAGAAGGCCCGAAAATCAGCCGGCTGGTGCACACATGCACACCGGACCTGAGCTCGCGTGCCCACCGATATGGCTCCGCGTGCCACTTGTGGCACCCGTGCCATAGGTTCGCCATCACGGTCCTAGAACATGCACACATTTGCAGATACTTGACTAAAGGAGAAAAGGTAGACACCTCTCTTCCTTTCTTTGCCTTTTTTGGAAATAACTTGCATCTTTCTTAACAAAAATAAATATTGCTTGGAAAAATCAGAGCCTTGTTTTCTTTATGCCATTGTAAGAAACTACAAGAAAATTGAAGCTATAAATAAGACTTAAGCACGCACACGATAGTTGCTATAAATAGTCAGATGATTCAAGTGGGTACATTGCTATATTTCTGGGAAATAAAATTGTGTTTGTATGAAAGCACGGTTTAAGGAAAGATTCTATTAAAGATTTCTATTATACTTGTGTCTCTGCAATTCATAATGATCTCTTTGGAATAATAGGATAGATTCTATCTTCCTTGAAACTTGTAAGCAAATGAATATAGGTATATACTATTTATGCTTCAGTTCTGCCATAATTGTAACACATGAGTTTTGGATTGTAGATTTATCTATCTTTATGAAAAATGTTGGTTATCAGCAAAAGTATGAGCATATAGTCTCTGTTCTGGTAACTTATTTCATTCCTAGATCAGACATACTCTTAAGTCATTGCCACCATGTACCAAATTACCCCTTTTCTTGTTAGCCCTCTTGACCCTCTGAATTGAATTAACCAGTTTTTAACCAGCAAAAATAATTATTTTCTTAATCTAGAGTTCCCCCCCCCTTTTCTGAGTACAGTTTGTTCCTAACATGGTGTTTTGGGATATGTTAATATGTGTTGGCAGTTTTTTCAAATTTTATTTTTCAAGTTCACCATGGTTCAGAAATGTTTAAAGAGCCCCAGCATTAAAAATAGATCCAAATGATCCCCCAAAGTCCATTAGGTGGTTGGGCTGAATATTTTGCCTCTTTTCAGAGTTCACTTGACTTGACAGGTGACTCAGCCAATCCCTTTGAAGTCATTTTTTAAAAATATATTTTTATTGTTTAAACATAAATATATTGAATACAATGCAGTTGTCCTGGCATTACACTTGCCATGAAACAAACTAACATATATACTATTTTAAACAGTGCTAGTTCTGTACAGTTATTCCTAACCATCATATTCTAGAGTATCAAATTTATCTTTCATTCTAATACCTACATTCAAATTCATATATAGTATCTCTTTCCATTTCTACCTAACCTGATTCTATCGCATTCTAACTTCCAACCATTGTTAGAATCTATTCCACATAGCATAGTATTCTGTATCCCCTTTATCTTTTATTTTTAATGTTAGTCTGTCCATTTCCGCACAGATCAGTATCTTCCTTATTGTCTCTTCTTCTGAAGGGGTGTTTTCGTTCTTCCACTGCTGCGTGTATACAATTCTTGCTGCGGTCAAGATGTGTAATATTAGGTATATTGTCCCTTTATCATAACCGTCTGATATAATGTCTAATAAGAATAATTCTGGCTTAAACTCTATATGTTGTCTAGTCATTTTTTCTAATCAAATATGAATTTGTATCCAAAATTTCTTTGCCTTTATACAGGTCCACCACATGTGGCATATGTGGCATATATTACCACATGTGGTAATATATGCCACATATTTGTTTACATTTCCAACAATATTGTTAAACATTTTGGATAATCTTGATGGGGGGAGATGCCACCTATAGAAAATTTTATAGAGATTTTCCTTATATGATGTGGCCATTGTCAGTTTCCGATTTCTCTCCCAAATTTTTGCCAATTATCCAAATCTATGTTATATCCAAAACTTTTAGCCCATACTATTATCGTCTCTTTGACTTGGTCTTCTTCCATTTTATAATTTTATAAATGATTATATAGTACCCTTATCAATTTGTCATCAGTCCCCACTAATATCTTATCCAATGTTGTTAATTCTCTATAAAAAACCCATGTTTTCACATCTTTCACATAACACAATTGTATCTGCAGGTATGACCATCGCTGTAGTTCCACCCCTTGGACTTTTAGTTCTAATCTGGTTTTCAGTTCACCTTTCTCATTTAGTATATTCTTATAAGAAACCATTTTTTTCCATGTTTATAAGATTTGGGTTTATCAATGCTTCTAAGGTGGAGAGCCAGACTGGTATTTCCCTATAATTTTGTTGTTTAATTTTATCCCACACTGATAACAATGCGTTTCTTACATAAGGCCTTTGGAAATATTGATGTGCCATGTTTCTCCCATACCAGAGAAACTCATGCCACCCTAGTTGTAGGTCGTGACCCTCCAATAATAATAGTCTTCTATTCCTCAAAGTTATCTACTCTTTCACCCACGTGAGTGCAGCTGCTTGGTAATATAATTCCCAGTCAGGCAGGCCAAAACCTCCTTTCCTTTTTGACTCTTGCAGTAGTTTCAATTTTATTCTCGGTTTTTTCCCTTGCCAAATGAATTTCAAAATTATTTTATTCAGTTCCTCAAAATATTTTTTTTCTCTAGTTTTATTGGTATTGTTTGGAATAAAAAAAGTGTCTTCGGGAGTATGTTCATCTTTATTGTGGCTATTCTACCCATCATAGAAAGTCACAAGCTTTTCCATCTCTCCATATCCAGTTTAATTTGGTGCATTAATTTGTATAGTTATCCTCTTTGATTGTTATACATGAAGTCATTTTTGACATCTTTACTCAAGTTGTTGTTTCTCTGATACATTCTCATGTTTATCATTGTAGACATTTTAATTGCTAAATCTTCACGAACATTAATAAGTCTAAGCATGATTTCCACCCTGTACATTTTGTTAAATGTTTTGTTGTTTTGATGTTTAGACAATCTATATGACTTCCCTTGTTGTTCGGCTGTTTAGTCACTTCCAATCTTTTATGACCCATAAATATTATTTTGCCAGAATTATGTGTCAGTAACTGTGTCTTTGAGTTCTTATAAACTCATAGTAATGTCATTAGTTCCATGTTGTCTTCATTGGTCTTTTTTGATTGCCTTTAGTCATTTAGTCAAGTGTCTTCTACAATGTTCCTCGCCTTTACAATATTTATGCTTAACCTTCTTAATGAAATAATTTTCATTATTAATACTTGCAATCAACAATCTGGGTATTATATGATCTGATATTGAATAATTTATTCTTATTACAGTCCAGGTTATTCTCAAACAGTTTCCTGCAGCACCACAACTCAAAGACTTCTTTTTTTTGTTCATGGTCCACGTTTTACAGCCATATGTTACAGTTCAATGACAGAAATCTTTGTTGTCAATATGATGCCACTGCAGTGTAATATTTTGTCTAGATCAATCACAGTCTTTCACCTAAGTGGCATGCCGCTTTATTTCATGGCCACAATCACCTTCCCTCTCAATTTCTGAGCCTAGGAGAATAAAATCTATTACTATTTCAATTTCTATGCCTGTTTGTATAGTTTAGATAATTTCTACATGCTTGCTTGATCAACTGACACATAAATAAATAAATATTTATTGTGAAATAAATATCACAATTTCAGACAATCATTTTTATATACTTGCTATATCCCATAAAGAATCAGTGATAACAAGGAATGACTGTGATCCATAATTACAGCATTCTTGCTTTTATTTCTTAAAGAAAATATTATTCCCAATTTTTTTCTTTTTAGCCTCCCACTCTGCTATTCCAATTTTTTGTCCTCTGTAGTGGGACATATGTAAGCTATGTACAAGGCTTATGTCTTTGTAAATCATTTCCCTACCCACCCCTTCCAAGGTACCAGAACATAAGAGAGGTTGAAAATTGAGTATACATGGAAGGAAGAAAAGATCAAGAGGGAGAAAAGGTAATCTGCTATTTTTTAAAAATAGCAGAAGACATATTGTCCCAATTCCTATAGTTCTATATTTTTCATTCCACAGTGACTTAGACTTTTAGTATGCACATAGGTAATTTCTGGCACATTTCCCTAACTGTCAGTATGTTCTTTAATTGGAATGTTGTTTTATTAATCCAGATTGGGATACATGTATTTATGGATTTTTTTAAAAAAAAACATGCTAAAACTGTATAATAAAGCCATATTGTAGGTGAAGTCTCTATAGAAAAGCAAATTACATAAATTTTAAGATTTTTTTTAAAGTTATAAGCAAGAGGTGGATAGCACTTCTAAAAATTAAGTTTGATGCAAGTATATCAGCTTGCATCATGTGAGCTCCAGGGGATAAACAGTTGTGAAAAACTTGTTTCTCTCATCTTCGCCTTAGAAAGTTCCTATAAATATTTACCTGGCTCCCTTTGGAAACAGACTGAACTGGATTGCTTCAATCATCCTCATGTTTCTTTGTTCATAGCATTAAAAAAGTCATTCAGAAAGTAATGTTCTACATACAGCTTCATGCAATGCTTTCTTATCACCGAATTCACTGCTGCCAAGTGTGGTTTTGGCAACTAAAGTACGTAAGTTTTAAAAAGGATTAGCCAAAACCACTTACAGCAATTCTATCATCAGTTATTACTTAACATAATTTATGTGCACCTGTACATGTATATAGGTATACATGTATATAATTATGCATTTATTGAGGTTATTCCCTTTTTTAAATTGGCAGCTATTTACATGATATACACATTTCATAAACAATTGTTACTACCTATAAATAAGGAAAAGCAATAAAATTATTGGAAATGAGTAATATCTAACAAATTAAATATTTTGTGGTGTAATTACAGAATTGTTATTCTTTACTGTTAACTGAATAAAGAAGGAAACAGAAACTTTTTGACTGCTAGTGTAATCATTCCCCCAGAAAGTTAGGAGAATTTCACTTCTTGTCTTTGGTGATATTCCTTTGTGCTTTTCAGGGCTTTTTACTTTTACTGTTTAGCATCTAAAACGGCTGTTTGTGAAAGACCCGCCTCAAATAGGCATTTTTATGTTTGAATTATGTCAGGGAAATACACAATGTTAGTGCCAAATGTGGGGCAGGGGCCCAGTCTCCATAGGCGAAGTGAAGGGAAACCAATCTTGATTAAAATTTCAGAAAATATCTCCCAAGTTTGTGAGGAGACCACATTAAAGATGCTACTTATCAGCTACAACTACCGTATTTTTTGGACTATAAGATGCACTGGACTAAAAGACACACCTAAATTTATAGGAGGAAAACAAGAAAAAAATAGTTTTTGGCCTCCGTGCATCGGATTTTCTCCCTCCCAGGCCCCCAGAAGCACTCTGCAGTGCTCCACACAGCCTCTTTTTGCCAAAAACAGGCCCATTTTTGGGCTCCCAAGCCCTCCGCATGTCGCATTTTCACTCTCTCAGGCCCCCAGAAGCACTCTGCAGTGTTCCGCATGGCCCATTTTTGCCAAAAACGAGCCCGCTTTCATCAAAGATGTGCCTGTTTTTGGCCTGCAGAGTGCTTCTGGGGGCCGGGGAGGGCGAAAATGCAACACGTGGAGGGCTTGGGAGCCCAAAAACGGGGCCATTTTTAGCAAAAATGAGTCATGCGGAGCACTGCAGAGTGCTTCTGGAGGCTGGGGAAGGCAAAAACGCAATGCGCAGAGGGTTTGGGAGGCCAAAAATGCCCTATTCGGTCTATAAGATGCACCTAAATTTTCACCCACTTTTGGGTGGGGGGAAGTTGCGTCTTATACTCTGAAAAATACGGGTAAATGTGCTAGGAAGGAATGGTGCCTCTAGATTTGCATTTTCTCAACATAGAGATACCCTTTCTTACCACATTTTTTCAAGAAGACAACACCCTTTCATAACTCTGTAACCATTTTAGAAAGATACCTAGCCAGAAGATATTTTTATCTCTTTTATCTCTGCATGCAGAAGTAACAAATAACAGGTGTCCAAAAGCTTCCACTAAGACTGCACATGCACACTATAGGGACACAAAAGGAGAAAGTCACACATAGAAAGGTGTGACTCTTTCATTGCAACTGTGCTAATTTGGGTAAGACTAAATGCATATTGATGTAGGATTAAATTAAAACCTAAAAGCATAGAATTTACATGTTGGTATACGGATTCAAAGCCTGCTGATAGCTATTCTGAATATTATTTCAATATTCGATTGTATTTCCTTCTTTTTGTTTAGTTCTGACTAAAGGAAAAATTGATGTTCTTTCTGCTCTCAAATAAACTTGATCTCATGACTTTACTTCAGTATGGACATTCTTGTAGATGGGTGCCTATATAAATGTTCTAAATAAATACATAAACAAATGAATCCATATACTGAAAAGAATAACCACAAAACTCATCACACACCATAATAAACTTCTTATTAAATAAATGTTTTGCTGGAGTGCCTTGCTTCCAAAAGAACATTTTAAACTGGACTTTGAGGAAGGAGTACATTATTGACCTACCCGAATCTAACAGATCCACAAAAGCATAGAAGTGAGAATACACAATAAATGTGAAACTTCAGGTAAAGGGTCCTTGCAAGTAAAGATACATTTGGGAATTATCTTGGTTTCTATAGTCTGAACTCAGCTAGTTAGGGTGGGTGCTTGAAGCCTGACATATAAAACAGATTATTTGGAAATAGTGATGGAAACAGTGATTTTGCCAGGTACTGTATGCTCCTGTGATCTGCAGTCACAACTCTTGTCTTGTTCCCTAGCATTCACTATCTGAACCTAGGTCTGGTTTCTAACCTTGCTTTTTGAACCCTTTCATGTGTGAAACTCTTTTGCTATGTCAGTTCATTCTTGGGCTTTTGGTGAGACCCTTTTGCCTTATTCCCTGGCTGGTTCTCATTTGGTTATAAGGAAATATTGGTGAGTCTTATTTGTCTTACCTCATGGTTGGGGATAGTAGGCGGAATTTATTTGTTTGTCATCTTTCAAATCCTCCAGTAGTGGGAACATCGTCACCCAGGTCCATCATATAGTACCAGTTGATAAAGAAGGGAGGTAGCATCGATAGAAACCTTTACCCTTTATGACCTTGCCAAATATCAGCAATTCATAAGGGAAACATTAGCCCCTATTGTCACTGTTCTTGCTGAGCATAAAAAGAAAGCTGTTCTTATGTTGCTTGGCAAAGCCACCAGATGGCCAAGCAACAGATCAGCACTGCTAGACACAATGATGAATGTGGGGGGGGGGGAACTATAGTGGTTGCTATACCCCTTCTGAAACTCGAGTCTGCTCTTCCAGCTTAAACCAAGAAGCAAAAGAAGATTAAAGACCTAGCTTTTCAGGGCAAAGTCCTCTTTAATATATACAAAAACAGATAAACTAGTGGGCAGAGTTCAAAACTTTAAAATTATAGCTGAAGAAATCGGACTATAACCCTATTAGCAGACTTACTGCTTCTTCTTGAAAGATATTAGCATTGAATTCTGATTATCACTCTACTTAATTATTGGAACTACAAGAACTAGCAAGCTTCATCTCAGAGTCAATGCTTCCCAGCTATTCATCACCCAGTGCTTAGCAATGTAGGTGTTCACCTAATGATCAGCATTTTATTACATATGTAAACAAAGAAGATGGAAATTCTTTTTATTTCTTTTCTTTTATTAGTTTTATAAAGCCACCCAATTTTGTGATGACATCTAACGTATTCTTCAACCTTGATTTGGGACTGGTACTTCCTGCACAGCATACTCTTCACAGTCATTTACCTCCTGGCAATGACCCTACACTGGTAGATGCCCTCACTTACTTGCTCTTGATCATCCATGAATGATAATTCAACCAACAAGCTTTCCTACACATTGACAATCAGTACAAATGTCCTACAGTGCCTTGTACTCCAGTCACCAATGCAAAAGTTACTATATCATTGGAAAGAGATAGCCTACAGCAGAAATTCTCTGACAGATGTCTTTCTTTTTATCTGGTGGGACAAATTATTCTTCCTCTTTTCTCCCATACCCATCCTGCTTTGGATGGTAACCAAGATCATGTCGAATGACACTGGCTGCATGTTCACTGTGTAACAGGGTCTCTGCTAATGATGATTTGGTCCTTTCTACTACTGTCTTTAGCTTAACCAGAAATCCCTTTGAATCAGTGGTGAAATCTAAAAAATTTCCCTACCAGTTCTGTGGGCATGGCTTGGTGGGCGTGGCTTGGTAGTCATGTGACTGGGTGGGCGTGGCTTGGTGGTCATGGTCATGTGACCAGGTGAGCTCAAAAACCAACTTTCACACACAAACAACACAAAAGCCACACAACTGACTCACACACACACACAATGCAGAAGCAGTTGGACTTCATACAAAATGACCCCTGCAACATCAAGCAGGAAGCTCACAGAGCCACAAAGAGCTCAAAAACCAACTTTTACACTTTACACAAAAAGAACACAAAAGCTACACCACTGACTCACACACAATGCAAAAACACACAGAATGACCCCTGCAACAACAAGCAGGAAGCTTACAGAGCCACAAAGAGCTCAGAAACCAACTTTCACACTTTACACAAAAATAACACAAAAGCTACACAACTGACTCCTACACAACTGACTCATACACAATGAAGAAGCAGCTGGACTTCACACAAAATGGCCCCTGCAACAAAGCAGGAACCTCACAGAGTCACAGTTCCAGCGAATAGGTAGTTTAAAAAAAAGCTTTAAAAAAATGATCCCCCTCTCAGCTGATTGTCAAACAGCTGAGCATCGGGACTGGTTTTTTTTTACTTTTTAAAGCATTTTTTTACTACCAGCTCCGGGGAATAGGTAGTGAAAATGCTTTTTAAAAAGTTTAAAAAAAGGTTCATCAGCTGTGACAGTCAGCTGTGACAGTCAGCTGTGCAGCGCGATTGTGGAAAACATTTTTTTAACTTTTTAAAAGCATTTTTACTACCGTTGGGAGAACTGGAAGTATTTGTTACTAATGGTTCGGGGGAACCGGCCCGAACCGGTAGCATTTAATTTAATTTAATTTAATCAAAAGTTCTTATAGGCCGCCCAATCCCGTAGGACTCAGGGCGGCGTACAACAGAATAAGAAAAATAAAAGATACAATAAAACAATTTTAAAAATTACAAGTTTAAAAAAGAAAACCAATCATCCATGGGGGAGTAGGATCTTTTTTCACCCCGCCTGCAGGAAGAGCCATGTCTTCACGGCTTTGCAGAAGGCCAGTAGGGTGGGGATAGTCCGAATCTCTGGTGGGAGTTGGTTCCAGAGAGACGGAGCTCCCACAGAGAAGGCTCTCCCCCATGGTCCTGCCAACCGGCATTGCTTGGTTGATGGGACCTGGAGGAGACCAACTCTGTGGGACCTAACCAGTCGTAGGGAGGTATGCAGTAGGATGCGGTCCCAGGGGTAACCTGGCCCTGAGCCATGTAGGGCTTTAAAGGTCAAAACCAACACCTTAAATTGCGTCCGGAGACTAATGGGTAGCCAATGCAGCTGGCGGAGAATGGGTGTTATGTGGGTGTATCTCGGCACACCAACCACAGCTCGCACAGCTGCATTTTGCACCAATTGCAGTCTCCGGATGCTCTTTGAGGGTAGCCCCATGTAGAGCGTGTTACAGTAGTCTAGCCATGAGGTGACAAGGGCATGATTCACCCCTGCTTTGAATCATTAATACTATCCCCCATTATGGTTGAAATCCATTTTCATGGTGGAAATCACTTCAACTTGAAAAGCATGCAAACTTGCTACTTTTCACTTTGGACTTATTCTAGTTAACAAACATGTCATCATCTCTTTAGCCTTCCTTCCATTGCTTAGGCATGTCCCTTGAAAATGCCAGAAATAGCCCTTAGCTTCACTACGCCTGATTCATGTAATCAAACAGTCAATAAATAACAAGCGTTATCAAGAAAATTGAACCCGTGTTCAAAATTTTCAAAAGAATTTAGTAAGGAAAATAGTCTGATTCTTCAGATTTGCTTTCAGGGGATATGTTGGCAGAGCTTTAAAATGAGACAGGTATTTTAGATCTGATTCTGACATGTTCTCATTCATGGAGAAATACACATGAAGGGAATTATGCTGGAATGCAAAGGATTCATGCGTTTGGCATTCTGACTTAATGCTTTTCATATGTGTTCTTCTTTGGAAGAAAATCTTGTATATTTGCACATTCTGTAATTTACCAGGTAGGTCTGAAGTTGAAATTATGTATAACATTAAGCAAATGCTCACTCAAAGATCTGAATTTAGAAAAAAGTAACTAATATGTATAAGTAAAAATAGGCCTATACAGCTCTTTGGATTGAAAATGAAAAAGATGCTTCTGGACATGCATAGAACAGCTTTTGGCAACTCCTGAAACCAAACTCATTCCCCCCCAGAATTGCTCTGCAGCTGTAGAGGGCACCTATGCAATTGAAGGAAAAGTTGCAGTTACTTTACTGAGAATTCCTGTGGGAACACCCCATACTCTACAAAGTACTTTTTTACAACAGGCTGCACGGGCCCAATTAAGAAGAGGAAAATTGTCCACTTCCATTAGCTAAAACCTTTGGAATGGTTAAGGCAATTTATGAATAGTTCTTTGTTAATTCCAATTAATTCAATTTTTTTTATGAGGAGAGTTTCTACACACACCATTAGTCTTGCTGCAAACAAGAGCATCACAATATATCATCCATGGCATGGAATGTGGGCCAACATCAAACTAATAATGAGGAAGATAGGCCACAGTGCAGGGGAACTAGCCAAGGGAGTTAAAACAGATGAGACTGAATAAAAGGCTAAAGCTAAAAGCATGTAGTGGCTCTTATGAAAGTAGGCTCTTCCTTAGCAGAATCTTGATATAAAGCAAAGTAGAGTGAAAGCTGACCATAGGCTCATATTGTTGTTTCAGAAAAATCTCGACTTAACAGCAGTTCATTTACATTCGAAGTTACAGCAGCACTGAAGAAAATGACTTATGACCATTTTTCACACTTAGGACTGTTGCAGCATCCCCCTGGTTACGTGATCTAAATTCAGATGATTGGCAACTGACTCATATTTATGACAGTTGCTGACAGAGGTGATAATTAATCTCACAGAGGAGATGCTGGATCTTTTCCGGACATCAGACATTAGAAATGAAACTGCAGTTTAAAAGTCTAAGTAAAAAATATTTATTTCGGTACAAAACAATAAATCCTCATATGTTTACATCTCTAATATAAAAAAGTGTGTCTTCTCTCAATGGAAGACAGAGGAAGAAGGACAGAGCGGAGAAAGGAATGCACACATGCGTACAAGAACATATTAATCACGTGCTCAGGAATAAACCATTATAATGAATAGGGATGCATCTCCCTGCATATACATGTAACAGGCAATAATCACACCGTGACAGTTGCAGTGTCCCAGGATTCATGAGATCATCTTTTGTGACCTTCTGACAAGCAAAATCAATGGGGAAGCCAGATTCACTTAACAACTGTGTTATTAACTGAACAACTGCAGTGATTCACTTAATAATTGTGGCAAGAAGGTCGTAAAGTGGGGCAAAACTCACTTAACAACTGTCTCACTTAGCAACATAAATTTGGCTCAATTGTGTTCATAAGTCGAGGATTACCTGGAAGGTGAGCAGGAAGGGAAAATAATGAGAGGTAATGACTTATCTAGTATTGGAATGCCTTAGCCTTAAAGCTATATAATGTACCTTCCCATTTCTGAAATCCACTGTTCAGCCATACCCTTATTTAAGCTATGCGCACCTCTCCCTCACTTTAATCCAATTCATGTGCAAGTCTTGACATCCCCCCCCCCCAATTGATAGGTCTCAAGGTCCTCTTCGAATACGATGGACGAACATCATCATATTTAAGCTTACTTCCCACTTCTGTCCAAAGAACTTGTGAAATAACAAAATACAGTAATATTATAAAAATGGTACAGTATTTATTCTTAAAATGTTCATTGGGACACTGATAACTCCAGTTGTGGAATAGGAGATGTAACAGAAGAATTTGGAAGAGGTTTATTTCCAATGTTGACTAAAAGTTTTAATGTTTGTCCATGAGTTTTTGAATACTATGATGTAATTTTTCTCACTTTTAAAATATGTCAGTACGTATTGTTTTTCTTGACAGTGCAAAGATGGCCATGGAGAAAAGTACTTTATTTCTGGATTTCACTTTTCTATATTTTCTATATTTATATTGAACAATGCTTTGAAGTTTGAATGAAACTCATTAAAGAGATATTTTGGAGGGTGTCTTCAGGAAATAAAAATAATTGTGGAGCACTGAAAATGTTCTTATGTTTGATCATAGCTTAATATCCTATCTTGGTTACCATCTCAATCTGTTGAAGGAAGGTTTATCTTGCCCTGAAGGAACACAGTATTCAGCTCATGCTATGTCTTTGTGTGCAGAAAAAGAATAATAGAGCATAACAGTGATCTTATAAAGATCAGGGCTTTGTTTTCTGAATATTCTTGGGCTTCACATCAAAGAAAAGAGGTCCTTTTATGTTTCTTTCTAAATTAAAAATGAATACTGCATTAAATTTGTCATGTTAAGGGACAGTTGCTACATCTACTAATATAGCTAGCAGTAATAATATTGAGCATTACTATGTGAATATGCTGTTGCTGAACATGTATATCTATACTCCCGTTAGAAGATGTTGGAAGCTGTGTGGTTTTTTGCATTCTGATGAGATCTACTTGCAAGGATCTGATTTTTTTTTAACCATCTTTGTTGCACATAAGTAAGCCCTTCACACATGCAGAAGGTTGGGAGGGAGATATTGTTTTTTTTCTTCATCAGTAGAAATGAGAATGGGCTAAATTCAAGGTGTTGATCATCATCTTTAAAGCCCTTCATGGCTTAGGACCAGGTTATCTCCGGGACCCCATTCTGCCTCATACTTCCCTCCGGCCGGTTAGGGTCCACAGAGTTGGCCCCCTCCGGGTCCCGTCAGCCAAGCAATGCCGGCTGGCGGGCCCTAGGGGGAGGGCCTTCTCTGTGGTGGGCCCTGCGCTCTGGAACCAACTGCCTCCAGAGACCCGAACTATCCCCACCCTGCTGGCCTTCCGAAAAGCCGTTAAGACATGGCTCTTCCTGCAGGCTGGGGGTAGAGCCTAATCCATCTGAGCTCTCCCCTGGGTATGTCTGATTGTTGGATGGGTTTTTTTTAATATGAATTTTTAATTTTTATATTTGTTTTTAATGTAACGTTTATTACTGGTGATTCTTGTATCTTCTCTCTGTTGTACGCCGCCCTGAGTCCCTTGGGAATTGGGCGGCATATAAGAAAACCGTAATAAATAAATAAATAAATAAATAAATGACAGTGGCCTAATGATTATTAATAACGTTATAAACTTAAACTTTACTTCTTAAGAGTTTCTCAGTTACTTACACTTGGATTATCGTAGTAACATACTTTTATACAAATAGACTATATTTTGTCAGTAATGGAATGTTAGGAGACAGCAAAATCAATGTTTTTGAAACTGCAGAAGATTTACAGGACATGAAATTATAGATCCTTTATACACCCTTTATAGAGTTAAGCCTAATAATTTGATTGGGAACTGTCCAGAGTTTGTAATAAGATGGGTGGTCATATAAATGTTTTAAATAAATACATTTTAAAACTCAGCTATTTTGAGGTATTGCATTTTCTTTACCAGAATTTGGATTCTATTCTCATCCAGTAATTTTACAAGCACTTTAAATTTGCTCCATTCTCCATATTTTTGTTACAGATATTTTGACAAGCCTTTGTCTTATATGCTCTTGCCTTTTATTTTGCTTCTTCTAATTTCAGATTCCAAACTCTGCAACTCCTCTAGAAATCTCATATATTTATAGTGAAACAGATTGACAGCTACTGTATATCTACTTTTCAACATATGGACAAACATTATAATAATTATACCGTAGCAGAGAGATATTGAAAGAGATTGGGGAAATGATCATTTTGATTATGACTCAAAAATGCATAAAAAAGCCTCAGGCTGATCAAGAACATAAGAAGATTATTGTTTGAAACAATGACAAGATGTTATATCCAAAAGAGGTTCCAACACAGCAGGTTCTAGCAAAAATTAAATTGTGGGTCAATTATTATTGAATTACTGTAAAACCACATGCAGTTCAGTGGATAAAACATGGTAAATGATAATAAAACTGTCACAGCTATTGGTCACAAAACCCAGCTTCGTAGGCATATTTAGGTGTGAAATACCAAAAGTGAGAGAAGGAAACCTATACTGTAACATATATAGGAGCCAGATTTTTATTCAGCCAACACTTTGCAAGATGTTATCACTTTTTTTTGAATGAGCAAGATAACCAGATCATTTTACTCATAGGGCAATATGATAATTTAAGAAAAGAAAATGGTTAAGTCCTGAGAAAAGAATCAAACTACACTGAAGGGAATGAAGGCCAGGGAAGTAATATTAGTTGAATGTCAGAGTATTGTTGTAGACACTTCTTGGGAAACACTGGGGAGGGGGTTATAAGGGGGGGGGGCTTCTGTGCTGCCAGCTGCTGCACTGGAACAGCCTATGTCAGACATTCAACTGCCTTTTTATAAAATCAAGCTAGAGTCCAGTAAGTGCTGATCTACAATCTTTGCATTTTGTGGGATTGAATTTGCATCTCCTGGTAGTGTATTCGAATCTTCAGTGATGATATAAGCTGGCTGTCTAGTTGGCTATCTTCCAGGGGTGTTGGAGATGATTATTAATATTAATACTGCTTTTGCAGCTTCTGTATAGGGCACAGAAACCAAGTCAATTAGTGGGGCAGCCGTCTTGAGCATTGTGGTTAAAGTTTGCATAAGATAATCTAGCTTCTCCAATAAATCTTCCTGCTCACAGCTTGGCGAGGCTCCAAAGGTGTCAGTTAATTCTGCCTCCAGCCGCTCAGCTGCAATCTGTCCTGCTCTCTCTGCCTGAAATTGCTTATCTGAATAAGCTTCTCTCAAGTGCAGGGCCGGTTTATTATCTTAGCAACTAGCAGAAGCAGCAGCTTGGTTCCCATTTAAAGTACTGGCAGCATCTTGACTCAAAAAGCAGGAAGCTCTGTGTCTCACAAAATACATGCCTTGGAAATGTCAGGGAAGTGGCCAGCATAGGCTTCATTTTAAAAAGCATTCTTGGAATTATAGTCTGCTTGAATGTCAGTAGGATTCGCTTACTGCCCATCTTACTAAGAAGCCACTCCACTGAATGTAAGTCAATTGCATAGTAATGACATTGAAATAACTGACTTAGGGAATAACTGTTTTCACTGAACTCCATCATTGACTCTTGAGTTTATTAAGGGTGATTTTAAGTAATCTTTAGGTGATCTGTAAATTATTACTTTGCAAATAACTGTTGTTTTGATTTTCAACCCTTCTGTGTCGCAAAAGTCGAATGGGAGGGGTTTCGGTGGGTTTGTTTCCTTTTCTCAGTAGATTCAGCTATAGATTCTTTGGGTTACAACAGCTTAGTCATTTTTGGACTCAGCTTTCTGCTTCAGCAATCTGAGTAAATTTAATATAAAAGAATGGAGTGAGTATATCAATGGACTCTTTCAATGAATTCATTTTTACTTTTATTATTTTGTTAAATAATAATAAACAGTCCACACAGTAAGTTTTGCCTAGGCACAAAATCAGTAATCTCATTTTTAGAAATTTCTTCCTGACAGTTTTCATAGTAAACGCTATAAGCCAGCATTCTGCAGCTGCTTCAAAAGAGGAAACCCTTATACTTAATGTCCCCAGAGAATTTGGCTCCCCGTTGTTGTAAGTGGGGTGGTCTGCTACACTTTCATCTTTTGAGTCCCAATTCAAACCATCATGTCTATTTGGACTGTACCTTGAGCTTGGTTTGTTAATAATGCTGATGCTGTCATTACTTACATTATCTGTTTTAGCCACCTTCTTTTTAAATTCTATGAGATCATCTATTTTGTTGTTGCTTGAATTGTTTAAACAATGCCTGCCTGCCAGAATTCATTCTTTATTTCTTTGTTCTCTTTTCCATTTCTTATTTGGAAATTAGTTGTATACAAGTGTACCCAGAGACCAGTAATTACCATATTTTTTGGCGTATAAGACACACCTTTTTCCTCCCTAAAAGTGGCTGAAAATTTGGGTGCGTCTTATACTTCGAATGCAGCTTTTTTTTCCAGCCCTAACTAGGTGCTAACAGATCTTTCCAGCTCTTACCTTGCAGGCTTTTTCATTGTTACTCTCTCCAAAGAATGTTTTTCCAGCCCTAAGTCTTTGCAGAATTTTTTTTCATTGAAAAAAAGAAAAACTTGAAAAACTCTGAATAAGTTTTTTTTCTAGCCCTAACTAGGTGCTAACGATCTTCCCAGCTCTTACTGGCTTGCATGCTCTTTCATTGTTACTCTCTCAGAAGAAGGTTTTTTTTAGTCCTAACCAGGGGATAAAATAATGTGCTGAAGCTGACCAGACTAATGATGCTAGCCAGATGAATACCTGGTAGGCAGATTGTTTTCCTCTATTTTTCTCCCCAAAAACTAAGGTGCGTCTTATACTCTGGTGCGTCTTATACTCCGAAAAATATGGTAATAAAAGATCAATCTGATAGTATAGACGTGAAAATAAAAAAATTGCCAGAGCACTCTAGTAGCTAGATGCTTTCATTTCAGCATCTTGAATATGAGCTCCTCTTGCCACCTCATTTTTTTTCACATGTTCAATTTCAATAGGATTAATTTAGATTGATTTCTCCTTAGCAGAAACAGTTCCTCACCATGGAATGAAATTGTGGTATAACTTGGTTTATACTCCTCAGAAGTAGCTTTTGTTAAAATTGAAAAGCATTGAGGTATTTAAAGGTAAATCTTGGATGCTGTCTGGGAGTTATAAAATATATAAAGCACATTTAATATTGTTTCATCTAATTTGAATGGAAATGCAGACTAAAAGTTTCAACATCTGCGGCAATAAGTATCTGGCACAGGGGTCCCCAAACTTGGCAAATTTAAGACTTGTGGACTTCAACTCCCAGAATTCTCTGGCTGGAGAATTCTGGGAGTTGAAGTCCACAAGTCTTAAAGTTGCCAAGTTTGAGGACCTCTGATCTGGCAGTTAGGAGCTCAGTTAAGTAGAAACACTTTTAGATTTTCTGTATAGAAAGGCCATTTTTGGACAAATTAAAAACAGGAAAGTTTTTATTCAAATGGATTTCAGATTTGCCTGTTGGGTGTATGCATGTGTTCATATATTATCTGTGAAAGATAAACAATATCAAGGCCACAGGCTAAATGTTGTACTAAGACTTTCTACTCCCCTACCAGACCTGTGTAGGCCTGTATTGCTGAATAGTGACTCAACCAAAAGTAGGTCATTTCAGGAGAGGAGAAGATTGTGAAACTCTTGGAAGAAAACCCTGGATAAGGGCAGATAGAGCTTAGGGTCCTTAACATTGTACATTCAGTTTTAATGTATTTATTCACATGTAAGTTATTCTAATATCAAATTAGCATCAGAGTTTTGGGATATGTTAATATCGTAAGCTTTTCTCCTGCTTCCCAGTTAATTTATAGTATTTTCTGTCCTGGAATATATCAACAGAACCCAAGTGAAACAATTAAACAAAGATTACATTATACTCTATTACCGTATTTTTCAGAGTATAAGACACACCTTTTTCCTCCCTAAAAGAGGCTGAAAAATTGGGTGCGTCTTATACTCCGAATGTAGCTTTTCCGAAGCTTTTTTTCCCATCCCTAAGGAGGTGCTAACGATCTTCCCGGCTTCCTACTCATAACTTTGCAGGCTAGTTTTCATTCCTACTCCCTCTGAAAAAGGTCTTTTCAGCCCTAACAAGGTGCTAACGATCTTACTGGCTTGCAACATTTTTAAATTCCTACTCCCTCTGAAGTAGTTTTTTCCTGCCCTAAGTCTTTGCAGGCTTGTTTTCATTCCTACTCCTCTGAAAAAGATCTTTTCAGCCCTAACCAGGGGATAAAATAATGTGCTGAAGGTGAACAGACTAAGGATGCTAGCCAGATGAATACCTGGTAGGTAGATTTCCCCCCCTATTTTCCTCTCCCAAAACTAAGGTGCGTCTTATACTCCAGTGCGTCTTATACTCCAAAAAATACGGTAAGTCATCTCTTTGTTACTAGATGTAACAAAGTCCCAGTTCTGCCATGTTTTATTCTCTTTCCCATGTTCAAGATTTGCATGTGTGCCAGCTTGTTGACAGTTGCTGGACATTATCATCTGCAGTTTCCTTACCAATATTGGTTCCCACACTGACTGAGGAAAAAGAGGATGCAGCCACATAATCAACTGTCCTTTTCACATGGAAATGAATTCCATATTTCCATGTGAAATGTTAGATCTTTAAAAATGTGACCACTTAATAATGAAATCTAGTTTGCTTTTGAAAATCTCTTGGAATTTTCTTAGAAACTTCTGGAGTGGTGGGAGAAATCTTCCCAGAATGATTGAGAGAGACAGTTTAATGTTTGTCAGATTTAACTTTTTGGGGTCTGAAGTTTTGGTGCATAGTATGTAAGATAATAAAATACTTGGCAGAATTTCTACCTGAGAGAACATAAATACTCCATTAGATTTCTTAGGGTGTTTGTAGGCATTGTGATTTTGTTGGATAAAATAACCTGGTGTATCTGGAGGGAAAGAAGCTTGAGGTTATTTTTCATATTATTCTTAAAATTCATATTATTCTTAAAATTAAAATACTCGTTAAGAGTAAAAATAAAACTATGTATGCCACCCAGAGTCACTTATTCAGATGGATGGTTATAGAAATTAAATCAAATCAAAGCCAGGTTTAACACATTCAAAAATGGATTCACATTAGTAACTGTGATATGATCCATAGAAACCTGTTTATTTAGTCAATCCGGGCAATCAGGCCTGAAGATCAGTAGTTGCCTTTCTTAAAATTAGAAAGTTTTTTTAGTAGTTTCAGAGAGATGGCAAAATATATTCAGCATGATGAAAGCATAATTGATTACCTTAGACTAGAATTACTGAAGAGTCTACTCTGCACAAAAGTAAAAATCTTTTAAAGAAACGACGACTCTTTCTCCATTTCAGTTTGATTTGGTGGCTATGAATCCCAGAATTATGATTAAAAAGTGATCCTTTTCTTAATGGGAACACTTAGAGTATTTCTCCTTTCAAGCTTTTCATCAAAACTAATATTTCCCAGATATAATTATCTTCCCGTATAGAGTGCCGGCGCCAGCGTTTAATTATTTTAGTTCTTCTTTTGTATACTTTGTCTTTAATATCACTTTTCAGGCCGTCAAACCAGAATTCTAGACAATATTTCAACTACTGTATAATGATATGATAGATTTTATTATATTTGTACTTTATTTTCAAACTCTTTCATAATAATCATTATTATAAATCTGTTATTTCCAGGGTTACCACATCAGTATTTTCACTGAACTATCCACGTGAGACTAAGATTTTTTCCCCTAATCAATCAGTACTATCTTGGATTGATTCATATATGTGAAGTTACAATGTTTTGCTCCAGTATGTTTCATTTTATAATTACATTTATCTCTTTGTTGCACAGACTTCTCATTTGGAAAAGTTTTTTAAATTAACCCAGTGAAATATTGTTTTTATCACTCTATTAATTTGCTAAGATCTGCAAACATAACATCTTTGCTTTTCATTTTAAAATCTAGAACCATGTTTCTCAGTTTCAGCAACTAAGAAGCATTATATTTTGTTATGGCAGTTGTAGTATAGTTGTCATCTATTCCTGAAAACTTCAGAGAGTATTAAAGCACCAATTTCTTCTTCCCAACAACAAAAAGAAAGGCTGCTTTTTTCTGGTTTTTCCATGTTTTCTTGGAAATCTCTTGCCCTTTGGAGCTGTGAGAGGCTGTGTTCTTCTATCAGGTCAAGAAGTAAGATTTCCCCCCTCTTTCATATTATTTATCTTTTCTGCAGCCCTTGGTCTATTCCATTTGAAACTGTATCAACAAATTTATTTGAATCCATATATCAACAAGTAGTAGTTCAATTGCCTTAAGAGCTGAAGTGGTGCAGTGGTTAAATGCTGCGACTGCAGGCTGACTGCTAGTTCAGCAGTTCAGCTGTTCAAATCTCACTAGGCTCAAGGTTGACTCAGCCTTCCATCCTTCCGAGGTCGGTAAAATGAGGACCCAGATTGTTGGGGGCAATATGCTGAACTCTGTAAACCGCTTAGAGAGGGCTGTAAAGCACTATGAAGCGGTATATAAGTAAAGTGCTATTGCTATTGCTTGTTGCATAAAAACCTATAGTACAAGATTAAATCAAATTATGCATTATTCTATTATTTGCATGCATTGAACATCAGTTGTAGCATCTCAATCCAACCCAATTAAAATAGTGCCTATGTTGCTCTGTGTTCCAGATATATTTTTGTTCTTTATCCAAGGAAATATTGTCCAGGATTACGAGGACCTGGAAAATTGTTGTTTCTATTCAGTGCATTAGAACATACACTTTACTGCAAGAAGGCAATGGATGTGTTCAGCCCAGATATATCATAGTATCATTATATCATCATTATATCATAGTACAGAGAAACTAGTAATTCTGTTTTAAGAAAGAAAAGCTTAGATCTGTAGGTGTATCATTGAATATTTATATTGGCAGCAGCCATGAGGTAATAGTGATAGCCAGGCTTGGAAAGTAAAAAGATCTTATGATGGCATAACCATTTTAGTATTCCTTCTGGTTGACAAACTGCCTTAAACTGGCTCCGAAAGCCTGAAATAGAATGTTAAAGTTATCACAGTGGGAAATGTGATTTAAGCAATTCCCACTATTAGGCTTATTTTTAACTCCTGGAATGCAACACGGTTAGCAGATGGAACTGCTGGCATGCCACTCCTGTCTGTTACAATTTGGGGGGAATGTTGATATTAATGACAATATTGAAAGCTGTTGTGGTGCTGAAGTATTGAGAAAAGTCTGGTACATGGCTGGAAATTGACAAGTTTAGACTTAGAGGAAATAAATTTTGAGGGGGAATTATGTTCCTATGCATGTCTTAAGGAAAAAGCTTGGTAGACCAGGTATATGTATAAACAAGTTCAATTTTAATGAGATGTAGAAAATGAACTGTTCTGAAAGTCACTTGGAAAGAGGTAATATGTAGAAATGTAAACCACAGAGAAATAGTGGGAACTGAAAACAAATACTTAGAGATGATAATAAATGTTTCGCGATGTTTTTTCTTTTGCGGAGCTGGGGGGGCGTGGCCTACGCGTGACTCATCTGGCCTCCGGGCCACCAGTTTGACACCCCTGTCTTGGATCATTTGTAAACAAAGCTTTGTTTAATTAAGATCGCTTCTCGGCCTTTTGGCTAAGATCAAGTGTAGTCATTAAGATTCTTGTCCAGATTCTGAAAGTTAAGATAACATTTCTTAAAATTGATGAAAATTTGAGACTTTGCATGACAGATAACATGCATTAGAATATTTTGGTTGTTCTTGTTGAGAAAAAATCCAGAAGAGGTTAAAAGACAGGGAAGCAGGAGTAATCTGCTTTGGCCCTCTCTTTCCTCCTTTCCACAGGTTGTAGGCCAACACACTCACCTATTATCCTAGCACTTTTTTTCTCCCTACTTCTTCTTAGCTGTTGTTGGGGTCTTAAGCTTCAAGTGTGGTTCTATCCAATTAATGTGTGCTCACTCTTGTGTCTTCCTTTCCTACCTTTCCTTAGCCATCACCACTGTAGTGCCCTTGTCTTTTTCCTACACCCAAAGTATCTGCTTGGAATATGCTTGCTCTTGTCCTCATACGGATTACCTGAAATTGACAGTTCCTTGAATGGAACCATTCACAGAACATTTTGCTCATATATACAGACAGTCCTCAACTTATGACCACAATTGAGACCAGAATTTCTGTTGTTAAGCAAGCTGGTTGTTAAGTGAGTCCCACCTGCTTTTATGACCTTTTTGTCACCATTGTTAAGTGAATAACTTCAGTTGTTAAGTGAATCATGCATGAATTCCGCTGCTCCCATTGGCTTTGCTTTCCAGAAGCTTGCTTGGAAGGTCGCAAATGGCAATCACGCTGCAACCATTGTAAATACATGCCAGTTGCCAAGCAATTGAATTTTGATGCTGTGTCAGTTGTAAGAGTGAGAACCAGTTGTAAGTAACATTTTTCAGTGCCATTGTAACTTTGAACGGTCACTAAATGAATGGTAATATGTCAAGGACTACCTGTAGTATAAATGTGTCCCCAAGAATATATTTTATATCCTTGAAAAGTATCTGATCAAATTGAGTCTGTCCTCAACAAAATTATGAAATAATTTTCATAATTTTCTCAAATTAACAACAAAACTAAAATATTCCTTCATTGGATCTCTCTATTGTTATACAATTATTTTTTCTTTAGCGATTTCTTGATTTTGGTGTTTCTATTTTATGTAGTTTCTTAAAAGTTAGGTTAGTTAATCCTTTTGCACATCAAGCTGAGGAGAATAATGAAAAAGAATACCATAGTAAATGGAATTTCCAGTGACAACTGGAATATTAGATATTTTATTATTTCTTTATTAAATGTGTATTCACATGGGAGCAAATCTTAATGCTTTTTATGTGCGCATTCCTGTTATTGATTCTGTCTCAAGTCAAACCTCAACTCTTACACTTTGATATATATAATACGAGACTGTCATCAGTAGTGCAATTATTTTACCAACAGTTTTAGGGCTTATAGGAGTTTTTATACCAAATCCTATCATACCAAGCTAGTTTAGTCTTTAAGTTTTATACTGCAGCCTCTCTTATACCACTTTCTGATTTAGCGACGCATTTAGCGACGCATTTAGCCACTGTTCTAAGTTACGACAATACTGAAAAAATAACTTTGCAGCTTTATGACCTGTGCAAAGCCCCACAGTCATGTGATTGCCATTACAGTCAGTATGCATTTTCCTATATCTACCGTAGGAAAAACCTATATCGTTTTTCTTCTGTGGATGGGAGTGGATTGGTGAGAAGAGATGCATTTTACAACTGCATCACTTAGCCTTGGAAATTCTGATCCAGGTTACCATCAATAAGTGTGGACTACCTGTATTCCAAAGAATTCTTAAGCACAAGAACATTTTATGATGTTCAGAAGCTTTAAGAATAAGTGGCATTAAATTCAGATGGCCAGTTAAGATTTGTATGCATGTTAGATTCTAAAATAATTTTGATTTTATCTGGTTTTTAATTTTTACAAATTTTAACATATAAAATCTAGAATATTGCTATTTTTATTTATTTTTTTCATATTACTAATTCATTTCATAGCAGTTATTAATGAAATATATATTGTCAGTGGAAGTAACCAAATATGTTAAACTATATCTCAGAGATGCCACCTGGAATGGTATAAAAAGGTTTAATAGTACTTTGCTTTGATGATAAGTCAAAACTATAAACATACCAAGGCATTTCTTGATTTATTGGACAAATATTTGTTTAATAATGATCACTAATAAAGCCTTAGAATGTACTTTAAATTTCTGAAAATTCTTTGAAAAGTCCAGAGAAATAATCTTTTATTTGCAGTGCTATTAGATATTCAAGATTTGTGAATTATTTCTTTTGAAAATATAAGAATGTTTGCTTATTGAAGAGGATTTACAATTATTCCTTTAAAGTATCACTATTTGCCATTTCTGTTTCTTTTTTCCTTTTTAATCAATTAGGAATTCTGGAATGTTTCAAAAAGTTATTGACTGCAAATGAATTATTAAATGAACTTTTGATGCAGGTCTTTTAAATATTTGCTTTAGGTGCAGTCAAATCTATGAACCTCTTTTTCCTTCATTCCAAAGCAAAATAAAGGATCTTTTAAAAGCATTATGGCACTGCTATCAACAACTAAAACGATCAGTCATGTTCTTTATTATGGTCACAGACCAATCCAGATAATAGCAAAGCAAACAAAAGATCAGTATGAAAAACATGTTAGCAAGATCTAGATAAGCTCACAACCTAAGTAATTAATCCCTCACCTGATTGGTTTTTCTGTGTAATAAGCCTCACTGCAGAATTTGCCCATATTAAGAACCTTTCAGTAGAATAGAAATATAAAATATATCAGGTCTACTTGGTTTACTACTCAAAAGCACAAATGCATCATTAAAATAGAACATGACTCGGTTTTTCAACCTCCCCCTGACTGGGAAGGGCAGATCTAGTCTCTTACAGATAGTCCTCAAATTATAACCATTTATTTAGCGATCATTCAAAGTGACAACACCACTGAAAACAGTGACTTACGATCGGTCTTTGCATTGCAGCATCCCTGCCATCACATGATCAAAATTTGGGTCTTTGGCAACTGGCTTGGATTTATGACTGTTACATCATCCCAGGTTCATGTGATCACCATTTGCGACCTTCTCCACCAGCTCACAACAAGTAGAGTCAATGGAGGAAGCCAGATTCACTTAGCGACTATGTGCATTACTTAATTCTAGTGATTCAATTAATGACCATGTTAAACATAATAAAATCAAGCACAACTCACTTAACAACTGCCTTGTTTAGCAACCAATGTTCCAGTCCGAATTGTGATAATAAATTAAGGACTATCTGTATAGGGTTATTTGGCCGTGTGGTGCAGTGGTTGGAATGCAGTATTGCAGGCTAATTCTGCTGACTGCCAGGAGTTCGATCCTGACCGGTTCAAGGTTGACTCAACCATCTATCCTTCCAAGGTTGATAAAATGAGGACCCAGATTTCTGGAGGCAATGTGCTGACACTGTAAACAGCTTAGAAAGGACTGTACAGCACTATGAAATGGTGTATAAGTCTAAGTGCTATTTCTATTTTAAAAATTGCCTTCTGCCATCAACTTTGATTTGTGTTTGGTATTTCTTAGGAACAAACTTCATGAAATGTCACTTGTTGGTCCAAAATGCTGTAGAGCAATTCCCCCCACCCCTAGAAGAGTTATTTAAATGAAAAGTTTCAAACAGACCATTGTGCCATATTTCATTGAAAAGATACATCAGTATGTTTTCATGACTAATAATAGAAGAAAATGGGTTGCTTGTTGCAATGCTTTTTGAACTAATCAATTCAACCTACAGTTCAATTGTAAATTCTAGGGTTCAAATATTCACTATAGTGAGCTTCATTTGACAGGCCCTAGACAGCGGACTTTTTCTGCCATAGCACCTGCATTATAGAATCTTTTCCAGTGGCCCTCATCACTCCTGAGCTCCCTCAAAACCTGGTTATGTCAGCAGGCCAAGGAACATCAGCGAATGGGTGAACTAGTGTGGTGGCTTCCTTATGATTAATATTCCTTCACCTATTTTCCTTTCTTTAGTTTTGTTTTCATAGTTTTTAAAAATGTTTTTTAATACTTATTATATAATGTTTAATGACTGTTTTCTGTTTTTACTGTTTTACTGGATTGTTGTATGCTGCCCAGAGTCAATTTCCATGAGAAAATATAATATATAAATTTTATATATATTTGATACCTACTACCTGCATGCATGCATACATACATACATACATACATTTAGGTTGAAGTATTTCTTCCCTCCTGGTTTAATATTTTTTTTATTGGAATCTCATTAATTTCAATGAATTCAAGTTCATTGGAATTTTTAATACAGCCCTAGTTTTAATGAGATAGTGGTTACTATTAGGCTATATTCAACAGAGAAAGTTAGAAGAACAAAGTAAGGAGAAAATATTTTGAAATATAGAAGATAATTTTAGTTTTTTCAAGCTTTTCCATAGGCAGCATGGGGTATTTTACTGCACATATAAATGAGATATGAACCTGATTTAGAATATTTTGGTAATTGTGATCTGTGTAGGAGAAGAGCAGGGGTTGCGGAGTTAAGAGCTTCATTAGCTTAGAGTCATTACAAACTGGGCTGCCAATTTAATACTGAACTTCAGTTGAGTAGATTCTTGTGTATAGGCTTGAATAAATCTATGCTGCAATCTGATGGATGGTCCTGATTCTTTGTGCCTAACATCTGCCACCAATGCACACATGGTAATCAGATGTATTACTTTTGTTATCTTTTATCAAGTTAGTAGCAATGTTTCTGAAAGCTGCCTGAATTAAAGAACAAATCAGATAAAAATCAACAAGTTGCAATATAAATTAAGCAAGATGGCGTTAATCAATCAAACACATAGCCTGTTCTGGAATGAGATTTTTCCGGAAAATTATATTTACTCTTGGAGTGTTCTTTAAATTTCCCTCAATTTTCAAATAGTGCTGATGATAAGCAAATTTACATTTGACTGCAGCATTCCCCCTCTGAACCCTGTGGCACCCTGTACTGTAGAAGCCAAGGGTGAGAATTGTCTTCCCCAATCTCCACCAACTGGAATCTACCCGGAAAGAAGGAGATGAAACAGCGTAACTCTGTGCTTCTCACCCCCAACTTCTGAACTGATCCAGAAGGATTCCATGGTTGATGGTATCAAAAGCCACAGTAAAGTTAGATAGGGCAAGGATGAATGCAGTACTCCAATTCTGCCTTTGCCAAATTATGTGCTTCTGACATATCCACTTTTCTTCTGCATGGGGCTGATGTTATATTAAAAGCATTCTTAACTGAAGTTATTTTTCTGCAAGGAATATCTTTTAGTTTCTAATGCACATATCTCTAAAAGCATACATATGAATGTTTTTGTGTATGTTTGTCTGTCTGTCTGTCTGTCTGTCTGTGTGTGTGTGTACTTGCATATGCTTGCATATCTGGGTGTGTTCCACTAACCTTCATCACTGGTTCGCATTGCAATGTTGCGCGCATGCATCCCCTCATGCGATTTGGCTTCCACACATGTTCAGAAGCAGGAATTAGCTCGAAACACAGCTGAGGAGCTCATCAGTTGTGCTTCGGGCAAAGAAATAAAGGACAGATTTCACCTGCAGGCAGGCGGGAGGGCCCTTTTTCAAGCCGCGGAAAGGGAAAAATCCCCCAAAAAGATGGTGGCGTGCACGGAACAACACTGACAGTGACATCACAAGCGGGTCGCTACCAGTTCGCGCAACCCGGTCCGAACCGGGAGGAACCCACCCCTGTTGCATATATTGTTTAAGCTTCTGACTTAGAAAGTATACAAAAAGTAGAGTTTCTTTTGGGATGTTGTGGCTTATGTATCTTTTTTCGCACTTGATCCCTGCTCACCAACAGAAAATACAGTAATTCACATTGTTATGATATGATCGCAGTCCATAAGCTAGCATGTATTCTAGCAATTTCTACAATATTGCAAGGAATTGTGGATTATTTTCTCAGCTAGCAATGTATACACAATCACTTTTCTTGGCTGTCCCTAAAATGGAGTCAGTTCAGAAAAAAACATAAAAGATATAGAATCTACTGCAGCACTACAGAAGATATTCAGCTTGGTGCCCGGTTCAGTCATGAAGATTTTTTTTTTTTGTACTGGGAAGGGTGAGTCCTACAGCAGGTCATAGTGAATGAGGTCCTGTTGTGTCAGCAGTCAACAGAATTTATTAATGTAAATCAGCATGGTTATAAAACATGTTGACTTGTTGATGATTTTGGAGTTTTGAAATTAGTTGGACTGCTATATATGGGCAGCCTGGCGCGGTTCCTTGTTCATAAGTTATCACCAAAATGCAGAAAACTGGATTCAGAAGTATATTCAGAAAAGAACCAGTATTTCTTTTTTGCTTGATGTTCATATTTATAGGCTGAGTTGAAAGTGGAAAAGGTATGTCATGAATTAACATCAGTAGACTTTGGTTCACGCAATGCAAATGGAATCCCTGTTAAGTGTAACGGAAGAGTGTTATCTGCAATAGTTTCCAGCTCTAATGGCTACAGGGGTCATTAGTATAGAGTTTGCTATTCTCCAATAATGACTTTGTTTCTGTTGTTTTGGGGAAGAATTCAAGTACATACTGTACAAGCTATAAACAAGGGGTACATGGCTGTTTTGAAATAATAAAGCTGAGCAGAACGATCCCCTTCTTTAATTATACTTTATCTAGTTGACAAAGGAACAAACATAGCCCATTGACCAGAAGTAGAATTCTATTATGACTCTCAATATTGTTTCATGCCATCTGGAATTAGAATGATATGAAAAAAAAAGGTTTCCTCTGAGTTGTGTTTTTTTTTACCCCTCGAGACTTTTTCAAATTCCAACTTCACATAAAATGAGAAGAGGATCTATTCCCTGAGATGGCTGTGTAGTTCTTGGAGTTAAGGCTACCTATTTGTTTGGGGATGTGAATATATGTATGATTGGTATACAGTTGACACCATGTTGTTAGGTAAAGATTTAGATGATTTGCAGGGTATTTATTTATTAATGAGATTTATATACCGCCTCATAGTGCAAGCACTCTCTAAGCGGTTTACACCATTAAGCAATGTATATACTGTATTTACATTGCCCCCAACAATCTGGGTCCTCATTTTACCTACCTCCGAAGGATGGAAGGCTGAGTCAACCCTGAGCTGGTGAGATTTGAACAGCTGATCTCAAATGATCACATCAGCTAAAGTAGCCTGCAGTACTGCACTCTAACCGCTGCGCCACCTCGGCTCTTAATATGTTAGATCTTAATATGTATGTTAGATCCATTCTATGATGCAACAAGAATGATGGAAAGAAGTAGTGTGTAGCATTTGGTCTATTGTGAAAAATGAATATTTGTTGTAAGAAACAAAAATGGTTGTATATAAGAGCATGCTTCTGCTTGCTTTATGATAGTGAGGGTTGGATATCCAGGAGAAACAAATTAAATTGGATGCAGTGGAAATGGGCTGCTTAATTGTGTGTGGTAAAACAAGAAGAAATGTATGGGTGTTGAAATCAATGTAGATTGAATACAACAGTGGATGATGAGTGAAAATGAAGTATTCATGATTCATTCATATAAAGAGAATTACAAGACAAATATAGGAAGAAAATGTGAATTGGTTGAAGGGAAGGAGAGGATCAAGAAAGTCATGGCTGGATGAAGATCCAGCCTCCACCTGTTTATTGGACCCGTGCCCCTCCTGGCTGGTTTCTGCCAGCAGGGAGGTGACACGCGGCTGGATCCGGGCGGTGGTCATCGCTTCTTTGGGGGAGGGTTCCGTACCGCAGTCATTAAAAGCTGCGGTGGTGAGACCCCTCCTGAAGAAGCCTTCCCTGGATCCAGCTGATTTGAAGAACTATCGTCCGGTCTCCAACTTGCCTTTTTTAGGGAAAGTTGTGGAGAAGGTGGTGGCCACTCAGCTTCTGCGGCTTCTGGATGAAACAGACCATCTAGATTCCTATCAGTCGGGTTTCAGGCTCGGCTACAGTACAGAAACTGCCTTGGTCGCTCTGATGGATGATCTCTGGCGGGCCCGGGATGGGGGAAATTCCTCCATCCTGGTGCTACTTGACCTTTCAGCGGCTTTCGATACCATCGACCATGGTATCCTTCTGCATCGTCTCGGCGAGTTGGGAGTGGGAGGCACCATTTTACGGTGGTTCTCCTCTTATCTCGCCGATAGGATGCAGTCGGTGTTGGCGGGAGGGCAGAGATCCACCCCTAGGCCCCTGTTATGCGGGGTGCCTCAGGGGTCGGTCCTCTCGCCCATCCTGTTTAACATTTACATGAAACCGCTGGGGGAGATCATCCGCAGACATGGGGTGTGTTTCCACCAGTACGCTGACGACACCCAGCTGTACATCACCACCCCGTCTGACTTCAGTGTGGCAGCCGATGTAATGTGCCGATGCCTGGACGACGTTAGGATCTGGATGGGGAGGAACAGACTCAGACTCAACCCCGACAAGACTGAGTGGCTTTGGATATTGCCTCCTAAGGATTATGACAACTATCCCTCCTTGGTTCTCGAGGGAGCGAAACTGACTCCCTCGGATCAGGTCCGCAACTTGGGGGTCCTCCTAGACCCACAGCTAAAATTGGAACACCATCTCACTGCTGTGGCTAGGGGGGCCTTTGCACAGGTTCGCCTGGTGCACCAGTTGCGGCCATACTTGGAGAAGGAGGCTCTACTCACGGTCACTCATGCCCTTGTCACCTCCCGTTTGGACTACTGCAACGCGCTCTACATGGGGCTACCCTTGAAGAGTATCCGGAGACTCCAGTTGGTGCAAAATGCAGCTGCGCGTGCTGTGGTGGGTGTGCCAAGGTACACCCACGTGACACCTATACTCCGCCAGCTGCATTGGTTGCCCATTAGTCTCCGGGTCCAATTCAAGGTGTTGATCATCATCTTTAAAGCCCTTCATGGCTTAGGACCAGGTTATCTCCGGGACCGCATTCTGCCTCATACTTCCCTCCGACCGGTTAGGGCCCACAGAGTTGGCCTCCTCCAGCTCCCGTCAGCCAAGCAATGCCGGCTGGCGGGTCCTAGGGGGAGAGCCTTCTCTGTGGCCGGCCCCGCGCTCTGGAACCAACTCCCCCCAGAGACCCGAACCATCCCCACCGTGCTGGCCTTCCGAAAAGCCGTTAAGACATGGCTCTTCCTGCAGGCAGGGGGTAGAGCTTAATTCCATCTACACTCTCCCCCGGGTATGTCTGGCGGTTGAATGGTGCTTTTATATTGAAATTTTTAATTTTTATATTTTGATTTTAAATTGAATTTATTGGTTTTCTTGTATTTTTCCTGTGTTGTAAGCCGCCCTGAGTCCCTCGGGAGTGGGGCGGCATATAAGAAACCATAAATAAATAAATAAATAAATAAATAAAATAAGATGATATCCTCACAAGAGAGTGAGAAGCATAAAAGGGAAATCACAATGCATGGATATGGTAGAAATAAGAGATATAGTGAATGAAGTTGAAGTATTGCAGATTTAGCTTTATTTTATGTTTTTCAGGCCCTAATTTCTTTGGTTTACTATTTCTTATCCCTTTTGGGTTTTTTGCCTAACTTTGCTTACCTCTGAAGGAAGTAGCATGCTGAATATGCATGCTTGTATGTAAGGATATTTGTGGCTGCAAATTAAACTGTCAAGTGGTGTGCTTCTCCCTTGTAGTGGATAAATCCAGGACAAGGATGTGGTTAAACACTCAATTACTCTGGCACTTGGCAGACAGAACTGACTCCCACATTAAAGTCTAAACAGAAATAGCTTTTGGGTCAAACTGAGGTCCAAAGGATATTTCTCCTTTGTAACCATAAATCTCTGAAAAACAAGCTTTGTAATTAACCCAGCTGACATTATCCAGTGCTACTCACACTCATACGATAAAATGTACAATATGTTATTTGGATCTGATCAGACCAAACAACTTTTTCTTCTCATAAATAACTTTAAAATGTTGCTTCTTAGCAGCTTTCCGGAGCCATTTACAAAGAAAAAGCCTCTGCAAATAGAGGCCAATTTCTGTAGTAGAAAGAAAAAGCATTGTGCTGTGTTTTTTATTATTATTATTATTCTAAAACTTCAATATGCTTTCAGGTCTTTCAAGCCACGCATTCGTGGAACATTTCTTCCTTCTTAATTATCAGAGAAATAAAGAACATGAATGATTCTCATTATTTGGCTAAACGCGGGTGGTTTGCTCAGATATTATCAGATATTATCACTGATGTCATGCCACAAACCTACATTGCAATAGAGAAAATCCAGTGTTCCATTCAAGACAATAAATAGCTTTTCACTTTATTTATTTTTATTTATTTTATTTATTTATTTTAGTTTGTCAAGCATGTATGAGAAAACAATTATAAGTGTGAACATAACATATAAACTTGTAAGTATAAACAGGTAAAAGTATATGCATAAGAAATGAGTACGAATAATGGGAACAGTAGGACAGGGGCGGTAGGCACGCAGGTGCGCTTATGCACGGCCCCTTACAGACCTCTTAGGAATGGGGTAGACAGTTTTAGGTTAAAGTTTTGGGGGTTTGAGGATGTAACAACAGAGTCAGGTAGTGTACTCCAGGCATTGACCACTCCGTTGCTGAAGTCGTATTTTCTGCAATCGGGTTTGGAGCAGTTTACTTTGAGTTTGTATCTATTGTTTGCCCGTGTATTATTGTGGTTGAAGCTGAAGTAGTCATTAACAGGTAGGACATTGTAGCAGACAATTTTGTGTACTAAGCTTAGATCAGACCATAGACAGCATAGTTCTAGGTTGACCAGGTCCAAAATTGCAAGTCTGGTGGCATACGGTATTCTGTTGCGAGCAGAGGAGTGGAGTACTCTTCTCGTGAAATACCTCTGGACTTGCTCAATTGTATTAATGTCCGTTATACAATGTGGATTCCAGGCAGATGAGCTGTATTCGAGAATTGGTCTGGCAAAGGTTTTGTATGCCCTGGTTTGTAGTACAATGTTACCAGAGAAGAAGCTTTGTAAAATTAGGTTAACAACTCTTAATGCCTTTTTGGCAATGCTGTTACAGTGAGCTCTGGGGCTTAGATCTTTTGAAATGAGTACTCCTAGGTCCTTGACAGAGTGAGGGTCGTCTACGAGGTCGTAACCGCCCAGCTTGTATTTGGTGTTCTGATTTTTGTTGCCAATGTGTAAGACAGAGCATTTGTTGGTTAAGATTTGAAGTTGCCAATTGTTCGACCATTCTGACACATAGTTAAGGTCGCTTTGTAGGGCAGCAGTATTGTCAGTGGTGTTAAATAGTTTTACATCATCAGTGAAGAGAACACAGTTGCTTATAATATGATCGCAAAGGTCATGTAAATTTATGAATCTAAATCTAATTTATGTAAATTAGAGAGAGAGTGGGTCCTAGAACGCTGCCTTGGGGGACACCGCTGTTAACTGGTGCAGGGTTTGATAGGGCACTCTTTATTTTGACTACCTGTTGCCTGTTTGACAGGAATGCAGCTACCCATTTGTGCAGTGATCCAGAAATGCCGTAACAGTGTAGTTTTAACAGTAGTTTGTCGTGTACCACGGAATCAAAAGGCTTTGCAGAAGTCTATGTAAATTGCGTCTATTGCTTTACCTTCGTCTAGTTGTGTAGTCCAAATGTTTCTGCAATGTAGCAGTTGTAGATTGCAGGACAAATTTTTCCTGAAACCAAACTGTTTGTTAGAGAGTAGGTTGGTTGTCTCTAAGTGGAGGGTAATGGATTGGTTGATAATTGATTCCATGACTTTGCAGGTGACACAACATAATGAGATTGGTCTGTAATTTTCAACTAGGCTGGGGTCTCCCTTTTTGAAGATAGGAATGACCGTGGCTAATGATCATAGGTCGGGAAAAGAGCTGGTTCTAAAAGATATCTTGTAGCTTGTGCTTAGTGGTTCGGCTATGGCAGTGGAAAGCTCTTCTCCCCCCCACCCACCCACTTTGAGAGGACTAGTAGGCAATTAGGGCTATTAAAGACCTGTTTACAATAATCCATCTTCTGTTGGTTGTGGGGCTAATACTATAGTTGCTATACAAGTTGTTTTCAGATAATTGGCAGTTTTAGAATTAAGGCAGCCTACATCATTATCCTTGAGGAATAGACCAGCATAGAAAAAGAAATGGATTAGAGGAGAACATAGAAAGAAAGAAAAGCAACTCAGAGAAAATGCATTAGTAACAATAATAACAAGATTTGTTTAATAAAAACCAATTAAAAAGCTTTTTTAGTGAAATGAAAGATATTTCAATAAATATATTTAACAAAACATTAAGGATCTATTTTTCTCCTTGAAAAGTATAATGTAATATTAACCCCTTTCAAAATTAATCTTTTTCTTTCGCATTCCACATAATATCTCCTGAGGAACAAATGAGTGTGCTGTCAATAACTGCTCACTATGTTCATCTATTCCTCACCAGCCATTTTACTGATAAATCTCTTGCTCTTGGGATTGTTTTGGTAAAAATCAATCTAATCCTGAATATGGTTTGAGATGGATTCATTTTGTTGCTTGATTTTGGAGATTATATTAAAGATTCAGATTTGTTCTGTACATATGTTTGCCAGTCTCACACATTGTATTTTTATCTTCTCCCTTCTGTGTTTCCTTTTTTATAACTCAGTTTAACATTTTAGATAAAACTGCTTAGGCAACCATTCAGATAACAATAAATGTTATTGATTTTTTTAAAAAAGCTCTTTTTATGTGCATATTTCCCTAATTTCCCACTGTTTTATCTGTTGCTGATTAACTTAAACAAAGGAAACAAGTTTCCTGTGTCCATATATTATTTTAGGAATACAAAAAGAATTTTCCCCTCTGATCATTCTGTCTTTTAGATCAATGCTTCTCAAGCTGTGGTCTGAAGTTCCCTAGGGGGTGATCCAAGACCCTCACATGGATCTGCAAAATCTAAATTATTTTGCCAGCCTATGATGAAAAATAATATAATATTAAAATCCTATCAAACTATTGTGAGAAGCAGAAGTTGCAAACATTGTATCAGTCTTAAATTTTAATATGACAAGTATTGATAAATGTAACTCCTACAAACCAAAGCTGTTTGCAGGTCCTCCATCATTTTTTAAAAGTAGAAAGGGGTCCTGTGAGAAAAAAGTTTTAGAAACATTACTTCAAGATTGTGTCTTCAACAGTAGAAACACATACTACTCGTGGTCTATTTCTTGATTTGAACCTAGGGCAAATTTGTTCCCATAATAATAAACATTGCTTTAGTTCCAGTGAAATCTTACTTATTACTTTAGTTATACTACATTTTGTCAATAAGAGTATTATAAATTTCTAAGGGTTATTGTGTGTGTTTTATAGTTATTGATGTTTTATAATTTATGTTCACTCTTCTTGGATAAGTGGGCAGTCATATAGATTTGATTAACATAAATAAATAATGTAATAGAAAAATGTGACTCTTGTAGAGGATGCTGTAAATATATGCCCGTTGTTAAAAAAGGAGTGGGGAGAGGTGCATTCTGGCAGAATATAACTTTCTATTCAGGTTCTTTTATATTATTGATATAAGATTTAAGATGGGAAAGGGTAAGACAGCTTGTTCGGGAGGAAAATAGTGAGGGGAATCCTTTTTCTCATGCAGGCATGCTGATCATTAATTATTATTTTTCTGTCAACCAGAAAATGCTATTTTAAATATTAACATATATGAGCAAGAATAGATATATCATCCTCACTAGTTCTGTTGCCATCTGCATCACTCAAATTTGAACTAACCTTTCCAGAAGGATCCCTGGGATTTCCAACAATTTGAACTTTGCACACAGTTAGTTATCCTGCTGTTCTATTAATGATTTAGCATTACATATTACTTTGAAATGGATTATTTAACATTGTGGAAAATGAGACACTTCTGACCAGGTCTCTTTCTTAGGACATCACTAGACCTGGAACTTCCTAGCAATCATTCAGTGCCATTGATGTATCTTTGCCATTGGGCTTTGGGCTTTGCCACATCCAGTGGTGGGTTCCTACCGGTGCGGTCCACTCTATAGCACCGGTAGCGGCCCGCTGGTGACATCACAGTACCGGTGCGGTCGGGTTGCCGGTGCCTGGGCGCCGCCATTTTTTTTAAAAAAAATTTTTTAGATTTCTTCTGCGCATGCCCAGAAGCTGAGCTTCCAGCACTGCGCATGCGCTGCCTTCCTACCCCACAGTGAGTCCAAGCAGGGGAGGATGGCTGAGGGAGCGTGTGAGACACTGAAAGAACGGGCGGCAGGAGCTATCTCCATTCCCCTCCCTTCAGCAGTCCGAGAAGCCACGAACGTGCGGTGATGATCACAGGCATTTTCGCACGTTTGAGGCTTCTCGAGCTGCTGAGGGGAGGGAGAATGGGCGGCAGGACTTATCTCAGTTCCCCTCCCTTCAGCAGTCCGAGAAGCCACGCCCACCCGGTCACATGGCTGGCAAGCCACACCCACAAAATAAGCCACGCCCACAGAGTGACAGTAAAAAAAATTAGGAACCCACCCCTGGCCACATCCTCTTAGTTCTGTTGTTTCAAAAGGTTTTTTTCCCCTGAACTAATGTCAACAGTAAGCAGTATAACTGCATGGGCTGTACTTTCCTCTAGAAGTTTGCATGTTGCAGTCCTGGTCTAATCACCGGGCAGCAGGTTTAGGTAAAGGGGCCAAAATACAGGTTCGCTCTACCAAGAAGAATACCAACCTGGTGGCAAGTAAAAATTTTTTAAAGTTACTTCATTTAGTTTTCATGGGTTGGAAGGGAAACTGGGCTAAGGGAGTGGGCAGAATAATATACTGGTTCCATGACCAATCATTGAGCATTAATTGACTGGGTTACATATTAGCTGTTGGGCTTCAAGGCAAATATTGCAGTCACATAGCACAGAAATCCTTGTAGTATCTAAAATGATGAGAACATCTCAATTCTGAAATTAAAAGGTCTGGGCAATGGAATTGTTGTCATGTATTGCATAGTATGATTGGAACACATGCCCTGAGCTTTGTTTTTAAAAAGCTTCAATTAGTCTGACACATTTTTATTTATGTAAAAAGAAGAAATGAAAGGATGTGAGCAGCAACAACAGGATACTGTAGAGAGCATGTGTGTGGGAGTGAGAGAGAATGAAGAAGAGCACACCACTGCTGGAGATAACAAAGTTTAGCCTGTGCAATTATATCCTGAGGAAAATCTTTCCCAAGGACATTATATAAAATATGGTTTTCTTTTAGTCATTTTGTGGTGATGTGCTGCTCTAGTAGAAACTGTTGGTTTTTTTCCTTCTAAACTCAGTAAACATAAAAAATGGCTACTGTTGTCAGAAATTTTAAAATACTAATATTTTCCATGTGTATAGTATTTCGTTATGTGTTTCATTATCTTGGGACCCAGATTGTTGGGGGCAATATGCTGAACTCTGTAAACCGCTTAGAGAGGGCTGTAAAGCACTATGAAGCGGTATATAAGTCTAAGTGCTATTGCTATTGCTATCTTGTTATAAACTTAACCAGAATCTTGAAATGGCATTCCTACAGATGGGAGGTTGAGTGGTAGTTGTTTGTTTATGACTACACAGTGGATTTCATAGTAGAGGTAAAAGTTGGAAGCAGGCACTTCTAGATTTGGAAGCATGATGAGGGATGGGTGTTGACCTTGCAATGTGTCCTGATACAGCTGGGTAGCCTGTTATGTGCTCCACTCTTTTGTTTGTATTCAAACTTGTAAGTACACTTACTGTATTTTTTGGATACAGTATATCCATATAAGATACACCTTTTTGCTCCCAAAAAGAGGGTGGAAATGTCGGTGCGTGTTATACACCGAATGCAGCAATTTTTAGCCTCCTGAAGCCCCACCCCCGCATCCAATTTTTGCAAAAAATGGGCCGTGTTTTTTTTTTGCAAAAATGGGGGGGGGTTTGCCTTCCCCTACCCCCTAGGAGTGCTCTGCAGGCTTCCCAGATCCTTTGCATGCCCTGTTTTTGCAAAAAAAAAAAAAAAAAAAAAAGAGCAAAAACCGGGCCGTTTTTTGCAAAAATTGGAGCGTTTTTGCCTCCCCCCCCACCCCCTAGGAGTGCTCTGCAGGCTTCCCAGATCCTCTGCATGCCCTATTTTTGCAAAAAAAAAAAAAAAAAAATGAGCGAAAAACGGGCCATTTTTTTGAAAAAATTGGGGCGTTTTTGCCTTCTAATTACCCCATCTAGCATGACTGGAGGAGGAATTCTGGGAGTTGAAGTCCACTAGTCTTAAAGCTGTCAAGTTTGAAGTTTGTAAAAAGTATACATGGTTGTAAAAAGTGTACATGGTTGTAAAAAGTATGCATGATTGTAAAAAGTATTCTGCTACACTGGTATTTTATTAAATAATATATTACTGCACCATTTGTTTCAGAATACTTTTTCCCTTGTTTTCCTCCTCTAAAATCTAGGCGCGTCTTATACTCCGAAAAATACGGTAATACATAAGAATGCTTTGTATTCTAAGCAGTACACTTTCTGAGACACTTAATTTCTGGCTAACTTCAAATATGATAAGTGATAATAGAATTTTATCTTAACTTAGAACAATTGTGAGCATTATCTGTGAACCAGATCACTATAGCTTGCTCAACAAATTGCAGTTAAAATAACTTATGGTATAATATAATGGTGTGAATACATTCTCTGTATTGCTCCTGATTAGGTGAGTACCACAATTATAGACTTTGAATTGCCTATTTGCTCTAAATAATATTAAAATGCTTACTCACACTCATTTCCAGGATAATGTTGAATAGAGCTATATTTTCAGATTTTTTTATTTGATACCACACTTAGATTGTAAAACTCTCTTTTCCTTGAAGCTTTGGTTTTTACTTTCTTTTCTTTTATAAAAGCATTCTGTTTCATTATATTTATAGATTCTCCAAGCCAGCACCGATGTTTTTGGATGATTCCTTCAGGAAATGGGCAAGGATTCGGGATTTTCTTCCACCTTTTGGGATTAAAGGACAAGGTAGGATAACAAGTTAATCCACTATGGTAGTGTTCTGCATATTACCTTTAAAACTTGTATATTAAAGAAATTTGAATTCTCCTTTTTGGGCATATTTTAAATTTCTTTCTTTTGAGTAAAGTAGTACAAAATTGTCCTAAACAGAGCACTATTTTATATTTTCAACCTTCTGTAACCACTTAAAAAAGGTGAGTAAAAAGGATGTTGACAATGACATAATTGGAAACAAATTTGCCTCCCATAAAAGTTGTAATTTATGAAAGGAACTTGAAGATAGGAAATTATTCAACACAAAGTATAACAATTCAGGTGATAGTATCCTTTGTTTTAGTATTCCATAAAAAATGCTGGAATGGTTTTCCATGAAGTCTGCCTTGTTAAACATGATATTTAAGACAGTGTTTAGTAGGTAAATACAGTCTCACAGCTCTATCTGTCTTCATACCACAAAAAGGAGCAGAGTATAATGTAACTCAATATAAAAGTTCCATAACAGGTTAAATATTTTATTATTTATATAGTACAATATTTACCGGTAGTTGTATTGAAAGGAGACTCACTGAGGCATGAACTTGCTACTCCCAAATCCTTACACATAATCAGTCCACATTCTGTAACCATGGCCAAGATATAGTATGTAGGTACATATCTTTTATACATATTTGCCTTCCTATTGGATATATCTTGTATATCTTTTATACATATTTGTATATCTTTTATACATATTTGCCTTCCTATTGGAAATATCTTGTATATCTTTTATACATATTTGTCTTCCTATTGAAGAGGCATCCTTCCTAGAAAGGTGACAAATAGCTGATTTGCTTTTTTAAAAAATAGAAATATTGACTGTGGAAGTGATTGGAAGTACAGATGGAAACAAGATTACTCACTAATAGTAGATTTACAGGATCACTTTTCTGCAGAGTGTAGATTATGGATCTCTATGTGGGTTATTTTATTTTCACAGGCTGAGTATTTTAGGCAAGAAATATCAGCATGGAGAATTGTAATGCAGGATGACTGAATGTCTTTAGGCAGTCTTTGTTTTGTATTTCCAAGTTGTTGTCAGTTTGTGTCACCGCTATAGAGTTATGTTAATCTAGGGTTTTATGTTGGATTTTCTTCAGTTAAAACCAGAAACTACTATTCTTGAAATGGCTGGGAGCTGAAGCAGTGGGAGCAAATCAGATGAATGGCTTGTACAGTGCCCTCTTGGGACCAAACTTTGTGCCAGGATTCAGTCTAAAGCAGTTTGTACTTGTGGGAGGAAAGAATTATTGTTCCCAGGAAACTAGTAGGTCTAATGACAGTGCTGACAGACCAGAGCGTGAGTGAAGCAAATGGCACCCTTCTCGCATCACACTCTCAAGCACACATCACTTGAAATTCTTGCGTCAGCTTTTTTCCTTATCCCAGGGGAGGCACTGGGGATGAATTATTGTGACTTGTTGATGGGATCAAAACCTCATTAAGGTTTTTAGTCAAGACTAGTCTGATACTGGTTGAAACAGGATGGCAGGAGAAAGGTGCTGATGATGGCTGCCAGAATCAGAGCACCTGGGAGATTGAGCAACTTTCTAGAGAATGATATCCAGTTGAGCATCAGCAATCTGAGGTCTCATCTGAGTGTAAAAACTGGCTGTTGTCAAGGAAGATTCACAACATAGTATATACCTTGGGAAATGCTTTGTGCAGATGTTTGGGACTTTGGGCATTTGTGTCATCAAGTGTTTGCTTGAAATTCAGATGAAAATTGAGTGGCATAATTCTGTCCACTTGAAGCAGGGGTGGGTTCTAACTTACCTCGCTGCTGGTTTGCTTCCTCCGCGCCACGTGGGCGCCCGCGCATTGCGCAGTGCCAAAAACCAAGCTTCTGTGCATGCGCAGAAGCAAAAAATAGCTTCTGCGCATGCGCAGAAGCCAAAAACAAGATGGCAGCACCCACGGACCGGTACTGACAGAACCAGCTCCATTACGTCATCACTGGTTTACTAACGGTTCTAAAGAACCGGTTAGAACCGATAGGAACCCACCTCTGACTTGAAGGTCAGCTAGCTTTATATTTCACAGTTTCAAACTACTATGTCAGAATAATGTAAGAGATTTTTTCCCCCTGTAAATAGATTTTAGAAGTCTTTATAGAAAATGACATGCCATATCAGACTTTTAATGAAGAGATTGGTGCCAGGAAAAAAGAGGCCACATAATTTCATCATCCATTTTGGGACATCAAAAGCAAATAAATAAACCCTAGTACGTTTCTAAAGTTTAATATTACTGTACATACAGTTCAGCCTAAGTCTTAAATACATATACATACAGTATATAGTTATTTTTCATGTGTAAGCTTCTCCCCCACCCCTGATCTTGTGCTCCAGAATGGCATGGGAAGAGCATTCAACTGTAGTATTTATAGTCTAGATGCAAACCCTCACAGGACAGAGATTTCCCATTCTTGATTTGTTGTTTCCCAACCTCTGACTATTTAGTGATAATTGTGCTTTTATTGTTTTTTTTTTCTAAATTATGTTCCTGGTTTTGTTTTCCCATGCATCTTATTTTCTAAAATGGATTCACAATGCCTTCTCTAGAGATGATGCCCTCTGTGATATATCATTTGGAGCAATGAAGTGTACTTTGCTATGTACATCATTGAAGTGTACTTCATTGCTTTCCATTCTCCAGATTTCTCCAGATAATGGGGATGTTTGCTAACTAGACGTTGCCATTGTGTTTATTAAATTTATATATGAAAAATATCATACTGGAATTCTTTATTGTGTAAATTTTCTGGGATTAAGATGGTTTGGTCAAAGATATGGAGAGCAGCTATAGTTCAACAACCAATAAGAAATTACTGAACTTGATATTAATGATATCAAACCTGAATCCTAATTAGTACCTAGGAACAGTCTTCAAATGTTAGCCATGAGGCTTCCTTTTGGTAATTTTGACATTGTGGGAATTTTCTCCTCAAGATAAGTACAGGTAGTCGTCTACTTATAACGACAATTGGGATCAGAATTTCTGTTGCTAAGCAAGGAGGTTATTAAGTGAGTCAAACCCAATGTAGTGATCTTTTTTGCCATGGTTAAGAGAATCACTGCACTTGGTAAGTGAATCATGCAGTCATTAAGTAAATTCAGCTTCTCCCATTGACTTTGCTTGTCGAAAGCCAGCTGGGAAGGTTGCAAAGGCAATTACACAACCCTGGACACAACATGAGAAATACATGCCAATTGCCAAACACTCATGTGATCAAGGGGATGCTGTGTAAGTTGCAAGCATAAGGACCAGGAGCAATTACAGGAGTGGGAGTCTCAAGTCTCCAGATGTAGGAAGATTGGCCTATATGCCAACAAAAAGTGTGGCCTGCATGTATGTTATATAACATTCTAAGTATCTTGTTATGGGGATATATTTAGCTTTGCATGTTCCAGAACTGGGAAAATCAAGAGGCATTTTTCAGTGCTTGTTTTCTATGAATTTTTATATTTAGATCTTGACTTTAGGCTGACCTTGAAATTTGTGATGTTCTGGGAAAGGGGTAAACATTAGAGAAAAAGCAAGCAATGACCACACAGAAAGCAAAGTCTTTCTCTGTTTCTGAAGTGTAAGTGTAGAGAGTTTCTCCGTGATATGTAAACATTTGTTTCTGTTCATTATGTTCCAACTTTCTATTCTATGTTTGAGGGAAATATCCTTATTTACCCTTCTGCCCTCACAAGTCACTGTGATGTTTCTGACAAATTTGTATTCCTCTTGGCTTTTAACATTATTTCTTCCCATCCTTTTCTGGCTTCCCATCCTTTTCTGGCTTAACATTATTTCTTCCCATCATTTTCAGAATGCCAAAGACCATCTGGCTGTTTACACAGGCATGGGGATTTGAGTAATTGAGCCCACACTATTGGTGAATTGTATGCTTGGGAACCCCTTTGTATTAAAGTGTCGGAAGGGTGTTTTTAATTTATTTTTAATATTCATGCATTTTAATTATTTTTTGCTATCCAGAATCACATCGGTAATATAAATTGATATATACAAAAATAAATACAACTGCTATAGGGATGGAAATGGTACTGGCATTATCATTTGTTTTCAGTCTTCACATGCCAATTAGTTTCGCTGCATTCACAGCCTGAACACAGAGCTAACCAATATGATTTTTGTTCATTTCTCATTTCCTTTATTATATGATATCCCCCGCCTTCCTGTTTTTTCAAGGAGGAATTGTGCAGCTAAGGTCATTCTGTGAAATATTTGCATCCACATCATATAATGAGAGTAAGCTCACATACAGTTAATGTACAAGGTTAAGCAATAGCAATAGCAATAGCACTTTACTTATACAGTGATACCTCGGTTCACGAACTTAATTCGTGAACTGACTCTGGTCGCAAACCGAATTGGTCGTGAACCGAGGCACATTTTCCCATAGGGTTCAATGTAAATCCGGTTAATCCGTGCTAACCTTTTTTGGGGGGTTCAGATCTGCCTTCTGCCTCTGCCTCCCTCGCTCACCTGCCAGCCTGCGCCCGCTCGTTCGGATCTGCCTTCCGCCGCCGCCTCCCTCGCTCATCCGCCAGCCTGCGCCCGCCCGTTTGGATCTGCCTTCTGCCTCCCTCGCTCATCTGCCAGCCTGCGCCCGCCCGTTCGGATCTGCCTTCTGCCTTTGCCTCCCTCGCTCATCCGCCAGCCTGCGCCCGCCCGTTCGGATCTGCCTTCTGCCTCTTCCTCCCTCGCTCATCCGCCAGCCTGCACCCGCCCGTTCAGATCTGCCTTCTGCCTCTTCCTCCCTCGCTCATCCGCCAGCCTGCGCCCGCCCGTTCGAATCTGCCTTCTGCCTCTGCCTCCCTCGCTCACCTGCCAGCCTGCGCCAGCCCGTTCGGATCTGCCTTCTGCCTCTGCCTCCCTCGCTCATCCGCCAGCCTGCGCCCGCCCGTTCGGATCTGCCTTCTGCCTCTGCCTCCCTTGCTCATCCGCCAGCCTGCGCCCGCCCGTTGGGATCTGCCTTCTGCCTCTGCCTCCCTCGCTCATCCGCCAGCCTGCGCCCGCCCGTTCGGATCTGCCTTCTGCCTCTGCCTCCCTCGCTCATCCGCCAGCCTGCGCCCGCCCGTTCGGATCTGCCTTCTGCCTCTGCCTCCCTCGCTCATCAGCCAGCCTGCGCCCGCCCGTTCGGATCTGCCTTCTGCCTCTGCCTCCCTCGCTCATCCGCCAGCCTGCGCCCGCCCGTTCGGATCTGCTTTCTGCCTCTGCCTCCCTCGCTCATCCGCCAGCCTGCGCCCTGTGAGCGAGGGAGGTGGCGGCAGAAGGCAAATCCAAACGGGCGCGCGCAGGCTGGCAGGTGAGCGAGGGAGGCAGAGGCAGAAGGCAGATCCCAACTGGCGGGCGCAGGCTGGCAGGTGAGCGAGGGAGGAAGAGGCAGAAGGCAGATCCGAACGGGCGGGCGCAGGCTGGCGGGTGAGCGAGGGAGGAAGAGGCAGAAGGCAGATCCGAACGGGCGGGCGCAGGCTGGCGGATGAGCGAGGGAGGCAGAGGCAGAAGGCAGATCCGAACGGGCGGGCGCAGGCTGGCGGATGAGCGAGGGAGGCAGAGGCAGAAGGCAGATCCCAACGGGCGGGCGCAGGCTGGCGGATGAGCGAGGGAGGCAGAGGCAGAAGGCAGATCCGAACGGGCGGACGCAGGCTGGCAGGTGAGCGAGGGAGGAAGAGGCAGAAGGCAGATCCGAACGGGCGGGCGCAGGCTGGCGGATGAGCGAGGGAGGCAGAGGCAGAAGGCAGATCCCAACGGGCGGGCGCAGGCTGGCGGATGAGCGAGGGAGGCAGAGGCAGAAGGCAGATCCAAACGGGCGGGCGCAGGCTGGCAGGTGAGCGAGGGAGGCAGAGGCAGAAGGCAGATCCGAACGGGCGGGCGCAGGCTGGCGGATGAGCGAGGGAGGAAGAGGCAGAAGGCAGATCCGAATGGGTGGGCACAGGCTGGCGGATGAGCAAGGGAGGCAGAGGCAGAAGGCAGATCCCAACGGGCGGGCGCCACCTCCCTCGCTCACCCGCCAGCCTGCGCCCGCCCGTTTGGATCTGCCTTCTGCCACTTGGCTGGGATCTTGGGGATCCGGCCTCTCTGTGGGATGATGCAGGGGAGGACCAAGGCGCAGAGCCCCGCGTCTCTGCCCGGCTAAGCCAGACTCAGCATTGCCTGCCCTGGCTTTGCCTTCCACCCGCCGCCTGCTTTCCCTAAGGTAAGCCGAGGTGCGCGCCAGAGCCAAGGCAGGAAGCAGGGCGCCGGTTCTTCCAGGCGCCGTGATCAGCCGGCTGGCTGCTGCTGGCGATGACCCGGCGAGAGGAGGAGGAGGAAGATCAGAGTCCTCAGACCAGCAGAGCTCGCACCCTGGCCAACACCGCCGCAATCAGTGCCTTGGCACTCGGACTGGCAAGAGCCTCTCCTCTTCCCCCCCACCCGCCCTGAAAAGTTGCAAGGGAGGGGAGGAGGGGAAGGACGAGGCCCCCCTCCTGCTCCCTTCCTTCGGGCTGACAAGGGGGGGGGCAGCCCAAACTCCTGCTGCTGCGCTTGTTTGCCTTGGCAAATGGGAACAGAGGTTGGATCTGGGTGCCCAGAAATGAAGAAGCGGAGTGGAGAAGAAGGCAACAGCCCCGCTTTGGATTCGGAGCCAGTAGGTTTAGATGTCAGAAGGGGGGGGAGGTTTAGCAAAAGGACCGTGCAGGAAAAGGGGGACCATGTGTCACGACCATGTGACAGCCTGGAAATAGTATTAAAATGGCCGCGGCTCCTGTTCGTGAACCGAGGCGGAGTTCATGAACTGGAGCATATTTTTATGCACTTTTCTGTTCGTGAACCGAATTGTTCATGAACAGAAGCGTTCGTGAACCGAGGTATCACTGTATACCGCTTCATAATGCTTTACAGCCGTCTCTAAGCGGTTTACAGAGTTCAGCATATTGCCCCCAACAATCTGGGTCCTCATTTTACCGACCTGGGAAGGATGGAAGGCTGAGTCAATCTTGAGCCTAGTGAGATTTGAACAGCTGAACTGCTGAACTAGCAGTCAGCCTGCAGTCGCAGCATTTAACCACTGCACCACTTCAGCTCGTGGACTAAGTCAAGTGGCCCAATAACCTAGGATGTATTTAAAGGTTAGTTTTATTGTGACTTGAAATCTCATGAATACTGATTGGAACTTCCCTAGAGAAAAGAGAGTGTTCTAAAAATGTCAGTCAAGGAGTTGAAGGAAAATAAATGCATCTCATTTATGCAAGAATTTCTCTTATTTTAATTATAATAAAACTTTTAGATGAAGTCATCATTGCCCATAAATATTCACAGATGGATTTCATATTTCTTTGGAAATTCTTTTGATAGTTTCTTAATGCCCAAGTTTTCATAAACAGCTTGCATGCTTCAAAATCGTAAAAGGTTGTACATTAATTGCATTTAGAGCTTGAACTTGGGCAAGATAATGGACTGAACCAGGGCAAAAGAACGAGGCTCTCTTAAAGAGAGATAGGGATTGTGCATGATTACCTGTTTGGAAAAATGATTTTGTTCTGTTCTAGATAGTACTGAAATCCTTCTAAAAATTTAGTTTACAAACTTATTTAATTATTGAAAGGGTATTTTAGATCCATTGTTATCATTAGACAACAGTAGTTCATCACAGCTATCTCTTCAGTTTCTTAATTATCAAGTCCAGAAATTTATGTAATCTTGCCAGAAATTATCCACAAGTATGACCAATGCTGTTTCTGTCCCATAACTGAGCTAAAACCTGACTGGAAGAGGGTCTATATAATATGTTTCATCCAGGACCCTCTGAAGCTGCCAAGCAACCACTTTCTCTATCCTCCTCCTTAAAAAGGGAACGTGGGAGACTGGATGGCAATTCTCCAGACAGGTGGGATCAAGAGATAGTTATTTTAAGGAGGGGGAAAACTAGAGCCCCCTTAAAAGGTCCCAGAAATGTCCCCTCCTGCAGTGAGGTATTTACCACTTCCCAAACCCACCTGGCTGTCACCATCCTGGAAGCTTTTATCAACCAGGAGGGACAGGGATCTAATTGACAAGTGGTTGCACTGATGGCATTGAGGACCCTGTCCACTTCATTAAGTCTAACGGAATTGAACTGTTCCCAGATAACCGGGTAAGACCTTTCCCCTGGCATCTCACATGTACTGCACTCTGTGTGGACTCCAATTAGAATAGAATAGAATAGAATAGAATAGAATAGAATAGAATAGAATAGAATAGAATAGAATAGAATAGAATAGAATAGAATTCTTTATTGGCCAAGTGTGATTGGACACACAAGGAATTTGTCTTTGGTGCATATGCTCTCAGTGTACATAAAAGAAGAGATACATTTGTCAAGAATCATGAGGTACAACACTTAATGATTGTCATAGGGTACAAATAAGCAATCAGGAAACAATATTAATATAAATCGTAAGGATACAAGCAACAAGTTACAGTCATACAGTCATAAATGGGAGGAGATGAGTGATAGGAACGATGAGAAGACTAATAGTAATAGTAATGCAGCCTTAGTGAATAGTCAGACATTGGTGAGGGAATTTTTTGTTTAGCAGAGTGATGGCGTTCGGGAAAAAACTGTTCTTGTGTCTAGCTGTCTTGGTGTGCAGTGCTCTATAGCGTCGTTTTGAGGGTAGGAGTTGAAACAATTTATGTCCAGGATGCAAGGGGTCAGTAAATATTTTCACGGCCCTCTTTTTGACTCGTGCAGTATACAGGTCCTCAATGGAAGGCAGGTTGGCAGTAATTGTTTTTTCTGCAGTTCTGATTATCCTCTGAAGTCTGTGTCTGTCTTGTTGGGTTGCAGAACCGAACCAGACAGTTATAGAGGTGCAGATGACAGACTCAATAATTGCTCTGTAGAACTGTATCAGCAGCTCCTTGGGCAGTTTGAGCTTCCTGAGTTGGCGCAGAATTGGGAATGAATCTGTGCAACTTTGTCAGGTGTATAGAAAGCACTGCTGATCACATAGAATGTCCTCCCAAAAGTCAGACTCACATATTCTTTAATTGCATTGTAGAAAGTAATGAAAACAGAAGTCTTCCATAAGGTATTTAGTAGTTAATTTGTTTGCCATAAGTTCATTATTTATTACTGTTGTTTATTATTACTTCGGTTGAATGATAATTCTGTTCAGCTCTGTGGAATCATTTATTATGTTTTGGCATTTTAGCTTAATTTATTATCATGGATATAGATGTTTTATTGTTTGTTGTGGTCTTGTAAACTAATGGGAGACCCTGAAAGATACAGCAGTATACAAATGTAATAAATAAACATTTCAAATCTAAAGTAGAAGCACATAAAAATTCTAAAAATAATATTGGAGTCATGTGTAGGACGAATAGTTTTCCTTGATTTTTCCTGCTCCAAATTAATCCTGTGATTAATTTTCCTAGTATCTCGTAAAGCTTGTTCCTGAAACCCTCCATGTAAGGAATATATTTGCTCTCTTTAAATGAATCCATAGCAGATAAAAAGTGTGTTTATTTACCATACTAAGCTAAGCTAATTCTTCAAATGGAGCCTGTTGGAAATTACAAGACTGAAATTTGCTATTTTTATTGTATATTGTTGTGGAATGTTTTATATAAAAGACAGTCTGTGTAAACTTACGGGGAGTTGACTCATTCTGCTTGCAGACCAGGCTTAGAACACCATATTGTTGATCTCTAGAAGTGAGCGCTGAATCATTAAGCCTAGCAGGTGTTTATCCAATCTTCATATAAAAGCAGAGCAACAGCAGTATATTAGAGAAAGTAAGTTGGGTCTCTAAAAGAATCTTTGTACTGTCTCAGGAAAGATCGGCTTAAATTACTGCAGCAGGATGATCAAACAGCTTTGCCAGGATCTTTCAAGTGTCTGTAGCTGCATATGCTACAGAATTTCATGTGGGTCTTTATAGGTTGAAGGCTGAACTAAGATCCCATGAGTCATCATTCATCACATACTTTGGAATGATTCAAACTAAGTAGCATCTGTGTGAGTTGGATCATCTGAGACATAAATATGCTCCATTATTGTCTTTGCATTATTTACTTATTTCCTGAATACCACTGTGAGTATTCTTAAATATACCACAACTATTTATAACATTTTTGTTGCCAAGATGTCCTCATCAACCCTAATTCATACTTTATAAAAGCTGGAGTTACTAAATGTGAGAAAGTTTAAGTAGATGATATAGCTATTGAAAATCTCTGGGTCACAAATAAGGAGCAATGTTTATAATGATGACTTTATTTGCTTTGAGGAAATCATTTGGGATGCAAGGATTGGATATATTTGTCATTGTTGTTAAAGTGAGGCAAAACTAAATATGGAGAAGAGCAGAATTTTTACTTCTTTCTCTGTTTCTCTTTTTCTCCTTGACTGTCTGTCTTACACATATGCACACATTCACACACATAGTAGCTAGGTCCCATTGTATTTGTATAGAGCTTTCTAAATATATTCCCACTCTTGAATTTTTGAAGTTTTAGTATTTAAGAGAAAATGATATTTCCCTTTACCTATCATCCTCCTGCTAGGCAATTACTTAGAAAAAACAGTGCATTCTTTTACTTGCTAAGAAATTTGACGCCTTCAATTTTCTTCCTTAATTATAGCTATTAATAAGTGAAAATGAGCATGGTATTTGTAATTAGAGCAAAGAAAGTGGGTATGAATATGTAATACTGTCTTATTTGGCACAAAATGTGCTTTCGATTTATGTTAGACCAACAATAATTCCCCAGTCTCAGGCAGAGGTACTTTTCAACTTCTGGTTCTTAAGGGCCTAAGGATTGGGACATTAGACATGCAAAATATGTTCTTTGCAAATGAGCATCATGCCCAACCTCATATAGGCATTTAAATATGTCTCTATACTTGAATTTTACTTTGAACTATTCAATATGCCTCTACAGTAAATACTGAATATTTAAGATGATATTGTATGAACAATGGGTCTAACTTACTTTTGTAGACCAATATGTTCTCCAAATATTACTTTAAAATATTATTCTATTAAGGAGACTTAATTTTATATTAAAATTATTTTGAGACATAAAATAAAAAATAATGTCACAACAAGCTAATACATGATTGTTCTTAACTGAACTGGCTTTACCACTGAATTTGGGTTCTCAATGTATTATTTCTGTATTTTTTACTGACAAGACAGAGGGGGAATGTTTCTGGGATTTTCTGCTCAGATACCAGTAATAACCTGGCTTACCTTGTGTGTTGGTATCGTGATTGAGGAGGAGGCATAGCATCTGCTCGTCCTTGTCATGCAGCTTGGGTGAATCCTGCTTATCATTTATAGAGATGATATGCATCATCTAAAATTGTGTAGTTCTTTTAAAAACACTTTTTTGAAAAATGCTTTTCTCCAGAAATATCTACCTGTGGCATAGAGGTGGGTATCAACACATCTCCAGGTCATGGGTGGGTTCCACTTAGCTTCCCTACCGGTTCGCATCGCGTCGGGAGTGTGTGTTTTGTGCGCGAGAGCAAAGCATCCGCCTAAGTCACGTCGGGGAAATGACCTTCTGTGCATGGGCAGAAGCCTTTGCGCATGCACAGAAGCCTTCGTGCATGTGCAGAGGGTTGTTTGGCAGCTGCTTTCAAGGAGCGGCGACCGGAGGACCAGTTCGTGAGCGTGGTCACCCAGCCATCGCTGCCGGTTCGGCGAGCGGGGGAAAATTTCCGCCACCGGTTCGGGCAAACCGGTCCAAATCGGCAGCAACCCACCACTGCTCCAGGTATGTTGTTGCTTGCTCTTTTTCTTGGTAGAGATAAGCCACACCAATACACTATAGGCTAAATATACCTGTGGGATCAATAGCAATGCATACTATGGTGACATTGAATCCAGTGTGTTTGCAGTTTTTTTCCCCTTATTATAATAATGGCTGCCCATGATTATAATACAAATAATTTCATTTGTATTGCTCTCCTAGCTAAACAGACGTACAGATTGAAATCTCCTTTTGTATTGTGTTTCAGCTCACAGTACAGAGAAGGATAGTTTATTACTCAATTAATTCCAGCTGGTGTATGTCTGAGAAAAATGTGAAATAATACTTCACAAAATACAGGTAGTCATTACAAGAGTTCATTTAGTGACCATTCAAAGTTACAACAACACCGGAAAAAGTGACTTATGACCATTTTTCACATTTACAACCATTGCAGCATCTCCATGCAACATTCCCTGTAATAGAAAAAAACGGTGCGCGGCGTTCTCATTTCATCTACGCGGCCGCGCATGCGCACAGCCTCTCCCATTAGGAAATGCCGGCAGGAAGTTAGAAACTTCCGCGCGGCGTTCTCTGATCACGTGCGCGGCCGCGCGGGTGCGCACCTTAGAGGGAACAGTGTCTCCATGGTCATGCTTGGCAATTGACTCATTTTATGACAGTTGCAGTGTCCCGGGGTCATGTGATCACCTTTTGTTTCCTTCTAACAAGCCAAGTCAGTAGGGCAGCCAAATTCACTTAACAACCGTATTACTAACTTAACAATTACAGTGATTCACTTAACAACTGTAGCAAAAAAATGTCATGAAATGGGGCAAAACTCACTTAACAAATGACTCATTTAGCAACAGAAATTTTGGGCTCAATTGTGGTTGTAAGTTGAGGACTACCTGTATTTTATAGAGGTGGCGCATAGGTTAAAAGCAGCACTGCAACCTATTTCAGCTGAATAGTTCAGCAGTTCAGCTGTTCAAATATCACCGGCTCATGGTTGACTCAGCCTTCCATCCTTCTGAGGTCGGTAAAATGAGGACCCAGATTGTTGGGGGCAATATGCTGAACTCTGTAAACCGCTTAGAGAGGGCTGTGAAGCACTATGAAGCGGTATATAAGTCTAAGTGCTATTGCTATTGCTATTTATATTGGCTATTCCTTTTCTGATTTCTTGTTGATGGGTTATAAATTAAACCTAAGGTGCAGATTTATTCAGCATTCACTTTGATCTTGAAGTTTTTATCCACCCCACTTATGAATTTTGCAAAATCCTTGAAATGGGTTCACTTCAAAGTATTCTTTCTTTCTTTCTCTACAGATAATCTAATCAAAGCTATCTTGTCAGTAACAAAGAATTACCACATTACTCCAACCCTTGACAGGTGAGTAGATTAGCTAGCTCTGGCCTGTGAGATATACAGTATGTATTGATTTTGAATTAATAAGGATTAAAGAAGAGTTCCTATTACAGTCTTGGTGTTGATAAAATAGATATTTTTCTACAGCTGATGTAATGGCATTTGGGAATGACATTGGGAGAATGGGCCCAGAGAGGCTGTCTAGGGAATGGTCAGATAAGAGACAATATAGTCCACAGCTGGATACCGGTAGTAGGTGGGCAAGAAGCTCAGAAGAGGCCCTTCATAATTTCTTGGGGTGCAAAGGAGATGGACGGGGCATTGTACTTTCAGACTTATAAGGTTTTGTAAATGTTGCCTTACAATAAAGTAAAATTAACTGTTCTGGATGGATTACTTGACTGGTTTACCTGCTTAGGCTGACAGCTTTAGAATTTGTTTTTTTCTAATGGCAATTCAATCTGCTTGATGGCATTCCTTTCAAAAGGAAAGCCCATGGTCTTTCAAGCACCTTCTTTCAATGTATTCTTTTAAATATATTAACTTTCCACAATTCCCCAACTATGAATTTGTAATATTTTACAATATTTTATTTGATAGAAAGTTTATCGCGTTCTCATTAACCAACCCTCTAACAAACTAACAATCTGGTTTTTATAATTTGTGGATGGCAACAAGGGCTAATTATTGGATTTCTTACTACAGACCCCTAGGGCTGAGTTAGTGATGTGCATTTAGATTATGTGCAGTAAATATTTTCTGGAATATTATATGCCCAGATTTCTTTGCAGCCTTCAGTTGCATTGGGACCTCAACTCCATTATGGTCCTGCTGTTAGATATTATGGAAGTTACAGTGTGATACATCTTGACAGGTTGAAGAATGCTGTTTTACATTTAATATCAAACATGTTTCAATTTCATAGTTGTAATAAGTCCTACTTCCACATGGTTAAACAGAACACTACCTTCTAGTGTTCTCTGAAATTAACTTGTTGTACCAAGTTTTTACACTTTTCTGTATTTTCCATTAATCATTGTTCTGTCAGATTTTCTCTTCTTCATCAGATGTTCCTCATTTTCTAAAGCAAATGTTCATGACTTACCTTGCATTGCCAAAGACACTGAAAAATCAACATTCTGATTTGTGAAAAAAATGTGAACAATCCACTGCATAACAAAACACTGGGATTAATTTACTGCAGCTGGGGCATATTTGCAATGAAATTGAGAGAGAAAGGAATAGAAGAGATTCAGGAAGTGTGTATACAGGGGAGGAATGAAGGTTGTACAAATAGCAATAAGTGACTTATCAACAACAATAGTGAAATTTATGAAACTAGCTTTCTCACAAGCTCAATAAACAATCATTTTATTGATTGGACAAAAACCCTTCCACCATTTTATCGATATGCTAAATCCCATCGCCATTTATGCATTAGGTTATTTCATACATGCAAAAAAAAATCCAATTCACATCTAATATATGAATATTCTTCCCATTAATTCATTGCATTGAGAGGTTATTACTACAGGATAGGAATTGGCAACATTCCCTTGGTTAGGATCAGAGGCCATGCCACCATCACTATTTCCTCTTCCTTCTCCGCTTCACAATTCACTCTCACTGGTACCAGGCAGAGGACTTGTGGCTCCATCTGAACTAAGGGTGGCTAGTGAAATCATCACCAAAATGACTTCATACCCAAGGAGGTGGAGAGTGCTCACATGAGCAGCTGAACAGGTAGTTGCTCTCTCCTCCTCCTTCATGGTTCATATTTTTTATTGGGATTGTGGGCTGGATGACTTTGGGTAATGGGTCACATCCAGCCCATGAACTGTATGTTGCTAACCCCGGTTCTATGGTCATAATTTTAATTAAGTGCTGTTTTCAACTTTTTCCAGTTGTGGGATTGAAGTAAAACCACTTTCTCATCCTAAAATTGAAGAAAATGTTTGACTGAGAATAGGGATGAAATAAATCACATTAAGGGGATAGGAGACTAGAAACAGATTGTGGCCTTATAGTCACACTGCCTTCCTCTCTGTTGTATTCAAGAAATCTATTAAGGCGGTACTTTTCAGAAGAGGGTTCCATTTCATTGGTGTCAATGTAAGATAGGGAGGGTAGTGATTATGTTTTTTAAAAGGTGATTTTAATTCTATGCCTTATTATTTTCATGAGTTTAAATTGGCTAGGATCATTAATGAGGCAGCATACATTTAAATAAATTAATGATGTAATCAATAAAAAGAAATTACAATACATATTGAGATTTAGTAAAGTACAAGATGCAAATTCAGGCACTATGTTAGTTGCTCCCAAATATTTCTAATGGTTTTATGTAACTATATCTTGATAATCGGCAGTCTACTGTTATTTTGTACTTTTTGCTTTATGGTCCTGCTCTTTTAAGACTAATTACAAAGTTTTTCCACACATCTTTATATTTATGGCAGGTTCAGTCAATATTTGAGAGATCAGGGACTGCAATCCAGCCATCTGATCTTCAGTAAAGTTACAGAAGGCAAGTTATTTTGTAGGCAGGGTAGCAGATTTTAAGAATGAGAATGGGAGTAGAAGACCTTCAAGAAAGAAAGCCACTTAATTTCCAGTTCTTTTCAAACCCAAGAAACAGTCTGAAATCGCAATTTTGGGAAACTTACGGCCTTTTGTCAGGGATTGTGGCAGAATTGGTATTAAATCATCACCATATTTCAAATATTTTGCTGCCAAATTTTGGTGTGCAATAACCTTCTTGTGCTGAAGGTATGTATGGCATATGAACTATCTAATTTAGATCATCCTACAATATTTCAATTCCTCCTTTCTTCTTTCTTTCTTTCTTTCTTTCTTTCTTTCTTTCTTTCTTTCTTTCTTTCTTTATGTTTTGATAAAATAGGTGTCTCTGTGTTGAGAGAGTCTGTTATTGATATACAGACGTTTCATTATCTAAACTAGGTAATACCATCATTAGCACTGATGATGTTACCTACCGGTAGTTTGAGTGATAAAACGTCTGCAAGAAATCAACTAAGTTCAGAAAGCACCAAGGACCCCTCATTTCAACCCTGACCTACAAATATTCTCTTTTATTGGTATCCTTGAGAAGCTACAATCATTTGAAAGTAACTTTGACAGTCCTGTAAATTTTGCAAAATGTTGCAAAAAGACATCCACAGAAAGTGGGTAGTCCTCAACTTACAGTCACAATTGAGCCCAAAATTTATGTTGCTAAGAGAGACATTTGTTAAGTGGGTTTGCCCCATTTTATGACCCTGCTTGCCAGAGTTGTTAAGTGAATCACTGCAGTTGTTAAGTTAGTAACATGGTTGTTAAGTGAATCCGATTTCCTTATTGACTTTGCTTGTCACCAAGGTTGCAAAAGGTGATCACATGACCCAGGGATACTGCAACTGTCATAAATACAAATCAGTAACCAAGCGTTGATCATGTGACCATGGAATGCAGTAACAGTTGTAGTGTGAGAAATGGTGATGTCACTTTTTTCAGCCCCATTGTAACATTGAACCAGAGGTCGGTTCCTGCCGGAGCTGTCCAGTGTGCAGCTCCGGTAGGGAGCAGCCGATTGTGCAATTTGCGCACTACCGCTCCGGAGCCCTCTCTGCCGGTCCGTCGCATGTGTCGCCATCTTTTTCTGTGAATTTTTGGATGATTTTGCTTCCTCGCAAGCACGGAAGCAAAATTGCACCAAAATCTCACAAGGGGATGCGCATGCGCGCGAGATTTCAGCAAGATTTTGCTTCTGCGCAAAAGCAAAATTGCCCAAAAATTCACAGAAAAAGATGGCGACACGGAGATGCGCCTGCAGCGCACCGGCACCGGTAAGCAAGCAACCCGCTGCTGTATTGAACGGTCACTAAACGAACAGTTGTGAGTCAAGGACTACTTGTATTTCCACAAGGAGATGGAAGGGCTCAGTTATAAATCAAAACCTGGCCATTGGCCAAGGGCTAACTGTGGAAAAGATCATAAACTCTTCATATGCAAGTTCTGAATTAGACTAAAACAGAAAAATAGGGCCAACCAATTTCTACATGATAGAGATAACCTTATATCTATCATCTTCCAATACCAATTCCTTCATTGTATTACTATCAAGGGTCATTCTCCTAATTGTGAATTAACTACTTTCTGATTCTTTTACGAGAGACTGGCTCAGATCTGGACCAGAAATATTTCTGTACCTATGCATTTTGATGTTTAACCAGCTGTTCTTCTGTTTCCTTTCCAGTCTTAGCTGCAGACGATGTATTATTGTGGGAAATGGTGGCATTCTAGCAAACAAATCTCTGGGCTTGAAAATTGATGACTATGACATTGTTATCAGGTGAGTTGTTTCAGCAAAAGAGAAGAGAAACTATTGTACGGGCCATTTTCCTATTTATAGTAATATGAATGACAGCTGCACATTGGTCATCTAGGTGTTTATATATATAAAATCTAGATTTTATACATATAAAATCAACACCTAGATGATCAATGTGCAGCTGTCATTCTGCAATAGCAGAAAGAGTGAAATTAACAAAAATAACAGCCATCCATTATTCAACATTTGAATACTTGGTTCTTTTTTCAGCATTTGAAATGATCCTTGATCTGAAGTGGTGCAGTGGTTAAATGCTGCGACTGCAGGCTGACTGCTAGTTCAGCAGTTCAGCTGTTCAAATCTCACTAGGCTCAAGGTTGACTCAGCCTTCCATCCTTCCGAGGTCGGTAAAATGAGGACTCAGATTGTTGGGGGCAATATGCTGAACTCTGTAAACCGCTTAGAGAGGGCTGTAAAGCACTATGAAGCGGTATATAAGTCTAAGTGCTATTGCTATTGCTATTGCTTTGATTAGAATCCATTATTTTATCTTCATTGAAACAATCCTAATGACATGATTCTCATATTAGTTCATCTTCCTAGTCTGGTGCCTGCCAGATGTGATCAATTTTAAGCTTCCCAAATTCCCAGCCAGGATGTATTAACCCATTTTGCTTAATATTAGGCATAATTTAAAGCCAACATGCTTGTTGAAGATGTTGCGTTATACATGCAGTTATTAATTCTAAGGAGCAGTTGCTCCACAGCAGAAGGAATGAGTAAAGGGTTAAAAGGCCCAGCCCTCCTACACCAAATTTGTTTACTGTACTACAACTGCTAAGGATTAGGAACAGCTTAGAAGGTAATAAAAGGAAAGGCTTCAAGGCTTTTCCAATGCTCTCAAATGAAAGAAACTCTTCTCCAAAATTATTTCAAAATGGGATTCTTGGCAAGGAAGATAGAAATAGCTATCTTCTGGCGGTTATGTCACAACACTTTGCATTTGATGTGATCTTGCATTTAATGTTTTTGTACCTGACCTGCAGTTTGTTTTAATACAGGCAGTAATGATACAAGTGAACCTTATTGTTTGCAGAGGCTATATTCCAGAGTTCCATTTATAGAAAATACTCAATGTAACTTTTAAATAAATTAAATCTTGGCCACTCAAAGTTGTATTGTTTTTTTCACTTATGACAATAGAACACCAGTACATAAACAAAAAGTGAACATGTATCAGTCATCCAAAATTGTAAGTTCTGGAGTGCCTTGCCAGGATTCAATAATTATGGCCTTTTACTACCTCCTATGCACGGTAACTCTGTGATAAATTCCAGTTTTTTAAATATATTCTTCAAAAGCACATTCACACCTTTACAACAGCTGTTTAATAATAGATTAACAATTATATGAATATTAAGGAAAAAAGGGTATAGGTTTCCCTGTCCAGTTGTGTCCAACTCTAGGGCACGGTGCTCATCTTCGTTTCTTGGCTGAGGGAGCCAGTGTTGTCTGAAGACATTTCCATGGTCATGTGGCCAGCATGGCTATGCACCAAAGGTGCATGGAATGCTGTTACCTTCCTACCAAAGTGGTACCTATTTATCTACTTGCATTTGCATGCTTTCAAACTGCTAGGTGGGCAGGAGATGGGGCAAGGAACGTGAGTTCCTTGCAAGTTGCAAGTTCAACAGACATTTTAATTCAGAGGTCTTCAAACTTGGCAACTTTAAGACTTGTGGACTTCAACTCCCACAGGTTGCTACGCTGGCTGGAGAATTCTGGGAGTTGAAGTCCACAAGTCTTAAAGTTGCCAAGTTTGAGGATCCCTGTTTTAATTGAATTATTTACATCAGTAAATAGGTCTTTGTCATAAAAATATTTAAATTAATATTTTTAATCTGTTTAGACCAATCTGTTTAGAGTAATTTAGAGATATTTATAGAAATGCCTTTAAGTAAATATATTCATATTGAGGCAGAAATAAATTTCCATATAATTTTTAATAATCGGTTTACATGTATTTTAATTTGTGGTTTTTTAAAAAATATGTCAAATTTAAAGCCACAGGGAAAGGTAATAATATTTGGAATAACTGTTCTCAAATACTTAAAATTATTCAGACAACAGGTAAAACTCAGCTACAGTACAAATTTTCATTGCAGCATTAGAACCTGTGTGGAACAGATGAATTTACAGCAATTAATCCAATAGCCTCTTCAATTTCTTGAACTGTTGGACAGCCTCAGTAAGTTTTTGCATATAAAATGCATAATTAACAATAAAACATAATATATCATCATAAGTTAACAGCAGTTTATGTTCAGTTCCAGCCATAGCTACATTTAAAATGCCATCAGTTTATTCAGTGAGACAGGCCAGTAATTCTAGTGTCAAGTTAAAGAGGAGATATTCCCAATAAGCACCACACAATAGATTAAGAAAAATATCAATTTGTAGTAAACCTAATAGGAGGCATAGAATACCTCACATGAATGTAGTTAATAAAATCTTTAACAAATCTCTATATAGACAAACCTCTTTCAGAACTTTCCAATGTAGTACGTCATTATCTCTCTGCTACTGGTTGTAGAATTTCTTACTATTTAACTAAACTCTTATTTATTTTATTTAACAATCTAATACTACCAGGTCCTTGATGACTTTTTAGAAATCTACATTGTATGGGTTGAATAATTTGTGGTAATATTTTTTATAGTTTATGAACTAATGTAATAGTTAATTCAAGTTTAACAAAGAAATTGGATGCTAACTTGATGAAAGAACACAATAACATAGGCTTCTAAGCAGGAGATTATTTAGAGAAGCTTAATTATAAATTTCCAGTCGCACTGGAACAACATCCACCCACTCATACAAATCAATATGTTTCTTGTACCAATCTATGGAATAGCCATCTGGACCAAGAATGCTTCCTGTTTCATGGATTTAATAATATCCCCTTATTTCTTAGAAAGAGAAAGATGCAGTTGAGTAGACAGCCCGATAATTCATTATCTTAGGAAAAACCAATCCATGATTACATTTGACTCTGGAATCTAGAATAAAATGTAAAGCTTGTTTGTTTGTTTGTTTGTTTGTTTATCCTATTTCTTAACTGCCCTTTTCCCCATTTATGAAATATGGATTATTACCAGTTGAATCTTTGTTGTCTCTGTCAGTAGAAATAATACCACTTGATTGCAGTTGTTTCATTGTAAGAAATTTATAATCTATCAAATAATACAGTCATTCCTGCCATCTTTGCCTTGTATAGTTTAATAAATATTCTGCATCAAATGCATAAAGATAACTGAGTTCCTGTTTAAACTCCGTAAGAGTTGTTTGTTTAAGTGTTATATTTAAGTATTTGTTCTTAAAACAGAGCCAACAGTCAGCCACTATAGCAGTGGTTCCCAACCTTTCTAATGCCGTGACCCCTTAATATAGTTCCTCATGTTGTGGTGACCCCCCAACCATACAATTATTTTCGTTGCTACTTCATAACTGTAATTTTGCTACTGTTATGAATCGTAATGTAAATATCTAATATGCAGGATGTATTTTCATTGTTACAAATTGAACATAAAGCATAGCGATTAATCACAAAAACAATATGTAATTATGCCAGATCAGAAATTCTCGGGCCAGTCTTTGCTATTGCACAAGGAATATCATCTTCCACAACAAGTCTACTTCTGTATTTAGACTTGATAACCAACAAGTGTACAGCAATATTTCTCAATCTCAGCAACTTTTAAGGTGCCTGGATGCCGGGGCGACCCCTGGGAAATGGTCGTTCGACCCCCAAAGGGGTCCCGACCCCCAGGTTGGGAACCACTGCACTATAGTATACTACCATTTGGCAGCCTATGTGTCTCCTGTAAGATGGTCTCAGTGGCTTAGAAAACTCCAGGAACCTTGTCTTGATAATTTCAAAATTCACACAGAAGACATTTTAAATCACTGGGCTGAGAATATCATATTTGACATGACAATTATAGAACTGCCCAAATAGGTTATTTCAGCTGTATTTGCTTATTTATTGATATCCCACCTTTATTATTTTCAATAACTCAAGGAGGTAAACATACCTAATACTCCTTCCTCCTCCTATTTTTCCCACAACAATAACCCTGTGTGATGAGTTGGGTTGAGAGAGAGACACTAGCCTAATGAAAGCCAGCTTTCACGCCTAAAGTAAAAACACTTAAATTGTTTCTTATTATAGGACACTTAAGTCTTCATGAATTAGATAGAGTTTTGAATTCTCTGAGGAATGTTTCAGCTGATATAACCATGATTTTTAGGAAGCCCTGATCTCATTAGGGAATAATGATAAGAAATGTAGTTTTGAAAGACTAACTCTGAATTACTTTATCTCTCATTTTAAATCATCATTTGTTACAATATTTACTTGAACACTGTACTTCTAATTAACACATTTGCAATTCTATGAAAAACTTTGATTAAATTTTAACACTGCAAACTTAGTACAGAGAGCAACTTAGCAACAACTTCTATGTTATAAAAAAGAAATGCAAAAATAGTATGAAGGAATGTGAATGACTCTAGGAATTCCTTTGTATAACATAATTAAAAATAGTGTGCCTGATATCTTTTAAATAAGTATTTTTCTCAAGTTTTGTTAGTAGTAATAGCTGGGATGTATGGGAAGTATCAAGTTGCTAAAGGAATTTGTTGCTTCTTCCCTGGTTTAATTGAAAACTTCTGAAATAATATGATTTTAACAGGGTTTAATTATTCTTGCCTCCTTAAATTTTTTATACCGCTTTAAATTTTTAATTCTAACATTTTAATTCTTATATACTGTTTCATATTTTGAGGTTTTATTATACACTGCCCAGAGTCCCTCTTTGAGGGGGATGGCAGTTCAGGAATGTGAAATATAAATAAATAAAAAATAAACTTATTTTGTCAATATTACTGGTAATTCTTTCTCCATACAACATATAATTACATATCTTGCCTCCAAAGAATAGACCATTTATAGCAGTGATGGTGAACCTTTTTGGCACCAAGTGCCCAAACTGGAATGCATGTGCCACAGCCCCGGAAACACGAAGATCAGCTGGCCAGTGTGCATGCGTGCACCGGCCACCTGGTCTTCTGGTTTCTGGCACGCGCATGCACGCACCAGCCACCTGGTCTTTGGGTCTCCGGCACGCACAGGCGTGGCAGCCAGCTGGTCATGCGGGCCGGAGCGCCAGAAATCTGAAGACCAGGTGGCTGGCGCGCACATGCGCACCGGTGAGCTGGTTTTCAGGTTTCCCTGGCTCTAACACGCGTGAAGATCAGTTGGCCAGCACGCATGTGTGTGCCAGAAACCCGAAAAGCAGCTGGCAATGGCGCATGTGCCCACAAAGGGCTCTGCGTGCCACCTCTGGCACGCGTGCCATAGGTTCGCCATCACAGATTTATAGTGTAAACTAATGGCAGTATCAGGCAGTTTTGTTTTTTTGCTTTATTTACCGCTTATTGCTTTATTGGCAGTAACAATGCTCAATAATTTGAGTGTGATGCCTTTGCAATTTTTACTGTAGTGGAGTTTCTGATATTGATTTTTGCTACACAAAAATTTGAACTCTAGTATAAATACAGTTCATAATTTTTCTCTTATCTCCCGGAAGGCTGAATTCTGCTCCAGTGAAAGGCTTTGAAAAAGATGTTGGTGGCAAGACAACAATGCGGATAACATATCCAGAAGGGGCTATCCAGAAACCGGAGCAGTATGAGAAGGATTCCCTGTTCGTACTGGCAGGATTCAAGTGGCAGGATTTCAAGTGGTTGAAGTACATTGTTTATAAGGAAAAAGTGGTAAGATAAGGTGTTTTTCTTTCTCAGATTTTTCAGGGTTATTCACTTATAATTACAACATTGAGGTCCAAAGAAATGAAATGATAAAATATATGTGATTACAGTGACCACAAAAGCTGCAGCTTGCAGCAGAAGTTGCTTACATGTAAGGACAGAATTTGTATTGTGACATCACCTCACGTGTGGTTACCTTGATATAATCTCAGTTTTCTGCAGAAGCTTCTGAAATAGAACTTGGTTATCGGCTCAGTATTTATGCTGCTTGTATACTTATTTCTATGGAATTGCATCTGTTTTAACAATAGATCTTGAGTTCTTCCCCAAATAACCTGGCCTTTAGAGTTTGTTAAATGCAATTATTGTTTATAAAGAAACAGGAAAGCTGGGGTGGCAACACATAACAAATAATTGATAATGATAGACCGAAAAGAGCATATTTCTGCTAACTACCTGCTGAAAAAAGTCAATAGTAAGATTGATAAATGAATACAATAGCCATGAGTAATAAATTCAGACTAAAGCCCTGGGAGTTGGGCGGCATATAAATCCATTTAAATAAATAAATAAATAAAATAAAGACTGGACGATATATTTGGGGACTGACTAGATCAAGATGTGTCTTGCATCCTAAGCAATACAGTTTTTAGAAACCATATGTACAGTAAATAGATTTTTATAGAGGTTTTTCATTTGTACTTGAATATAAAATGATGAAACTATTTTTATGTATGTTCTCAACCTTTATAGGTTATTTTTATTCTTGCAAGTTACATTCTGTTCTTTGTCAATTATTTGAAACCTATACTATGCTGTGTTAGTAGAGCATGTTGTGTTAGCTTAATAGCAAATGCAGGGAACGACTGTGCTTTTAGTTGGGAATTATTGTCTTTTTTACATCTGTTTTATTAGGATATATCCAGCAGAAATATATTTCAGAAATACAGATCCTGCCAAGATTAGCTCGGTTTATGCAAACAAGCTATTTAGTTGGCTGATTCGAATATAATTCATTGCTTCAGAAAAAAAGATTTCATCTGCAGATTCTCCTTCAACATCTGCTTTTTGTTGGCCAAGAAGTCAAGCAAGGGCAAATGTTTATTTGCATATTGGTCATTTCCAGGTTTTTCTCTCTTACTTGAATATACCCAATTTCACCAATCTGCCCAGACAGATTATTGAGGAATTTGTAGATGAAGTGCCGGTGGCATCAAGGTATTCATTAGTGGAAGTCTGATGGTGAGTGAACACTTGCAAGTGCAGCCATGTTAAAAGCCTGCTTGTTGCACAGGCATCTGTGAGTCACATGGTGCAGGGAAGGCATTGAGGATCAAGTAGGGTTCAGTTCAGTGGTGGGTTCCTACCGGTGCGGTCCACTCTATAGCACCGGTAGCGGCCTGCTGGTGACATCACAGTACCGGTGCGGTCGGTAGCCAGTGCCTGGGCGCCGCCATTAAAAAAAATTTTTTTTTACATTTTTTAAAAAAATTTATTCTGCGCATGCCCAGAACCTGACAATTAAGTCTTTCCCCGTCCCTTCACTTGGAAATAATAAGAAGCTCGCATTTGACACTTTTCCTTCACTTTTGCCTAAAGCTTCCCAAAGTGGGCATTTTCCGAAAGCTTAACCTTTTATACTGTTAATTTTATACAGTTTTATACTGTTATTCTTTAGACAAAAACATTGAGGAATGTTAAAAGATACTGTTCTTTTAACAGTCCTCAATATTTTCATCTAAGGAATCCATGACTGAAACCAAAAATGCTGTATGAGACTTGCTTGTCTTTTAACTATAGCATTTTCTGCATATAAAGGTTGCTGTGTTGCCATGGTGTAACACACACTTTGTATGCAAAGCTTTTCATGTAAGCTATAAAATAGCAAAAATAGTAATAACATCTCTCTGAAATAACTAATATATGACCGGCAAGCCATGCCCACCCGGTCACATGGCCGGCAAGCCACGCTCACCCAGTCACATGGCTGACAAGCCACACCCACAAAATAAGCCACACCCACAGAGTGGTAGTAAAAAATTAGGAACCCGCCCCTGGTTCAGTTGTATTTCATCAAGGGAATGAGAATATGTGTGCTTCCTTGCCCTCTCAATCTATATGTGCATCAGTTTAGTGACCAATGTATTTTGGGGATATGAATAATTATTGTTCAACGTTGCATAACATAGGAAAGAAAACAAGGCCTAGTGTTTCAAAATACTCCTTCTAGACATCCTTTACTGAAAGAGGATTTGAAATAAATTCCCCATTTTATATAGTATAGGAGACTAGTCATGAGATACAATGTGAGATACAAAGTGGTTGTGTGAACACAAATTGCATATTTATTGGAGGAAAATATTTCTGTCCCCATGTTTCTTATTTCCGCTTATATAATTTTCAGAGGGATTATTGGCTGAGTTCACTTTAGAGTCATAGAGACCTTTCAGTATCGTGATAGTTTTGTAAAGAGGTGGACTAGAGTATAATGCAGTGTGAAGTAGTAACTAATCTTTCCTTGTTGAATAGCTTATTATGACCTCTGGTACTTCCTCATTAACTATTGTTTGTCATCACACATCTGAATTCCCTACTACCATTAGACAAAAGCTACACAAAAACATGCACTTTCACCCTGAAAGCTGATGCACAGTCCAAATAGGTTAAAACTAATCCATCTTGCACCAAAGAGGAAATGGGCTCTCTAGATGCTTAAGAATGAGTCACAGACATGAGGGAAAAGCAGAGGGAGAGGCAGAAAGCAGATCTGTCAAGCCGACTATTTCCAGAAGGTATTAATACACACAGGGACTAGAACATAAATTTCCCTATCTTTCACCTCCCTTTTCTTCTTTTTGTGAGCTAATTTTGCATTACAATATGTGTCAAGAAACATTGTTGGAGGCTCAAAAAAGCAAAAAAGGCTTATTTCATCCTGCTGCAATCTGCCTCTCTATATACTACTAAAACTGTTGTAGCTGTTTGAGATTTTGAAACCTTCAAGTGTAATCTACCATTAGGTGTAATGGTGTGTTATAGGGTAACCATTTTTGAATCAGCATACTTCAAATGGTTAACTTAAAGAATCCATCCAAAATCTGGCAACTATGACTCCTACAAGAGAGAAATTTGGCAAAGTTGTGGCCTCTTCAGCTCTACTGCTCCATTCAACTACACTTCCCCAAAACCCATAGGTCCTGTGATGCAAGGGAAAAGGGGAGGGGTGCAGGGGCTAGCTTACCGATGCCGGTGCGCTGTGTGCGCATCTCCACGTCTTGGGGGCGCACGCGGGCGCGTCCCCCTCGCACAATTTTGCTTCTGCGCATGCACGAAAGCAAAATCGCACCAAAATCTTGCAAGGGGACGCGCGCGAGAGATTTTGGCGCGATTTTGCTTGTGCGCATGCGCAGAAGCAAAATCGTCCAAAAATTCTCAGAAAAAGATGGCAATGTGCACGACGGACCAGCGGAGAGGGGTCCGGAGCGGTCGCGCACAAATTGCGCAATCGGCCGCTCCCTACCGGAGCTATGCACTGGACAGCTCTGGCAGGAACCCACTCTGGAGGGGTGTATCCCTACCCTCTTACCCACCTCCCTCTGGCCCCTGTACCTCCTCAGCTGGTGGCAAGATCTAACAGGTGAGCAGGGATTGTCTGCTTCGGAATCGAGGCTGAAATTTGAAATAGAGGTAGTGCTCGACTTACAACCACAATTGAGCCCAAAATGTATGTTGTTAAGTGAGACATTTGTTAAGTGAGTTTCCCCCCATTTTATGACCCTTTCTTGACATAGTTGTTAAGTGAATCTTTGCAATTGTTAAATTAGTAACACAGTTGTTAAGTGAATCTGGCTTCCCCATTGACTTTGCTTGTCAGAAGGTCCCAAAAGTTGATCACATGACCTCAGGACATGGAAACTGTAATAAATATGAAGTAGTTGCCAAGCACCCACATTTTGGTCACATGACCATGGGGATGCTGCAACAGTTGTAAGTGTGAAAAGGGGTCATAAGTTACTTTTTTCAGGGCCAATTTTTTGAATTGTCACTAAACGAATATTAGTAAGTCAAGGACTACCTGTATCTCAGGTGGTAGTGAGCAATAAGGGATGGAAAGAAGGGAGCAATTTGGATGCCTGCTGGTGAAATAGGGCTGAGTGGGGGGTGCCAGCAGTCGACAGGTAAGTCCTCTTTTTCCCTGAAGGAAGGGGCCCTTGGACACACACTGGGATCAGTGGTGGTATTCAGCCGGTTCTATCCGGATTGGGCAAAACAGTAGCACTGACTGCGGGAGGCCCCGCCCACCCACCCAGACGTAAGCACTTCGCATTTATCCATGTTTTTGAGGCTGTGCTCATGCACAGAAGGCTTTACACATGCGCAGAGGCAGCACATGCAAGCGAAGTAAGCGCGTTTGCGTGCGCGCTCACATTTGCAAACCGGTAGGGAAGGTAAGTGAATATCACCCCTGACTGGGATGGTGAGTAAGTGTGCAGTTTTCTTCACAATCACCACCTCCCTTTGTTTCCCCTCTCCCCAGCAAAGCGACAAGTAGTTCCCCAGGATTTCTGATGTCCCCTGCCAGCTTCCCACAAGCAACGTCAATGGGGAAGCTATCAGGAAGTCAGAAGTTGTTCCCATCTCACTGCTTTTTCATTGGTCATTGTCTTACTCTATTTACTCTTACTCTTTGCCCTATATCTGAAAGGATGACCCAACAACTCATGGGTTGTTAAGTATACTACTAACATTTTCATGTCTCTTTGATATTTTGCAATTGTCAATTGGGTGAGGTAATACATCACAGAGCAACAATTTTGAAGTCAATTTACCTCAAAAGGGCTAACTTACTGAATGCATCCAAAATTCAGGACCCATGACTTACATGGGATCGAAATTTGGCAAATTTGTGGATGTTTTGGCATCCAACTACACTTGGATGCAGTTGTAGGTTGCATGATTTAAGAGTAGGCAGACAGGGTATATCCAGAGGTGGGCTTCACATAATTTAACAACCAGTTTGCCTAGTGTAGAAACGAAAATGTGAGCACAAGCACTTGCATGCGGCTTCAAACACATGGCGATTTCTTGCACACAGCTTCCAACACACTTTCTCGGGCAGCCGCAGTGAGTAGAATGGGCAAGGCGTGGAAATCAGCTGGGTTGCGTGGGCGGGGCGAGTGAGCCAGAGAGTGAGATATATAGGATGGATAGCGCCAGGGCGGGTGGGCGAGCCCAGCTGGTGGTCGGAACTACCGGTTCCCTTGAACCTGTCCGAACCATCAGCAGCCCACCTCTGGGTATATCCCTGTCCTCTTTCCCACCTCCTCTGGCTCCTGCACCTAGTCAGCTGGCAGCAAAGCCTGACTAAGTGAGGAGCCATTGGCTGCTCTGGAACCAAGGCTGAAATTTGTAATATTTTAATGATGGTGACTAGTGAGGGAAGAATGAAGGAATAACTTTGATGCCTGCTGGCAAAGTGGGGCTGGCTGGGGGCATAGGCAGTCAGATAAGCCACCTTCCTCCCTGGAGGGAGGAGTCCCTTGGGGGCATGGCAGAGTGGTGGAGGATGCAATTTTCCTTGTGGTCTGTATCTCCCTGGATTCCCCTTCCCTACAGCAAAGTGGCAGGCAGTTCCACAGGTCAGCTGAGGAAAAGGAGGAGGCTGTCTTAAGAGGAGGTGAAACAGCATAAGCCTTTATTGCATGTGGAAGGATGAGGGATCAACTGGGATGCTGGTGAGGCAGGGCGACAGATGAACCTTCTTCTTCCCTGGAGGGACAAAGCCCTTAGAGAACACTGGAATGGCAAATGGGCATGTTGTGAAAAATTCAAATTACACCTAGCACTTTTCAATGTATATGTAATTGAAAATTATATCTTCTATAATGAAACTGCAGGCAATCTGCATATGTTTCTGGGGAATTTCCCATACAGGTAAATGCTTGAATCAGATTACAGGTGACTACAATTGGGATCAGAATCTCAATCTTTGAAAGCAAACACGGTCATTAGCAATACATCACAAGACTGCTTCATCCAACAACCACAATCCTGGCACTGGTTCTGGTCATTAAGCAACATTCTGAGTCATTAAGAGGGTAGAGCTGATATCCTTTAGCAAGTAGGTCTTTCAGGGCAAATGGGCTGCCTGTCAGAGAGTTTCAGACCCCCCTTTCAGCCAGTCCCCAGAGACAAAAGGAAGTCATCTCAGCAAGCTGTAATATTATGCAACCTTCCCAACCGGCTTCCCCACTGATCTTCTAAGGAAGCCAACAGAGAAGATTGCAAATGGTGTTTATATCATTGTGGGTTGCTTGGCAGTCAGTTGTAAGTGTGAACAGATTGCCATGGTCCTGGATCAGGATCATGTGACCGTGGGAGGGGAGGCAACATTTGGTGACAGCTGGAAGTACTTTACAGATTGTAAAGCACCCTTTCTGAGATCGTCTTAATTTTGGACCATTGCTAAACAAATAAATTTAGGAGTACCTGTACAGTAGTTGCATTTCAAAAAGGTTCATATCTCCGGACGACCATAAGTTTTCTTATCTTAAGCTATGTATGTAGCTTTAGTTTCCAATCTGTGTTGCACTTAATCTCCAAACAAGGATGTGTGCAGTATGTGCAGGGGTGCGTTCCACTTACCATCGCCACCGGTTCACATTGCGACGTTTTGCGCTCGCTCCACTCGCACACACGCGTGCATCCACCCGTGCAATTAGGCTTCCGCGCATGCTCAGGAGCTGGAATCAGCCCAAAACAAAGCTGAGGCACTGATCAGCTGTGCTTTGGGTGAAGAAATAAAGGTCAGTATTAACCCGGGGGAGGGAGGGCAGGCCCTTTTTTGAGCTTCTGAATGAAAAAAAGATGGCGGCGCGCATGGACCAGCACCGGCCGATCCAGTAACGTGACATCACCAGCGGATCGCTAACGGTTCGGGCGATCTGGTCCGAACCGGGAGGAACCCACCCCTGAGTATGTGCTCAAAAAAAGTCGAGATTGCAGCCATGACAGTGCAGAAGTGATCCAAAGCTTTTTATGTTACTGTACTGGAACTATGGAGACTTCTCTGGAACTCAAAGAATTAGTTATTGCACATTAATAAATACCATGCTTAACAGCCAAATTCATGGTTTGTTTTGATTGATACCTAAATATTATCTAAAAATCTCAAGGGCATAAATTGTGCAATAGCTTCATGCAGAAATGGCACTTTATTTATTGTTTACCACAATAACAATACGCTGCATATCCTGATTATTGACAATTTTAAACATGTTTTATTTGATAAATCTATATCATATTTGTGTAAATATAAAATATTTCATATATCAGTCATAGGAATTACCAGTAGTTGTGGATGATATATGTTGACACAGTACCCTACAAATACTCAAACTCATGCTTACTGAAACTATAGATTTTTGCATGTAACTCGGTGCTTACTTTTTATTTTCCCTATTTCTGAAACCAGTATTGTGGTTAGAATAATTTTTGAGAGATTTGCTTTGTCAAGGTATTGTAGGAAAAGATGTATAAAATCTACTGGGTGGTAGCATAGATAGGGACTGAATCATGGTTTTGGAGAAGGTATATGCAAAGTTCCCTTTCAGATAAAAAATCTAGGTCATGCCAAACATGCAAGAAATATACCTACTGTAAAATAGCAAAGTAGATAAGATTTCACAAGCAGAAATCCATATAATATACTTGGTTAATGGAGTACTTGCAGTTATAGGTAGTCCCCAGATTATATCCATTTGTTCAGCAACCATTCAAAGTTACAATAGTGCTGAAAAAAATGATTTATGACTAGTCCTCAAAGTTCCAGCTGTCACAGCACCCTCACGGACACATGATCACAATCTGGACATTTAAGGTGCCGAGTTTGTGATTACGACGTCACGGCAAGCTGATGTCGTGTGATCATCATTTGAGTCCTTCCCTGCTAGCTTCCCACAAACCAAATCAATGGGGAAGTGTAGAGGTGCTGTGGGGAGTGAGATTTGCTGCAGAAAGACCCAGTGGAATGCAGGCTGACTAGCAGAGGCTTCATGCTGGTTGAAGGAGGCCTGGATGGGGAAATGCTATGAACAGTGGTGGGCTGCAACCAGTTTAATAACCAGTTCGGTGATCGCACGCTTTGCGCGGCATACACCTAACGCACTAGCGCGCAGCATTCAAAATACAGCATTTTGAAGCTCAGCCGCTTACCTTCTAAGGCAGCCCTGATAAGTAGAACAGCGGAGGTGTGGAAATCAGCTATGCCACACGAATCAGCTGAGCAAGAAAGAAGGAAATATAGGACAGGATATGGCAGGGGTGGGTGGGCAGGGCCAGCTGATCATCGGAACTACAGGTTCGCCTGAACCGGTCCAAACCGGCAGTAGCTTGCCACTGGCTATGAAGTATGAGAATCCTGGGATCTTGTACTCCATTGTAGGCTCCTTGAGAGAAATGTCCTTCCATGCTAGCTTCCCACAAAAAGGTTAATGGGGAAGCTGGCAGGGAAGATTGCAAGTCACTCCAGTAAGTTGCTCTTACCACTTTTTCTCCCAAGGAGCCTACAATGGAGTACAAGATCACAGGATTCTCTTACTTCATAGCACTTCCCCATCCAGGCCTTCCTCAACCAGCATGAAGCCTTTGCTAGTCAGCCTGCATTCCACTGAGTCTTTCTGCAGCAAATCCCACTCCCCACAACACCCCTACACTTCTTTGCTTGGGACTCCTGTCGCTTCCTGCTTAATGATATACATGCTTCTAGGGTTAGGACAGCTACCAAAATTGCTGTTGCTAAGTGATGTGTCATGTGATGTCACACTTTATGGCAACATCACTTAGAAAAGGTAATCCTAGTCACAACTGACATTGTAACCTCAAGATTACCTGTAAGTTTCTAGCATTTAAAAATTTCCTATTTTCTTTCTGGCCCAAAAATAAATTCTACACTCTAATTCTCAGACCTTACATTTGTTTGAGGGACTTTAAGATAGGTGAAATTGGAAGTTTGGGAACCACTTATTGCAGCGATTCTCAACCTGTGAGTCGCGACCCCTTTGGGGGTCGAACGACCCTTTCACAGGGGTCGCCTAAGACCATCGGAAAACACATATTTCTGATTATCTTAGGAACCGAGACACAGCTCCTCTATCCGTCTCCAGGCGGGTCCACCCACATGCAGATACGTCCACATACGAGTGCCAACCCCATCACATACACCCCGGCTTTTTACGCATACTGTTGCAAAATGTAGCAATGGAGTTTACTGTTGTTATATTAAGACTATTACCCATGCTACACCATGCTTCAAGACAAAATTTCATTTATTTGTAATTAGAAATAAATATTTCACAATATATAATTACATATTGTTTTTGTGATTAATCACTATGCTTTAATTATGTTCAATTTGTAACAATGAAAATACATCCTGCATATCAGATATTTACATTACAATTCATAACAGTAGCAAAATTACAGTTATAAAGTAGCAACAAAAATAATTTTATGGTTGGGGGTCACCACAACATGAGGAACCGTATTAAAGGGTCGCAGCATTTGGAAGGTTGAGAACCACTGACTTATTGCATGCAGCTGAAAATTATTCAGAATACATATTTTATTATTTTATTTTATTTTATTCTATTTTATTATTTTATTTTATTTTATTTTATTTTATTTTATTTTATTTTTTTATTTTTTTATTTTATTTTTTTATTATTATTTTTTTTATTTTTTGCCATTCTTCCTTGTCTATACTCCTTGGGAACAAATGTAACCTGATGGGTCTCAAGTTGCTCAATGGAAGTGCTTACCTTAGATTTAACCAAGCTATATTTGGGCAGAAAACTTCCCAGTTGTCATTATGTTAATTCTACCTATCCTTGTGCAGTGGTGAGAGGATTGAATAACTGCATTCCTCGTTGGGTGGGGCAAAACAAGAACATGTACTTCTGGAGGGTTGGGGGGTCTGCGGCCCTTGCTTTCTTCTTACAAAGAAGAAAAACCCAAATTACTTGCACCAATACACTTCAAGCTTCTGGGCAGGTCTCCATTCAAATTCTTGTTGTTCTTTGTAATTTTCACATACTTGTTCCTGGAGCATAGAGTGCAGAAATCTCCTCTTACAGCAGCTTTTATATTCAAAGTTTGTTCTTTTTGTTGATCTAACCGTTCTGGTTTTTGACTGTGCATCCAGGGTATATAATACTGTATGTGAGTATTGATCTGTGGTATAAAAAGTAATAACAAATTTGTTTGTAAGCACAGTTTATCATAATGCACAACACAGCTCTGAGTTAAAACTTCTAAAACTTAGTTGAAGAAAGTTCCATGCTTTACCACCCAGAAGATTATCTGCATCTTACACATAAGTAGTTGTAATAGAAACCCTACATTGTTATTTCTAGAACTTGACAACTGCTTAATTTTTCCATTTGAGTAAGGTGGTAGCAAGGATGCTTAACACTTTATCTGTCTTCCACTTCTTTGCTTAGGATCTCCATAGCCTGGGGGAAAGCTCTGTGTGCATGTTTGTCCTTGCAGAGGCATAATTGGAACATATGGGGGCAGGGGTTGAGAGAAGTGATTTAGAGCACAGAAGTGGTAACCTGAGAATGCTCTCTTCATATAAGATTAGTGTTGTAGATAAGAGATTGAGCTGCAAATAAGCCCCTGGTCTGGATGAAGCTTCTGTCCAGGAACTCACTAGGAGGCCTTAACCAAGCTACTGTCTCATCCATAATCCTCCCTCCTGCAAAGCTGACTTATTCTACAGTGCTGATTAGGAAGCGCTTTGAAACTTGAAAATTTTAGTTGGTTTTAGAAGCAAGAACCATCTGAAAAGTTGTTTTAAAATACAATAAATAATAAAATGCAACATTAAAAAATACCAATGGGATATATATATATATATATATATATATATATATATATATATATATATATATATATATATATATATATATATATATATATATATATATATATATATATATATATATATATATATATATATATATATATACACATACATACACACACACCATATTTTTCTGAGTATAAGACCCACCTTTTTCCTCCCTAAAAGTGGCTGAAAATTCAGGTGCGTCTTATACTTCGAATGTAGCTTTTTTTCCAGCCCTAACTAGGTGCTAACAGATCTTCCCAGCTTTTACCTTGCAGGCTTTTTCATTGTTACTCTCTCCAAAGAATGTTTTTCCAGCCCTAAGTCTTTGCAGGTTTTTTTTTCATTGCTCTACTTGCTCCAAAGAAGTTGTTTTCTAGCCCTAACCAGGTGCTAACGATCTTCCCAGCTCTTACTGGCTTGCAGGCTCTTTCATTGTTATTCTCTCAGAAGGTTTTTTAAAGTCCTAACCAGGAGATAAAATAATGTGCTGCAGCTGCTCCGAATAAGTTTTTTTTTTTAGCCCTAACCAGGTGCTAACGATCTTCCCAGCTCTTACTGGCTTGCAGGCTCTTTCATTGTTACTCTCTCAGAAGAAGGTTTTTTTAAGTCCTAACCAGGGGATAAAATAATGTGCTGAAGCTGACCAGACTAAGGATGCTAGCCAGATGAATACCTGGTAGGCAGATTGTTTTCCCCTATTTTCCTCCCCAAAAACTAAGGTGTGTCTTATACTCCAGTGCGTCTTATACTCCGAAAAATACGGTGTGTGTGTATGTGTATGTGTATGTGTATGTATGTGTATGTATGTATCGGGGTGGGTTCCTAAATTTTTTACTGCCACTCTGTGGGCGTGGCTTACATTTGTGGGTGTGGCTTAGTTTTGTGGGCATGGCTTGATGGTCATGTGACTGGACGGGCATGGCTTCATAGTCATGTGACTGGGCGGGTGTGGCTAAGTAGTCACGATCCTAGTTCCCCCTATGAGGATTCCTGCATCTGGACCTTTTATAATCCCCCAAAGGATTGAAAGAAACCAGATTCCATACAGCTCTGAACCCTTAAGGCAAACCAAATACAAGTGGTCCTCGCTTAACGGCCGGTTGCTTAGCAAGTGTTCAAATTTATGACTGACCTCCTCAGAGCTACTTGACCTGTTTTTTGAGTTTTGACAGTCTTATGCATGCACACATGTACGCACGTGCGCACACATACACATTTATGACCAGTTACAACATCCGTGACGTCACCAGCCGGTCGCTACCGGTGCTATAGAGTGGACCGCACTGGTAGGAACCCACCACTGGTATGTATGTATGTATATGTATGTATGTATGTATGTATGTATGTATGTATGTAATGTACTATTATCCTTTAATATACAGAGGAACAAAATATTCATAGACATCTCCTTAATTTCTGTAATTATGGATAAGCCTAGAAGACCCTTCTCTGTGTCTTTCCTTGTTGGTTAATGGCATTTTTGCATAGCTTCAGGAATCCTTTTTTTTTTTTAGATTTTCCCACTAAATATATTTTCATCCATGGAGGTAGCTGATAACTTCATCAATGCCTCTCAAGGGGAAAAATGCAATTCAAATAAGTAAAGCATATCTGAAGGAGCATTATAAGCATGCCTTCTTCAACTTCGTGTCTTTCTGATATGTTGACCTTTAGTTCCCAGATCTATTCCCACATCCTACACATCTGGTGAGCACTAAATTGGGGACAATATAACTTTTGAAGAACAAATATAGCCAAGATGTTACAGATGAGTTTGACTTACACAGACACAACTCCCTCCCCCACCCAAAAAATATTCTTGTATAAATGTATTGAGGACTTCTTTCCCCTATTTTTGTAGTTTTCTTCTTGTTGGTGGGATATGTATGGATAATCAGCCAGTTTATTTACCCAGTTCCATTATCATAATGGCTTAAGGAGCAGACCTGCTCCCTGGAAGCTAGGTACTCATTGAAACAATTGTACACTCATATCTTCTGCCCAGCAGAGAGACAGTCATATATAAGGCACTCAACACAGTGCATAGGATAGGCTCTGCACTCCTAGTGGCTTTTTGACTATTAGTTAGGATTGATTGATTGATTGATTTCATTTGTATGCTTCTTTACCCCAAAGTTCTCGGTCAGGATCATTCAAACTAGGTTTCATGGAACTCTAGGATTCTGTGAAGGCTTGAGTAGATTCCATGAAGAACTAAGGAGAAAAAAACCCCTGTCCCTGAAGAACTGGGTGGGGAACAGAACCGCAGTCATGTTGGTCTCAGGCACACAGTCAGCTTCTCCTGCTCCTGCCTCAGTGCTGTTCTTCTCTGCTGTGCATAAGCAGTATTGCTTGTCATCAGTATTTGCAGGTGTTCCACACAGGAGGTGACTGGTGGTCTTCCCTTCACCTCATGTACAAAGCCAAACTGCTGCCCTCAAATTCTGATGGACATTTCTAACTTGCTTATTAACACACGAGTGCTTGTGGTGAGTCCTTCACTCCTTCTTGACTTTTCAAATCGTGGAGTATATTTGTGTGTATGCAGGTGCATGTTCCAAGGGGTCTGCTTATTCATTAGGATGGTATCCTGTGCATACCTAGGATGCAGTCATCCCATTGAACTTGGTGGGCATTAATAAAGAAACAAGATTGCACTGCTTAGCTGATCAATTTGCAACCCTAGTTCTCTGCTGTTTCCCTCTTTCATACTGTCAATCACCTGCTTCTTGTTTTTAACATGACAGTGACACCTACAAACTCTAATCCTATAAAGATTGTTTACTCTGTTAATCTCACCTAGAAGTTTTGTATTTTGTCCTCCTTAGCAGGATTCTTTTGCTCCTAATCACTTTGTGACTGTTATAGATACAACAGGTGACGATTTTCATTTGACACTTATCTGTGACAGAAAGAAACACATTGTTGATCTTCTGCCCATTTTTCTACTTTGTTACATAATGTTTTTTTTCTCCTTGGCACTAGGTTTAGAACTTTTTTCTCTGTTTCCACATACAGTATTTTCTGCTTAAAACTTATTGATAAAGTAAAATCATAGCGAACTTGTATTCACTTTAGCAAATTGATTAGTGCTAGATATTATTGCACACTAGGCTAAAAGTTACCCAAGAGCAATGCAATAGCAATAGCAATAGCACTTAGACTTATATACCGCTTCATAGTGCTTTAAAGCCCTCTCTAAGCGGTTTACAGAGTTCAGCATATTGCCCCCAACAATCTGGGTCCTCATTTTACCCATCTCAGAAGGATGGAAGGCTAAGTCAACCTTGAGCCGGTGAGATTTGAACAGCTGAACTGCTGAACTAGCAGTCAGCTGAAGTAGGTTGCAGTTCTGCTTTTAACCACTGCGCCACCTCGGCTCTTATGCTATGTTCTTTCACTATTTTGCCCAACTCTCATTCATTTATTAACAAAAATATTTCTAAAATATCTCTACTCTCCTCCTCAGCTAAAAAGAAGCACCTCAGTTGTCATAATCATTGCTAAAATTCTTATAGTAAAAATACATGACATGAAAGGAAATTTCATGTGGAACCAGTGGAACAGCTTGCCTGCGGAGGTTGTGAGAGCTCCAACACTTGAGACTTTCAAAGGGAGATTAGACTGCCAGTTGTCCGAAATGGTGTAGGGACTCCTGCTTGAATGGAGGGTTGGACTAGATATCCTACAAGGTCCCTTCCAACTCTAATAATCTGTAATCTGTAAATAGTGATGAAGAGGGAAGAATAACAATTTAGATATTAGTGCCCAATATTACAGTTATTTCTAATGATCAGCTGGTATGGATAGAATATAGGAAAACAAAAGGCAGCCAGTCTTTTAGCCCCGTTTTCCATTTCTCAACCTGTTGCAGCCTTGGAGAGATGGTTTTAAAGCTTCCATCCTTCCTGGACTTTAAGAAAACTGTCCAGATTCCTCTGTTCTGTCCACCAGAGGAAGAAGGAATGCCTCTGATTGCAACTCGGTTGTTTAAAACCTAGCTTTACTATTTGCATATTCATTCTTTATAATTTTTTTTAAAAAGTATGTTTTTTTATAACTAGAATTTGGACCTTTTCAGATATTTTGGACTACATCTCCCATATTCCCCTGCTATTAGTACAGGGGGAAGGTGGACATTAGAGCAGTTTTCCCACACTGCTTATTGAGTTTGTGTGTAAGAGTGAAAAAGGGTTGAGATTTGCCTCTTGATCAGAGATTCTGGGAATATTTTTTTTAAAGCTCTAGGTTTCTTGTTCTAGGCACCTAGCAATCTCATCGTAAGGTTCCATCCTTCCTGGGCTTTAGGAAGACTGTCAAGAGCCAGCCCTCTGTTCCGTCCAGCAGAGGAAGAGGGAATGCTGTGATTGCAACTGTGTTTTGTGAACACATGGCTTTTGTAATTTCGTTTCACTTTTTGACTTTCATTTGCCTTTTTATGTATTTGGGGATTATTCTCTCTCTCTCTCTCTCTCTCTCTCTCTCTCTCTCTCTCTCTCTCTCTCTCTCTCTCTCTCTCTCTCTCTCTCTCTCTCTCTCTCTCTCTCTCTCTCTCTCTCTCTCTCTCTCTCTCTCTCTCTCTCTCCCCCTCCCTCCCTCCCTCCCTCCCTCCCTCCCTTCTTTCTTTTGGATATTTTTCTATTATGATGAAGTGAGCTGCTGCTGATACCTTTTAATACAATCAATTAGTTGGATTGGTGCTATCCAATGTGTTCTGATCTTTTTGCAATCAAGGATGGGAGTGTTCAAGGAAATTTCCATCGTGTTTGTTTTGCTCAGGTTCTATTTTCATAACGTAACTCTCTTTGATTACAAATATTCTTTGTTGTGAGAGTTCGCTGTTCACTGAAGGAAATAATTCCTTCCTGCAAATAATTATATAAAAATTAGTTAGTTTTCTTGGAAGTGACTTAATGGGTAAACAAAGTGCTTGGAAAGAGTTTACCAACAGTACTTCTTTAGGCTTTTCTCTTTGGCTTTCTGTGATGAAAAATAGATAAGCATTTTCTTTCTGAGCATATCCAACACATTAATGCAAAGGATTAGAAAAACTAGCAGTGCTAATATCATCCTCCACAAATTCTTGAAATACCTTTCTTTCTTTCTTTAAACACCCTCAGTAGAGCTTTTCCTTAGTTCTGTCAGGTTCAGGCATTTGGCTAACATCAAGAAGGGTTCCCTAAAATTTCCCAACTTAATCCTATCCTGTTCAACTACTGTTGGCACATGCATTTGCCAGAAAATCAAATAGCTCTAAGAATGCAACTCCCCATCTGATAATGAAAACAATTTTAGTATCCTGTAGAAAGAGAAGGCTGAATGTTGACAAGTTCAAAGGAGAGGGAAATACATTCATTCACTTGCAAGCTAAGATACTAACCAGGTATTCCATCTTCTAATTGCTCTTCTGTTTATATTGCACATACTCTTCCATGCATCATGTCTTTGCTGAAGTGACAGAATACATTCCACTCTGGGTTGGACATAGGGAGATTCTGGAGAAGGTGTAAGTAAACTCAGTTTGTAAGTGTCCTGCTTTGCTGCCTACTTCCTTAGATTAAATTATTCCATTTTCCCAAATCTATTTTACAAGCTTTAGGTCATAACTAACACATCTCTGGCTCTTTCTTGATTCAAGTACTTTTTAGAAGTTTGACTCATTTTTTTCTGTAAACAAAACTCTGATACACATGTGACTTCACTTGTGGGAGGGGGCAATGATGTTCTAGATTCTAGTCTTTTGCCCAATTTAGCCAAACTCTAGGCCAGTGATGGCGAACCTATGGCACGGGTGCCACAGGTGGCACGCGGAGCCATATCTGCCGGCACGCGAGCCGTTGCCCTAGCTCAGCTCCAGTGCGCATGTGCGTGCCCGCCAGCTGATTTTTGGCTTGCGCGGAGGCTCTGGGAGGGCGATTTCGGCCTCTGGAGGGCCTCCAGGGTGGCGGGGGGAGTGTTTTCGCCCTCCCCAAGCTCCAAGAAAGCCTCTGGAGCCTGGGGAGGGCGAAAAATGGGCCCACCGGGCCCACTGGAAGTCGGGAAACAGGGGAGTGGGGGAGGGCGTCACACATGCATGTGCAGGGGGTGGGGCAAGTGAGGGGCTTTGAATTATGGGTGTGGGCACGCACGTGCGTGCAATAGCGTGCACATGCACTATTTCGGCACCCGAGGAAAAAAAGGTTCGCCATCACTGCTCTAGGCAGAGCTGAAGCTTTTCTCTTCAGTTCATTGAAACAGTGATGCTTTCCAAACATTGTTTATTTGACAGATTTCCCACCTTTATTATTTTTACGAATAACTCAAGGCAGAGAACATAACCAACACAACTTTCTCCTCTTATTTTCCCCACAACTCTGTGGGCTGAGTTGAGCTGAGAAAGAACGACTGGCCCAAGGTCATGTTTGCCTTTCTTGGAAAAAAAAGCAGTGAAGCTAAGTTGAAGGATAAAGAGCATTTTGGAAAGCTCAGAGAGCGGCAGGGAGCACCCTTATCAGTTTACTTTTAAGGAAATTGATATTTTGAGACCGGTCACATTTTCCATGCCTCTGCAAAGATGAGTCTCTGTCCTGATAGCTATTTTACATGAGTGCTACAATTTATTATTAGAATTCAAAATACGCCTCCTGGCTAAAAAATACCTATTGTGTCTTCAAAATGCACTGAGAATAAAAACACTGTATCATTTTGACTCAGGATAAAATGGAAGATAAATCTATGAGTCTTGCAGATCTACTCTTTAGTCTTCTTATCTTCTGCTTCTTGGGAGTCAGATTAACTGCACAGCAGTTAGGATGTTTTCAGCTCCCTGGCCTGAAGAGTGTCCTCATCGCAATAAGAAAGAAATTTATAATTCTAAATATCTCATGCATAGAAAAGTATTTGCTTTATTTTGGATTTTTTTTTTTAATTTTTGCAGATCTTTGCTACTGAATGTTATTAGAATTGTGTGTGTGTGTGTGTGTGTGTGTGTGTGTGTGTGTGTGTGTGTGTGTGTGAGAGAGAGAGAGAGAGAGAGAGAGAGAGAGAGAGAGAGAGAGAGAGAGAGAGAGAGAGAGAATTAAAAAAAATATTTATTTTCATACACAAAAACACCCAACATGCCAGTGTGAAAAACTAATTATCCTCTTAGGATTAGTAATTGGCTGGATCATCTCTAGTTGCAGTAATTGCAGCTAAATGCAATTTGGTTCCTATAACTAGTAATCAGTCTTTTATGTCACTGTATAGGACAGTGATGGCGAACCTATGGCACGGGTGCTACAGGTGGCACGCGGAGCCATATCTGAGGGCACGCGAAGCGTTGCCCAAGTCAGCTCCAGCGCGCATGGTCAGCTGATTTTTGGCCTTCTTTTTGGCCATTTTCACTTTCCCGAGGCTTCAGGAAAGCCTCCTGAACCCTGGGGATGGTGAAAAAATGGCCCAACGGGCCTACTGGAAGTCCAGAGGCTTCAGTGAGGCCTGTGCGCATGTGCGGGGGGGGGCAGTGGAGGGTTCTGCGCATGCATGGGGGGCAGTGCGGGGGTTGTGCACATGCACAGGGGGAGGGCATTGCATTATGGGTGTGGGCACGCAAGCATACGCTATCGCGTGCACGCACACCCTTTTGGCACCCGAGCCAAAAAAGGTTCGCCATCACTGGTATAGGACTTTTGATCCATTCCTCCATAGTGAACTGCTTCAGCTCAGTAATATTTGAGGATTGTGGTATTTAGATATGGACTTTGACTTTGGCATTCCAAAACATTGTATTTGCTCTTCTTAATTCATTCTCTTTTGAACTTGCTTGTGTATTTTGGATTATTGTCTTACTGTTCAGCTGATGGACACATAGCCTGATATTCCGATACAGAATTACCTGATGCAAAGCAGAATTCATACTTCCTTCAATGATGGCAAGTTGTCCGGGTTTGAGAGAGCAAAGAAGCACCAAATCTTGATATTACCATCTCCATGTTTGATCATTGAAACCACAGAGGAATCATGCTCAAGGCTTTGGAGGACTTCATGTGGCTCAGGTCCATAAATTTTGCAAACGCATTATTAAGAAGTTTTTACTAGGTTTAAATCAAAGTTACTATATTTTTTTGACCTGACAAAGACAAAACCCACCCAACATATTCTTCAACTGGAATCTACGCTTCCAAGAACACAGCCTACTGCTTCCTGCTTTCTCAAGTAGCCACATAAATTATGTACCCAATCAGAGAATGCGTACTAGTTAGGGGAATAGACCTAATGTGATTACATTTATTAAATAAAATGTATTAATTAAATTTTAAGGGTAAAAACAAATGAGAGTCCCCCCCCCCACCCAGGAGACTGCAACATTTCTCCCATCCAGTTTTCATTTACATTTATTTCCATATCAGTATACTCAAATACTTGCTGATCTGTATGATATATCTCTTTGAACTCTGATTCCCCAAAATGTGCATATTTTTTAATACTTCTTTTGTGCTGGACAGGCAAGTGTTTCATCTTTTAAGTAATAAGTCATGTACATCAGGGGTGGGTTCTAACTTACCTCGCCGCCACACGTTCAGGTCAGGATGAGGACTCTCTTCAGGATGGGGAGCATTCAATACCATCATTCCAGATGCTCTTCTAACTAAGCTAAACCAGCTAGCGGTACCTGAATACACTTGTAAGTGGATCATAAGCTTCCTAACAAACAGGAAGCAGCAGGTGAAGCTAAGCAGAATCACATCCGATACCTTTACAATTAGCACAGGGCCCCCCCCAAGGCTGTGTGCTCTCTCCACTTCTCTCTATATACCAATGACTGCATCTCTAACAATCCATTTGTTAAACTACTGAAGTTCACAGATGACACTACAGTGATCGGTCTCATTCAAGGCAATGATGAATCCGCATACAGACGAGGTTGACAACTAACCTTGTGTTGCAACTGGAACAATCTGGAACTGAACACACTCAAAACCGTAGAAATGGTGATAGACTTTAGGAGAAACCCTCCCATACTTCCACCTCTTACAATACTAGACAACACAGTATCAACAGTAGAGATCTTCAAATTTCTAGGTTCTACCATATCGCAAGATCTAAAATGGACACCTAACATCAAAAACGTCATCAAACAAAACAAAGAATGTTCAAACTGCCTAAGGAGCTGCTGATACAGTTCTACAGAGGAATTATTGAGTCTGTCATCTGCACCTCTATAACTGTCTGGTTTGGTTCTGCAACCCAACAAGACAGACACAGACTTCAGAGGATAATTAGAACTGCAGAAAAAACAATTGCTACCAACCTGCCTTCCATTGAGGACATGTATACTGCACGAGTCAAAAAGATGGCTGTGAAAATATTTACAAACCCCTCACATCCTGGACACAAACTGCTTCAACTCCTACCCTCAAAACAACGCTATAGAGCACTGCACACCAGAACAACTAGACACAATAACAGTTTTTTCCCAAACGTCATCACTCTGCTAAACAAATAATTCCCTCAATACTGTCAAACTATTTACTAAGTCTGCACTACTATTAATCTTCTCATCATTCCCATCACCCATCTCCTCCCACTAATGACTATATGACTGTAACTTTGTTGTTTGTATCCTTACAATTTATATTGACTGGTTCCTAATATGATTTGATTGCTTATTTGTACCCGGACTATCGTTAAGTGTTGTACCTTAAGATTCTTGACGAACGTATCTTTTCTTTTATGTACACTGAGAGCATATGCACCGTCCAATCACACTTGGCCAATAAAATTCTATTCTATTCAATTTGCTTTATATGCCATGATCTTCTCCCATGTCACCAAATAGAGATTGGCCTCAGCCTTATGCAGACATTTTTAATGTAAGTATTTGAATGTATATGGGAAGTTATAGCAGGCTTCTCCAACAGTGCAAACAACTTTTGCTTAGCAACAGAAATTCAATTGTGGTTGTAAATCAAGGACTACATATTGTACAGTATTCTCCTAGTTCAATGCATCTATCAGGAAGATTTTTCCCATATACTGTACATTTTAACCATTGCTAGATAACCATAAAGATTTAAAGTGGAGAACAGTCTCAATAGATAGTGGGGGGAAAGAAGAAAAAAGGAAAGGAAAAATAGGAATCAGTACAGTGCCGACTGGATCATTTTGTTAGCTGATCATTAAATCCCAATAGATTTTGTAACTTTCTTTGGAAGCAGGTAATAATAAATGACTCATGGGAATTATCAAAAACAGTTTGTTAATTGTACATTTGCATGTTTTAATTTGAATAAAGCCTCGAGCCATTTCTCATTTTACTGTGTTGTGAAATTGGTATGTTTCTAGATCTACTGAGGATTGTGTTGGTGGAGTTCATTGGAAATGTGATCCCAATCTTACATGGCTCATTAAGTTCCAGGACTAGTGTATTTTTAACAAGTTTTTTTTTTAAATGGATTGTTTTGGAAGAGATCAATGCTACAGCAGACACTCTGTAACTACTTGATGTGTCTCAACTAATCTTTCCTCAGTTGTAGATTTTCAAATAATTCTTTTTCCCATGGGCACCATAAGAAGCAGAGACCGAACTATAGTAAATAAAGATATGTAATCCATTTTAGACATGAGCTGAGAGCCTAGTTTCCTAATATGTCAGAGTTCTCCCTGTCCTGGATTTATGAGGTGTTTTTTCTCTCTCTAGACATTCTGTTTTCCCTACAGCCCACAAGTGCAAAGAGCACACTGCCTATATAGCCCACTGTGAAAACAAAAGAATATACTACCAATCTTGTTGGTCAGTCTAGGGAACAGCCCAGCGGGATCATATTTTTTTCTTCTAAGCACATCTTGCGTTAAGTTTCATCTTTCTCATTATTCCAGAAAAGCAAAAAAGTTTGCATAGATATGGATATATGTTCATATCCATGCAATTCTTGAATGCATCTGTTCTTCTCCATAAGGAGTTGTGTTCCATTAGAGGAGCATGTCTTGTGTAAAATTTTTGAAATATAAATTTGAAATAAAATCCTTGAAGTATAAAAGCTCTCTGTGTAAATTATTTATTGTAGCTGGGGGCATTGAAATAAGAAGGCAAGACAGACTTGCCACATTCCCACACTGGAATGTACAGTATTTCAATCAAAATTAAAATGCGCTTAATCTGAATTTGATTTCTTGTGATTGCAGTTTATTTGTTAGTGTTCTGAAAGTGAGTCTTTCCGTGTTTTTTTTTCTTAATTCATGTCTAGCCCTTGAATTCCAAGAGAATCCTCTAACCAAATGTGCTTAATATGTGAGATCAGCCAAAGTACACTACTAATGATTTTTTTCCTCTTAATATGCATTGCTCCCTCTGTTTTCTAAACAGTTGTGTTCATTAACAAGGCCTGGATTATAAATCAGATGTAATTTCCAAAGATAGTTGAATCTACGGATAGAACCTATCTTAAAGGTCCAAATAAGAATAGTTGAAACAGACCCATTATTTTAATTTCTTACATTGTTTCCCAATTTTTCTCACAATTAACTGTTAGATTCTGGATGCAGTTCCTAATTTGTATTTCCTTTCTACAGTGCTGGTGAGTTCAAAAGGAAATCAGGACTTGGGTTCTCTAACTATCTGCAATGGCCCTTTGCATTTTTACAGAGTGCTTCTGATGGCTTCTGGAAGTCTGTGGCAACCCATGTTCCAAGAGAGCCCCATGAGATCCGAATCCTGAATCCGTATTTTATACAGGAGGCAGCCTTCAGTTTTATTGGCCTTCCTTTCAACAATGGCCTGATGGGCAGAGGGGTAAGTGTACACTGGAGCCTATCCCTAATATGACCCTTGCACTCTTTTGTATTGCAAATGGGAAATCAAGCCTAATAATCTAACAATAAATTCTTCCCTGCTCTAAATCCTCATCCATATATTAGTGAGTGGATGAGAACTGTATCACTTTTGGATTTTGTGCTATGTCCAATATGCTGATAGTAAATGTTAGATTGATAATGGTAAAAAAAAAGCTAGAAACCATTCAGAAATAATAAAAAATAACCATGAAATGGAATATGTATGCAAATTTTAATGTTAAGCAGAGTATGAAAATCCATAGAACAATCCAGATCACATACAGTATATGGCATGCACTATATGGTGTTCCATTATGTTTGAGTATAACCAATTGTGACTCTACTTGCAGCTTTCCTAGCAGGTGGGAATAGCCAAGTATCTTGTTTGTAATATTATATTTAATATTACATTAATTTGTTTATCACTTCAACGTTAGTTTTCAAGTCACTCAGGAGACAACAATATAAAATCTAGTATATCAGACCTTTTGGAGCTTTTGAATGACACTGACAATATCTGCTATTTATTTTGACCATGAACCCCACTCCCCACCCACCCCAAAAAACCTTCAAAGAAATTATAAGTGCTCCTGCTTGTCTTGCTGAGTCACTTCCCATCTAGAAAGAAGTTAAACAAGATTGTGCATTGGCTACATTCTTTTTTAATTTTTATATTCTGGAAAATAATAAATTCCATCTTGCTAAATTTGACTAACAAATCCATTTTAGTTCTCCTTGATGCTAAAGAGATTTTTTGTTTGTTTCATGATTACCAGAATTGCTCCTATAAAGACTCAAGACTAAGACCAATGTAGTCCGATCAACATTTTCAATTTCTGTACTCTGAGTCTCTTATAATATACACAATTTCTAGTTACACAAGGAATCAGCACTTGCTTCTGTAAAGGTTCTCATGTGATTTTATTGCCTTAGATTTAGGACAAAGTTAACCACATGAAATAAATAAATAACCACATGGACTAAGTATGTACAGGTAGTCCCTCACTTAGTGGCCATTCGAACTTACGTACAAACCCATTTGAAGTTATGGCCTCTGCTTTTAAGACTGACTGCAGGGATGCTGTAACCTTCATCCCATCCTTGCAGGGACCTCTTTTAGGAAGCTGCCGCATGGCCCAGGGATGGACCACTTTGTTCTGCTTCTCTGAAATGGTCTATGCAATGCTGAGAAAAACTTCAGTTTTCTCTGAAGCTTTTCTCTTCGGAGGGGGGGAGGGGAGGGGAGACTTCAAGGGCCATTAAGTGAGGCTGTCTTGTTTAACAGCCATCACTCCTTGTGACCATAATGGGCAGGCTTTATTACGGACATAATTAAAGGACTACCTGTATAATAGTACTCAGGTAAATGGACTAGAAAGGTAATGTCTATTTGCAGAAGATAATGCTTGGGCGGGGGTTGGACTAGATGACCTACAAGGTCCCTTCCAACTCTGTTAATCTGTAATCTAGAGAAAATACCTCTAGAAGGCTTTCCATAGAGGTAGAAAATAGTTGATCAATTGCTATTGGGAAGTGTAAAGGGAACAATTTAGGCCTTGCAGCTTTTAAATATTAATAATCTACACAGTCCAATTACTTTCACACTATGTATGATTAATAACCTTTTTGGTCCTTTATAAATTTTACATGTTAATATCATATAGTATTTTAAAAAACTTCAATTTTTGACTCTATTCTCTGTATTGTCTTTTCCTTTGGAATTCTCTGCCAGCTGGTCCATGACTCTAAATAAAACTAAACTAGTATCGTAGTAAGGAAGAAATAATAATAAGGATACATTCATTTCTACTGGGCTCTTTTTTTTCCATTCTTTGCCCATCATACTTGCAAATACATTTAAATGCCCTAGATTGAGAGAATGTAATATGCACCTATATTAAATTTCTCTAGCACATTAAATAGACTGTGTGAAAGTTTACATTCCAGAATCAACAGATTGCAGTAGGGTATAACTGTAATAAAAATAGAATAAAGTTGCTGAGCGAGGGACCCTGTATAGATTGTCTTGTAAATATCTCATATACTGCTTTTTACCCTTGATAGTGAAACTGACAAAATAGGAACATAACTTCATGCATCCCTGTCACCTATATATTTGTCTTTTTCTGTTCCATTTTAAAAAAAACAGTAATTCTCAAAGACAGTTCTCGTGTGCCTATTCAGTTCCTGAATTTAGCATTTTACAGGGAAGAGTTGTCATATCAGATTGATTCCATGGTCTTGTTCCCAGCATTAGCATTTTTTTGATTAAAAGGAATGGCAAGGATAAATTGTTTAGATGAATTTCATTATAGATGTATTTTAACTACTTATTCAACATATATTGCTTGTTTGTTTCAGGAAGATGAATTTCTTAATACATAACCGACTGTTTCATTCTGACATTCTTAATAGATAAAATGAGGGGGGGGGGTCCTCACACTTCTCACTAAAAATGGAAAGAAAGGGAGGGGGGGAGAGCTACAACTAGCTGTCTCAACAGGGTTGTCTCATCAGGCCTAGTCTCATACAGCAGTAAGTCAACTTTCAATACTTGCTAAGTAGGAGTAATCTCAGAACTTATAGCTAGTTCTTTAAGTATTTATTTTCATTTTATTTTTCATTTTACTTTTTTGCTTATTTAGTGGCTTCATAAGCCTAAGCATGTACATACTAATGGCTAGAAAAAGGATGCAGTAAATGAGTTAAAGTTATATGTTCTGCCCCTATTAGCATATTTATAAGAATGCAATCTCCTGTGTCACGAATAAATAAAAGTTGTACTATTCCCCACTCCCACCCTTCCCTCTCATGGTAAAAGGTCTCTTACTATGAAAATATGCTCTATTTTGGCAAATAATTTCATAACTGTATTCAAAGCATATTGAAGTTCTGCCTTTTTTCATCTTGGAATTTGTTACACAGCATCACTTTTAATGGGAATGTTTTTAGTCTTAAGGAGGAAAAAACCACATATAAATCTTTGCCATCCACTTTTTCTTAATTTGTTTTCTTATTTGTATTTCGAAATGTATTATCTTAAACATTCAAGCAATTACATTTTGTTTGGAGTGGAAATGAGATACTATGGAAGAGTATGTTGTGAATCTAACTTTGTGAGGATTGAATAAATTGTATGTATATGTGTGTGTGTGTACACACACACACACACACACACACACACACACACACACACACACACAGATATAAATAGATATAGATATAGATATAGATATACTGTATATAAGATTGGCAAAATCAACCAGGGAGGTTTGTAATTAAAACCTGATGTTTCATTTCACAAAAGCTGCTTGGACCTTTTTTTAATAGTTTATTTTATGGGACTTTAAGAAAACAGATTTTGCCAATGTTCTTTGTCACAAAAAAACAAACAGTAAACTAAATGTTCTGGGAATTTATATAAAAACAATATGAAATAACGATGCAGGTGTATAGATTTGGAAAATCAGGGCAATGTTCCTTATGTAGTGACAATAATGATCCAAGCCAAGACCTTATGTTTCAATTCAAGAGGAACTTCATGCATTTGTGGACTGTGCTTTCATTTATAAGAACACTATGCAATGTAACCATAAGGAAAAGCATGAAGAGACCTGGCAGAGGTTTTATAATGGATCTGGCAGAGGTACTGCATCCTCCTTTCTGTGTAGTTTGGCAACTTTAAGATGTGTGGACATCAACTCCCAGAATCCTCTAGCCCTCCATATTATTTTCTTCAGGATATGAAGCTATGGTTTTTTAAAATTTTATGCAGAGGGCTAAAGAGAAGTTCTGCTAGGGCAATGCATCCTCTGTTCTTTCTATCTTGGAGTTACCCTGTTTCCCCCAAAATAAGACATCTCCTGATAATAAGCCCAATCAGGCTTTTGAGTGCATGGCAATAAGGCCAAGCACTTATTTCAGGATTCAAAAAAATATAAGACAGGGTCTTATTTTCGGGAAACACGGTACATTCAGAAGGTTCATGAGCAAAGGTCTAGCTCGATATGTATTGTGATCCTATTCATAACAGCGCCAATCACAGCTCTGGCTAGCTAATATTTCCTTTAGGATAATCCATTCCATTCTCCCCTGTTTGTTTGTTTGTTTTCCTTTTCAGATTGGTAGCCCCATTCGAAGGCTATTGAGCTTACTCAGTCTTCCTCAAATGCTTCTGTTTGTCTGTTCTTATTTTTTATACTTATGCAAACCTTGTAATCCCAAATAGCTCACTGATACTTCCTATCTTGATATTTAGAAGGCTCATACAACAATAGTTTCAATCTTGCTGGCAGCTGTTAATTAAGTTCACTACCAGAGGGAGTGACACAAAGCATAGTCCTACTAAATTGGTGCTAGGATTGAAATTAAGGATTGTTGTGTGAGCCAAAAAACCCGGCAGTGTCTTTACTGTGAAGATTCACTCCTAGCACCAACTTAGTAGGATTTTGTTAACTTGTGTTGATGAAATTTTCTCTTGCATATAGAACTAGATCAAAAAGTCTTAAAGAATTATTAAAAGCCTGTGTAACCAGAGTCCTCTCACAGAGTGCCTGTCATGAATACATTCAGAGGTATATACCAAGAGGTGTCCTAGGAACACACAGCTTGAAGTAGATGATGTCCTCAATAACTGGGGCCAAATTAAATTCCTTATAAAGGATTGAAATATTCCATTCCTCTTTCCAAGCTTAAATAAACTTCAGGGTGCTATAAGCATGCCACATATGGTAAGAATGTGCTGCCAATTAGTATTGTAATTTTAGGGTTTTTCAACAGGGCTGAGAAGGCAGAGATTATGGTTCAAGGCTGATCCCATAGCATTTCATTCAGGATTTAATAAACGAGTATCTTTAGGAACATTTATATCTACTTTGTACATATAATTTTTTCCAGATGAAACTGAATAATACTGCAAAGTACATTAGTGCTTATGCAATAACAATGGATGAAAGATCCATTCCAGATTGGGACTCTTGATTGTGAAGCAGAATTGTCTTTGGATTTGGAAATGAGGGCATTAATTGAAGATTTGGCTTTACTGAAGATTTGGCGGAGTTCTCTTCTTGACTGGAAATCTTATTCCTCTTTCCTAATGCTATCAGTATTGGGACATAAATAAGATTTGGGCTATATGATTTTGGTAATATCCATGAGAAGTTTGGGAGCATGTCTCTGCTCCATTCAAATAACAATTCCAGTTTCCTATCTGTTTAGGGGAATAAAAGGAACATGCTAGCTAAACTTCAAAGCTGTATATGGTTTAGAACTAACATATCCTTATGGTTATCATAAGATTATTTTTTGTGACTGTAGGATCTCACTTGTGCTGATTAACTTCCACAATGTATTCTAATTAATCCTCCTTATTTCTGTCCTATATGTGCAGAGTTTATCTTTTTTTTGTTATTTGCACTATAGTGTCATATGTACAGTCTGGAATCTATTTTTTAGGAGTGATAATAAACTTATTGTGTGGTCCTGGTAATTCATGAGCTAAGCTTGTGCTATCATTTTAGTCAGTTTGTTGTCCTGGTGAGAAATGCTATCCATAAAATTAGGGTGAAATCAATCATTTCCAGCATGAGAAACTGGAGCTGTCCAAAACTGTTAAAATCTACTTGGAAATAGTTTTGGAAATTTTGTTGACAATCAGCAGTTAAATGTTCTGAACATGTTTACCCAAACCAATAAAAATGTAATCAGATACAATAATTATATATATACAATTATATATATAAATTCTGATTGACGTAATAGATAGTTTTGTGATCAGAAACAGGTAGCTGTGGTTGAAATGTAACCAGTTGACTCTGCTACCAACTATATTTGGTAGAACTGACTTTGATACTGGTGATTGATTTATTTGTTAAATTTATAGGCCGCTCATCTCATGGTGCAAGGCAACACATATTTTTTTGAAACAGTTCAGGAGCAGATGTCAATTTAAGGGCTTTTTGAGGGAAGAATGGTATTCTGTGAAATGGAACACACATTCTCAGCTATGCTCAAAACCATCTTGTAAGCTCTCTCTATTGGAAATATTACTGGATTTTGAATAAGATTTTTCTTTTCTTGGCTTAAAATTTTGACCAACTACTTTGCCTTTGCTGGTGGCAAGAGAAAGATGAGGGCAGCTGAGGATATTTTTACTGCCTTGACTAGAAAATGTAGTGTGGTTTCCTACCAATAATATTCTGGCTAATTAAGCAAGAACAATTTGATACTGGGACTAGTTATACAGAAAAGACATCACCCTTTATGACCACATTGCTCATTGGTCCCAATTGTTGTTGTAACCCCAGGATTGCCTTTACAAACCTTGTAATTATTGTATGCAACATTTACACAAATATTACATATTTAGGAAGCAGAACAAAGTAGCTTTTAAAATTGCAGATTTGTATCAAAAGATACTTGTGTGGAACTTTTCACACATGATGGAATACTTTCTCTACTGTAGAGAGAAACAATGTGATTTTTCCTGACATAATTTGGTTTAAGATCCAGTTTTAGTGAGTTATTGGCATTATATGGAATTTTTGTTTGCATGAGATAACAATATCCTGTTGCCTAAGTTATTTGTTTAAACCAATTATTCATGGATATTATTGCCCTTTTTTCTTATTCCTAGTGCTCAATCATCCCATCATCAAATACTAATATAAATAAGCATTTAATTTCACATGGACATGAACAGCTTTCACAGGCTGCTTAAATCAAATGGGTAATTATTAAGGTATCCAATAATATATCTCATTAGACTGATCAAAAATTCATGAGACTATTAAAATGGGTAATTATTAAGGTATCCAATAATATATCTCATTAGACTGATCAAAAATTCATGAGACTATTGAAATTATCTGGATTCTCATTGTTTTAGTTGTTTTTATTTGCATTTCCTGATGTATTTCTTACTGAAACCAACCAGACTCTAGGCAGCATAGAAAATTTACACAATAAAAACACAATAAATAGAATAAAAAATAAGTCTCATAGAATAAAATTGACTAAAACAGTAACCTAAAAGTGAATAATTATACCTAAACATTTATTTTAATAAAATTAGAAAACTTGATGTGAGTACCGTAATCCTTTCAGCTTTTAAAACTACTTTGCAATTGTTTAGTTCTTATATTTTTTTGTCCATAATTGGGAATTGTAGGTTGGGCTTTTAAAAGCATTTATGACTTTCTGTCCCTCAAGCTACTTCAAGCTTGTTAATAAATTTATTGCATTAGCATTACATTTCAAGTCATGGATTTATACTTCTGTCATGTTCTGGCAGCTTCCATTCCCTTGGGGATTAATCTGAGATCAGGAAGTCTCAGTGATTCATAGGATTGTCACCTTCCTGGTTGTTTTGTAGTTTAGTCCTAAGGGTGTTTTGCCCACATGTGTATCTAAGGACTTGACATTCAGTCTGTCAGAGTGCTTTCGGTGGGTAATGGCTGGTCTGTTTTCTGAGAACTCTAGATCTTCTAACTTCTGGTTTAAATAATTACCGTATTTTTCGGAGTATAAGATGCACCCTTTTGCCCCCAAAAAGAGGGTGGAAATGTCGGTGTGTCTTATACACCGAATACAGCCATTTTGTCGCCTCCCGAAGCCCCACCCCCGCATCCAATGTTTGCAAAAAATGGGCCTTTTTTTGCAAAAATTGGGGCATTTTTGCCTTCCCCCACCCCCTAGGAGTGCTCTGCAGGCTTCCCAAACCCTCTACATGCCCTGGTTTTGCAAAAAAAAAATGAGCGAAAAACGGGCCGTTTTTTGCAAAAATTGGGGCGTTTTTGCCTTCCCCCACCCCCTGGGAGTGCTCTGCAGGCTTCTCAAACCCTCTGCATGCCCTGGTTTTGCAAAAAAATGAGCGAAAAAGAGCCATTTTTTGCAAAAACTGGAGTGTTTTTGCCTTCTAATTAGCCCATCTAGCATGACTGGAGGAGGAATTCTGGGAGTCCACAAGTCTTAAAGCTGTCAAGTTTGAAGACCCCTGGGTTAGAGGTTAGGGGTGCAAGGGTCTTCAAACTTAACAGCTTTAAGACTTGTGGACTTCAACTCCCATTCCTGAGCTAGCATGACTGTAGGAGGAATTCTGGGAGTTGAAGTCCACTAGTCTTAAAGCTGTCAAGTTTGAAGTTTGTAAAAAGTGTACATGGTTGTAAAAAGTATACATGGTTGTAAAAAGTATTCTGCTATACTATTTTATTAAATAATATATTACTACACCATTTGGTTCAGAATACTTTTTTCCTTGTTTTCCTCCTCTAAAATCTAGGTGAGTCTTATACTCTGGTGTGTCATATACTCCGAAAAATACGGTAAACATGCTTCTGCTATGAGTTAGTAAAACATGTTTCTTACAGACTATTCTATATCAGATTCTTTCCAGAGCAGTTGTTCTCAGTTATGAAGGATCAATTTGTTTGTTTGTTTGTTTGTTTGTTTGGCAGAGTGGATTAGCAGACTATAAATAGTGGAAAAAGAGTTAGGAAACTCTTTATCTGCCAAAGGTTTCTTCTTCTTTCTGCTTGCGTTTTGATTGAAAAAAACCAGTCTTCTCTAACACCTCCATTTAGGATTCTTACAATCTTATGTTCTTATCCTGAGCGTCTCAACTTAACTTTATCCTGAACTATTAATTCTGTGAACAGTGCAACTCATAATGTAGAATCCATTCTGTTATAGCATCCTTCAAAGGCAAAATTGCCCCCAACCTCTAGCCAGTAAAATTCTCCATTGTTTAATTATGCAGAATGATTTACAGGCATTGAATTCCAACTGTAGGAATCTTTGCAATCACACAGGCAAAAATTGGAAAATGCTGTTGTCTCATTTTTATATCTATATCTATATATCTATATATCTATATCTATATATCTGTATCTATATCTATATATCTATATCTATCTATATCTCTATCTCTATCTATCTATCTATCTATCTATCTATCTATCTATCTATCTATCTATCTATAATGAGACAACAGTATTTTCCAATTTTTGCCTGTGTGATTGCAAAGATTCCTGCATATATATATAAGATTGGAGGTTCTCCATTCACATTTATGCCCATATAAGATCATAAATAACATTGCTAATGAAACATTTGTCATTTAGATATTGCCTCTTTATCTTAACGCATTTATACTACATTATGAGAATGTATTATTTTAAGTAAGCGTCTGCTTTTGAAATTCTTTGGGGGAGTAAAAGATGGAATAATATTTTTCTAAAATAAAAATATGATATGTTCCTTTATGCACAGTGGCAAATGCAGTAATTTAGATCAGGATGGAAATGTTTTGGCATTAAGAAACTATTTTTTTTTCATTTAGATGGACAGGGATTGCCATATAAATTTCAAACCAAAATTTCTGGGATTATCCACTTTTTGGAGGGATATATTATTATTTTCTTTGGGTTTGGTTTAATGACTGAAATAAGATTTATACCCTTTTGTTTTTAGTATTGTATGGAAAAATAGCAAGAATTACAATGCTGCTTCTTGGCAGTTGCTGTCAAACATTGCTAAAACAACATCTGGAGCACTTGAGGTTCCCCCCCCCCAAAAGGGGGGGGAGATTACAAGCTGCATGTGGCCCAAGGACAGTGGTGGGTTCCTACCGGTGCGGTCCACTCTATAGCACCGGTAGCAGCCCGCTGGTGATGTCACAGTACTGGTGCGATCGGTTGCCAATGCCTGGGTGATGCCATTTTTAAAAAAAAAAGTTTTTAATTTTTTTTTTTAATTTTCTTCTGCGCATGCCCAGAAGCCGAGCTTCTGGCACTGCGCATGCACTGCCTTCCTACCTCACAGTGAGTCCAAGCAGGGGAGGATGACTGAGAGAGCGCATGAGATGCTGAAAGAATGGGTGGCAGGAGCCTAGGATCATCGAATGGGGAGAAGCATTCAGGCTGGACGGAGCCTCCTAGAAGAACCGCTGCCGTGGTCTTGCTGCTCCCACTGCGGGGGGCTGCGTTGCGGGTGGGCAATGCCCCCCACTTCTCCATCTGCTGCCAAGCTCCCGAGGCCCACGCCCACCCGGTCACATGGCTGGCAAGCCACACCCACAAAATAAGCCACGCCCACAGAGTGGTAGTAAAAAAATTAGGAACCCGCCCCTGCCCAGGGACATATACAACTCTGATTTAAAAAGTGTTTAGCAAGTGATGTCCGCACCCAGTTGTATTCAAGGTGGGATTTTCAAGTCATATGTTTGTTAATAAATATTATTATAGTTTTTATACAATGTGCCAGCTATTTGAAAAGATTATTATAAAGCTATTTTAATTTGTGCAGTAGCCTTCAGAATAACCAAAGAAGGACCCAGGGAACTAAAACTTTGGAACATCAGCAGAAATTGTGTTTGCCACAGAATTAATGGACTATTTTGCTTCAATCATGATCTCTCCATGGCACAGTAGTTATAACTTTACAACTGCTGTTTGATGATCTGGTTTCAATATTTAATCTAATCCCATTTTATCTAAAAATCAATTAACCGTTGAATCCAACTAGCATTAAGTACAATAGCAAAAAGTACAATTTGCTTCTGTTTGTACAAAGTTGTGGTCATTATATGGTCTGGTTTTCATGAGCATTTGAGTTTATAACCCTTCTTTGTGGACAGACTATGTGATGTATTATTAAACAGGAGGATTTACACTGCTCTTCTCTTCTATTCTCATTAAAATACTCTTCCTTTAACAATGAGCATTGCTCTAATACAGTGGTTTTCCTACCGGTGCGGAGCGCAGCTCTGGTAGGAGCCCGGCGATGATGTCATTTTTTTGCGCTTCTCCGCGTCCTGAGCTGTCGGGAAAAAGCCCTCCCACCCGCCCTTGTGTGAATACTGACCTTATTCTTCCTCCGAAGCACAGCTGAGAAGCTCCTCAGCTGTGTTTCGGCTTGTAATGTCGTCCTGAGCATACGCGGAAGTGAAATCGCACGGTGGGACGCAATTTCACTTCCGCACATGTTCGCAATGCGCACCGGTAGCGAACGTAACCAGAACCCTCCCCTGCTCTAATATGAACTTGAACTATTTTGCCTGGCCTTATGAGCTTAACTCCTATTCAGCAGTTGTCCATGGCCACCTACAACCTATTTATTCCAACCACTATAGTTTCCATTCCCTATGCATTGGATACTATGTTTGAAACTTAACAACATGAACCCAGAGAAATACCTTCATTAGGAATCTTTGGACTTCATTAGACCTCGATCCAACAGATTACCTTAGATGATGTAATAGTAATTTCTAAACTTGTCAGAGATCATTGCAATTTTTCTCATACAGCAACCAGAAAGATATTTACTATTTTTTTCTGCTGCTTCATATGAAGTTGACATTTTGCAAATAATGTACCCATCATATGAAATGTTAAAATACTTAAAATGCTCTTTGACACCTGAGATCACTGATGAGAATCCAATCTGCACTTGGAGTGCTATATATTGTTATTGCAGTAAATATTTTTGGAAAATTACTATGGATAATTCTATTTTAATTTGCATCCAATATACTCCCAGTCATTTCCTACATCCAGATCAAAGCAATTATAGACATAGACTCTGATGGCAAAAATAAATTTTGAAAATAATTTTATAATTTAAGAAATACTAAAAACAGTTAACTGGCAAAATGAGGCAAAAGCAGGGAGAATGAAAGGTATGAATAAGAGGCATCAATTTATACACTCTATCTCATTAGTTATATGTCCAAAGAGACAGGATTTCCTGAGTCACAGGAAATAATACTATGAATAATTAGCATGGCCAGCCTGAAGAGGAATGGACTTCGGCTATTTCAGTTTTAACCCTCTTGTGTACATAATAGGGTAAAATGGAAAATAGGGTACCAGGCAATCCTTCCTTTATTCTGTACCCTTAAAGAAACAATTTGGTTGAAAGGGATAATGTATATAACATATAACATATATTGTGATACTCAACCTAGCTACTCAGACTAAAAACCAAATAATTGCTAGTATGATAGTTGAAAAACTCCGCTACCCTACTAGAATTACTTATTGCTAAATATCTGAGGAATAAGAGGAAACATCTTTGGTTTTCTTTCAAATATATTAAAAGAACTGTGCTAATGGTATATTGATGGGCTGAGACTAATTTTAATACACTAGTCCTTGTAAGAAAGATCTACCCAACAAGAACATTCAAATACAGTACTGCCTCTCCATACCAGTGCCAAAAATAGTCTAAATGTAGTATAATACCTTAATTTATTTTAGTGGCACATTAATAGTGTTTCAAATTTTACCAACAGAAAGTTGGCATTGAAAATATATGGAAATAATTGCTATACTGTCTTTAAAGTATTTTAGTGACACATTTTACAGACCAGATCCCTGAATTAATATCTGCAAAGTTATTTGAAAAAGAAACATGATTGCTGGATAGTGTGTTATAAATTCACTATTTATTTTTAAATGGGTGATTACCAGTAGTGGGTTCTAAATCCCGTCACTACCGGTTCGCGCGCACATGCACAGAAGCGTCCCAGATGGGTGGACAGAGCCTCCCGCCCCCGCCGCTACCAGTTCGCCGAACCAGGCCGAACCAGGAGCAACCCACCGCTGGTGATTACTGAAAAAGATATCTCTGGAAGGAGATTGAACATCATAAGTGACAAGGACCGCTTATAAAACCTGTTTTATTATATAAGTAGTGTATCTACCGGTATATGTCTATAGGGGTGGTGAGGCTGATAGTTTACATTTTGTTCCATGATTATATTTATAGCAACCCTAAAGTGTTTGAGATATGAGATAGGGACTGAAATTAATTTTCAGGAAAGAGTGTTTATGATAACCTTTTGCTGTTAGCCAGATCTAGTTGGTTAATTTTAACAAGGCAAATTGCAATGAATAGAATAGAATAGTTAATGAGTTTGCTTGAAAGCTCAAAAAGAAGTACTCCATTGAAGAAATTGCTTGTCATTAATATTCTCTTGAACAACTAATATCATCCTATCTCCCATGTGAAATAAAAACAACTAAAATTTATAGACAAAGTAGATATGAGAAATTTCTCTTTAGAAATGTATTTTAATTATACTGATTTCTCCTGCCAGTCAGAGATAATGACATAGAAATGACATCAGTAGCTTATAAAACTGGCAAGGCAATGAAGGAGCAGCAATTCTGTTGTTAGAAGTATTCTTCTTTCCAAGGCACAAGAAGATAAATTTGTTTAACTGAGGTCTAGGATTGTCTACCCAGTGTTAGGATCCAGTGCCTGGAATTTTCCCTGTTCTAAAACAACTGATCTTTTCCTTAATGAACCCTATCTGTTTCATCTTAGACAAGATTAACTCCTAATAGGTAACATGAGGAACGGGGGTTAAAAGTAAGTATGGGTGCATGCATGCATAAAATCTTCTTGGAGTTAAGCTTGACTCCATGTGACTTCATGGAATGAAAACACCTGTGTATTTTTCTGAACGGCAAAAAAGTTGTATGTCGTAATCGCCTTCTGCTATGTTGTTTGTACTTCCCAGATTAACCTACAGCCCTAATGTTTCCTGTTAGTCCCCCATCCTAGTAGTAACCAGGTTATGCACTCCTTAGGTTTTGTGATTAGCCAAAGTCAACTAGATGCTGCCGTGTAGCTTGGCTAGCATATGTATACTCTCTGCTAAAGGTTTTTTACTGTGATTTGTGGGCAGCAGCATTAAAAAGTGATCCTGCAAGGAATCACTCCCTAAAGCAGCTGGTAGCACTACATACTCAGCCAGTTAGGCAGTAGGAAAGGAGTCAACCAAAAGATAGAGCTTTTCTACTTCTGCTGGGAATAAAAATTATCCTAAACCTTATAATGCTCTTAATACCTATAGTGCCTTTCACACATACAAATCCCAGTCCCAGAACCTTCCAGCCACTATGGCCATTGTCAAGAAATTTTAGAATTGACCTCCATTGATTTGGCAGGTTCCCAGGTTTGTTAAAGTTGTGTTAGTAGTTAAGTCAGAAAGAAGTACAGGTAGTCCTCAACTTATAACAGTTCATTTAGTGACCGTTCAAAGTTGCAACAGCACTGGTAATAATGACTTATGACCGTTTTTCACACTTACAACCATTGCAGCATCCCCATGGTCATGTGATCAAAATTCGACTTCTTGGCAACTGGTTCATATTTATGACGGTTGCACGTGAATAGTTTTTGCAACCTTCTGACAAGCAAAGTCAATGGGAAAGTCAGATTCACTTAACAACTGTGTTACTATCTTAACCATTGCAATGATTCACTTAACAACTGTGTCGAGAAAGGTCATAAAATGGGACAAAACTCACTTAACAACCTAAATTTTGGGCTCCATTGTGATCGTACGTCAAGGACTATCTATACCAGTAAATTGTCATTTCACATTATAGTACCACAGTTAGTTAAGCTTTGAATTATATACAGTATGTTCACATCCTTGAATATGTATAATTCATTCTGCTTGAAAATACTTAAAATGATCATTTACTACAGAATGCCTAATTTAGAAATCCTGCTTTTCTAGTCTGACTGTTCTCAGTTGCTCCAAAATTGTTGTAAGCCAGTCAGCACTCATCAGAAATGTGATTTTTGAACTTTGACTTGGATAATTATGGAACTATTCACTGATACCTCACTTTTTTTCCTTCATTTTCAAATTTTGTTTCATTTTCAAATTTTGTTTCCTCCAAAAGAAGGGGGGGAGGAAAAGTGATACAAAAGCAGAACAGAACTAGACAAGACTACACAAAAATGTGCATAAAAAGAAAAAGCGAGAAACATATACATAAATTATGTATTATCACTTTTTTTCTATAGCCATTACAGTTGATGTCTTTCCTTTTCCTCTTTCTTCCTCTACACTCTGCATTGCATTCCTATCCTATTGTCGATCACCATGAAATCTTAACTTCATATTCTGGTACGTAATTCACTTTAGCACTGTGTTGGAATAGAGCTTTAGACTGGTTCCTCAAAATATTATCTTTAGATGTAGTAGTCCCACTGCATTTCCCACTTGGGATCTGTTCACAGATTGGCACTTAAGAAGACGAAATCTTAATTGTTTCTGTTTTGCTTCATTCCCCTTTCCTCCACAGAATATTCCTACTCTGGGAAGTGTAGCAATTACCATGGTGCTCCACAATTGTGATGAAGTAGCTGTGGCTGGATTTGGTTATGATATGAACTCTCCCAATGCACCACTACATTACTATGAGAACATCAAGATGTCTGCCATCAAAGAGGTAAGGAATTTGGGGTTTCAAACTTATTGCCTACATACCCACATTAAGCTTCATAGCTTAATCTATATTCAGAAGTTTAAAAAACCCTTTGAATTCTAGGAGACAAAGGATATCTTATCTTCACATTCTTCATTTGGGCCTACCAGGCATGAACTGCCTATTTTGGGAAATAGATTGGTGGATTGTCCTTGGCTTGATCCTGCAGGATTCTTATTATGAAACAAAATGATATTATAAAATTATTAGTTTTCTTTTACAAAGTACATAAGCAGGTTCAGCAGTTCCTGATTCATTGTACTTCATTGTACTTCTAAGGATTCGTGCAAATAACATAGTTTATTTCACATAACTGCCTGCAGGTTACGTTTCCTGAATAGCTGTGACAAAAAAAGTAAGAAAAACAGGGCGTAAAGAATTAAATAAGACATTTAACAAAGTTGGCTATGCTGCATTCCCTTCACTTGACTATTACTAATTCAGTTATATGCTGAATAGACTCAAATTGCTTTTAAATAATTTTTAACAGGCTTTCCAAGAACAAAACTGAAGACTATAGTTTTGCAGGGGTGTGAATAATTTTTATTGGAGATCCTAAACAAAGCTACATTTTCTCAAGTCCTTTGGGAAAAAGATATGACTACTACAGATGTATTAATCAATATGCATATATCGTTCATGCTTTAAGAATCTGAAAAATCAATGTTTTGCATAAAATAATAACCACACAAACTCTTGCATCTGATAAAAAAACTTACAACAGCTCTCCTTCTGTGCCAATCTTGGGGCCTCCTTGATTATTTAAGGAGCTGCCCAAGAGTCAAAGCACTAGAGGAGTTTATTTATTTATTTGTGAGATTTTTTTATTTATTTGTGAGATTTATATACCGCCTCACAGTGCAAGCACTCTCTAAGCGGTTTACACCAGTAAGCAATGTATATTTATATTGCCCCCAACAATCTGGGTCCTCATTTTACCTACCTCGGAAGGATGGAAGGCTGACTCAACCTTGAGCCGGTGAGATTTGAACCGCTGACCTACGGATCACAGTCAGCTAAAGTGGCCTGCAGTACTGCCTCTAACCACTGTGCCACCTCAGCTCGGTTTCCTAGAGACCTAGACCAATACTGGCAAAAGATGAGAAGAAAATCCATCTAGACATGGGGACAACCTCAAACTTGGAGCTACACTTTCATGATAAGAGCAGCAAAATAAAATTCCTTTTTTAGCCTTACTTCATCTGAAAAGTGGCTTCCAGCTATCCTTTTTACAATGACTTATTCTTTTAGGGAAAGATCAGTCAGAAGAATTGTGTGAGCTGTTGGCAGGGCACTTTATAGATAACATTAGTGAGAGGTGCTGAGGGTAAAGTCATGAGGTGATATCTGGGAATAGTTTAGCCTGGATCCTGAGGGAGTGGACAGAGTTCTTGGAGAAATAAAACTCTTAAGGATAAAGATATCAAGAGGCTTCAACTCTAAAGTTTACTGAACTCGCAGTGTCTATTAATGGAGGAGCTGTTCACCATAGTATGAAAAGTGTTATGAAAACAAATTAAGGTCAGTCTTTACCATGTATCTTTTATCTTCTTCCCCTGAGGTTATTTTTTATTAAGCTAGCATTTTAGCATGAAGCATGAAGAATGAATTCCTCACCACCCATTCCACATAGATTGCCTTTTCACGTTACCTGCTCTTTAGGGACAAGATTGATCTTCACTTCTGAGACACAAGTTCTCTTAGGTTTCACTTCTAATGTTAGGAGAACCATCTGCTTGCAAATGTCCATAATTTATTCTTCAACCTTTTCCATGTTGAACTAACTAAATGAGAGAATTGTATTTCTGTTGCTTCTTTTTAATATTAATGATTAATAATTGGTAGCCATCTGAGATTTAAGTTGAAAGGTAAAAAGGATAGTAACCTGCCTTTATCATTTTCTGCTTCTACCAGAAAAGTAAAATGAGATGTTCCAAAATCAATAGCTTGCACAAATGATAAGAAAAGAGGTAAAACAAATTAATCATTCATGACCCATAACAAAGGGGAACACATTTTTCCAATTGCCCTATTTGAATCCTTTGATATGAACAAGCTGATAACCATAATTCTACTTTTCTTTACATGAAGAAAATACATACGTGTCATGTTATACGGTACCTACTGACAAAATGTCTCATTCCACTATTTGTTTTAGACAACTATTTTTGTTTGTGCTAAAAAAAATGGATAGTAATATTTGACCAGATATGTGCAAAATTTAGAAGTATGATGGCATCAAGAAAGAGAGCAGAAAATTAACCATCATAGCTTTGGGACACCTAAATATGAGGGAATTCTCAGGAGGGTGTATTGGTTTCTTCTATTATTTCTATTCAGGGTTAATAGTTACGTGTGTATTAAAACCTTAAGCAATTTAATTGGAGTTAAAAATTCTACCTTTTAGCAATCAGTCTTTGGGATTCACCAGGAAGACAGTGTGAAACCTAAAAGAACCATTGGATGAACTGACTTTTCTGAATTGCTTTGTCAGAAGGTTGGAGTCTAGCAAAGCCCAGCACACATAAAGCTACCTGGGTGTCCAATCTTCAGTGAATTCCTTGATGACAGCCAAGCATTAAGGGGGTTAAAAATCTTTTTGCTGTCATTTTGTGCTGCCATCTGGAGTTTTGCAGCCCAGGTATCACAGACCTGATTGCACCGTAAGCAAAAAAAAAAAAAGTATATTCATGTCTTCCTATGTAAGTAGAAGAAAATAACTGTTAGATTATGATTAACCATCGTCGAGGAGCCGAGGTGGCACAGTAGTTAAATGCAGCTACTGCAGGCTACTCCAGCTGACTGCTAGTTCAGCAGTTCAGCTGTTCAAATCTCACCAGGCTCAAGGTTGACTCAGCCTTCCATCCTTCTGAGGTGGGTAAAATGAGGACCCAGATTGTTGGGGGCAATATGCTGAACTCTGTAAACCGCTTAGAGAGGGCTGTAAAGCACTATGAAGCGGTATATAAGTCTAAGTGCTATTGCTATGATCTGCATAATCATTTAGGTTTAGCTGTGAAACTAGCCAACTTTAAACTAGTGGTAAAGACATTGGTTTAGAGTGTGTTTTAAATTGGGATTCCTGATAATACTAAGCCTAAATTGTTTTAAAAATAGAACTAAACTTTGCTAAAGTCCCCCCTGCCTCTAAACAGGACTGAACCTGTTTATGTAGGAAAGGCAGATGAGATATGTTTTGTACATAGTACTATAAGAAAACATATAACTTGGATTTTTTTAAATAAAAAGTAGCAGAAAATAGATCTAGGTGCCTTTGTAATTTAATAAATCAATGGAATAACCAAATCAAAGAAAGAGGATAGTTTGCCTACATAGAACAGGTAGAACCGTGTCTTCCCACCCCCTGTTAAGCCCAAGTCTTTGTTTCAAGAAGGTGAAACAGCCCCTCCCCGAATTCTCTTTGTTTTACACAGAAAAAATAAATAGAAACTCTCTTCCTGATGTTGTTCCAAGTGTATGTGTATTTATTCATAGGAGACTCTTTGGGAATGTCCATCAACCAGCCATTCTATTGTGCTATGTCTTAGAGGGAACATACCTGCAGGCTACAGCGTGTGTTCCCTAACACAAGGTGTGTCATTGATTTACACGCAATGTCTCCTTGACATATCCCTGGACACCCTTTAAAAACCCAGTGACTCATTTCTGGGGAATTTCTTCTGAATACACATAAAGCTAATTAATTGCATTGTTTGCAGCTGGGTGGAGATTGCCTCTGCTGTACGAAGATGTGGGTGATACTGTATAATCTTACTACAGAATAGAAATAAATGCCTTTTCCTGCTACTGGGTTCTATTACTTGAAATTTGTATTATGTGAAGGCCAAAATATGCTTGCAACACAGTATCTTACAGACTGCAGATGGAGAAGGAAAATTTATTGAGATTACTCATGAATAAATTTACATAATATCCTTCAAATTTTTAGATTCTATAATCTTCCAGGATTTGAAATGGACACCCAACATTAGGACCATCATGAAAAAGACACACCAAAGAATGTGTTTCCTACATCAACTCAGGAAGTTCAGACTGTCCCAGGAACTGTTGATACAGTTTTACAGAGGGATTATTGAGTCTGTCATTTTACTTCTATAACTGTCTATACAGCAACCAAACAGAACAGGTACAGACTCCAATAGATAGGACTGCAGAAAGAACAATTGCAACCAGCCAGCCTTCCATAGAAATCCTGTATATTGCGTGGGTCAGAAGAAGGGCTAAGAAAATATCTACAGACACCTCACATCCTGGATATAAACTGTTTCAACTCCTCTCTTCAGGATACTGCTATAGGGCATTACATGCCAAAACAGCTAGACACAGGGACAGTTTTTTCCCCTCGTGGCATCACTCTGTTGAACATCTAACTCTCACAGTACTGTCTAATGTCTGTGTATATTTACCCTTGTTGTTTTTGTTGTTGTTGCAAAGTCGTGTCCGACCCATCGCGACCCCATGGACAACATTCCTCCAGGCCTTCCTGTCCTCTACCATCCTCTGGAGTCCATTGAAGCTCACGCCTACTGCTTCAGTGACTCCATCCAGCCACCTCATTCTCTGTCATCCCCTTCTTCTTTTGCCCTCAATCTTTCCCAGCATTAGGCTCTTCTTCAGTGAGTCCTTCCTTCTCATTAGATGGCCAAAGTATTTGAGTTTCATCTTCAGGATCGGGCCGCCTAAAGAGCAGTCACGGTTGATCTGCTCTAGGGCTGACCGGTTTGATGGCTATAATATAACAACTGACCCATGTTGTATGGCTATAATATTCTTATTTTCTTTACTGCCCCCTTTTATCGGTATTATTATGATTATTATTACTTTGTTGCTTTGCATGTACATTGAGAGTGTCTGCATCAGAGACAAATTCCTTGTGTGTCTAATCACACTTGGCCAAATAAAGTATCCTATCCTATCCATCAACATCCTAGTCCAGTGATGGCGAACCTATGGCACGGGTGCCACAGGTGGCATGCGGAGCCATATCTGCCGGCATGCGAGCCGTTGCCCTAGCTCAGCTCCAGCGCGCATGTGCATGCACGCCAGCTGATTTTTGGCTCGCGCGGAGGCTCTGGGAGGACGATTTTGGCCTCCAGCGGTCCTCTGGGGTGGCGGGGGGAGCGTTTTCGCCCTCCCCAAGTTCCAAGAAAGCCTCTGGAGCCTGGGGAGGGCAAAAAACGGGCCCACTGGAAGTCGGGAAATGGGGGAGTGGGGGGGTCACGCATGCATGCACAGGGGGGTGGGGCAAGTGCGGGGCTTTGAATTATGGGTGTGGGCACGCACGAGTGTACGATAGCGCGTGCGCGCACTATTTTGGCACCCGAGGGAAAAAAGGTTCACCATCACTGTCCTAGTCCTTTTTCATGACTGTAATATAGTGGCATTGTGAATATTCTCTTCAGATGTAATCACCATTTGTTTTTATTTATAGAGATATACTTAGCAATCATACTATTCCCTTTCATAGTAAGCAACACTTAATAAAGCCAGAAAAAGGGTTAGGCAAAGGCAAAATGTAAACACTGAGTCTAATTTACACCAACACCACTCACTATACACCTTCATAATTGTCTGTCTATAGTCTGTCTTGCCAACTATATTTCTACTATATCCATACACTGATTCATACACTGCCTTTTATTCTAGATGAATTTTTGTATACTATCATTTAATCCAAATTTAGCTTTATAAAAATGTAGTGAGAAACAAAAATGTGTTTTTAGATTGATTCAGTTTTTCCTCACTTAGTTTAGTCCAACATACATTCTTGCCTTTATTCTTGACCTTTAGATAAAATTGTCAAAATGTATTACTGTGTTTCATCACATAGTCAGCCAGATGTTCAGACTGGATTTGGCATTTTTATCCATCTATGAAGTCCTTACTATTGATACTTTGTTATTATTGTTGTTGTTGTGTTAATATTGCTGAAGGACAGAATGGAATCTTTTACTTCTCTATTAAGCAGTGAATTCTGTTACCTGTAGAAACGTAATAAGTTAGTAAGAGACAAAAGACTATATTATACTTCATTATTTGCTATTGTAGATTGTTTACATAAAAGAAGACTAACTTGCATTTCTGATATCATTTATTCAAATATTTCTTGTTTATTACATATAGTAGTATAATATGCATAGTATAGAAGTATACTGTAATATCTTCTAAAGACCTAAAATAATTGTACATTATATCAGTTCTTATGAATATTTAGAAGGGTCACTGAATAATTTTTTTCTGTGAAAAAAGAGGAAAAATACTTGTTTGTAAGTCCTTTTATTTTCAAGTATAATGATCAAAGACAGATATACAGATACATAAATATATTTATACTGGCTAGCATTATATAAAATGCAAAAAAAAAAGGTTGAAATGATAACGACAGTAGTTCAGTATCAGACTCTTCAACAAGATGCCCAATAAATGAAACTCCTTCTTGCATTACTCACTGATAGCATCATGAAAGAACTAGATATTGTAGTACAAAGCAAGATGAATCTGCAACTACCCAGAACAAACACTAAGAAAAAAAGCAATAATGTCAGTAGTAATAAATATATACTATACTGTAGAATATCCAAAGGGACTTTCTCCTAACTAGAGGAACACAGGAATCTTCTGCAAAATAATAATGGCTGTAACATGGGAATAGTATCTCCAGTGCTTTATTTGATAGCATTTCACAGTATTTCATTATCGTAGAATCAATTATGAGAGTTAATAATTTCAACTTTCTGAGTGTGAAGGGGAAAAGCGAGAGAAAGGGACCATGTGATCCAGATGTTGAACTTAAGCTCATCAGTTCCAGCCAACAATATTAAGAGGAGTGATAGCAATTCTAGTCCAAGAACATCTGGAGGACAACTGATTTCCTTTCCTAGCTTCCAGAAAGTTAGCAGTGCATATAATTTATGAACAATGAGCATTAAACATGTTACCCTGTTTGCTAAAATATCCTTTTCAAGTTTTCATTTTCAATAGCTTAAATGGAGAGACTTAATCTCTTCCCAATGAAATTTATGTCTGTATTTGCTTGTTCTGCCACTATTATGTCAAAAGGGAGTTGAGCATCTAGTGGGGTGACTAAGAAGTGTAGAATTCTTCTCAGCTAGTGACTTCCTCCTTTGAAAACTCTCTCTTAGGGCCTTCTCTTCTCAACTGAGCTCTGGAAACAGACACAGCTGGATCACATAAATGTTTCTGGAGAAAGAGATTTTACAGATATACAGTATGTGATAAAAGTGGTTATTTTATATTCACTATAGAATTGACACTTGATTTATTAACTTGCCACTGTCAAATTTAGATTGGCCCTTCAAAAAAGTCACAAATGGCGATCATGTGATCTTGGGATGCTCTAACTCAGTGATGGCGAACCTTTTTTTCCTCGGGTGCCGAAAGAGCGTGCTCGCGTGCTATCGCGCATGCGCGAGTGCCCACACCCATAATTCAATCCCTGGGGAGGGCTAAAATGGCCTCCCCCACCACCCTGGAGGCCCTCTGGAGGCCAGAAACGGCCCGTTTCCCAATTTCTGGTGGGCCCAGTAGGCCTGTTTTTCATCCTACCCAGGCTCGAAAGGCTTCCCCCGCCCGCCGGAAGCCGAAAACACCCTCCCAGAGTCTCTGTGCGAGCCAAAAATTAGATGGCCGGAGTGCACATGCACGCTGTAACTGAGCTAGGGCAACGGCTCGCGTGCCGGCAGATATGGCTCCGCGTGCCACCTGTGGCACGCATGCCATAGGTTCGCCATCACTGCTCTAACTCATTAATGCAAGCTGGTTGCTAAGTGTCTAGATCCTGGTGTGTTGTGGCTCTAGGACTACAAGAAACACCTGAGCTGCAGTGTAAAGCCGAGCCACCTTAGCCCAGCACCATGGCACAAACTCAGGGCACCCCAGAAAACTGCAGCCACTGAAGCCCACCACTGTAGTATGAAGCCGCAGCCCCCCAAACATAGTGCCACAGTGCAAAGCAGCAGTCCCGGCCACCCTTTCTGACCTGCACTCTGAAGCCTCTGCTGCTCTGCAGTCCACCAACCCAGTTGACTTGTCTTCATGAGGCCTCCCTGACATAGGCCTTCATGAGGCAGCTGCTGCCACACAAGGCCTTCTTCCTGAAGTCTTGTGAGGAAACTGCCATTTGCTACTTGAGATGAAGGCCTCTTGAAGGGCCAGGCCAGGCATGCTTGGAGCAAGAAGACAGTGAAGCTCAAGCTGGGGGTACCAGAGCACAGGCAGTAGGGCCTTGGAGCGCAGGGCGCCAAAAATGCAGAATTGGTGGCAGAAAGCTGGATAGGGGGAATTGAAGTTCCCTGCAGTTGTAAATGCAGATGGGATGCCAAGCATCCAAATTTTGAACAGATGACTCTTGGGGCACTATACAGCTATAACTTTGGATTAGGTGAAAGTACCATTCATTCAACACCACAGTAATTCTGAACAGTCACTGAACGAATTGTCAGAATTTCAGAAATATGTCATAAACACTTAGCAGAGTAGCGATGAAGGACTTGAAAAATGTTTTAGATTTGTTTAGCATTGTTTTCCTGTTATATTCAAGTTTGAGTTTGAAGACGAATAGAAAAAGCGTTGCTGCTTTCGACTTCTGTGTGAAGACTCCTGAGTAGGCCATGAATAGACAAGAAAACAAACAAATAGATCATAGAAAAAACCCAATTCTTGAGAAGTCTAGAATGCTGGAAAGGTGGATGGAAAGAAAAAAAGAGGACAACCAGCAGCTAGGTGGATGGACTCAGTTACAGCATCATCGAGCATACATTAGAAGGCCTAAAGGACCAGTTATAGACAAATCATCTTAGAGAAAAATCTGTGTAATTATTAAGAGCACTAACGTGATATATGTTGTCATCATCAACATCCCACTGTAGTGTAGCTCAAATCTTTGAACTGTTTTTTTGGAGAAAAAATAAGTCGCTTTTGTTTCTTTCAGAGAAAACGGTAAACTAAGAAGCATGAGCAAGATGTGATAATCTTTAAAAAACCAGGACTTTCTCCATAGGCATTCTAATAATTAAAATCAAATCTTTTCAATACTATTTATTTATTTATTTATTTATTTATTTATTTTGTTATTCTTATATGCCGCCCAACTCCCGAAGGACTCTACTAGTTCTACCTACTATCTTCATGATGTGTTTCTGATTCCTAATATTACTTCTCAGTATCTGATGACAATTCTGTTGTCTTTGAAAAAAAGATAAATAATGCCTTGCACAGTATTAGAGAATTCAAATGAATTACATCTCAACTATGCAACTATTAACTGTAAAAACTAAATAATTTTTATTTCCTTCTCGGGAGTCTCAATACTAAGATATTGCTTTCTAATATATTTCCCTATGCATTACTAGTTCAGCCTCATTTTCTATGCACTTTAATAATACAAAGTTTATGGCCATGGTCAGCACTCCCTAAAACAGCAACTGAAATTGAGTTTTCAAAATTAATGTTGACAATATTTTCCTACAGAGATTTGGGTTTCTGAAGGAATACTGATTTTACTGGCTCTAAGAATTCGGATAAATTTAATTGTATTTACTTTTGTGGCCAGAACGTAACCGAACTAGCAGAAATGAACAGCAAAGGATTCATTATAACTGGAGTGGAAGATACAAAGAATTGTGATCCATTTATACTGCAGCATTTAGACTAGATAATGAAAGAATTTGAGCAATTAGATAAACATTCCCTGGAAGGAAGAGGCAGAACAGCAGCTAAGAGATTAAAAGATTTCTAAGCTGCTTACGCATTAGATGAAGTGGACCCTACTCAATGAAAGCTTATTCCATAATTTCTTGTCTTATTTGTAAGATACCACAAGACTCTTGGTTATTTGAATTGCTTAAATTTCCATGCCAAAATGAAAAGAAATAGAACTTAAGAACAATATCAAGCAGAATTTTAGACCCCTGCCTGCTTCCTCCTCTTTAATCAATGCCAACAGAAGGAAGACACAAGGAACAAAAGTAGTGGAGGATTGAGATGGCAGATGTTGCAGCTAAAGATTTGTTCAAAGCCTCAGACCATCCTAACATTATTATTTCTGTTGAGTGACGTGCCACCCTACTAACAACAGGGCATGGCTGCTAGAATAGTTGTCCTTTCAGTCCTCGGCAGCATGAAAGAGCAGCATGATAATTAAGCAATGTGAGCAAACCTGCCATCCTTGTTTATGCATATTAAAACAGCAAAGTATACCTTTCAGATCATCATATGATGAATGAATAGGCTAAAGCTGCCACATCTATGTTTCACTTAAGGAGTGGAAAAAATGCTTTGTGAAAATAACAACAACTTTCATTCCCTGCCAATCAAGTCACTCATGCATTGAATTCAGGAATTTTACCTGGAGTGAATTTGAGTGTACAAAACAATAGTTGTATACAGTGTAATAACATGCAACAGCGACAGAAAACTTAAATGTTTTTATTTGACCAACTGAATCATAAAAAAATAATCACTTGTAAGCTTTTTTTTTGTTTCCAAAAACTTTTCACACATGTTAGTTAACATTCAGAAAAAGAGAGAAAAATATGACTATTATTCAAACAATGTCTGCATCATATTCTTTAGACAAAGTTAAAAAAAAACCCTCCAGGCACAAAACCTGGGTCTTGATGATTACAGAACTGATGTTGAATTGGACTGGGGATCCCCCAAAGCTTTTCTGGGAGGAAGAGCAAGAAAATGATTATTTTGGAAATGAAAATATCACTATTTACTTAATTTGTGAAAGCACAGATTGCTGTCTAGGCAGGAAAATGACAGAACTATATTAACTAATTTTGGTTTTGACTTTATTGCTTTTAGCATTATGTTATCTATTTGTTTTATTGCTGAAAGCTACCTTTAGTACTTCTATAATAGAAAGTCAAAGCATGAATCTATTAACATGTTTTAAATAAAATAAATATACAATCTATATATTATTAAGGGTAATAATTTAAACTGTTGTGCTGCACAAAGATGCCTGAGCAGTTAGCTGACCTCAGAATAGCAATAGCAATAGCACTTAGACTTATATACCGCTTCATAGTGCTTTACAGCCCTCTCTAAGCGGTTTACAGAGTTCAGCATATTGCCCCCAACAATCTGGGTCCTCATTTTACCGACCTCAGAAGGATGGAAGGCTGAGTCAACCTTGAGCCTGGTGAGAGTTGAACAGCTGAACTGCTAAATTAGCAGTCAGCTGAAGTAGTTGCAGTGCTGCTTTTAACCACTGCGCCACCTCAGTTCCTGAAGCTCAGGAGCTCAACAAGGTTAGCCTTGGATACAGAACCAATGGGGAATTCCAGGGTTGGGATTAAATTGAGATGTCAATATAACCTGCTGGAAAAATACAGTAGCAAATCAATTATTTAATACTCCCAAGAAATTTTGCATGAATAAAGACACTAGGAGTCAAGCTCAATTCAACTCTACTGTATAACAAAAGTCATTCAAGGTCAAATTAGGTAGGATTACCTGGTTGTGGGAGAGAATTGTCTTTCAAATAATATAAAGCCAATGTACTTTGTGTAGGATCATGCTTCTTCTGAATAGGATCTTGTTACTTAATAAGTTTCAGTGTCTTCCAAACACTCCTTTAAAAAATAACTATTGTCTTTTTCATGAAAGAAAAATTCCTTAGAGGCAGTACCTTTATTAGGCTAACCAGAAGTTTTAGAAATAGTTTAAACATTTCAAATATTCATCATGCAGGATGATTAGAGTCCAAAAAATGTGAGTGAGGGAATGTGACTGATATGAGAAATAAGCAGGTACAACAGCCAGTGGGAATGGGCAATCTGAAAAAAACATTGGCAACTGGAATAACTTTCTATAAAGAGAGATTATTGGGGATTTTATCTTTTAAAAGAGCAAATAATGGGACAGAAAAGTGCATGAAGCAAGATATAATGTGGAAAATTGTTTAGAAAACATTTTTCTCTTTCTCCAACAACATTAAAATAGCTGAAATTGTTATCACGAGGGATTCTCATACCCTTTCATTTCTATTGCTTAAAAATGGGATTTGACAGATTTTATGATGGATAAAGCTATCAGAGGTATTTATTGATTTAACAGACCATTGTCTAAGAGATGATTAATTTTTCTGTAATGTTGTTTCCACTAGTTGAGGAATCTGCATATTGTGTCTTAAGAGTGAAAGGATGTTAAAATAATGTCTGAATTTTACATTTTCAAAATTTGGGTATCAATCATGGTTTATTTTTCTTCTTCTCAGCAGCCCTAGGGATATCCTGGATGAATCTATATCAGCACCAATATACTGTAGCATCATTTGAATTTCTGAGTCTTTCACCATAGGAGTTGAGGTGGCGCAGTGGTTAAAAGCAGCACTGCAACCTACTTCAGCTGACTGCTAGTTCAGCAGTTCAGCTGTTCAAATCTCACCTGCTCAAGGTTGACTCAGCCTTCCATCCTTCTGAGGTCGGTAAAATGAGGACCCAGATTGTTGGGGGCAATATGCTGAACTCTGTAAACCGCTTAGAGAGGGCTGAAAAGCACTATGAAGAGGTATATAAGTCTAAGTGCTATTGCTATTGCTATATCTTATTATTAGAGTTATACAATTTTCATGACTTCAAGATCAATTTAGGTTGTTTTATTTCCCTCTCCCTCATCTCTTAAAAGGTTTAGAGATATAAAAGCTTGCACACTTTTGTGACATCTGAGTTGACTAGATAAAGATAAGACAGGGATTTCCTTGTATTTCTTTTTTGTTGACTAGTAGGGATATCTTTGTATATTGTATGTGTTTTCTTTTTAATCAAAGAATATATCAAGGTTATCAAAAATATATAGATTATATAAGGGTTATCAAGAAAATATTAATTCCCATATTTTCCTAGGTTGAATACACAAATAAAAATATTAAAACAAAGTGATTAACATCACATATATGCTACTTTTGTCTTTCCTCTAGATTCACCTAGTATTCTGCAGAATATGCTTCACTTTGGTTTTGTGGAATTTCTTTCTACCTTTTCTGTTGCTCCTGTTACTCCTGATGGAGCATAATACCATGTTTCCCTGAAAATAAGACAGGGTCTTATTTTCTTTTGACCCCCAAAATATGGCTGTGGCCTTATTATCGGGGGGGGGCAGGGGATAGGGCGGGCCGTGCCGTGAGACGTGCATCTTACTGGAGTCTGGCAGTTCCGTTGTGTCTCTCAGCCGGTATGTGCAGGGAAACATCTTGCACAGTAAAGAAAAACTTCTCACAAGTGCAAGCAATTAACAACTTCTCGCACTCGCAAAAAGTTTTTCTTTACTGTGCCAGATGTTTCCCTGCACAGACCAGCCGAGAGATGCGACGGAGCTGCCAGTCTCCAGTAAGATGCACGTCTTACGGTGGGGCGCAATTTGGGAGTGGCAGGTGGGGCGGGGGATGGAGCGGGGTGGGGTGGGCCGCAAGATGTAAACCCCAGCTGGAAGCCGCTGGAAGCGGAGAAGAGGCCGGTCGGGCCAGCCACCTGCTGCCGTGTCTTCTGGCAGCCAGGGCAGAGAGGCAGCGAAGGGCAAAGGGAGCCGCAACCCCACATGGAGCTAGAACCATAGAGTGGGAAGCGCACTCCCAGAGCAGCCGCTCCTGGAAGACTCAGCAGCAGGTGGCTGGCCTTACCGGCCTCTTACCGCTCAGTCAGGGTGAGGCGCTCTGGCTGGCCGGAGGGGGGGTTGTCCGCTGGGTGGGCACTACGTGGCAAGAGGTGCTGGATGGCTGCTCTCTTGTGAGTGGGGTGGGAGTTTGCAGGCAAGGGGGATGGATGGATGGATGGATGGATGGGAGGCGGGCGAGCGAGCGAGCGCCAAGAACACTGGGGAGAGATAGAACAGAGAGGCAGCTCCCGATCAATTCAGCTGATCCGCAGGTCCTGATTAAGGGGCCCAGCTGCTATTAGCTGACTGGGGAAGGGAAGGGCTGCCTCCTATGCTGGCCATGCCACTAGGGCTTATTTTCGGGGGGAGGGCTTATATTTACGCCCACCCCAAAAATCAGGCTTGGCCTTATTTTCAGGACATGTCATATTTTCAGGGAAACATGGCATCAGACTGCCTAATCAATACTGTAATTCTGCAGAAATTATGTCTTGATCCCTGGAGACAAAAAAAGAAAACTTTTGCACCACATGGAACTTTTTTGCTGGAAGAAACACAAATTTCTTCTTTCCACCCTCTCTTCAAATTTCACAGAAAGTTTGTTGCGCAACTGAAAGCTGTTCAGAGTCCCTCAGAAAATGAGAGACTGGAAGAGAGGAAAAATAAAGGAGAGAGAGGCTACAAGTGTGTTGCTTCAAGATCCAAGCACAATAATAATAATCAGGGGTTTTCTGAAGATATTATCTTTGCAACAGGATAGCTCTGGTTGTTCCACAGGAGTTTTGAATTTGTGTTCTTTGGATAAAGAAAAGGGTAGTCAGTACATTGTCATCACAATAACTTTTGCCCTGTCTAGAGTCCATCCGGTGCAGTAAGAGCATAATGGAGAACAGTGATATTGAACATGACATCATTGAGTTAAGGGAACACGGGACAATTATTCATGGGTATGAGCCAGTTTGGTGTAATGGTAAAGGTGATGGCCTAGAAACAAAGAGACTGAGTTCTGGTCCTGCCTTGGGCATGAAAGCTGGCAGAGTGACTGAGCCAATCACTCTCTCTTAACTTAACTCACCTCAAAGGATGGTGGTTATGGGGAAAATAGGAGAGGATGGAGTATTATGTAAATTCAGTGTCTTGAGTTCAATAACAGAATAGAATAGAATAGAACAGAACAGAACAGAACAGAATAGAATAGAATAGAATTACCAAATGCACATATAATAACAAAAAACAAGAAATGTTTAAAAAGCTTTTGATTGCTGGTTTCCTTTGAAAAAAAAACTTCCATAGTCTCTTTTGTACATTTTCCCTGCATCATGTTTGGTTTCCCCAAAGGGCAATTTCATTTGGTTCATTAGCCATGTTTATCGTTTTCAATAAACTATTGTTTTTACTAGAAATGGAAAGCTTCAGTCTGTGTTGGAGACTGTGTTGCTCTTTTCCATCTGGATTGCTATGGCTTTACAAAAGCTGGGAACATTTTCAGGAACTAAAGTATCAGTTGCATCTATTTGTAATGGTGAGAATTTACTCCAAAGTCACACACATTAATGAATGACATGTACTTGGTTTGGTTTGCTCTTAATAGCTCGGCAAACCACATAGCCAGCCCTTCAAGGGAATACAGGTGTGACAGCTGTCTAGTCTTCTGTCTTTAACATGGACCTAAAAACTAGTTAGGCAATGTGCCACCGATGCATAATGCAGAGAAGAGATGGCTGCTTATAGTTTACAATGGCAGAAAGGAAACATTTCTGCAGCCATCACAAATGGATGTGATGTGGAAGCTGAAGGACCCATAGATAACAATAATAGTTGTATGCAACTTTTCTAAACTTGGTCCCAGTGCCTATTAGAAATAGCTCGGCATTCACTTTCCAGCTGTCAGTCTCGTTATCAATTGAACAAGATGCCTGTCTAGTCGCCCTTTGGGAATTTCTTCACCCGTTGCAATACTACCATTTAATTATACATATAGCAGTAGGCATTTGGCCTCAAAATGAATAGCTTTGCTACAATTGCACAGTGGCATAGTAGGTTTTTAACTAATATTCATAAAATATGATGATACCAAGCTGTTGGGGCACAGGAGATTTAATGAGATGCTAGCAACCGCTTTGCATACATAATCCTGCATGTTGCATTTGAAAGAACAGTATTTTTTAATTTTAAAAAAAGCAAATCTAAGGCAAAATATCTGTTTCTACAACATTTGACTCTAGATAATAACTGAAAAAATTGAAGCCTAAGTCTAAAAAGCTTATCTCAGAAATTCATCTACAGTTTAACACTTTCCAAGTGTTAACGATTAGTATAAGTATCTCAGGCAGGTTTATCCCTCCCCCCCCCCAAAAATGAATTTAGGTGAATTTTTTAATCTTCCAGAGAATTCAGCATTTAACCTGGTGATCAAGCTCTGCCTCTATTGCTACTCTCTGCCAGCCCTGGCACGAAATAGTGATTAACTTGTCTTCATGGCCCCTTATTAACCATGTCTGAAATATTCTGCATGATTAAACCTATGAGATGCAATGCTTCTACCGTTCTCCTGGTCAGTTTCTGTTTGCTTTCTAGTACCCCAAAAGAAGTTAATGATATTACTTACAGAGGTAGAGTCATTAGTTAATGCAAGATTTAGGGGTGCAAATGCAGAAATTAGAAGTGGGCAGAGAGACTTAAATGGTAAAAAATCAAGCCACTTTGGGGAAAAGGAAATTATTTGCTTAGTTTGGGGATAGTTTCCCTTCAGTCTTTCTTGTAAGGGGAAATATTCATAATTATGCATTAGTTGTTTCTATAAATGAAAGTTTACAGTAGTTGGAAACATATGTGGAATAAAAAAGACTATTAAGGGCATGAGAAGAAGCTCAAGATCAGGAAAGAAGGTCTGGGGATCAGGGACTATTAGCCACATTTACATACTTTGTATACTTTATAAATAAAATGGATGAAAATTTCTGTTTCATCTATTTAAAGACATAGTTATGGAGAAGTCCAAGATGTTGCACTAATCAATCCAAACATCTTTGGATCAAGCTTCTAGGAAATGACAAGCGTCTAGGCTACCCTGCATAAATAAACAACTAAAGCAAGTTTAAAGCATTAAATTCTAGGAAAGATCTTTATATTTCTTCCAACAGGTACTCTCTGACATTGTTGGAATGAGTTCTTTTGAATCCCATTTTTATATTAGTAGCTTTTGGAGCTCAAGCTCCTAATTCATAGAGAAAATTAGATTTGTCAAGAAATCTAACAAAATAATGAAAAATTAGAACTACTGCATCAGATGGCAACTGCTGTTTAGTAGTTCTCTGAACTTTTGCAGTCCAAATCTAGCAGCCCTAGAAAAACTCCACTACAATAGCTTAAAAATTTTTAGAGGCTGCAAATGTAAGTTTAAAACTTTTCTCCCCAACTCTGAATGTACAGTACTCACCGTCTCTCCAATTTCTTTTTTAATGTGCACCCAGCAGACACGCTTTCTTTCTCTTTTCTCTTTCCCCTGTTATTTATTCCCTCTCCTCCTACTATCCGGAGCTGTTTCTGTGCTCTGCATTTTCCTTAGCTTGTCCATGATGAGTGACAAAACCTGACATATCAGTGGGCAGACACTGTATCCTGTCTTGCCTAAGCAGTTGTTTGGGAAGTTCCATAGCTGAAGACTTTAATGTGATTTCTTTTCCTACAACATGAATCTGTACCAGAAATGCATGAAGAAAGGAATGCAGCACTCCATGTAGTAAATGAGATGGGAAACAGGGTGTACCCTGGAAAGTTCTTTAAGAAATGCCTCAATGTTTTTATACAGGAAAAATCAAGAAAATGTGGGTACTTTAGTTTCTTTATATGGATATTTTCTTATAAAAGCCAAGTTCTGCAATTAATTTCTATAAACAAAAGTAGCTGTTGTTAGCTCTGAAAATGATCACAATTTCATATTCTCACATTAAATATCTACACTAAAATTATTTGAGTTCTTTCAGGTTAGGTCCGTGATGGCGAACCTATGGCACGCGGGCCAGAGGTGGCACGCAGAGCCCTCTCTGCTGGCAAACGCGCCATTACCCCAGGTCAGATCTCTGTGGCGTTTCTTTCATGGGTTTCTGTTTCCCTGCAAACGACGAAACAGAAGCTCATGAAAGAAAAAGATCTTACCTCTTGCCGCGCTGCCAGTGTTGGGATGCCCTGCCTCCCACCGGCCAGCTGGTCTTTGGGTTTCTGCTGTGCATGTGCGCATGTCTGCGCATGCGCACATTAGTGTGCACGCACCTTTCAGTTTGGGCATGCGCACCGCACACAGTTTGGGCACTCGGTGTCTAAAAGGTTCGCCATCACTGGGTTAGGTCATTCCTTTCTGCATAATATAAAGTACAGAACAAAATACTGCACTCCTTCCCACTCACTTATTGAAAATTGCATTGTTTTTCATTTTAAAGCTATCCTGTAGAAACAAGGTAACTAGTATTTCAAATACTATATAATGTAGTCTATGTGACCCCATTAGCTAAAATATTTTATCAAGCTGTTCCTAGACCAGCGTTCCCCGATCTTTTACTTTTCAGATATAGCAGACTAACTTCTCATCACTCCCAGCCCACAAGCAACTGATATTTTGAGTGAAAATGATGAGAACTATAGTCTAGCACATCAGGTTGGTAAAGGCTGTCTTAGATGTATTAAGATAATTAATTCCTCTGGCACCTATATGTACCATGTATGTATGTAGAGAGGGAGAAATTTGTATTGTGGTCAGAAATGTAATCATGTTTTTGTCTATTTGATGGAAGACTTGTCTAGGGCAACCTCTTGACTTGGACTGTATACTCACAGTGTTATGTATACTACTTGAATAATTAGTCTTTTTTTCTCTCTTCCTCTTCCTTTACCCCTCTCCCTTTTCCACTTTATGTAGTCCTGGACACACAACATCCAACGAGAGAAAGAATTCCTACGAAAACTGGTAAAAGCTCGAGTAATCACGGACCTCACCAGTGGAATCTGAAGAAAAAAATCAGCAACTGTGCCGGAGAGCACAGCCAGGTGTATCCAGCAAGAGGTGTTCAGCAAGAATCCCAGCTTCCAAAAGATGCCCTTGGATCCTCTCCCTGGCTTGCTTTGTCTGCCTATGCCAGGGCCAGCAGGGGAACAGCAGCTCTTGGTTTAAGAGGGCCGGGCCCTCATTTGGAACTGCCGGAAGATGTTTTGCTGGAGATAAAACATCAGCGGAGAGAAGGAAAAAAAGGCTTGTGAAACAAAATAAATTTGTGCCAAGTGGGAACAGGAGCCAGGCCAGAGGCCAAAGTGTTTGAATGTATAAGGCATTATTTTTTTAATAACAAGAAACGAACATTACAGTAAATATATCAATGGGCACAGTGGAGCCTAGCCTTCGAACAAACCTGGTGGGATGCTTTCATTAGTACTGCATTTAGCCTGTCCTTGGGCCAGCTCTGGGCCCTCTGCAGGGTCTCAATTCATCCAAGGTTTGTCTATTGTCGGTGCTGCTATAATGTCGAAGTATTGTGATCTCTCTTTGCTCTAGATGGAGCAAATTAAAGTTCTGTTACATCTTCAGACTCCCTGCTCCTCAGGGGGCCTCCACTGCTGCCACTGTTCATCTGCCTGCATTTTTAGACTATTCATGAAGTTCACCTCATTATGTTGGACGAACTTAACCTGCTTTGCAGGCTCATCACAGATTCTGCTGGCAGATAACCCAGTATTTGTTTTCACTAGCATCCATATCATGCTTCTGAACAGCATGACAATTTTTCTGTTCTTCTTTCTTTGGAGAAGGAATAATTTATTTTTGGATAAGGACCAAACCGTCCTAAAATATGAAGATTTATCAGCGTTTATGGTACCAGAGATTTTTCATTCATTCTACTATACTTAGTTTATGAGAATAATACCTTGCTTGTGTGTAGATTTTTCTGTATGCTGTGATAAGAGATGACATCTCCCTTGTTTTTCAGCTTCCATATATCCGGTTTTGTTTTGTTTTATTTTATTTTTCCCCCAGATGGCTTCTCCTTCCCTCTGTATTATTTTTAAATTATAGCAGGAACTATTTGTTACATCTCTGCTCTATCTTTCAGATGCAGTATTTGCACAAGTATGTATTATCTGTATTGTTAAGATTCGAAATATGTGTATGAGATCCAGCGGTGAATTTAAATTAATTAACATACCTTTCCTTATATGGAGAGAATGTAAGAATCTGGCAACTCTTCTCATGAAGATCAAGCTGAAGAATTCTCATCCTGTGTAGGTCAAGGGCACAGATTGCATTCAGTAGTATGAATATGCATTTTGCTTGCTCGGTGCCCTAAAATAGGAGGTTCTTAACAGGACACTGGGTATTTTGCCAAATAAGCAAAGTTGAGGCAGTAGCTCAACTATTCCCATAATTATTTTTAGAGATGATCAGAAACTGAAAAAGTGCAACTCTATAATAATGCAAATAGAGATGTAAAAGATCCTGCACAATCACTTTAGTAATAAGTCTTTTCAGAAGACTACAATATTGGCCTGTCTGTGTAACCTGGCAAATGTTACACCAAAATGTGTAGTTTTCATTGTGTACATACTGAACTATGGCCACTTGAATGGTGGAGGATGACTGCTTTATTTGTTGGCCTTCATAGTCTTGACAGACCCTTCCTAACCAAGAGTATTTTAATTGTCTAACTATCGACTTGGAATCTGCCTTTCTAAACAATGTATGCAATTTGCTGCCCCAAGGAGTTATGATGGTAACTAACGTAGATGGCTTTAAAATTAAATTAAATAAATTCAGAAAGGATAAGGCCAGTTATTTTGGTTATATGGAACTTCCTGATTCAGAGGAGAGATACTTAAAAATATCAGAAGCTGAAAAGCAATGGCATTATTTGTTACTATTGTTATGCCATGCATGTAGGTCTCTTAGAACAACTGGCTGATTATCGAGGGACGCATGGTGCTGGTCTAGTTGTGCTTTTGATCTAATTTGATAGAGATTTTCTTATCTCCTCAATCTTACGAATGCAGGTGAATATCTTTGAATTTCTCTGTTCTCTATTTATGTGCTGTGCACATGTTCTTCTGACGAAGGATAAGCATAGAAATATCAACTGTTTGACCACACCAGCAAAAGTTGGAATGGTTCCACAGCCTGCGGAATATAGCATACATCTAAAAGAATAGTTTTTCCCTAAATAATTACTTTTATAATGGAGATAATCACTTAGATGGCAATGGAGATAAATTTATTTTGTTTTTCAATCTCCCTTTTGGAGGGAAGGGATCAGCTTAAATTGAGGGCTGTTTTTCTTTTGTATAAATATAGTACTTGAGTGATGGAGTGTTTAGATGGAGCCAGTTGCAGAACTTGTATCAGTGTATATGTTTCTTGGGCTACATGTTTTTTTATATTTCTCATTGGATGTTGTGAGTCTAGGATTCCACACTTGTCAGCAGCTAAACATACATGTTCCAAATGGTTAGGATCAGGGGTGGGTTCTGGATTCTTTTGCTGCCGGTTCACTCAGGGTCGGCCGTGCGCGACCGCAGCAATCAAAAAATAGCTTCTGCGCATGCGCAGAAGCAAAATCCAAGATGGCGGCGCCCACTGAGACACTGACAGAACCGGCTCCATGATGTCATTGCCGAACTACTAACGGTTCTAAAGAATTGGTTAGAACCGGTAGGAACCCACCTCTGGTTAGGATGGTTTTTGTACTATAGAAAAATCATGGTCCTAAAGCAAGCTCCATTTTGGTTGGAACGTTAACTGTTAGGGAGGATATGTTGAAGAAATGTAGAAGAAAAGGAAATACATATACACAAGGAAAACCTAAAGGATAGATAGATAGATAGATAGATAGATAGATAGATAGATAGATAGATAGATAGATAGATAGATAGATAGACAGACAGACAGACAGACAGACAGACAGACAGACAGACAGACAGACAGACAGACAGACAGACAGACAGACAGACAGACAGACAAGTATTAATAAAGAAGATTATTTGTAGCTTGAGGTTGACATGAGGGTTCCTTGGTGCTCTCTGAGCTTGCTTGTTTTCTTGCAGACATTTCAGTACACAAACTAGATAACATCATCAGATGCTAGTTTTGGGTAATGAAACATCTGCAAGAAAACAAACAAGCTCAGAGGGCACCAAGGACCCCTCAGATAGATGATAGTCTGACCTCTAGGTGGAAGCAAAGTGACATAAAGCAATTGCTGAAAGAAGGCTCAAGGGCCATCTCCACCAAGGGGTTTATGGTTCAAAAAGCATACACTTCAGCCTCAAACTTAATGTGCTATCCCAGATCATCCTCACTAAATGGAAAAACAAGACACAGGTCTTGCATACCTTATAATTGGGTAACTTGTCATCCAGTCTTCACCTGCTGAAACTCGGTCTTTACATAAGGATTTAGGAACCTATTTTCTTTCGCATTTGGCCATTGCATCAAGTACCCATGCATAGTATGGCTCGCTTTTGGTGGGTGGAAGGTGGGCAGCTGCTTGTATACATTATTATTTTTAAAGCAGTCAGATTTTTGGTTGTTCATAAAAGTATATTTCTACAGTAACAAATGTATATAGAACTGCCATCCCCATTACTTATTTGATTTGAATTTTTTAAAGATTTGGGCTTTAATCTTTAACTTAAAGTACCAGAACCAGTTGAGATTCTTCCTAAGACAATCAATAGCACATATGAATTTTATTATATATAATTTAAGGTTAGACCTTAGTTTGTTTTCTGTTTCTCTGTGGCATTCATTTATCAACTACACTTAGTATACTACACTTTAAGCATATCTGTTTTGGATGATTCTTACAAGCCTTTTTACTGTTCTGAATTTATCTCTTTTAATGCACTTCCATTGTAAGATTTCCAACTGCAGTTATTGCCAAGGTTTGTCCAAAACATGAAAAATATCTCTGCAAAAAATATTTTTTTAACCTATATGGCTACTTCTATTTTTTGAAATTGGTTCACTAGAATGAAAATAGTAAGGCTAAATACAAGAAGTATTTCACAACCCAATACTCTGACCTCATCTGACACTTTACTTGAATCACTTCCTGCAACTGGCTTTGTAATATGTCCTCCAGAAAAATTGAAAGTAGGTGGAATTGACAAAGCATTTCATTCACATTTCATTCAAATTCACATTCACATATAATTCTTATTGCAGATAAAGTGGATATAAAATGCTTGTCTTCTTGCAGATCTAAAGAGAGACTAACTCAACTCAAACTCTTAATTGGGCTTATCTTGCTCAAATGTATCCCTCAATTTCTTCCTGTACTGTAGATGCATTCAACTAAGAGTGAAAAGTTGCAGTGGAGGAAGGTGAGGCTGTTACCTGACTAAACCTTGCCTGATTCAACTAAACCCCTAGAAGCATACCCCAGAAAACAAAAGCCAATGGGGAAAAAACATAATTGTGACAGGATTTCCTCCTTGGTTTTTATTTGATGTCAAAATAACATGCCATTGCAATTTGCCTTCCTATACGAGTTTGCAATTACATGTAGTGGCCCAGCATCCTTAAATTGCAGCATTGAAATCTGGCAGCAAAATAGCTGATAAGTTGGTAGAGAAATTTTAGTCCATTTTTGGACATTTTCTGGGGGTAAAAATGGGAGTACTTTTCCTCTGGAAACTTCCCACATCTGCTAGGTCTTTGCAGCATTCAGGTCCAATGGCATTTAGTAGTGAGAAACTCAGCACCTCCAATCAGATGCAAAGCTACCCATTAGAGGAAAATGCTAATTAATGCACCATTTCCCCTTTTCTTTCAGAAGAGGCATTACATTAGATTTAATTTAATTTAATTTAATTTAATGGATTTCTATGCCGCCCACTTCCTGGGGACTCTGGGCGGCTCACAGCATGTTAGATTCCATTACAAGTAAAATGCAATAATTAAAATATAAACACTATCAATACAATAATTAAAAAGTACAACAAATACAAAAGTTAAAAAGAGTATCTCATTACCATCATGGGGGGAGACCCTTATTTCATCTAATTGGTCCCACTTTCACCCCGCCTGCCGGAAGAGCCAAGTTTTTATTGCTTTCCGGAAGGCCAGTAGGGTAGGAATGGTCCTAATCTCCAGGGAAAGCTGGTTCCACAGGGAGGGAGCTCCCACAGAGAAGGCCCTCCCCCTCGGCCCCGCCAGCCGACATTGTTTGGTCGACGGGACCTGGAGGAGGCCGACTCTGTGGGCCCTAACCGGTCGTATGGAGGTATGCGGCAGGATGCGGTCCCGAAGATAACCTGGCCCTGAGCCATGTAGGGCTTTAAAGGTAACGACCAACACCTTGAATTGGATCCGGAGACTAATGGGCAGCCAATGCAGCTGGCGGAGGATCGGTACACCCACCACAGCTCGCGCAGCTGCATTTTGCACCAATTGTAGTCACCGGACACTCTTCAAGGGTAGCCCCATGTAGAGCGCATTGCAGTAATCCAGCCGTGAGGTGATAAGGGCATGAGTGACTGTGAGAAGTGCCTCCTTCTCCAAGTAGGGTCGCAACTGGTGCACAAGACGTACCTATGCAAAGGTCCCCCTAGCCACAGCTGAAAGATGTTGTTCCAATTTTAGCTGTGGGTCTAGGAGGACACCCAAATTGCGGACCCATTCTGAGGGAGCTAATTTCTCCCCCCCAAGAACCAAGGAGGGACAATTGGTTGAGTCCTTAGGGGGCAATATCCACAGCCACTCAGTCTTGTCAGGGTTAAGTTTTAGCCGGTTCTAATTAGATGGAGTTTGTGAGTTAATAAATCCAAAGGGACATCACTGAACATAGTTGTAGTCATCAAACTTGTGTGTAATCAGTACTTCTCGCATGGATATGGATCATGGGAGCAGGACAAGTCATAAGAGAGAAAGAGATAGAAGATGTGGATCCTATTCCTATTGCTACTAGTTCCATAAAGTATACTTAGTCTTGTAATTCCAAGTCTCCTCATCTCTATCAGAGACTTTCAACTTGAAGGAAGATGAACAAGGAAGAAAAGCACTGCTTCCATAGCGCAAGCAGTCAACAGGAGAATAATTTTTAAGCATGCAAGTCGTCTTCAAATTCTCAATATTTTGATTAAGAGGAAGGTAAACTGTCACAGGAAGAAACAAGAGCCTTCTAACCAAAATATCCCTTTCTTTTCTATTTTCTTTAGGCAAAGACATTCCATATTTCATCCACCGGTCGGATAAGCTAAATTTAAAAACAACACATAACTTGCATAAAGGGCAAAATTCAAAATTCTTTTGCCATTCAAAAAACACTAGAAAGGAGAACGGGAGAATGGGAAGCCCCTCCAATAAAGCCCTTCATAAGTTAGCTAACAATTTGTTTCCTCCCAGAACCAAAATAGAAGGAAATCTCCAATTTCATTTCTAACTATCATCCCCAAAGATAACAAAAGTGGCCCAAAGATTTACCTTAATCCTCTATGTAAACAGTTGGAGCTCTGCAATCCTATGCTATCATAAGTTAATTCAAAGGCAGAAGTAATGGTAAGAAGTCCAACCCTAATTCCTGCAGATATGAATAAAACAAGACTGCATTTATGACAGCAGTCTTCATTTGGATGCCATGCATTGAATTATAGAAATGTGGAGTTGGAAGGAAGCATCTTTTTAACCCTCCACAATGCACAAGAAAACCAATTAACCAAGCTTTGAATGTTGGCTGTCCAGTTATTTCCTAAAAATCTCCAGAGATAGAGAACACAACCTTTCAACTGTGTACAGTTCTTAATATCAGGAAGTTTTTCCTTATATTTAAATGAAAGCTAAGAGTTCTGCAACTTATATCCATTATTTCTGGTCTAGGTTTTGTGGCAAAAGAAAAGCACATTCAGTTTCAATATCAAGACAGTAGTTGTTAAAATAATCATGTCAAAAGAAATACCTGACATTGGTTCTGGAAAAGGGAATGTTCTTAATACTGCATGATTAACCTGTGTGATTCATTACCACAATATGTTGTGATAGTTACAAATCTGGATGGGGTTTCAAGGAGATTGAATACATCTCGGAGGCATCTGATTGGTCACACTGAAAAACAAAAACAAGACTGTTCTAATATTCTTAAGATACTATATGGAAAATGAAGTAAGATAGCATAACTTTGAATGAGGTCATGGTATTGATTGTGATATTGGAAACCAAACTCTGGAGACCAAATACAAAAAATAAAGTCTGAAAGTCTAAGTTATAATCTTTATGACCAGCAAGCAACTAACTGATCAGTGCTGATTAGCTTCTCAGAATAAGTATTCCATCAAAATCTTAACAGGAAAGAAAAGAGAGTAACTTAACTACAGTGATACCTTGATACTCAACTGCTTTGAAATTCATCAAATTTGGTAGTCAACACACAAGCTAGAACTGCCCAGTGTTGACTGCCTTGTCACTCAACAACATTATTCCTTATCGGAAAAATTTGTTCGGTACTCATCATTTTGGTAGTCATCATGCTTCCCGGAACTAATTAATGATGAGGACCAAGATACTACTATATTATTCAGTGTACTTCAACAAAAATGTATGTTTAGTACCAGGAAGTGCTGAAAAACAGGAGGAATGGGGATTTAATCCTGAAATTGATAAAAATAATAAAGGGCTAGCTGTTTACTTCCAGGTTAAATCTCAAGGGCCAGATGAATTGCGTCCTAGAGTTCTGAAAGAATCAGATAATTGTTTGACTGAATTTTTATCTTTTAGTCTTGAAAAATCTGGAGAGTTTTAAAATGTTATATGATTAGATGAGAATAAATATCATGAACTTCAGAAATTGGGGAAAAGAAGACCAGCAAAGTACAGATCAATCAGACTGATTTGGGAAGATTCTAGAGGTTATAAATGGATCCATCTGTAAGCACTTGAAAAGTGTAGTAATTTTATCAATAATAAGTCTTGATACACAAAGTTTACATTTTTATTGACTTCCTCGACATATTGTGAGAATGTTATGGACATTGTATGTTTTTATTTCGGCCAAGCAAAGCATCCTCTGACATGTTGTGTACATGTTGCATTACAGAATGCTGGATGGAATATTCGGGGAAGGGCGACTCTAACTGAATGTTGGGGTGGGGGGGGGAACCTAAACAGTTCAGTTTGAGAGTAGAAACAAATATTTGGAGGAGATACAAGTGGAAGTCAGACAAGTGATGTATTAATTTGAATTTTTATACTGGATAGGGAATTGGACTCCTTGAGCTAAATGGCCTCTTCTAAAAGTTTAACTCTATGGTCTTTTTTATGACAAAGGGGTAAGGAGGAGAACTTTAGAATCAATCTTGTTAAATTATTAAATTCTTTTGCTTATAAAATAATTTCCAGATATTTTTCTTGCAACATTTTATAAATGTTTAATGTTACATTATTTTACCATTGCTATATGTATGCATATTTTCTGTTAAATTGGTTCAATAAGAATACATTTTCTAAATAAAAGGGAATTTGAATACTTCCCAAGCTAATTAACATCTTGAGCTGCTCATCAATTGACCACCATTAAAGGATTAAAGCAAATTATATCTCCACCACACTGGCTTCTCTGGACAACCATTCTATGAACACAACCTTCTATGTAGATTTCATACTTTAAGACAATCCCAAGGTTGGCCTTTCATATGGCGCTTACTTTCCTCCCAGTATTAAATTTATTTCCCTCAGTGGAAATTTCTTGTCTCATCTTTTTTTCTTTAAGATTCACTGAGGCATAATAATCGCACTTATTGCTTTGTGGGATCAGCAAGCTTAGTTGGGATCACAGGCATTTTTTATTCTATTTTGTATTCATCTATTCCGATAATAGATATTTGTGAGGGATCAGCAGTGATTCCCGAGATGCTTCCTCACCTAAATAAATGGGTGTGTTGTTGTATTTAAAGCATATAGTGACTTCATCCAATTTTGCTACTGTCGCCTACCACTTGATGTTCCAACCAGGAGCTCAGGAATCTGCATTCTTCCACTGAGAAGTTGGGCAACCCTGCCTTTTATTTTTAGAGGTAATTAAGGATGAAACCCACACAATTTTGCAGACCAATTCCAGAAAAGCCATTAGGTCGTTGGGATTCAGTTGCCTTTCTCTCCATTCCATTCATCAGGTACACTTTCTAGAGCAATTGCAGAAATCAACACTGGTTAAGGAAGGATGCTGTTCTCAGCCCTTCTCAGTCCACCTCTCCTGGGCTAAAGTTGCTGTGACTTGCATGAGGAGAAAAGTATTTGTAAATGTAATTTTAACTACAGCTACACAACAGGGAAACTATTCATGTTCTTTATAAATCTTCATTTATGTTTCATAATTACATGAAACTGAAAATAATTATTTTTTGGACTAGCTGCCACTTTAAGAAGTTTTACCTGATTAATCAGATTAGCATACGAATAAAAACAGCTCTTCAGGAAAAACTTTTTTTTTGTTTGAGGTGGTGGGAATATGTGTCACGGCAACAACCATCTTTCATAGAGTTACTTTGAACTGTTTGAGCAAGTGTGAGAATGTGTGATCCTCCAGTTATTGCTGAAATACAGTTCTCCATTTAATCTAGTTAGCATGACCAGTGATGAATGATACTAGGAATTCTGGTTCAGCAACATGTGGAGGATCTCTATTCCTTGTTTAAAGGAGAAAGGACACTGCCCTTGTTATGATGTTTGGTGACTCCTTAAGGTTGTTGGGGGAATGTGGTAAATCTTTCTTTGCTAGCTTGGGGGGTGGGGGGCTGGAGTCTTCGAACAGGATGAGAAGATGCTTTTCAAATTTGCTGACTCTCAGAATGATACATTTGGTTGCTATATTCACCATGTGCCCCATTACCATTGCAATCCCTTTGTTTCAAAATTTAGATTTCTATATACTATAGTGACTGAACATATTTGAGGAAGCGGAGTTTCTGCTGACACGTTTTGCAGAGTAATTGAACTGGACTGAAGTGGATGACAAAAAGGCTCACTCTTAAAAGGTTTAGACATAAATGGCATAAAAATTCAGTTACTACCTTTTTATGAACTTTCTCCATAATTTTTTTAAAGCAGTGGCAAAGTGGCATTTGTGAGCTTCAAAGTCATTATGTTATATTCATACCATGGAAGCAATAAAAAAAAGTGAAGAATCTGGTTCCTCTATTCTTTTGTGCTTCCATGAATGGCTATGTAAACTGCTGTCTCAGCAAACAGTTGCTCTTAGTACCTTATGTAAATAAGCAATTTTAAGTTATATGGAAAGGTTCCTGTGAGAACAGGAAATTAGGATAACTTTTTCTTGGTTATTTTCTTAGGGTAAAGATAAATTAATAAAATTGGAAATCTCCTGTTATATAACTTCTTTGTCAAATTGCCCACTATCTGATCTGAGTACATGGTTTTTTAAAAGCTGCACTTGGTGTTACTGTACTTTAAAGGAATTGTGCATAACAATCTAGTTTTTCTTTGCCTTCAAAAAAAAAACCACTTAGAAGACCATCATTCTAAGACATACATGAACTATGGATTCTAAAATCTCGCCCCCTATATTACTGTAGAAAATATCTGCAGTAGCAGATGAGGAGGAGCCTCCTGTTTAAATTGATTAAGAGTCAATTTCACTCGTATTCTAAAACATTTTCTACATGATCTATAAACCATTTATCCACCTTCTCCAACCAAATGCTCCCTGAATGTACTGGACTTCAAAACCCATAATTCTTAACTAGCTTTGCCAAAACATTAAGTTGGTGAAGGCTGATATAACCTTCAAAACTTATATGGTGGGATCAAAGCTTATATTATGTCACCAACTCCTAGCTTATAATGTTGCATCTCTCTCCCTCCCTCCCTCCCTCCCTCCCTCCCTCCCTCCCTCCCTCCCTCCCTCCATCCATCCATCCATCCATCCATCCATCCATCCATCCATCCATCCATCCATCCATCCATCCATCTATCTATCTATCTATCTATCTATCTATCTATCTATCTATCTATCTATATCTATCATCTAAGCAAGGTACCTGAAATAGACTGATTTAAAGACTATATCCAAAATCCACAGGGGACCCATGACCCCTGTGAAATTGAAATTTGGCAAATTTTTAAAAATATTTTATGACATTAAAAATATCATTAAATACTTCATGACATAATACAAAACAACATAAAACATTTCTTTTGCTGCTGTTTGAATGCACTATAGAGTTCAACATGGGCTAGTTTCAAGGCTGATATACTGTATCTCTGAATGTACCCCAACTTTTCCAGTGAAGGCATTACATTAGAAGCTTGTTGTGGAAGAGATTGAGGAATCTAGTAAGGAAATATCTCTGAAAGGATGACCCAATGGTCACAGGTTGTCTAGTACATTACTAAAACTCTTATTCCTGTAACTTTTCACTGCACGATATGGTGCACCACAGTGAAAGGTTTTTTGAATCGAGGTACTTCAAATGAGTTAACTTACAGAATGCGTCCAAAATTCAGGATCCATGATTCCTGTGGAATGGAAGTTTGGCCAATTTTATAAAACATGGCAAAAATATTATCCTAAGATGCTTATTACATAATACAACATGTCATAAAACATTTCCTGTGCTGATGCTTGGCAGTGCTATACAGTTCAACATGAGCTGTTTTCATCCCAACTTTTCCAGTGAAAATGGTACTTTAGAAGCTCAGTCATTGTTGAAGGCATTGAGAAATCTAGTCAGGAAGTATCTGTGAAATGATGACTCAATGAGGCATGGATTGTCTAGCCTCCTAATTGTGAGCTGTATTAGCCCTGTAGCATTTGAGGAACTTGAAGCTTAGTTTAAAGGCAATAGAAAACTTGTTGGACTTCAATTAATCTAATGAGAATTAATTTGAACATTTAGATGTTTTGCTAATGATACTTTCAAACAGATGGGTTCCTCCCGGTTCGGATCGGTCCTATGGAACCGGTAGTAACTTGGCAGCCTGGGTCGCTGGAATGGGCAGCAACCCAGGCCTGCCACGCCCCCAAACCGGCTCTCTCGGCGGCACTATAGGCGGTGCTATCTTGTTTTTTGCTTCTGGGTTTTTGACACAACACCCACGCACCCACGCGGCACGTCAAGGAGTGAACCGACATCGAAGTACACCAGAACCCACCCCTGCTTTCAAAGCTATCATTTCAATACATAGTTTTGGGTTATTGGTGGAGAAGAGGCTCTTCAGTGTTGGTCTTCCTGATTCAAACATAATGGGTTCTGTACCTGTGCAATAAACAATTAGGTGAAAATGAAAAGGATATTAAAAATCTCATCCAATGGGACCCATGAGAGGGGGAGCGTGTCAAACAAGCAAGAGGTAGACAAAGCCCCACCTCTATGCATATTCTTGCAATGTTGACACATGCACAAATTCAGTCAGATGCCATGGAGTTAAGACCAATGACCGCATTGACCCCAACAGGTCTCAGTAATTAAGTAGGAAGCTGTGGTATATCCTACATGTGTGTAAGAATTAATGAAACCAAGTATGAGAAGAAAAAGAATAGTCACTTTTTTAATGGTTCTCTTGCTGGACTCCCATTTCATGACCTTGTGGTTCGGTTGGTGCCAATCCGTGGGCGCCACCATCTTTTAAAAAAAAATTAAAAACATTTTTTACATTTTTTCTTTTTCTGAGCATGCACAGAAGCTGAGTTTTCGGCACTGTGCATGTGGTTGCCTTCTTGTTTTTGGCTTTTTTAAAAAAAAATCAACACTGCGCATGCATGCGCGCGCCCATGAGGCACGCCCACACAGCGCGGGAGGAAGCAAACCTGAAAAAAGCAGACTTGCCAGACAAACGCAAGAAGAAACAAAGTGAATATCGTTTAAAGGCTTGTAACTAGATGATTCATCCTTCCTCATCTCCTTTGAAGCTAGAACAATCTCAGCATAGATGAAATCAAATATTTTTTTTAAAAAGTATGAAATATAAAAACTTTAATATAATGCAAACATTCAGAGATAAAAATTATAAATTCCAGAGCTGTACAGCTCATTAAGATAACTGGGTAAAAGAAACTGTACTGTACAAAACACTAAGAAGTGCTTCGGGCAGACCACAAATAGGACCAAAAGTGCTGTTAAAAAGGGACCAGTTGGATGCTTCAAAATCATATTATAGATTATAAGAAAATCCAAGAGAAAATTTGATACTTTTATGTATAGCCTAACAGATGGACAAATTTAATCATTTGCACAGGGGCATTGGGGATTTGAAAAAAAACTGAAGGTGACAGTCAAGACTGTACAATTGAAGGCCTACCCTTCTTATTGACAAATAAAAGTGTACCCACATTAATATACAGTAATGTGCATATACAAAGGGAAGGGATTTCAAACACATTGCAAATGCCATCTTGATTATTTTATTTACTATCCACCCTGCCCCATGGGTGCCCCTCTGTATACAGAAATGAGAATATTAATTTGCACACATTGCTAATGTTTTAATCTATTTTTTTCTCTAATAGCTGATCCTTGAAATACATGCTCTTTCAAATCTTCCACACTTTCTTTTTTTGCCATTCTAAACCTTAACCTAAGGCTGCTGTGGAGTGGAAATACCTTCCTCCCACTCCCTCCCTGCGCCTGCGCCTTGGTCCACTGCTCTCCCCCGAGGTCCATTTCTTGGATTAAAATAACTCACTTTTTGAGTCTCCACTAGAGGAGGGGTCTGGTGTGGGGTGGGGACATATCTTATTAGTGGAAATTGAGACCCAGTTTGGTCTATGGTTAAGGCACTAGAAACCAAGAAACACTGAGTTCTAGTCGTGAAAGTCATCTGGGTGATTGTGGACCAGGATTAACACTCAGTTGATCTGGAAAGAAAAGTGGATCCTCTTGTATTTACATGAAAATGCTAGGAAGAAACAAATGTTTTAAGCATTTATATTCTTTATTGGCCAGCAGCAGGCATTATTTTGAAGGTCTGGCAGGCAGGCACATCCATTATACTAACCAAAGAGGCATCCACCTCTGAAGCCCTAATCCAGATCCTACCCATCCCCTTGTTATGTAGACTGACTTTTCCAACTTTGCCTTGGGACCGATGCTTCAAAAATCCAAAGCACAGTTTGAGGTTGACTTCCTCCCTTACAGACTGTTTTCCAGGTATCTTTTTCCAGACAGAAGGAATAATGATATCACAGAAGACTTTGAATGTTGGCACCATCTCCATCTCTTCAAAAAGACGAAACGCCCTATCAACATTCTAGCTGACTACCAGAAATTGGGTCATTTTTAAAAAAGAAGAATTTGGAAGGCGGACTAATTTCCCAGAGATTTATGTCATGCTATGTCAGATAGGCCCAACCTTTTTCTTAGTTTATATGCATTATTAGCTCACAGGATAAGCAGGCAGATGTTTTGCTATGTGAGACAGACTATGCCTTACTTAACAACCCATTTACCTCTCTATGACTTTGGTGGCCTCACTTTAACAGGCCTGTTTCTTCTTGCCATCGTTGTTGTTGTGCCAAGCTTCTAACCAGCAATCCATCTGGATTATTGTATCCTTTCTGCACAGGTGCCTTGTCACGTAGTGAATATTGTCAGTTGTATGTCTATGCAGGGTGATGCATCCTTATCCTAATATTATGGTACATTCCAATACAAGCAGGACACGTGATGTGATCTTCTGTGCATGTGTGCATTCCTGATTCTCCATTATACTCTTTTGCCTTTGATTCTGACCGGAGCGGTCACAATTTATTAGCAAAATGTAACTATTCATGATTTATTGTTTTTTTACTGAAATAAATATTTTCTATTAGACTTAGCAATAGCAATAGCACTTAGACTTATATACCGCTTCATAGTGCTTTACAGCCCTCTCTAAGCGGTTTACAGAGTTCAGCATATTGCCCCCAACAATCTGGGTCCTCGTTTTACCGACCTCAGAAGGATGGAAGGCTGAGTCAACCTTGAGCCGGTGAGATTTGAACAGCTGAACTGCTGAACTGCAGTGCTGCTCTTTAACCACTGCACCACCTTGGCTTTTAATCTCGGTTTTATTTCTAAATGTCTGAATTCCAAGAAAAGATCCACATCGCCTCTATGAGATTTATTCTCACCTTTAACATGCCTTGCAATTTATTTGGGGTCCCAGGCTGAGCAGAAAGGATACATTGAAAGGGCTACCCAGGTACAGAATGACAATGGCCGATGGATGATCCATCCTTCATGCCCTTTGGCAGTTCCAGCTGCAATATTCTTTCTCCAGGCAGGGTGAAAATTGAATCCAGCACATGTGCAGCTGCTGGAAGGTTGTTATTGTACCTGATTACAGTTCTCTCTCTCTCTCTCTCTCTCTCTCTCTCTCTCTCTCTCTCTCTCTCTCTCTCTCTCTCTCTCTTTCAATATATGAGTTTGATTGGTAACCGCCCAGGGTTATATTGTGTAAGATGAATGGCCATATAAATCTTTGAAATAAATGAGTACTTTCAGAAACCCAAACTACCTGATTGTTCATGCATTTCATCTTTAGTAGCAGGTCTTACTTTGAAGAAAAGAGGAGCTGGTCTGGGAAAGAGAAGGGAGGTGTGTGCATGACTAATGAGCACATGAAAAAGACAAACTGCTCTCCCTAAAGCTGAGGAGGGAGATTTCAAAATGAAAGAGATGGATGGTGGGGGAGGAATAATTGATAGGGGAAATCTTTCCAACTTCAGCCAAAGAAGATACGGAAATGCTCCTCCCTACGAAATCCCAAGGCTGGGAGGGCATAGGTATTTGAAGAGGGGGAAAGCCAGCCAATGAAGAAATGGAAATTAGAGAAGCATAACACTCTCTTGTCTTCTACAACCAAAGGAGGAATTGTCATTCCCAGAGTTTAAATCATAGGCCTTTCCTTCCACTCTTTTGCGTGTACAGATTTCTCACTTTCTTTTCCTAGCACTGAGCATCAGAGACACCTGTTCCATGTTGGCATAAGAATTATTCCACCCATAAGGCCTGAGAACACTTTATTCCTATCTTGCCAGCTTCAGCCCTTAATTCACCTTTCTTTCTAGTTCTTTCTTCCTTCCCTTTTTGCACCTGGAGTTACCATTTGCATCTCCCCCTCCCTCCCTCCCTCCCTCCCTCTAAGAGATAAGAATCAATTATTCCAAGACCAGTCAGGATCATTCCGTAAACACGGATGAGGTGTCTCCAAGTTTGTGGGGGGGGGGGGGGAACCTCAACCAACAGTCTATTGACTCAAAGGGATAGGAGAAAATGGCAGCGAGAGGGAGGGAGGGAGATATATTATTGGTAAGGTTATTTTTCTGTATTTTTCAGTAGAGAGATGTGCATAGGTAAGTCTATTGTTGTCTTGAATAAAGCCTAGTCAGGTCATATTGTGAAGCTTCTGCTATTACTGAATGTAAGTAGTTGGAGAGTTGATATCTATTGCATCATTATTATGATTATCTGACTGTACATAATATGGCAATATTTTTTAACAACCAGAGCAACATAAAATAGGGAAAGTATGACAAACTCTACCTCTTAAACTGGTTTAAGATGATAGCCATGAGCTAGTCATAATCCTTACCACAATACTAGAAACTCCATCAATGCAATTGTTTCTGGTTTGCCAAGAATTGAAATGGCTTGCTAATGCTCACAAATAGCTTGATGGATTTGCTATTTTGCTGGATGTTTAATTGTTCATTAAGCAGCAATCTATATGTATTTACAATGTTCATCTACTATTGTTAATAAGTATTATATTTTTTATTCATGTGCTCTATGACAATAAAATATCCAGATCAAAGAATTACCTTATATGGAAGCTTAAACCATGGTAAGTGTATGATAGTAAAGCCAATCTAGCCAGCCTATTAAAATATAATTTAAAACATGGAACAAAAAACTATTTAAAATAATGTAATCTTACACACACTTTTACATATATATACAGTATATATACAGACTCTCACACACAAATAAATAAATTAAGATGGCCAGTTTTCCAATAGTATGTTTTTTATAAATTCAAAACGGGTTCATTCAGATCTATTCTCTGTGAATTTTTAACATTTTTCTAGTCTCCATACTTTAATAAATTATATTTTCATTAATCAGAGATTAGATTTGAAACACTCTTTCAAAATCAATGTGTTTAGAAGCAGCAGAACTGTACACTTATACAGTTAACAATGCTCCTGCTAGCCCCGTGATGGCGAACCTATGGCACGGGTGCCACAAGTGGCACGCGGAGCCATATCGGTGGGCATGCAAGCTCAGGTCCGGCGCACATGTGCCGGCTGGCTTATTTTTGGGCCTTCTGGGCCCACTGGGAGTCGGGAAACAGGCTGTTTCCAGCCTCCGGAGGGGGTGGGGAAGACTGTTTTTGCCCTCCCCAGGTTCCTAGAAAGGCTCTGGAGCTTGGGGAGAGCAAAAAAACAGGCCTTCCGGTTCAACCGGAAGTTGGCAAATGGGCCATTTTCTGCCTCCGGAGGGGTGGGGAAGGCTGTTTTCGCCCTCCCCAGGCTCCTAGAATGGCTCTGGACATTGGGGAGAGTGAAAAATGGTCGTGCCATTGCATGCCAGGGGTGGGGGGGTCACGTGCGCATGCGTGTGGGGGGATGAAATTATGGGTGTGGGCATGCACAAGCGTGACCCCCTGCACTCCCCCCCCTTTTGGCACGCGAACCAAAAAAGGTTCGCCATCACTGTGCTAGCCTGTTTCATTAAACAAACACCCAAGGAATATTCAGAGGATTGGGAGTTTACATAAAAATATTCACACATGAATATTTATCTCAGAGAATTTATAATTCTAACCAATTATACCACACAGAATAAAAAACAAGTTTGGATTGTGCCATTCAATTCCATCATTTGCTGGATCATACACTTGGACACACACACCTTAAATAATAGGTGGTTAGGTACCACTGACAGATGATCTTGTAAGAGTTTTCCAGCATTGTATAAACACATTTGATGAAAAAGCAGACAAGGCTATTGTACAAATTGCATGTCATGTACTGACAAGAATGTAAATGCCTGTAAATGCCTGTTCTCTAAAATCTATAGATATTACTTTTAGAGTTTAATTCTATACAAGGTGTAGTTATTCTGTCATAAGGGAATGGTGAATTAGAAACTTCAAAGTCCTTTCTTAGATATATTGATTGGTTTTATTGATTGGTTTTATTGGTTGAACTATAAGTGTACAGTTTTGCTTATTAAAAAGCATACCTGCAATGCAATCTAATGTGAATGGGATTACTGCTATTAGGAGAAAGAGGAGTGTAGTTGTCTTAACGGAACTAATCATGTTTGTGGTTACTATATTTAATGAGGCTGTAATTTGCTCAACCCCCCTTAAAGATTTAAAAAAAGAAACATGCTTTTTAAAAAGAAGACAGAAGGGGAGGGGAGAGTGGTGCTTGTCACCAATGAAATCACTAGCACTCACCCAAAAGTGCCTCTGGCATGTGAGAAGTGCATTCCACACCTTCCCTACTGCTGCAGTTGATATGCTTGCTGTCTGGGAAAAAAAAAACATTTTTAGCAGCAATAAAACAAAATAAAAAGCTATTTATCCCTGAGAAAATATAATTTCCCTACAGTGTAAGTGATCATTTGAATGATGTTCAAAATGTCAGCTTTAACCAATTGAATAAGTTGTGAATTCTTGATATAGGAAAAAAATGTCATCCATAAAAGAACAGGGTTATCGGATCTGGTGCTAACCAGTTATGCAGAAGTTCTGATTATTTTTAGTTAATGTATCTAACAAAAACTGAGAATTGTAAGAATCAGTCATAATACATCCAGAGGAAAATGTCTTGGAGAGGGCTACCCTGGAATATATTCTGCGGCAGCAAATGGTAGAGAAAGAAATGATTTTGCTCTAGTCCTATCTTAACTAGAAATGTGAGCTGTCTTTTTTTTAGGTTATGTTGAGGACATTGATTCATAAGAAGGACAAATAGGTAAACTATTTGGTTTTCACTTTAATTTCAATACTTCACTTCTATTGTCTCTCCTCCCCTCCGGGCTGCAATAATCCACCCAACTGAAGAGTAACTTATGAAAGAATTGTCACAGAAGCCCCAAATAGTGGATTGCAAACAATTTGCTTGATTTAATTATTTCATGACTTCATGGTAGGCAACAATCTTTTTTCCCCTGGAATATAATACAATGATACTTCTCATCCTTGAATAAGATTTGAGAAATTAATGCAAATGGCTTCCAACTGTGAAGCAAATGGAATGCAGAAAAGAACAGTAATTTTAACTGGTACCAGCTTCTTTTGGATGACAAATCCCAAGATTCTTGGCTAGAATTCCCAGAGAGAATTAAGCTGGGGAAAATAGTTCTAGTACAATGTAAGGATGTAAAAAAGACTTAATCTCGTCTATCTACATTTGTTTGCTTTCATTCTTCCATACACAAAGATATACTACCAAAGTTCTGTTCATTAAGCTGGAAGAGCTTCGAAAGACAGCTATGACATTTAGAATTCTTTTTGTCTTCCCTGAAAATTCAATAGCAGTGCTAGAGTCCATATGTATGTCCTCCAGCTTTGTGCCATCCAGTACATTGACTTCAGGTCCCATACACCCCTCCCAGAATGGCCTACGGCAGCGGTTCCCAACCTGGGGGTCGGGACCCCTTTGAGGGTCGAACGACCATTTCCCAGGGGTTCACCCCGGCATCCTCAGCTCCCGCTCACTGCCACAAGCCTGGCCATATCGCGCCCCACAACCCGCGTCCCCACCACACCACACCGCCGCCATTTGGGTTCTTTTACCATCTGCGCATGTGCAGCATGCTTTGCGCATATGCAGAGGGTAAAAGAACCAAAATGGCAGCAGCGGGGTGGGTCACGGTGGGGGCGCAGGGCGGGGCATGGGTTGCGGCATTAGGAAGGTTGGGAACCACTGGCCTACGGGAATTACATACATCACACGATGGGTACCAAGTTGTGAAAGGCTGATATACATGTTTTGGTATTATTTCTTGTTATGTGAAAAATTACTTAAATTAGCACTACAAATATAATGAAGGGTGTTGCTGTTGCTTTCATATATATTTCTCTGGCAATCTGCAGTAGATTATCCAAGATTTACTACAAGCCATGCAAAGTATACATAGCCAGGCTCCATCTTTGAAACTGAGAAGAAAAGCATTCCATGCGTCTTTGAAGGCTACAATCTCTACTTGGAGAGTGTGACGATTCGGTGGTAGTACTGCAAAGTATGGCAGTGCAAGGTTTATATTCCAGAAGGAGGAGGAAACAGAGGAAACAGGGATTTTGGAGGTGTGGATGGAAGGACCAGACTAAGGGAGACCCAGAGTCCTAGCCTAGGAAAACCTCCATCTATGATATAAGGTAATTGAATAGGTAATCCTCAAGTTATGACTATTAATTCAATGACAGTTCAAAGTTATGAAGGGACTTATGACCAGTCTGCAAAGTTGTGACAATCACAGCATCCCTGCTTAGCACATGGCTTGCAGTTAAATATTGCAGCAGCCATGGTCATGTGATTCTTATTTCTGAAGTTCCTCGATTTCACATAAGCAAAGTCAATGGGGAAGCCAGCAGGAAGTCAGAAGTTGTTCCCACTCTCATTGTTTTTCTGCTTGCCTGCCCTATGTAGCAACTGCCCATGGTATTCCCACCTTCTTCAGCACCTGCACACCCATTCATACACTGTAGCGCCTGGCCACAGCATTCTTATACCTCCTATACACCCACCTGACCTCTGCACTGCCTACCTGCAGTACCCCCCATGCTACCTGTGCATCCGCCTGCCTTCTTGACCAGGACTCCCATGCTGTCCTGGGTTTTTTGCTTTATGACCTATGCAGCCTTTGGGTTAGAACAGCACCCAAGACTGCAGGACTGCTGTTGCTAAGGATCATGTGACATCGCATTTTATGGTTGCATTGCTTATGTATGGAAATTCCAGTCCCAAGTGTTGTTGTAATGCAAAGACTACCTGCTATTAGTACTAGGGAAGACAACAATTTACAACTATAGACATGTTGACATTAATTTAACCTGTTTTTAAATGCATTTTAAGTTAGTTATTAAAAAATAACTTGCTTCTTGGTTTAAATGTCAAGAATGTCTGTGCCATTATTTCACCTCTGAGATATAAATAAAAGAAAAGAAAAGAAAAGAACAAGCTAATTTTTAAATCAGAAAAGAGTTGGATAGTGGCAGAAAGACAAATAAACCCTTTAAGTGTCTCCCATAGTTAATGGGATTTATCTGAATTTTGGAGAATTAAGAAAAGGACACACACAACATGTGTGACAGGGAGCACAGTTTATTTACTTCCTCTCCATTCATAATATTTATGACTTACAGCAAATTAATTCAAAACAGATTATACAGTGGCAACTCTATAGAGATAAAAACTCTTGAGATAAAGGAGTACCCAAATCTGTTAAGAATACAAAAGTACCGGTATATAAAAGGATAATGATATATTGTAAAAGATCACTTTAAAATCTAGGAAAATAGGATGTTTTAAGTCACATGTGGGCTCCATCCTGGGCAATCTTCTTTATTCTACACGTTATATCAGTTAGAGGAGGATTAATCAGTAAAATTCCAAAACCATTCAAAAAGCCATATATTGATTAAAATGCAAGACAGTGCAAACATTACCCAAAAGGAAGAAGGGATGGAGAAGGAAAAATGCAAATAAGGAAATTCAGGCACAAGTTATAGTTGCTTAAAATAGCCCTCTTGAAACAGTTGAAGGGAGGCAGGAGGGAGTACCAAATGTTCAGTGGGAAATGTTTGGGTGTATATATACATACATTGTGCAGCAATTATTTTTACGATCAAGATGGAATTGTAACTAGAAGACTATCAGTAAAAATACCACAATTCCTCTGCTTAACTTTGCCATTAGCATAGGGAAAAATGTTTTATCCTGATGCCTCAATCTATCGAAGAAATCTATAATGTCTTATCGCTGGATGAGATCAGAAATCCATTTAGTATATTTTTGATAGCACTCAATCTGATGCTGGTTCTCTAAACAAGTTATCCCACCTGAAATGATAATACTAAATTCATTTCATACAAGTGTGAGCTAAAGAGGAGTGGCTACACTTTAATAAAACGGAGCTGTCATATAGGATAATCCTAATAGATTTAAGCAAATGTGCTCAGGGATAAGTTCCTCTGTGGCTAAGAGTAAATAATGCTTTACCTATATATAGAGCTGGCTAGGCTGAAAGGGGAGGGCTAGATGCAGGAGCATAGCATAGACTCATTTGCCATCCAGCGGAAAGCACTGATGAGCGTCCAGCAGTTCTCCAGAGCAAAGTTATTAAATAAGCCCTTCCCCCTCCAATTTGGATTGGCAATTGATCAAGCTATACTGGTTTTGATCCTGTGACAAAGGATTTGTCCAAAGCGACCCATTTGGAAAAAGTAAGTAGATGTAAGAAAGAGCAACTGAGAGCAAATGTCAGGAATGCAACGGAGGGGGAGGGGCTTATATGCGACAGCAAATAGGGAAGGGGAGGCAGGAGAGATGAGACATCAATTCATGCTCCAAAGCTGTCTGAAATCAGGGAACCTGGAAAAATAAAGGGGCACAATCCCTTTCCAAGGCCTCCCAGGAAAAAGCTATTTGAAGTCCAAGAAAATTTCTGCTGTGCCAGCTCAGTTGTTTAACTACAGTAGAAAAACAAAACAGATGAATAGAATAGAATAGAATTCTTTATTGGCCAAGTGTGATTGGACACACAAGGAATGTGTCTTTGGTGCATACGTTTTGAAGTAACTTGTCCATAAGCTGACTGATATAATATCTCTGCCACTATGTGGGACTTGATCTATGAGGTACCTGGTGTAGGGAGGGAAGTTGTGAGTCATCTGGGGAATTCCATTGGTGACGTCTAGCAAAGGATCACCTTTGCCACTGTAGTTCTGAGCCAGGGATTATAGCCAAGAAGGCTAGAATGGTAGGTATTGTAGGCATTAAGTCTCACATTCTGTTCCTGCTCTTTCCAGATATGGACAGAGAAGGATCTGACCAAATTAATGGAAAGTTATTGCCACTCAATTTTAAATATTAAAGTAGAGCATGATGGATACTTCTGATATGGTCAGTTTCTGGCCTTCTGAAGGCTTCAGGAGACCATTAGTGATGTAGTGAATTCCCAGCAGGTGTACAGCTGAAATGTATGGACTTTGGGGAGGGAGAGGGTATTTGTGGATGTGGTTCAAAGTGGGAATGGAGTAGGTAGCCTCTGGGACACAATTTGCTACCATGCCTACCTGTAAATTCCCCCAAGACTGAAAAATATTCTGAGATTGTGCTGTCAAATTCCAGCAGCACAGACTTGGAGTGGTAGCAGGGAGATGTGAAGTGTATGATTGTCCATGATATGGACATGATACCTTCTGGATAGATCTTTCTATCCTGGAAAGATCACTGGTACACGTCACTGGTAAAAGAAATTCTAAAATTAAAGTGAAATAATTACTTTAAATTCATCTTACTCTAGAAAAAAGTCAGCTAAATGAGGGAACTTTGAATGGATAGGAATAGATGCAAATAGACCAGGAAGATCTCCACCTAGTCTCAGCTATTTGTAAGAATTTCCTAAACACAGAATTTCCTATACAATAGGCATTTACAAGGGAGATGAGGAGAAATAAATGACCAAATGTGTGTCAAGGTGTTGAAATATATCATGTCCAACACCAGGATGCAAATACAAAAGGCCAGGATTGCACTGTGGCATCGTAATGCAAAATTTCCTAATTTTTATTCAGTTTGTATCAGATGTCTTCTACATCTGAGAACCTGAAAATAAGAACTGCAGAGATTCTGCCAAGGAAATGTAGAGGATGGAAGAGTAGCATCATTAACATAACACACGACAGACACCTTGTTAGAGACGAACATATCCATAATCATATGGACCAAGAATAGTGCAAGGAATTAGTCCATTTCACCAGCTGTTAAGTTACCAGAACTTTCAGAGGAGCAACAATTGCTGTGAACTCTGAGCAACAGTCTGGGAGTCAACACTGGCAGCCAGAGTTTCTGTCAAGAAATGTCAATTATATCAACAATGAACAAAACCTCAGTTTCAAGACCAAAAAGTGCAAGGCAGAACTGTGGGAAGGATGGCAGGAAAAAAACCCAGTGGAATTAATCTACTGTGAGTTAAGAATGGATTGCATTTTCAGGCTGACAAAAGCCAATAAATTATTTAAGTAACTTAAAGAATGCAATAAAATTTCCAATTTATTTGTGCTATCAATGTTTGTTTCTCAAACTTGGCAACTTTAAGATTTGTGGGTTTCAATTACCAGAATTCTCCAGGTGGCATGCCGACTGGAGAATTCTAGGAGTTGAAACCCAGACATCTGAAAGTTGCCAAGTTTGAAAAACATTGTGCTAGATCAGGGGTGTCAAACTCAATTTCATTGAGGGTCACATTGGGGTTGTGTTTGACCTGGGGGGGGGCAGGGTGGCTGTGGCCAGCTCAATGTCACTCCTGTCAAGGGCGCCAGTGGTGGCCCGAGCACTCTGCCAGCAAAAACAGACTCCCGAGCTCCATTTTCGGCTGCCAGCCTCCTGCAACTCTCTGCCAGTGAAAAAAGAGCTCGAGAGGCCGCGTGCGTTTTCACTGACAGAGGGTTGCAGGAGGCTGTGGCAGCTGAAAATGGAGCTCGGGAGCCCATTTTCGCTGGCAGAAGCACCACGGGCCAGTCCTTCGCTGTTTCCAGGACAGCCCTGCGGGCCAGAACTAAGTACACCGCGGGCCAGATCCAGCCCCCGAGCCTTGAGTTTCACACCCGTGCTAGATCATATTGTATGTCCAAGAGTCTTCACCCAAGCTCAGATCTGTGAGTTTTATTCAAGACTACAAAGCTAGTGTCTGAGAACTGCTGCTGAGAGTTTGTCAGTGAACCTGTGACACTCTGATGATGATGTTATCTGTTCAGTTGACTTGGCAATTCTGTGGGCCAGGTCTCTCCACTTCTTCCAATCTTGACTATTCTTTGAGTTTTTCTATGCTCTGGCTGGTGTCAACTTTAATGGTGTCCAGCTATGTTCTTTGATGGCCTAGTTTCCTTCCTTCCAACCTGGCCCACTAATTCTTCCAAGTGTAATTGCTTTCCCCAGTGAATTTCCTCTAATCATATGGCCAAAGTAAGTGAGCCAAAATCACAGCTTTCTGATTTTTGCCTTTGCGTGACATGTCTGGTTGTATGTGCTCCAGTACTTGCTTGTTAGTCACCTTTGCTGTCCAAAGAATACGCAAGAGCCTTCTCCACATCACCATCACTCAAACAAATTGATTTTCACCCTATCTTGCTTTTTTTAAGGCGCAAATTTCACCACCATAGGAAGTTATAGGGAACACAATGAGCTAACCTACATTTGATTGCCAGGCTGATGTCCTTGCTTTTCCATATTTGACTCATGTTCATCATTGCTGTGTTACTTTATATCTCCCTTAAAAGTAATGATTGTATTGCAATAGAAACCACCACTGTTTCTATTCATTTATCTGGGGTTTTTTTCCCTCTTCTTGTGAATCACTCTCTCCTCTTTGGACAAAAAGACTGTCAAGACTGGTGCCTTTAGGGTCGCCCAAGGCAATGAATAGACAAAGATAATTTCTGCTACTGTGATCACCCGGCAAACTTCTGCTTACTTGCACATGTGTTCTTCGTCTGGTGCAGCAGGGCTCAGTGAGGTGAGTATTAGGGTCAGAAGGACCATGAGAAAACAAAGGTCCTTCCTTCCAATTTCTCCGAGTCTGCCGTTGCTATTCCCTGTCATTTAACGCGGAGCCATTCCTTCATTTATCTGAGCCGAATTTGTGCGGGGTTTTAGCCCTGGCAAATGGCACCGTCAGCATTCTTATTTCCTGTGAGCTTCCAGGGGGCTCCCTTCGTTTCCAGTGTAAAAGTGCTCGACTATCCGAGATGCCCAAGCACTCGGCGCACAGGTGGCGTCAATCGGCGACGTCTGCTTCTAAATTCCCTTGGCCCCAGGAGAAGGGAATGGCGGGCGGGGGGGGGGTCCTTCCCCATCCTTTCCGTGGATCTCTCTCTCTCTCTCTTCGTCGGGAGCAACCCGCTCCGCCCCGGTCTGGGGATCAGGTGACAGCTGAGCCTGGAATTTGACACCAGACTCAGCTAGGCGCTGAGATGGAGCCGGTGCTTTTCTCCCTCCCAGAGGCCGCCTGGACTGGAGTTCTGCCGGTCACGAGTCCGAGTCCCTCAGGCTGCGCGCCCCCTTGGCGGATTTCCTTGCTGCGCGGGGTGGATGGGAGTCCGTGGATCGGGGCCGCCGTGCCGCTTCTGTCCGGGACCTCAGCCTCTTTAACCCGAACTTTCCCCACAGGAGGGCGCTGAGCGCGCCGGGCACCTACTGGCCATGCTGGCGACGTGAAGGTCGGATACTTAGTGGAAGGATCCCGGGAAAAGCGGGCCATGGCCCCCGGGGCCGGCTGAACGCAGGAGCTGCCGTGGAGCTGCCGTCGCCGGGAGGTAAGGGAAAGAGCGGGCCAGCGGTGAGTCCCTAGCGGGAAAACATGTTGGGTGTGCGTGCCTGCGCGCCTGCCCCTATTCAGGGCTCCGTCCCAAATCGGGGGAGAAGCGAAATCTCTGTCCGCCTGAAAGAGTTAAGGGTCCCCCCTCCGTAGCTGTTCTGGCGAGGACATCTCTGGCGCGCTAACCTGGCCCACGGCGACTGTATCTCTCTCTCCGGTACAGGGAGCGAATTCGATGCCCTGGAAGGGCCGGTACCCAGAAGGAGGCGCTTCACGGCCCGGATTCTCGGAGCATGGTCCCCGGAGAGCCGCGCGCAGCAGAAGGCGCCCGATCTGTCGAGACGGAGCGCACGGTGAGTGGGGCGGGCTTGGAAAGTGTGTGGGCGCCTTCCAAACCGGCGAAAGGGAGGGGGTGTTGGGGGAGGAGAGATCGGGGCAAATGAGGGTGACGGGCGAATGTATTTGTGTAAGCAGATCTACTTTGGAAGATCTTAGGGGGTAGGGAGGAGCAACGTTGTTACCTCCCACAGATCTGTGCTTAAAAGCGCATTTATTCTCCAGAGAGTGGCTCAGAACCCCTGCTCACTCTCCCGGTTGCCTCGATCCCAGGCTTCTTGCTCCGATCCGGTGGCTTCCAAAAGTCCTAGTTGTCCAGGCAGGGAAGCAGGGAATCAACGGTGGGGAGTGGGGAGGTCTGGTGGGTGGCTGGAAAGAGGTGCAGTCTGTGCGAAAAAGGTTCGCGATCTTGTCCTTGATCCCAACTCAGGGGTGGCCTTTTCCTTTCCTGATGCCCAAGAATCTGCTCGACAGTCCTCTCTATTTCTGGGAATTCTGTTGAGGCTTTCAGCCCAGATCAATCAAGCTGGACTATATCTGATTTGTCCTTTGTGCTCTACTAAGATCCAAAAGAGTGTCTGGAAGTTCCACACATTTTATTGATGCTGGTGTTCTTTAAGAACTAAGAGTGCAATTCATAAATACTTACTTCTTCTTAAACATTTACTTCTGAGTAAATGTGTCAGTGATTGCACTGTATATTCTGCCCCTTTGCCCAATTCCCAACATCACTGGAGTAAGCTGGTCCACTTTTCCTTTCCTCTCTAATACTGATTTTAGAGGCACCTCTTTGCTGATTATTTGCAGTTGAGGGGAATGTGGGAATTGCAGCATAAGGTTGCAATTTTTGATGCAGTTCCTGCCTGTCTTAATTTGCTCACATTTGCTGCTACTGTGGGGGGATTTATAAAAGGTTGGGCTGCTCCATCTACGCTTGTCTCTAGATTGGTGTCTCTAATTTTATGACATTGTCGTGGGTTTCTAACCACTAGAGATATCGCATACTGTATATTATATATCACTGATGCTTTCTAAAGGTGAGCACATTGTGCTGGATGGTGAATACATTGGCAATCTACCAGATTAAAAAATTCTTTGTTGCCAACATCCCTTTGTTTTGGAAAGTAAACATCAAATGAGCTTCCTTCAACAATTTGGCAACAGGCCGTCTTAATGTGAACACTTGTTCTAGTATTTCTAGGCATCCAACAGGATAATATTTTTCTTTTGCTTTAGTACATCAAAATCCAAGTGGAACTTGAGGCATCTTATTGGTAAACTGTTTTGAAGTCACTCAGAAATAGCCATTCAGACTGTCGGCAGTTGACAAGTATGTTCTTCTTTATTATCCATTGTTTGACCTGTTTGCTCAATTGCCCGTGGAAAAAAAAGAGGTTTTGGGTGCTTGCATTGTTTGATTTTTACAAAACCAACTGTAAACATTTCTCATTTATTAATACAGTGAAATAACCAGTTAATGACACAAATTACAGCAACGGAACAGGAGCGATCTGACATTGACTTTGCATGTGTTAGCATGCTAAGTCTCAACTTTTAGGAATGAACCTAAGGGGTCATTTACCGTATTTTTCGGAGTATAAGGCGCACCTTTTTCCCCCTAGAAGAGGGTGAAAATCTGGGTGCGTCTTATACACCGAATGTAGCCCCGCCCAGCCTCTGAAACGGAGCTTTGCAAGGCTGAAAACAACCTCTCAAACCGAGCTTTGCAAGCCTGAAAACAACCTCTCAAACCGAGCTTTGCAAGCCTGAAAACAACCTCTCAAACCGAGCTTTGCAAGGCTGAAAACAACCTCTCAAACCGAGCTTTGCAAGCCTGAAAACAACCTCTCAAACCGAGCTTTGCAAGACTGTGAAAGCAGCCTTTCAAACCGAGCTTTGCAAGCCTAAAACAACCTCTCAAACCGAGCTTTGCAAGGCTGAAAACAACCTCTCAAACCGAGCTTTGCAAGCCTGAAAACAACCTCTCAAACCGAGCTTTGCAAGGCTGAAAACAACCTCTCAAACCGAGCTTTGCAAGCCTGAAAAAGCAGCCTTTCAAATGGAGCTTTGCAAGGCTAATATACCTGTTCCAGGCTGTTTGCTAAGGACCCTAGCCAGATGGATGCTGGTAGGCAGAATTTTTTTTTTCTTATTTTCCTCCCCAAAAACTAAGGTGCATCTTATAGTCCGAAAAATACGGTAGGTCTTTCCAGTCAGGTTTGCAGCAAACTCTTCAATGAATAGGCCCAGCTATTTCTGCATGTTGCTTTTCTCTCATATCTCCCCTGGTTCCAACTTTTTTTGTCAATTTAGTTTCAGATCTTGCCATAATGCAGATAAGTGAAATTAAGGCCTAGCAGCTTTGCCATAACACTAGAAGAAGGCACAGCTTTCCTACGCAAAGGTCTTGGGAAAGGAAAAGTGTCATTATCCAAAACATCTGAACTTATTGCTGGAAGCTGATGACTTCTGTATCAATTTACGAGATGTAGAAGCAGATGTCAGCAATGTATTCATTTTTGTATGAACAAAACTTTCTTTTATCATTTCTGAATGGCAGATAAAAGAAACCTGATTGTGGCCCTACATGAAAGGTGAAAGAGGAAAAATTAAATGGACCATATTTACTGGGTGTTTCTGAAAATATGTTACTTTCCTTGCATAGTCCCTATGCAAGATTCCAAGAAAGACCAAAACAACTTAGAAAGAGTAGGAGTGCTTGTTCTTCAAAAAGTGGCTTTATCTGTCTTCTTCTTCTTGTGCCATAACTGTCATCGGACGTTGGCGATCATGTTGGTGATCCTATTTTTATCAACAGCTTCAAAAGTGCTACTGAGTTTTGTCCAAACCAGTCCCTTAGATTTTGAAGCCATGATATTATTATTCTGCCTGGACCTCGTTTGCCTTCAATCTTTCCTTGGAGGATTACTGTATTGTTCGGAGTATAAGAGGCACTGGAGTATAAGATGCAATGGAGTATAAGACACACCTTAGTTTTTGGGGAGGAAAATAGGGGGGGGGGAAATCTACCTACCAGGTATTCATCTGGCTAGTGTCCTTAATCTGGTCAGCTTCAGCACATTATTTTATCCCCTGATTAGGGCTGGAAAAACCTTTTTCTGAGGGTGTAGCAATGAAAACAAGCCTGCAAAGCGGAGGGACTAGAATGAAAAAATCCTGCAAGCCAGGAAGATCGTTAGCAACTCGTTAGGGCTGGGAAAAAAAGCTTGGAAAAAGCTACATTCGGAGTATAAGATGCACCCAAATTTTTAGCCTCTTTTAGGGGGAAAAAAGGTGCGTCTTATACTCCGAAAAATATAATAAGTGAATTATGCCATATTTTTCCTGGTATCGCATCACATGTCCAAAATATTCTAACTCGCTTTTTTATGGTTTTGATTATTTTCCTTGGCTTTCCCAGGCGGCTTATCACCTCATTTCTGATTTTATCAACCCAACTTATACGTAACAGCCACCTGTAAATTCACATTTCAGAGACCAATTCTCCACTCTGTAGAGCAGGATAGAAAAGATGCAACATCTGACAAGCCTGATTTTCAATCTTAGACTTGTGTCTTGACTGCAGAAGACCTTTTTCATTTTGAAGAATGCTGTTCGAGCTTTCTCTATCCTTGTTTTTACTTCGGTGGTCATGTTCCAGCTTTATCTGTAGGTCTCCTCAAAAAAATATAGAGGCATTCCATGCAGTTAATGTGTCTCTGCAATAAAAGAGAATATATATCGTTCAGGGTTGAACTGTTGGGTTCTTGATGCTCTCTGAAGGAATTTGGACTCCTCTGTATTCTTTTCTGAAAAGTCAGGTCCAGGAATTCTGTCAGTCCTTGGGAAATAGTGAGAAGGAACTCTTCCTGTGTGGCCAAAGAAAGCGGTAGGGGGAGAAAATTGGTTTGTGTTGCCACCTTGTGGGAGAAAAATACTTCTATAAACTAAATCTTCTACAGACTCAAGATAGGATCCCAAATATCTGATCCAATACTCCCAAAAGTCTCAACCAGAATACCATTGGTGAGTCATCTTGGGAGTGGTTGTTCATGAGGCTTCCCAGCCCTGCACTGTAGGAAAAGAAATCTTATCCAGCTAGGGGCACATCTCTGCTTGCCCAAGGTGTCTAAAATTAAACCAGGATGTGACACAAAGGTTTAGCATCTTTTGTTAGTTCCAGCTACTACTCAAGACTCTTTGGAGATATGCATGGAGAGATGGAGAGTTCACAAAGATTTGCTCTTTGTAATTGCGGGTCAGAAGATGGTGTGAGGGCAGGAGGATTCCACCTAGGTTCCTGGCGCTTCATTCAACATGGCAGTGCCAATAGCGTGACTCATTTTCGATAGGCAGCTGGAAAGGGTCTGATAGAAACAGTGCAAACATAAAAAAATATCTATGAGTATTGAGTGGGCAAAAATAGCTGACAGTAAAAACTAAAAGATTACTTACATTACAGTTATACACAAAAATGTGTTGAATGGTGATGAATAAGATTTATTTCTTTGATTGGCATATTTTTGTATGTAATTATATTTATCCCATTTCTGTATGCCCATTGCGGGATTAAAAAAAATAGACCTCTGCTCTGAAGAGCTTAAAACAATTAAATTGCTTAAAGACATTCCTGTGAGTTCAAGGTCTACACCATGCTTGGCTTTTCAAAAGTAGGTGATCCAAGGCCTATTTTGATGGAATATCAGGAGTTTTAATGAATGAAATGGATTATTTAAATATTTGCAGGTCTTAGGGCTCCCATTTTGCCCTTAAAAAATCCCCAAAATGAAAAAGGTCATCTACTTTGGGCATTCTGAGGGCGATAAAAGGAACCACAGGTGATGTTGCTCCAAGAAATCCGTTCTTTGCACCCTTAGTTTATAATCCAAACTTCTTGCAGATGAAAGGTAGATAGAACTGTTTTTAAGGAAAGTGGACTGCTGAGATAATAGAATAGAATAGAATAGAATTTTTTATTGGCCAAGTGTGATTGAACACACAAGGAATTTGTCTTGGTGCATATTTATTTATTTATTTATTTATTTATTTATTTATTTATTTATTTATTTATTTATTTATTTATTTATTTATTTATTTATTTATTTATTTATTTATTTATTTATTTAAATGGATTTCTATGCCCATAGAAATGCTCTCAGTGTACATAAAAGAAAAGATAAGATCCACACTACAATAGTTCCCCATGTGGAAAATTTCAATGTAAGACTTTTCTATGAGCATATTCTGTTCCAAGTCTAGGTGAAGCACTTTTAAATATATAAATATCAATAGGTATTCTGTCATGAGTGTAAACCTGACAGATACTTCAGAGGTTACTGTTCTCCAATACAGGGAGGTTCTATGATTATTTCACAAAATATTTTTGGATGCAGTTGGGAATAACATACATACAATGAACGATAATGTTTGTATTCTCTTGCAAAATTTATGTTTAATTTGGGTATTGCTATTCTTAGCTAACGTTAGAGGATTTGCTTTTAAAAAATTTACTGGCAGTTACAGATACATTAGGATGGAACCATGGAACTATCCATATAACATTCTATTAATATAGCAGACCAATCGCAAGGAGATTTAAAAAATTGCAATATATACTTTTGCCAGGCCAATCACAAACAAAAAGATATCTAATTAGGAGCTTCTTCAGCACCTTTATTTAATTGAATTGAGACATTAATTGAAAGAATTTTGTAGTCTAGGAAGGACTTCTCATAGAGGTATAACAGGCAGGGGCCATAACTGGACCAGAAGCTTGCAAGAGTGAAAACTAGTCTTCACATTCAGAGAAATGGAACTGGGTTCCTGATCTGTGTCTTTGTATTTTAGGTAGAATGGAGTGGAGAGTTGACGGGTCAAGGCACAGATTAGACAGACCTCCCTCTTCCTGCAGGAGTTTGCCTATCCAACAAGCACGACTCAGGGTGAGTTAGTCAATGCCAAGGAATGTTCTTGACATCAGGGCATTAGTTCTAGAAACAGTGGAAAGTTACAGAGGCTTTGTTTATGAAAGACGTCAATTCAATTTATGAAAGATGGAAGAGTCTCTCTCTTCTTTCATTTCACTTTTGTTTTCAGTATATTGGGCCGGCTGTTTGGTTTCTTTGGTCCATTTCTGGCAGACAAAGCTCCGAATTTCACACTTGAGATGGTCATTTTAAATATGAATATAATTTCTATATAGTCCAAAATATACAGCCTGTCACATACTGATTTGTGTAATGAATTCAATTCTGCATATGTGTGATGAATTCGCTTGATTTCTCACTGGATATGCTTGAAGTGAAAAATATTCCTTTTCATTCTGATACTTACCTGTGATCATTTGATACATACCGTATTTTTCAAAGTATAAGATGCAACTTTTTTCCCCCTAAAAGAGGGTGGAAATGTTGGTGTTTCTTATACAAGGAATACAGCCATTTTTGGCCTCCCAAAGCCCCACCCCCGCGTCCTATTTTTGCAAAAAATGGGCCCGTTTTTTGCAAAATGGGGCGCACAGAGGGTTTGGGAGGCCTGCAGAGTGCTCCTGTGGACCGGAGAGGACAAAAACTTATTTTTTTTTACTTACCTCTTCGAAATCTTGGTGTGTTTTATACACCGGTGCGTCTTATAGTCTGAAAAATATGGTATTTTACACCATGGAAGGACTGTATTTTACTGCATTTCAATTCTATACTTCCATAATCATAAGATTCTCAACAATATAACAAACATAAAGCATCCATGGTAAGAAATAAAATATTAATGGTGCAAAAGGTTAAAATTCAAAGGCAACCAACAAGGCAGGCTATAAATGGAACAACACACAAAAAGCACACTCAAAAGATTGTATCATCTTAACTAAGTTTAAAAAAAAAAAAAGCTCCAGAAGAGCTTTGTCTTAACTTGATTCTATAATGCCAATATTAATATCAATATTAATATCAATATTAGAGCAAGTTAAACTTGAAAGGAAAATTTGTCTATAGCATGGGGGGGCTATGATGGATTACTAAGGCCATCGCCCAACTTCACATAAATAGGAGATCACAAGCAATTGCTCCTGGCATGTGCATGTCATGGTTTTATTTTATCTGGAAGAGGTGGTTCTAAAGGTATCTTAGTTCCAAGCCATATAAAGTTTATTGGTCAAAACCAGGATTTCAAATTGTACCTGAAAACCTTTTGGGAGTCAATGCAAGGCTTGCATCCTAGATACTATATTTGGCAACTAGTGCCAAATAAGAAGCAAGCTGCAGCCTTTTGTACCAACTGCATTTGCAAAGTGGTTTTTAAAGGTAACCCTTTGTAGAGTGCACTTGCAGGAGTCCAGATGGGTAGTGACCACAGTATGAATTATTGTTGCAAGACCTTCCCAGTTCACATAGGGCCATTACTGATGCACCAGTGGAGCTGGGCAAAGGCCGTCCTGAGCACAGCTGCCATGTGATGTCATGTGGGAGGATCATCATATGTAAAATAGCCCTGCATTTAGCAAATCTTGCTTTCTTATCTTCCACTTTATTTGTATCCTATTTGTAGCATATTTACTCTTATATATCCTCCTGTCTTATCTTAGGAGCAGAGTTTGTGGGGTACCTTAACTATACTATCACTGTTTGCCGGGACAGTCATGGCAAGTTCAGAGACATTGGGAGCAGCTTCCGGAAGCCTGGGCTCTGTCAGCTCTTCCTCTATGTTAAAAAACAGGATGGAAACATCATCTCTGGCTGCGTGGAACCAACGGAATGGTAGGGACCTGGCATTTTTCCAGGGAAAGTGGCTTGGGGAGGAGGGTGCTTCATTTGAATTCTTGATCCAAGTCAATTGGATTTTTGAGACTTCCTTTCTGTCGGATGGTCATATGGGTTGAGGAACGTATTTTCTTCAAGAATTATGCCCTTTTTCGTCTCAGGAACACTCATCCTGTATTATTCTTTTCTCCTTGGGAGGAAGAATTAAGACCCCTCTCCCTTTTTCTTCCAGGGAAAAACATGACCATGCAAGACCTGAGCACATCAAAATTTCTCAGGGCTGAGCGTTTGCGATCACACTCAGGCAATGCCAGGAGAAACTCCAGAAGGGCTGGAAATGGTCCTTGTCGCTTATATAGCCGCTATATGAATGTGCGGGATCTGGGGCTTGGCTATGAAACTGAGGAGGTTGTTTTGTTCAAGTATTGCAGTGGGACATGTGAACGCACAAACTATGACGTAGTCATGAATTACATGATTCAGCAAGGTGCTGTTGAGCCTAGGCGTAAGAATTTTTATTCTGAACCTTGCTGCCGACCTATCCTGTTTGAGGACTTCGCTTTCCTGGATGCGTACAATGTCTGGCAAAATGTGCATAAAGGTTCAGCAGCTAAATGTGAATGTGTGGGCTAAATATGCTATCTGTTCAGAGCGCCCGGGGTTTCTGAATTGACGTTTCCTTATTCATGCTACAGAGAGATCATAAAGATAGATATAAGAGATCATAGACAGCCAATTTGGTCTAGTGGTTAAGGCACCAGGCTAGAAAGTGGGAAATGGTGAGTTCCCATCCCACCTTAACCATGAAAGCCAGCTAGGTGACTTTGGGCCAGTCATTCTCTCTTAGCCCAACTCACCTTACAGGGTTGTTGTTGTGGGGAAAATAGGAGGAAAGTATGCTGGACATGTTCACTGCCTATTTGTAAAAATGTTAAAGACGGGATACAAATAAATAAAATAAAAATAAGCCTGCCCTGCCAGTAAGTGGCAGCAGGAGGAGAAATAAACTTCACACTAGAGCTTTTCAGTCCAGATGCGAGGAATGAATGGACAATTAACAGGAGTGAAGCATAATATTGTTGGCCTAAATATATCTTGGCCTTCTTTAGAGAGCATTCACCTCTCATCAGTGATGTTAGTTATACAGCCATGTGAAAAAGAAAGCACACCCTCTTTGAGTTCCACATATCAGGACATAGGAAAAATCATCTGGTCTTTAGCAGTTCTTTAAAATAGGTGAATACAACTTCAGATGAACAACACATGACATATTATACCATGTCATCATTTTTTTTAACAAAAAGCCAAAATGGAGAAGCCATGTGTGAAAAACTAAGTACACCTTATGATTCAATATCTTAACAGCAATAACTTGATCATTAATCATTTTCTGTATGATTTTATCAGCCTCTCATATTGTTATGGAGGAAGTTTGGCCTGCTCTTCTTTACAAGATTGTTTCAGTTCATTGAGGTTTGTGAGCATTTGTTTACGCACAGCTCTCTTGAGGTCCTGACACAGCATTCAATTGGGTTGATGTCTGGACTTTGATTGCGTCATTGCAACACCTTGATTCTTTTCTTTTTAGTCATTCTATTGTAGATTTGCTGGTGTGCTTGGGATTGTTGTCCAGTTACGTAGCCCAATGTCAGTCAAGTTTTAACTGTTGGACAGATGGCCTCACATTTGACTCTAGAATACTTTGGCATACAGAGGAGTTCATAGTTGATTCAATAATTGCAAGGTGCCCAGGTCCTGTGGCTGCAAAACAAGCCCAAATCATCACCCCATGCTTGATGGTTAGTATCAGAGGTTTGAGCTGATATACTGTTTGGTTTTCACCAAATGTGGCACTGTGCATTATGGCCAAACATCTCCATATTGGTCTCATCTATCCAAAGGACAGTGTTCCAGAAGTTTTGTGATTTGTTCAGATGCAACTTTGCAAACCTAAGCCATGCTGCCATGTAGAGACAAGAGTCTTTATCCTGGCAACCTTTCCAGACAAACCATACTTGTTCAGTCTTTTTCTAATCGTACTGTCATGAAATTTAACTTTTAACATGCTAACTGAGGCCTGTAAAGTCTGAGATGTAACTCTTAGTTTTTTTGCAATTTCTCTGGGCATTGCACAGTCTGACCTTGGGGTGAATTTGCTAGGACATCCACTTCTGAGAAGATTGGCAATTGTCTTGAATATTTTCCACTTGTGAATAATCTTCCTCACTATAGAATGGTGGACTTTAATTGTTTAGAAATAGCCTTATAACTCTTCCCAGGTTGATGGAGAGCAACAGTTGCTTCTCTAAGACCATTGCTGATGTCTTTCCTTTTTGGCATTCTGTTAACAAAAAACCTCAATCAGTGGTGGGTTGTAAATTATTTTGCCACCGGTTCGCGCTCACGCGACACTTCTGCGCATACGCAGAAGCGTCCCGGGTGGGTGGGTAGAGCCTCCTGCCACCGGCGCTACCAGTTCTAAGAACCGGTCTGAACCTGGAGCAACTTACTGCTGACTTCAATTCTGGAGACCAGCAAACTCCTAAAACTTTGGCTTTTATAGAAGTAGTCACACTTGCTGATGGTCAATTGATCAAGGGCACTTGATTAGCAGCACCTGACTGCTATTTAGCCTCTTCATATCTCTTGAAGCAGTAAGAGTATACTTAGTTTTTCACACATGGCTTCTCCATTTTGTAAAATAAATGATGACATGGTATAATATGTCATGTATTGTTGTTCATCTAAGGTTGCATTTACCTACTTTCTAAGGGCTAGATGATTTTTACTATGTCCTGATATGTAATAACCATATAGGGCAGTGATGGCGAACCTTTTTTGATTCGCGTGCCAAAAGGGGGGGGAATGCGGGGGATCACGTGTGTGCGTGCCCACACTCATAATTCCATGCACCCCCGCACATGCACGCATGACCCCCCCTGCTCCCAGCATGCAATGGCACGCCCATTTTTCGCTCTCCCCAGGCTCCAGAGCCTTTCTAGGAGCCTGGGGAGGGCGAAAACGGCCTTCCCCACCCCCTCTGGAGGCTGGAAACAGCCTGTTTCCCGACTCCCAGTGGGCCCAGAAGGCCCGAAAATCAGCCGGCTGGTGCACACATGCACGCCGGACCTGAGCTCGCGTGCCCACCGATATGGCTCCGCGTGCCACTTCTGGCACCCGTGCCATAGGTTCGCCATCACGGATATAGGGTGTACTTTCTTTTTTGCATGACTCCAAAATGGACATTTCTCCTTTAAAGATTGGTCTATCAACAGTGTTGTGAATCTTCTTACCTATCAAGCCTTTTATCCCACTGAAGAAAAAGCATTGGAAATTCTCACACCTTATTGAAGAGATAGGGGGTGTGGCATTTAGCTTGAGATACTTGTAATACTAACTTCCAGGTAGTTGAAAGAAAGCTGTTCACTAGGTCATATGTCATCTTCTGCAATTCTCTCCCCAGTTTTTATTTGAGCCCACCATCTGCCTTTTCTTTAGAAACATGTTCTCACTGCATCTAGGTAGGAGCAATTGTGGATAAGCATGAAGGACAATTTCGCAAGCCTATTTAGTGCCCTGGACATTCAGTGGTTGCTCCAACCTTATGACCTGTGCTAGAATAATCATGGCGTTATCTGAGGATCGAATAACGTTGTGGTTCATTTCCGAGAGTTTTTCAGGCGAGAGCCTATCCTTAGCAGAAAGGGTATGGATGTACGAAAGGGCAAATTTGATGTGTTTCTCAGAGCTACCAAATCTGGGTTAAGGAAGGTTGATGCCATCTAGTAGTTATCAGTAGTTATCAGGATTTTTGGAAGCCAGATGTGGAAGCACAGTCAAGACCTCTGCAGGTAGAAAAGGGGCTTGGTATAAAGCCAGTGATGGCAGTGGCATACTGGTGTGCAACATGCACAGACACACTAGCAATGGTTTGGAGTTTGACTACTGCACTTACCAGGCTGGCAATGGAAGCAGCAATGGTTTTCAGTTCTGGTTCAACCATTATTTAGTACCAGCAGAGTGGGAACCCACCTGCCTTAGAAGTGACATTTTCTAAACCTATTTAGTTTAAATTTTCTAATCCAACTTATTTATTCTATAAGTTATTTATTTATTTGTACCCCACTCATTCCCTGGTGGCAACCTATTTATGAAGCTGACAGCGGGTCTGGTATACATTAGAAACTGATGCTATGCCCTGGCCTAGGATCAGCAGTTACTATTCCCCCCACCCCCCCCTTTCCCCACTTGGCCTTAACAAGGGCATTTCCTATTCCTCCTTTCCTGATTTTGTATTCTTTGTCCTCTATTTGCATTGGGATAAACTCTATTTTTGTACAACAACAACTTCCTGTAGCAATAAAGCCTGCGAAAGCAATGCAAACTTGGCTTATGTGTATGCTTATATGGGAGGGAATGAAAGAACAACGAGAAATCCCAATTATTAAATATAGTTCTACAATTTATGAGAGTCAAATAAAGCATTATAAAACATTATCAAATACTGACAAAGTAGCTCTAGTTAGCTTTGCTTCTCTGAAATGTTTAAAACACACTATTTCTACATTTTAATAGTGTACTAGTTTCATGTCCCTCAATTTCTAAATCTGACTACAACGCCCACTGTACCCAATCACTATTTTGCCTAGATGAAAGGTATTGTAGTTAAACATACTTGGAAAATAAAGTTTGAAAATTTAACTTTCCCCCCTCGTATATGAGGGAAAGATGAAAAGGCTCACTTTAGACCAAGGCTGTCAAACTCCCGTCCCGTGGGCCAAATGCATCACGCGCTGGCCACACCCAGTTTAACGAAGGGGGAAAAACATCCCGATACATCATATGACAATGCCGTGACAACACGAGTTTGACACCCCTGCTTTAGACTGCACCAATCTTGCCAAAAATACTGCAGGGATGAGCCCAGAAGTCAAAGGAACACATCCTCCTGCAAAAGGTGGCATACAACAACAGTGAACACTTTTACAAATTTTCCTTTTCTTCCTACACTTTTTCAGAATATTTTTAAAAAAGCACAATTTTAATTAACATTCCTTCATTTTTCAGATTTAAAATATTTCCCTTCTTGGCCAGAGGCAGGCTGATCAGCAGAGAGCAATAAGGGAGTTCTTTCCTTCAGGGAATCTTCATTATTACATCAGTGCTTTGAATTTGGCCATGTGATTACTGGTTAGAAGTCAGTACCACTAGCCCAGGGATCGGCAACCTTAAACACTCAAAGAGCCACAAAGGTCCTAATTGGAAGGCCCCCCCCCCCGTTCAATTCTGGAGCCGACTGGAAGTCTGGTTTCCCCACCATAGAGTTTCCTCCTAGCGCGGCGTCTTTTTTCCCTCTACCTGTCCTAACCGAAAGCCCTATCAATTGTGGAGCTGACCAGAAAGCCCGCCCCTTGCCATAGAGTCTCCTCCTGGCGCGCCCTGCTTTCCCCCACCCTAACCGGAACCTCCTCTCAAAATTGTGGTGCTGACCGGCGACAGGGAGCCGCAGCAGAGGGATGAAAGAGCTACATGCGGCTCCAGAACCGCGGGTTGCTGACCCCTGCACTAGCCCAATATCCCGAATACTCAGGGAGACAGCTATATTAGTTTGCGACAGCCAAAAAACGATTTTTGGTACTCAAAAAAACTTAACACATTTATTAGGCATACTGTACCATATCTGGGTTGAAAAAAATCCAGACAGCTGCTAGATGACATTTTCTGTATTGCTCTGCTATCTCATAGTGGTTGTCTAAATTCTGAAGCCTAGAAATGCTGGCCTTATAATTGTGGCTTAGCTTTTGGGGTATCCCGACAGCTGCCTAATTTCCTTGTTAAACCTGAAGCCTTTGTGATCAGGTCTCATCCAACTGATTTTTAATTAAAGGCAGCATGTATATTTATAATTCATAAATAATCAAGGGACTAATGTGCAGCTTTCATACAGAAAAGTCAGTGATGCTTCATGGGCTTACATATACTTTTGTCTATAAAGAAGCTGCCAGTTGAATTCTTATTGACACTTTTTACAATGTCATTGGCTAGCTTGGCAATATAGCTGCATGTAGCTTAAACATTGTTTATATTTGAAACTATTGTGCAGCAAAGTTGTACCATCTACCTTTACATATAGTAGATGTTAATCCTAATAATTATCTGCCAAATCAGGTGCTAAAGTAAATGCCGTAAAACGCACATAAAAATACCTTGTTTGGTTTAATCAATTGGTTAGACTATGCTTTAAAAAATCTTTACAAGTTGTCATAAAAACTGAAATAATAATCATAATAACATTTTTCCTGTATCTATACAGGACTTGACTTACAACAATTGGGACTAGAATTTCCATTGCTAAGCAAGGCAATGGTTAAGTGAGCTGTGACTGATTTGTTTGCCATGGTTGTTAAACAGATCACTGCAGTTGTTAAGTGAATCGTGCAGTAATCAAGCAAATCCACTTTCTCCCATTGACTTTGTCGGAAGCCATCTGGGAAGGTCACAACTGGCAATCACATGACCCCAGAAGCTGCAACCATTGTAAATACATGCCAGGTGCTAAACACCCAAATTTTGCCCATGTGACTATGGGGTGTGTGACTGGGGATGCTGGGTTGGTCATAAATGTGAAGACTGGTCGTACATCACTTTTTTCTATGCCATAGTAACATTGAATGGTTGTTAAATGAATGATTGTAAGTCAAGGACTACCTGTAAATATGTAAATAATATATTTACATATATTATATTTATAATCTCTACAATGACCTACCCCTTAAAAGAACCAAAACAAGCCACCACTGCAAAAGATATTCTGTCATATTATCTGACCAATGATATACAATAATTTCACTCCCAGAATACACATTAATCACACCCTGCAACAAGAAATGTACTTACATTTTTTTTATTATAGTGTTATTTTTTCCATGCTCTCTGAAAGGATGAAAAAAAAATCCAGAACAATCCCATTGGTTTATAGAGAGGTGGTTTTATTTGCAGATGAATATAATACAAGGAGAAATGCAGTCCTTGTGCCTTCTATAAAGGTAGAGAATAAAAAGAAATTGTGCCCTTTTACATTTGCTTTCTTCCTTTTTCATTATAAAATAAAAACAAAACATGAGAACAGTCTAGATGGAAAACTGATATAACTTGCTTAACCAATTAGTAGACTTATAAATCTATCATTTATACCTTAAACTGGACTACAATTTCCATCATGATTTGTCATGATGGATGCGGTAGTTCAAAAACTCTTGAGAGCATATTAGAAACACTATATAAAACAAACTATTTATGGAGTCTAGTTTAGCTAAGGGGTGCAATTTTTTTCTGGGACAGTGGTCTTACTTGGCTTTTGATGGTGCCAATGTTTCATTCTAAAACTGCACTGGATGGGATCAGAATAAAAATGAATTTTTATTTTACTATATTCCCTATTCAAATCGGACAAAAAGTAAATAAAATTTAAATGATTGCTTTGCTATCGTGTAACTTTTATCTTCTGCCACTTGGAAATCTGCAACTGCTTTTGGAAGTTGGGGATGCGGGGTGCTCACCTGGGACTTTAGGATGCACACATTTTGGAGAGCTCCTTTAAGCATCTCTGAGCTACTCTGTGTGGAACTCAGCAGAGCAGCTTTATATATTTTGCTATCTGAGGCAAACAGCCAACCACATGCAAAAGCTGACAGAGCTGTTTCAATGTCTACCCCACACAGGAGACAGCAGACTTGTTCAGGAAATCCAGAACATTTGGAGGAAGCCTGGCCAACTTTGCTCCTGCAGCCAGAGGCAGTCCCCTATTCATCCAACCTATCTAGCTTGGAAATGACTGGGCTAACCATGCATTTGTTAAAATAAGTACTTCATTGCTCTTACAAGCAATGTAAGTGCATGTGCATGCATATGCATAAGGCGTGCATAAGTGCACCAGCGTGCCTACCGTCCCTGTCCTAATGTTCCCTCTTATCAGTACCCATCTTATGTATATAAACAATGTTATATCTATGTATATTACTAACACACAGTTGACAAAATAAATAAATAAAAATAAAATAAAAATAAAGCTACATCAGACGAGCAAACCAGGAAATAAAATGATTGATGGCTGATTATGTGCCATCAAGTTGGTGTCAACTCTTAGCAACAGTATAGAGAGATGTTCTTTATGATGATCTGCGCCTAACATTCTCCTTCATGTTTTCCAGCAACTGCTACCGTAACTGTGTCCATTCACCTTGCTGCTGATTCGCCCTGTTCTTTCTTTCTTTCCACCTTTCCTATCCACATTAGAGCCTTTTTCAGAGAAACACGTCTTGACCTAATGCGTCCAAAATGTGAAAATTTGATCCTGGCCATTTGTACCTCGAGTGAAAACTTTGGATTGCTTTATTCAATGATCCATCTTTTTAATCCTGCTGCTTCTTCAAAGGAACCAAATACACTGTAACGATAAAAGACAAGACGGAAAAATAGAACTAGAAAGTAACGAGAGGGGAAACAATAAACATATAACGTTAATACATATTAAAATAAAAACGTGTGACGACAATCCAGGACTTTTGTCGAAACATCCCCCGTTAAAGGTCCACGTTCATCTCATCATTGTATCAAGCGCCATTTTATCCCCCAGAGAGAGGGTGGAAGAGAAACACAGGTCTGCCTGAAACTACATCTCCCATCAATTATTGCCCTTGCCCTATTCGTTATCGCGCCGATCAGACTTAGAACTACCATTCCCATGATCCAACGCAAGGAGGCTGGTCCTCCGCAGACAGGCAAGGGTGTCCTTGTTGCCTGAATGGAAGGGCGATTAACTACCCGGCAGACGGCGTTTGATATGGACCACCCTGTAGCGCGCCAGGACCCCATTCTCCTTCTCCATTTGGATCGCCCGGCCCAACTGTCAGTCAACAACCAGTCGGGCTGCGGGACAGGGGAAGTGGCGGCGGTGGTTACCGCCTCAGGCAGGGAGACCGACCCGCCAACTGCAGAGTGGAGGGGTCGGCGAGCCAAGAGAAGGAGGAGGAGGCAGGCAGGCAGGCAGGCAAGACGCCTATCTTTCAGCTGTGAGATGGACCGGTACTCCCTCCGCCATTAAAGACAGAAGGGCAGGCGGACCGAAGGATTCCTTTCCTCCCTCAAGCAAATTAGGGATTGTTGTCGCTTTCCCTTTGATTCGTCCGAAGGCGGGTCGTTTCATTCACCTGGTGGGGGAGAATTCCTCCCTTCCCCCTAATTGAGGAGAGGCAGGTATAAAAACCTGCCCATTCACTCCCGTGGCCCCGCCGGAGACGTACAGGCTTGCCCCTCCTCCTATTGCAGACAAGCCGATAGGCGCTCCCCCCCCCAACCCCCCCTCCCGGGACTCATTGGGGAGGAATCGGCTAAACTCTAGGCTGAGCCATGCGCCCAACCTCTCTGCGGAGACAGGCGAAGGGTCGCCCGCCCCTCTGAAAGAGTACAGACCAGCCGGCCCTGCATAGGCGCCCCTTTCCTGCCTCCGCCTCCCGCCATCCTCTTCCTCGCGATGCCGCTGCCCCGCTCTAGCTGAGAGCCCAGGGCGAGGAAGAGGACGAAGGCTCCGGGCTTGTGGGGGGTGGGAGGGAGGCACCATGGAGCGCCGAGGGGACCCGGCTTTCCACCTTCAGCAAAATCTGGAATTCAACGTGGAGAACGTGGAGAAGGTGAGAGCAGCGCTGCCAGGTTGGGGGGGGGGGAAAGTGGGGACTGATTCCACCTGCCGGGTGCGGTTTGGGGGTGCTGTGCCCCCTCGGGTGGAGTGGAGGAGAGTTTCGGATTCTCCCCTGGGCTTTCTGCCACAAGCGGGTTTTTCTCCAGTTACTGTAGACATGCCCTTCCCCTAGTCAGCAGGCCAGCTGCTCCATCTTCATCTTCAGGATAACTTACCGGTCCATGGCATGGTCCTCTTCTCCTGCATTTTCTTTACAGTAGTGTGACCCCTAAAATCCACTGGGCTGTTCCACTTTGAATAAGCGGTTGTCTTGATTTTTTTGTTAAAATTTTTGATCCTTCCTGTTTGTCACTTCCCAGTAAGTAATTTTAGGATGAATCTGACAGGGAAAGGAAATTACTCTGTTGCTGCTGCTGCTTTAGAGAAGTGATGCTTTGTCCTGTCTATATTCCAAGAATATATCCTGTCTACTCCTTTGAGCCCAGCATAGGTCAGCAAACTCTTTGTTCTTCAAGAGTTTCAGGTATACAATTCCTCTGGTTGTAGAAAACACAGGGATTTAGAAAAATTTACAAATCTGGGAGATGAATTTTTCTGAGAAAGAAATTCAACGTGGTTCTTTTGTTGCTGCTTTATCTTTCTTGTATGGTTTTACCTGTATCTGTCACATGCATTTTTTCCTAATTCATAGCAGTCATTTCACTAATAGTGAAGTGTGATGCTGCTTTGATGACATCAACTTGAACATGGGTGTGTCTTTCACTCTGTTTCCGGGCAGTAACAGGAAACAGACATCTGAAAAGTTCTTATGGATGCTTTTTTTCTGTATTTATCATTCACTGTGTTTTGTTTATATTAACACTATTAATAATTGAATTTATTGAGGTTATACTATGAAAGTCATAATACAAAAAATATTGGCCTTAAAATGGCAATTTCTTATTTTTATATGTGAAACTCATGTAGCTAGTTGTGGTAACTGAAATAATAAAGGAAGCATTGCAGCATGATTTCTTCAAGAGAATGGAAAGATTTGATAAAAGACCCAAACATTACATTGATCTATACTCTGATGTTATATCTCTTAAAGTTCCTATTTTTGCTCTGTACATTATTTATTTTATTTTATTTTATTTATTTATTTTGTCAACATGTGTACAAGATAACAGGTATGATATAAACATAAACAAAAGCAAAGTATGTATAGATAAATTTAGACAATAGGACAGAAGGACAGGGACGGTAGGCACAATGGTGCGCTTATGCATGCCCCTTACAGACCTCTTAGGAATGGGGTGAGGTCAACTGTAGACAGTCTAAGGTTAAAGTTTTTGGGGTTTGGGGAAGAAACCACAGAGTCAGGTAGTGCATTCCAGGCATTGATTACTCTGTTGCTGAAGTCATATTTTCTGCAGTCGAGTTTTGAGCGGTTTACATTGAGTTTGAATCTATTGTGTATTGTTGCGGTTGAAGCTGAAGTATTCATTGACAGGTAGGACATTGTGGCAGATGATTTTATGAACTACTACTACCAGTCACTGTTAGAGTGAAGAGAGCATGGCTTCACTTCAGAAATTTGAAGTTACTTGTCAGTAGATGGCAAAAATGTAGACAATTCTACACTATTTGATCTTTCTGAAAGGCAGTTTCATGATTCCTGATTCAGTAAACACTACAGGTAGTCCTTGACTTACAACAGTTCATTTAGTGAACACTCAAAGTTGTTGAGTGTCATGTCACTGAAAAAAGTGACATGACCATTTTTTCACACAACCATTGCAGCATCCCCATGGTCATGTAATCAAAATTTGGATCCTGGGCAACTGGTTCATATTTACGATGGTTACAGTGTCCTGGGGTCATGTGATCCCTTTTGCGATCTTTTGACAAAGTCAATGGAGAAGCCAGATTCCCTTAACAACCCTGCTACTAATTTAATAAATGCAGTGATTCACTTAACAACTGTGGCAAGAAAGATTGTAAAAAGGGGCAAAATTAATTTAACAACGGTCTCAGCAACAGAAATTTTGGGCTCAGTTGTGGTTGTAAGTCGAGGACTACCTGTATACAGCGTCACTGTCAAACAGATTAGTCTGGAGTGACTGTCCTCTCTAATATTATCTTAGCTACATTTCTCTATGATGCTTTTCTTGAAACAAATCTAATATAAAAGCATAATTTTAATTAATATTTTATTGATTTTCCAAATGTTCAGAAAAATAATCCTATAAGGCAGACATTCCCTAGAATGGCTTATTTAAAATTACCTACTGAATTCATGACTGACATGAAATTAATCAAGGAACCCATTCTAATCATAACTACCTTATACCTTAACTAGTTTTTTATAGCATCCGAGTGAAAATAGATGCCTATATACAATATGCTGCGATGACTAGGTTAAAAAATGAGTATTAAGAAGAAAGTGGGAAATAAGTATTATAGAATTGATAGTAGGATATACATTATTTAAGGCCCATCATAACTAGTGAAACAATACAGTATATGAAGAGATAATACATGAAACTTACCAAAGATATGTTGCTTTAATTAGCTTTCCACAACTTACCTAGAGAATGACAGGAATTATATAGTTCTGCATAACTAGAAGGTATCAGGTTGAAGAAGGTTAATTTTTACAATTCTTTGTCTACCAAAGAACCTGAAATGGAGATGGATATGCCTATTTGTCAGCAATTAAATTCTGTGTTTACAAATATAAGCAGGCTGATACCTGTTCTGTGATTAAGTAGAAAAGGATAGGAATGGGGACTAATAAAAACAGGGCATTGAATGGATATAGAATTAAAACGAGAATCCTAGTCTTTGAATTATAAAACAAAATTTTAGGCTTTATGACTGTCATAAATATAGAATGATTAATTACTATGAATGTCTGAATGGAAGTGGAGATGGAGTGCTTTAATACATTTCTGAGGGCTCGAGGAACATCTTTCCCCCATATTTAGGATAAACTAATCTATAATTTGCAAAGTTGAGGTACATTTTTCTTTTTTGTTTAAAAAAAATTCAGGATGCACATTGAAGACTTACTCTAAGGTTAAATGCAGATGGAAATTGGGTTTTCATTTAAAGAAAACCCATTTCATGTCTTTGTTAGCTTTGAAAAATATTCTGCATTCTACCTGAACTATTTAGGCAGATTTAATTCAAGCAACTTTAATCTATCTGCCTTTAATACTCATTGTATTCCCAGCAGCATTAAAGTAGCTACTCCCTGTTGTATAATACCCTAAATTGTTTTATTGTGTTGTGTTGTTCAGGCCAACACATTATTGTGTTGTTCAGGCCTTAGGAGCTCACTAGTTGGATTCTTTTATTCATTTTGTTTTCAAGCAATACCCAAGTATTGTCCTTTCAGCAAGTTACAAACTCTGGTTAGAAACACCTAGTTTGATTCCCTTTTGATTTTGATAGGTATATGATCAGATAGCAGATGCCTAGTTTGAACCTTGAAACTCTATTACTACATTCTGCCATTTGCACAGGGCATATAAATTAAAGATTCCGGCATTCTGTAAGATTATGTGGTAGGCAGGACTGGCTTCTGTTGCCTGATCTCCTCCTGGGTAATGCTGCTTCATCATTTCCCCTGGAGAGAAGGCCTAGGCAGTTCTTTTGTGTGCATTGACAATACAACAAATGTTGACATCAGGAAAGGTCAAGACACTCCAGGGGGTGATTAGCCCTGTAAGTGGTGGGGGAAGTGGATATGTAAAAGTTACAGCCATGGGGTGTTGCAGAATAGCTGCTGCCCTAGCTGGAAGTGGCCACAGCAATCTCTGAAAGATCTTTTGGCTCCTCCCACATCCCCCCCAGTTCTGTCTCAAAGGGGGTTTTGTATTACTGTCTGGCATTGCCTAGTATGAAGCTTTCCTATGAAACACAGCTTGCACTATAAGGGCAACAGTTGGGTAACCAGCTGTGGAAAAATGTGAGCCCTTTCTGCAGGGAACTATGTAGTACTGGGCTGAATTCAGTGCCCAGTTTATACTGCAGGGAGCATTAGCGAATTGGGGTCAAGATACAAGTCTTTGTAGCAAATCCTGCTGAATCTGCCATGTGTTTTCAACTTGAGTCTTCCTTGCTGTATGCAGATAGTGATGCTCTGGGAGAACACTTTCAGATGCCTTAAGAGGCTTCTTTTTTGTGTTCTTTGTAGGTATGCTTGTAATTTTGTTTCAACATGAAACTAGGGCTTCTAGCTTTAGAGAAAGTGTTGCAGTGTAAGGAATTAAGTTACTTGAGGCCAACAAACACATTTTTGCCTTGAGATGATAGAATAGGGCTAACTAGATTTTGAACTAGCTTCTCATTTTTGTTTTCACTGTATTAAATATTTAGACTAATTAAGTTTAAGTAACAGGATGGAAGAAATGCAACTAAACAGACACCCCTTTATTTTAACAATGTCTATTTGCTGTGGGTAAATAATAATATTGTGTAGTGACTGCAATAGGTAAGAACTGAAAGTTTGGGGAATTCCAGCTAAATTCAGCATCAGGTAGAAATCTCACAATTTTTGTTCTCTTAATATTTTAGCTGAAAATGTTCTGGTGGTATAGGCTTTGGTGCTGGCCCATACAACATACATCTCTGCTTCAAGATGATTCTTTTGTTCTTCCTTTTCCGGTTCTTCTTTCTAAAACTTTGTTTTTGAAGCTTTTCAATCATTCCTGTTTCTTTTGTGGGCATATATTTGTAGCAATGTATGGATTTCCCAGTTGAGGCTAGATAATCTAAGAATTGACATTTATGCTGTTACCCTAGAAAAAGAAGGTTGGTTTCCATCGCTTCTAATTTAAGGTACTGAGTTTCAGGACTAGATGATGTGACAGCTGAGACAGCTGCCTTCAGAACAATATACTGGGGAATAAAATATAACTCAACCTTCTTCTTTGACTCTTTAACAATGTTGCTATTAATTTATTGTTGCCAAAATACTCTGGAAGGACTTTTCCATATATTGTAAGCAATTGGGGCATATTTTGCGCCTTGCTTCAGTGGAACTTGGGAAGGTTAAGGTTTCTTAGAATGTTCAGGACATCACAGTATTTCATTTCAAATAAAAATCTGAGTTGGTAAATGTTAGGCTTTCCAACATGGGCTTGGCAGCAAATTATAGATCTTCTGACACTTCTTGGCTCAACTCATCTCTTTAGCTTGAATTGGCTTAAAACTCCTGAATGGGGTTTGCCTTGATTAAAATATTTACTGCAGATAAAGATGAAGCTATGCACAATAGTTAATTGCTTACTGTTAATGCAAAGGTTCTTTTTTAATATTCTCAGAGGTTTAAATTGAAACTTCTTTTCATCCTTCCAAATAAACAGATGTTTGGTGCAGTGTTTGGTGCTCTTAAAGTCACGGGATCATTGTATGTTCATATAATGGCCATTTCTGACCTAGGAACTACTGGTTCCTGCCTTGCACACCTGAACCAATGCACTAAAGAATGCCAATAATTTTTTTTGTAAGTCCACTATCCATTTTCTTGTGAGCTATGGCTGAGTTATGGCCTAATGTGAAGCTACTTTTGGAATGGAACTAATGGGACCAAAATATAAGCAGTTCTAGCATAAATACATACTAAAATTCTTTTTAAATGAAATCCATAGAACTACTAAGCTCTTTTAGAGATAGGATGCTGAACAATTTCAGCAAAAGAAGCTACTGCTTATTTATTGCTTTGTCCTGCTTGGTGTGCATTGTATTCGTAAATATCTGAAATACATTGTTAGTGGCATGCGAATTGTTTTCTTGGTACTATGTTTAATAGAAGTTCTTTTGTTCTGTTTTTTTCCTTGGTTCTTGTATTACCAGATGTCAGTGTTTTTAGATAATGGGGCTTTTATCCCTTAAATCACAATGAAGATTGTATTAAACAGATTGGCCTGATGGTAAGAGCTGTCTCTGAAATTCTAGTGCAGTCTCAGATAGTTGTTCTAGTCTAGTCTATTTATTTAAAAACGTATTGACATTCTAACAGTAAAGAAATTACCTGAAAATAACTGTATTTTGTGATATCTTTTTTTTTAAATAGAATTTTAAAAATAAGATGAAAGAAGTGAGCTATAGTGGTGTTTTAGTGGCTTTGAGGATAATACTGTTATAAAATTAATGCTTCCAAAGAATGTTTGATCTATGTTGGATAAAAGACCTGGCATGAAAAATGACCAATCAAGACCAGGGAAATTCGCTAAGTAGGGCATTTTCAAATCAAAACTTTGTTACAGGCAGACTTATAGCCACAATGTATAGCATGTATAGAAACACATATACTAAAATCTGTAAATATAAATAAGCATAAAATATAATAAACATGGTAATAGTAATGATAATATAATAGTACAAAATAATATAAAAATAATATGGGTAATAATACAAGAATTAGGACTTCTGGTGAAGACATGATGCACTGAAGACATCCCTGAAGACATAGGGATGACATTATGGCCAAAATTGATGGGCAGATGCCAGGTCTGCCAAAATCTCTCTGGTGAAAAGAGAGATCATGAGATTACTCACACATACTCCAGACAGTAGCTCCTCATAAGTAGATGGCAGGAACTGATGTTTTGGTGATCTGTTTGTGAGTTGAGCAATTGGGAATTGAGGATTCCATTAAAGCTCATAATGTAGCCTTTAAGAAGATAAGGTTGGACTGATCCTCATTTCTTAATCACTTTGGAATAAACTTTTTATTGTTTTTTAAATATTGAGTACCTCTGGAATAGTAAGTGTCATGGTATTCACTGGATGAGTTTCCTTCAATTCTTTATTAAAGAAGTTTTTAAGTACAAGTTAAGGATTTTATTCTTTTTAAATTAATAACAAAAGGGTGGTTTTAGAATGTTGTAAAGGCATTTTAAAGGTCCAAATGGATTCCCCCCCCCTTTTACCACCATGTAAACCCTTTATTCGGGGTAGAGTCAGGGCCACTGAATGGAGTTGAGTGCTTACTGGTCAGATGCCCTTCCTGATGCCCATGTAGAGTTTGCAGCAGATATTTTCTCTTTGTGCCCTGAGAAAGAAACATTTGTCACTGCCTAGGATTGAACTCTCAACCTTCTGAGTGGGAGGCAAGCGTCTTCACCTCTAGACCACCACACCACTCATTCTGATGGTTTTAATAATAATATGAAACGGAACAAAATAATTCTTCTTGTGGGAATCTATCTTTTTGCATTCAGAAGAAAAACAACATGATAAAATGGGACTTGAAGGTGGACATTAGAGAGGCACCAGAAAGAAATAAAGATTATTGTTAAAGGGGAAGAACACTTAAACTCGATTTGCGAATGCAGAAAAGAGCAAAATCTTTTAACAATGGATGCACTGAGAGATATTTGTGAATAATGTATTCAGAAGTTAGTTTTAAAGAGCTCGGCCATTATTGATAAACTAAATGATATTATGCAACATGTTTTACTGGACAAGCCTGAAATTGATTCAAATATGAACTTAAAATTAACAGGCTAAAAAAAAAGATATGGAACAACATGAAATATTGAATATAGAAATGAAACTGGCTGTAATGGAATATGAGAATGATCTTGGAAGATGGAAATGATCAGATAAAAGGGGGAAGAGCCCGCAACTGATTATTGGGCAGAGAAATAAACTTTGAAAGGAACCATCCTAATTTATCAAGAGGTAAAAAGATATAGCAGGAGATTTGTACTTTCAGACATGCAAGGTTCTGTTAATATAGTCTTACAATAAATAGAATTTGTTCATTTGCCATGTTTCTTGTTTGATCTACTTGTGAGTCTGTCACTGGCTGATGTTTTGATAACTAAAAAGGACATACAAATAGTAGACAAGAAGGGTGTCTTAGATAACTTTTCTATACTGGATTTACAAAAGGGATTTGTTAATGTCAGTGATTTTGTGAAAAGAGACAAAGAAAATAGATCAAACTTAGAGACCGAAGACACACAAGCTAATACTACTTTTATTATAAGGTTATAATTTTAAAAAATCATGCAAGTCTGAAAACGCTGCCCTCCTCTTCACTTTATCTTCATGAGAACTAAGGAAGGACATGTCTGAGATATTTTCTCAAATTACATTTCTGACCTAGACTTAGATTTATTTTATTTGACCATTGTCTTGGTTGCTGCTCTTCCTCCTTTTCCTCAAGATTATTCCTCTTGTCCATTACATTGTGAGGTTTGCATTTTTTAACCTAACAGACATAATTGCTTATTAGTAACCTTATTAGTTTGATTGCTTATTAGTAACTTAAGTGTTGTATCTTATGATTACCTATCTCCTCCATTCATGACTATAACCATGTTGCTTGTATTTTTACGATTTGTATTGTTCTCTTTGTTTCCTAGTATGATTTGATTGCTTATTAGTAACCTATGACTATCACCAAGTGTTGTATCTTATAGCAATAGCACTTTTCTTATATACCGCTTCATAGTGCTTTACAGCCCTCTCTAAGCGGTTTACAGAGTTCAGCATATTGCCCCCAACAATCTGGGTCCTCATTTTACCCACCTCGGAAGGATGGAAGGCTGAGTCAACCTTGAGCCTAGTGAGATTTGAACAGCTGAACTGTTGAACTAGCAGTCAGCCTGCAATGGCTGCATTTAACCACTGCACCACTTCAGCTCCTATGATTATGATTCTTAATGAATGTATTTTTTATTTTTTTTTATTTTATGTACACTGAGAGCATATGCACCAAAGACAAATTCCTTGTGTATCCAATCACACTTGGCCAATAAAGAATTCTATTCTATTCTATTCTATTCTATTCTATTCTATTCTATTCTATTCTATTCTATTCTATTCAACAGACATAATGTCATACTTGCTGACACTGATTTGTATTTAACCATATTAATGCCAAGTTCCTCAATACGAGGAAAAGCTCATAGAATCATAGAATTGGAAAGAGCCATTTAGATAGTCCAATATTTCTGAAGACTTTTTTTTCTTTTAATCACTCTAATTATATCAGGGCTATCTGCAAACATGAGTACCTCACAGTTTACCCAAAGAAGAAAAGCATTGATATTAATGCCAGCTTGGGTGGGGGAAACCTACTATTTACTTCATTCAGTTGAAAGAGTTATACATTTATTTATGTTATTTGTTCTGAAATCAGTTACTTATTTAATACTTTTTTTATCCTACCGTTGTTAAGGTTTGGGATGTATTTGAAGATAGCACTGATTGTTGAACATTGCGTCTGACAGCTTGGCATACACACATAATATAAGCGTTTGTGGATAGTAGGCTAAAATGCATGGAGAAAGGTATCTATATTAGCCCCAAATAAGATTTCGATTATAACAGGATTTATTTATGGTAACAGTTACAAATGCTGCAGAGCCTTGCTCGGCGATCTTTCTTCCTCCTTTCCAATTTGTCTGCACCCTGTGTGCCATGGTGAAGAGATCTAGGACTTTGCCTGAATGAGAAGATGATGCTTCTGTTGCTATGGTTCCCGTTGCTTGGTGGCAATTGGCTGCCGAGAAAATCATAATGCTGGGTCAGTGAGGCAAGGTAGGAAAATGACCCAGAATGCTTTTCAAGGAGTAAGTGGAAATCACTGCAAAGACAATAGCAACAGAGCTATGCATGGTCTGTTGGGGATAATGGGTAAATGGGTTAGGAAGCTATACCTTGAGTCTGACCAGTGTCTATTGTTGGCCTCCTAAGATCAGATTTATTTCAGTGTACTGTACTAGTTCCAGCCATACTGTGTCTTAAATATGTATGTATCACTTTCATGCTATTCCAGGGAAAAATATGAAGGGAGGGGAATGGCCTTATGTGGCTTCCTCAACTTGTTCTGTTTTCAATTATAGATCTCTCCTTCAGTGTCCTTCTCTTACTATTTCCTTGGACTCTGATTATAAGGATTCTGTTTGTTGTTATTTACTTGGTACTTTCAAGGAAACAAGTTCACATATTCTTGCTTTATTAAAACTTAAAGCAACTTTGGAAGGAAGAAGCAGTTTGCTAAATCTATAAAGCTTATAACAACTGCTGCTATGCTGTTTCTTAAATACTCAAACCTGAAACGATCAGTTTTTATCCAAACTCTTAAACAATACATGGTGTATATCCAGTGCAATCTGCTTGATTTTTGAGAAAAGAAATCTATCCTGTGTTTTTGAATCCTGAATAAAGCTTCAGTAATAAGAACATTACCCAACAGCTGGAGTATTAATCTACCATGTCTTTAGTGCTCATAAGGTTAAAGCTGTCCCAGTGGTATTTGTGTGCAGAAGAAACCTCACTCTGTTGCTTAGGGAATCTGCCCTGTGTGCTGGTTGCTACAAGGTATAATGTTACAATGCTTACTGTCTCTGCCCTTGGTCCAAGAATAGCACAGCATTACAGACCTCCTTATGACTCCCCTTTCTGTATCCATCTCCTAAGTCAAAAGACTGAACATAAGGAAGGTCAGCTCCTTGTCAGGCTATATCCATAAAGCTGATGCGATAATTGTATAGCATTTATTGTTAGTGGTAAAATACCACTGTTGCTAGTTCTGTTGTGGCCTTTTGCTTCCCCTGTTAAAATGTAAAGGAATGTAAAGGGTATCGTGTTAGCTTAGAAATATATATTGTAGATTTGAGCATTGCAATATGTAGTTTCTACAGCCGGCCATATAAATTTGAAAAATAAATAAAAATAAAAAAATTACTATTGCCGTCTACTTTGCTTATATGATGAGAAAACATGGGAGAAATGCAGTCTTTGATCATCAGCACATATATGTTAGGATACTCATTTTGTTTTGCACCAGTTTGTGCTTTTCAATTTTGAATTTCATCTGCTTTTCTATCTAGTTTGAAGGTGCCATTCGGGAATCTTGCAGAATTATTTTGAAACACAGTAAATAATTTGTTGTTGTTGTTTTTATTCATTCAATTTATATAGCCACCCCATCTTGCACCAGTGACTCTGAATGAAAATGGAAATTAAAAAACATAAATTTAATCATAACAATAGAAAACAAAAATAAAAATAAATAAAGCACGATGGCCAAGCCCATCAACAATAACAATAACTCATAGTTCATGAAATTCCTGACCCCCATGTCTGGAAGAACAGCCAGGTTTTGAAGGCCTTCTGAGAGCCACCAGTCTCAGAACTAACCTAATCTCAGAGGAAATGTTCCGAAAGGTAGCCACTGAAACAGAAAAGGCATGTCCTCTGAGTCCAACCAGATCCTTAATAAGTGGAACCTGGACATGCCCCTCCCATCGGACCTGTTGGGGTGGGTAAACCTGTTTACCTATATGCATACATTGAACAGTAGTGATCCAGTTTTGCTTTGTATATCTGGTTTTATTCTTTGGAGACTTTAAGATACAGATTTTTTAACTGCTTAGCCAAACATTAGTATTTGATAGTTCTTTATTGATAGGGGCCTGCTATGGAAATAAATTATATATACTGGTACATATACTCTGTGTGTGTGTAGATGGATAGGATAGGATAGGATAGGATAGGATAGGATAGGATAGGATAGGATATGTATTTACAGCAGTGGTGGGTTCCTACTGGAGCTGTCCGGTGCGTAGCTCTGGTAGGGAGTGGCTGATTGTGCAATTTGCGCGCGACCGCTCCGGTGCCGTCTTCACCGGTCCGTCGCACGCATGGCCATCTTTTTTTGAGAATTTTTGGGCTTTTTTGTTTCTGTGCATGCGCGGAAGCAAAATCATGCCAAAATCTCGTGCGCGTGTCCCCTTGTGAGATTTTGGTGAGATTTTGCTTCCGTGCATGCGCAGAAGCAAAATCGCATGAAGGGGAGCGCGCGCATAGCGAGTGTGTGCGCGCCCAAAACATGGAGATGCACGTGCAGCGCACCGGTATCGGTTAGTGAGAAACCCACCCCTGATGTACAGGTAGTCCTCAACTTACAACCATGAGACCAGCATTTCTGTTGCTAAGCAAGGCAGTTATTAAGTGAGTTTACATCATTTAATAACCTTTTTGGCACAGTTGTTAAGAGAATCACTGCAGTTGTTAAGTGATTCCTGTGGCTGTTAAGCAAATCTGGCTTCCCCCATTGACTTCGCTTGTCAGAGGCAAGCTGGGAAGGTTACAGATGTTGATCTCATGACCCCAGGATGGTGCAGCTGTCGTAAATACATGTCAGTTGCCAAGAGCCCGAATTTTGATTACGTGGATGCAGTAACAGTCATAAGTGTGAAACCTGGTCATAAGTCACTTTTTTCAGTGCTGTTGTAACTTCGAATGATCACTAAACGAATGTTAGTAAGTTGAGGACTACCTATATGTATCTCCTGAAGGATGGCAGACGGCTGTTCTTTCATGTGGAACTGAGAAACAAAAGAATACTTTATATAGCAATAGCACTTAGACTTATTACCGCTTCACTGTGCTTTACAGTGCTTTACAGCCCTCTCTAAGCGGTTTACAGAGTCAGCATATTGCCCCCAACAATCTGGGTCCTCATTTTACCCACCTGGGAAGGATGGAAGGCTGAGTCAACCTTGAGCCAGTGAGACCCAAACTGCCAAACTGCTGGCAGCCTGTGATCAGCAGAAGTAGCCTGCAATACTGCATTCTAACCACTGCGCCACCGCGCCTCTTATATAGTTGAATGAAATGTTGCATTTAGCTGAAAAAGCTTTAATTTTCCGATTTTCCATAGTGATAGAAACATGTCTACTGCATTGTAGTTTGTGGTTAACCATTGTAAAACAAGTTGATTTTAAAATGGAGCTAGAATGGATAGGAGAGCTATCTAAAGATTTAAACCTTATAATTCATTTTGGAGAAAAAAGAATTCAGGCAAGAGAGGTGTTCAGCATCTCTTTCCCTTGTTTTTTTTCCTCCCTTTGCCACGTGCCTCTCTTCTTTTGCCTTCCTTTTCCATTTTGTTACAAACCACCTTTATTTGGTTCAGTATCAAACAACTTCTTTTTCGTTCTTTGTCAAATTATAACAAATATTTTCCACTCCAGATTATGGTATTCCACTGTAAGTAATCTCATGTAGCCCAAGTATCTTCTGAGAAATTGAGCTTTTTTAGATGTCCTTGCTTATATAAACCATCGGTGTTTATATTATTTTCTGATTACAACAATGTGTTCCCTCCACTGATGCAAAGATGAAAGAACAAAGATGATACCTGTGTGGTAAAATTGAACTTTTATTCAAAGATTTATCCGAAGCCTGGTCAACAGAAACAAGTCTCTTAGACAACTGTCTTGTTGAGCCCTCTATCCTATGGAGAAGTTTTATGTTTTTGGTTTGATTCATTATCATCCTAGGTTGTTTGAGAATGTAGAAAATGCTGAATCATTTATTGTTTCCTGCTTTTTAGGCACTCCACCAGCTATATTATGACCCCAACATTGAAAACAAGAATCTGGCCCAGAAATGGCTGATGCAAGCTCAAGTATCACCACAGGCTTGGCACTTCAGTTGGTTGCTTCTTGATATGGACAAGGTGCCTGAGATCCAATACTTTGGGGCCAGTGCCCTCCACATTAAGATTTCACGCTACTGGAATGACATTCCTGCTGACCAGTATGAGAGCCTTAAATCACAGCTCTTCAGTCACATAACTCGTTTTGCTAGTGGTTCCAAAATTGTGCTGACCCGCCTTTGTGTGGCATTGGCTTCATTAGCGCTGAACATGATGCCAGAGGCTTGGCCATGTGCTATTGCGGACATGGTACGCATGTTTCAGGCAGAGGACTCTAATGTAGATGGGCGAGCACGCTGCCTTGCATTACTTGAACTTTTGACAGTGCTGCCTGAGGAATTCCAAACCAGTCGTCTGCCTCAGTACCGTAAGGGGCAGGTACGTAGTGTCTTGTCACAGGAGTGCACATCTGTGTTCCCTCTGCTAGAACAATTGTTGCAACAGCAAGACTCTCCTGGCTTCATTAAGCAGAAGGTGCTGAAGTGTTTCTCCAGTTGGGTGCAACTAGAGATTTCTTTGATGGAATGTGAGAACTTAATCCAAGCATCTTTCACTTCTCTGCATGATCCAGAACTCTTCGACATTGCTGTGGAGGCTATTGTCAATGCCATTTCCCAGCCTGATGCTCAGAGGTAAGTATAGTTTCACATTATGAGCCAGTTATGGTTTTAAACATTTGCAACCTTAGATATAAACTATTTATTTCCATACGCAGAGATCCAGTGTGATATTTTATTAATAGAACTTTCTTCAGCCATCTTGATTTCATTGCAAAAGTGTGTGTACATTCTTGTAGCATTCTTGGACAAAGAATGCAAGCGAGTGAATCCAATACATGAAGTTTTCAAATGTTCTTGAAAGCAAAATCTTATTTTGCTCAAATAAAATAAAGGGTTGCTCAAATAAAATAAAGAATTTTATTTGAGCAACCCTTTAAAAGCAAGCATTATCATCTTTGTCACCTTTCTTTTCATTAAACAGTATTTTATTTTAAAAAAAACCTCTAACGCTTTTATTTAGGTGAGAATTATCAGTAATTAGTTTCCTTTGAAACAGACTTAACTAGCAAGCATCAAAAACCAACCACAACTATAGTTAATTTATAAAATTACCTGTTACTTGTTTTTTGATTGGGGCACTATCCATATATAACCTCCAGCAAGGTTTACTGCTGATTTGATCTCTGCTTTCAGAAAGATTTTTAACTTATACCTCTGGTATCTTATTTGCAAGTATTACTGCTTGAAGTTTCTTGCTTTGTACAATGTGGGAAAAACTGGAGGAGCTGAGAGATTGTTTGAAAAAGAGAATGATTCAGTTTGTCTTCACTTAGGTTCACTATTGTCCATAATTTAGTAATCCATTTAGGAAGATATATGAATTGTATTAATAGAGAAATTGAGAATTGCGTCCGTTTCAGAAAATGGACATGGTTAATGAGATTTCATCTGTTGTGATTATACTTGTGGTTTTATGAGAAAATATAATTTGCAACTAGGAACGTTGGAAGATGCAATTAGCAGGTGAGACTTTGTGTATAGATACTCTTTAACTTATAATCATAATTGATTCCAAAATTATGGTCGTAGGTCATTGTGTCTTAAATCGAGATATTATATGCTGACTGTTTTTAAAAGGGTCATTAAACGAATGCCATGGTCATTAAGCAAGCCAGCAGTGGTTAAATCCATTTTCCCCAATGGGGATATTTTGCCGCAAACTGAAATTAAACGCCAGAAACAGGAAAAACAGCACAAGTTACAAGCACGTGAATGTGGGTCACTTCAAATGGCTATAAAGGTGAGTCTGTTGCCAAGCTCCTAAAATGTGATCATGTGACCATAGAGAGGGTTTAAGTGTGTGCACGCAGTTGTTGTAGCTCCAAAAACAGGTAGTAAGTAGCTCTGCGAAGGTTCATCATAACTTTGAATGGTGTTAAAGCAACTGTTGTAAGTCAAGGACTACCTGTATAATTTTCTTCCTGTCTTTTCCCCTTTTTCCCCTTTCCCCTGTCCATGTTTCTTCACAATAGAGATAAAGTATTTGAGTAGAAACCTTGATCAAAATATGTTCTTGAAGAAACTGGTGCTGTGATTCCCCAGTGGATTTAACTGTTAGTGACAATGGATATTTTACATTTGGATATGTATAGTATATTCAACCTAGAGAGGAAAATTATAGGGAACATAATATTAGTTCCCTATATATGTATCATAAAGGTGGCCGAGTAAATCACTACTTACTGCTTAAAAGGAATGTTGGACTCCAGTTGCCAAACTTAGTTGGACTTGAGGAAGTAGCATATCTCAAAAGTGTACTACTGCAAAACTATGGGAACTTGCTAAACAAGAACAATTTAACTACTGAAAAGTCCACATAGGATATCACCTGTTAAAAATAGAAAATGTGCTCCCCCCCCCTCCAGGTTGTGGTGGTAGTAAAAGTCATGTAAAATCTCATCATGGGGCTATGAAATAATATAACATAAGTCTATTTCTCTCTTCCTTTTTGAAAGCTTAAGAGAAGGTGAACTGTATATACCAGTGATGGCGAACCTTTTTTTGCTCGGGTGTCAAAAGGGCGCATGTGCCCACACCCATAACGCAATGCCCTCCCCCTGCATGCATGCGTGCACAACACTCCCCCTCGCTGCCCCCCCTTGCATGCGCGCAGGCCTCACTGAAGCCTCCGAACTTCCAGTAGGCCCGTTGGGCCATTTTTCGTCCTCCCCAGGCTTCAGGAAAGCCTCCGGAGCCTGTGGATGGCGAAAAATGGGCCCAATGGGCCTACCGGAAGTTCAGAAACTAATTTCCATTAGGCTGGTTGTGCTGTTTTTTCGCCCTCCCCAGGCTTCAGGAAAGCTGCCTGAAGCCTGGGGAAGGCAAAAAACAGCCCAACAGGCTACCGGAAGTTCAGAAATGAACTTCCGGTAGGCCCGTTGGGTCCGTTTTTCGCCATCCACAGGCTCTGGAGCTTTCCTGAAGCCTTGGGAGGACGAAAATGGCCTCCCCCCGCACTCCGGAAGGCCGAAAATCAGCTGGCCAGCGTGCACATGCGCGCTGGAGCTGACATAGGGCAACGCCTTGCGTGCCCTCAGATATGGCTCCGCGTGCCATCTGTGGCACGTGTGCCATAGGTTCGCCATCACAGGTATATACTGTTCTGTTAGATTAATTAATAAAGATGTATGGAAGAAATGATCCAGGATTGCTTAGCTCTTTATTCTTTCTGATTTATGTTGAATTGGATTACCATTGATTGGAAAAATGTTTTAGTTCAGTTATCTTGTCTTTATATTAGTTAGTCTTTTCCAGTATTTTAAAAGTGTACTTTTGCATTTCTATTTTTGCACATACTAATGCATAATGGTTTCATTTGAATTGCTCCTTAGCCATACATATAGTCCTGTTCTTTTCTAATCCTCTGTAACCATACTTACTTTTCATCCTCCCAGACTTTTATGTTACTCCTAGCTTCTAAATTCCAATTACCTGATTATTATTTTTTTGCCTGTGGGCTTGTTTTACACCAAAATGTGATATTCTACTAAACAATCAATGTAAAACAAGATGGAGATGGGCCCAGATTTTTGAAAGCTGTTAAAACAAATTAGTGGAGGTATTTAGCTTATTCTTTCAGTGCAGAGTCCAGCATTATGGGTAATAAGAGGGAACAGAAAGCTTTTGATTTGTTCAGTGCTATAAGCATAGCATCGGTATGGTCTTCTACCTGTAACTGTGGTCTATATATGAGGTAGAGTCAGGTGAGTGGGCAAGTTCAGGATAAGCATATCTCTTCATAGTCTGCCTCAGGAGCCAGGAAACTGAAAACTGGCTGATTAGCCATCAGCATAGCATCTCTCTCGTCTCCCTTGAGGCCATCCCTTGCTCTTCCTCTCCATTTCCCCCATGCTTGTTGTCATAGTTACAATCACTTACTGGCAGGAATAGGAAGATTGACAGGCAAGAAATTACTTGTATGGTTCTAGAATGCTGCAGTGCACTGTGAAATACTAGCTATCTGGATGCCTCAGAAAAGTATTGTGTGAACCTTTACTTTTGATTTGAGGAAATGAATATTCAAAGATTGTAACTCTTTCAAATTCTCTTCCCATCAACAGATTCTGTTTAAACAATGAATATCATACATCTTCAAATATTTATTCCATTTCACCCATAACAGATTAAAATGTGGGGTCTTAAGAAAAGCAGAATTATACCAAAAGGTGTAAGCTTTCTTCTGAAGCTTGACTCAACTTCTTTCCTGCATAACAGACCTATTTTAAAATAAAATCATACCTTTTCTAAAGTCTGTTGCATGCAGTAATTAAATTTATAAATAAAGCCGGCAAATTCCAGAAAAGTAATTGCATTTAAGCTGTTGCGGCAAAATTAAAATATTATAAATTACTGTGTCAAATACAGTTTGTTCCAATTTATGCACATCAGGCCTTAGGTATACTGGCACTTTAAAGACATGGCTGCTGCTATGAATCTGATGTATGGGAGTGAAAATATGTGATGCCAAGTGATTTCGGAAATGGTAAATTCTATATTGTCCTTGAAGGTGATTTTGGGTAGATTAAAAGCTTGATTGAAAAAAACTCTTGCAGTGAAGTGATTAAGATGTTGGCCCAGCATCAGGAAGTCTCAGACTCAAATCATCTTCAGCCATGGAAGTTTATTGGATGATTGGGCCATTCATTCACTCTCAGCCCAACCTCTTTCAGAGGATTGTTGTGGGGGGGAAAATGAGAGCATTCTGTATTCCTCCTTGAGTTTCTGAAAAAAAATACATCTAATCAATAATAAAGAAGCAGTAATATTGACATTTTGGGAGAACAATGATCATAGAAAAACAAATATTAATTTAACAGTCTGGTTCCTTGGTTAGTGTCTTTGAGGACAGGTCAGGTATCTACATAAGTCAGAGATCACATTCCTGGGTGTGAAGTGGGCAGGTAGGTATGCTTTTTAAAATTCATGTATTAAATGATATGTTACCCTTTTGTTCCTCATTATTGCTTGCATAATGGCAGAGTCAGTCATGAAAGCATTTCTTACTTTGGGGGATAGAAAGTAAATAAACTGTATAATATATTGGTCTGTACCTATGTATAGTATACCCACACAATAAGTTATGATGAGAATGATGGAGGGAGAATATATACTTGTTGACTATTATGGGAACAATATGTTTATTCCAGATAAACATTTGAACCAGTACACTGAAAACATTTCCAAGCTGCTTTTAGGGAAACCTCATAATGTGGATTCTGTAATTCAAGTAAAATAGTCAGCAATTAAAAACACTTTTGAGTTGAAAATGTATCCTGGGAAAAATCAAATAAAATATAAATTGAGGCTAACATATCAATCCTGCATTAATGGAAATGTGTAGCATTGTATTAAAAAGAGTCAGCATAAGGCAAATCTTCTTTGATTAGTGGGTCCAGGTGTGGCCCAATTCTGGATCACTGTCCCACTTTATGTCAGATGATAGTAATGAGGACTCAGAGAAAAACCTCTGAAGTTTACAATGTTTTCAATGGTCCTTAAGCATGTTCATCCAGAGTTATTTTACCATGTTATTTTTAATCTCTATTGGACAATATCCCCCCCTTCCCAGTGTACAGAAACTTGTCTCTTTGGTAAACTCGAGATTCTGGCCTTGCTACAGTATTTATATATCTGAGGGAAGGGCAACCATGATATTTAGAGGATTTATTTGATTTAGATCTTGCCTTTATTACTTTATAAGTAACTTAAGCAGCAAGCATACATAATTTTATTTATTAATTTGTATTCCACCTTTACAGGTAGTCCTCGACTTACAACAGGTCATTTAGTGACCCTTCAAAGATACAGTGGCACTGAAAAAGTGATTTACAACCATTTTTCACACTTACGACTATCGTAGCATCGCCAGCATCATTTGATTAAAATTCAGACGCTTGGCAACTGGCTCATATTTATGACGGTTGCAGTGTCCTGGGGTCATGTGATCACCTTTTGCAACCTTCTGACGAGCAAAGTCAATGGAGAAGCCAGATTCACTTAACAACTGTATTACTAACTTAACAACTGCAGTGATTCACTTAGCAATTGTGACAAGAAAGGTCATAAAATGAGGCAAAATTCACTTAACAAATGTCTCACTTAGCAACATAAATTTTGGACTCCATTGTGTTCGTAAGACAAGGACTACCTGTATTTTACAAATAAGGTGGTGAACATATCCAACACACCCTCCTCCTCCTCCTCCTATTTTGTCCTCAGAACAACAGTCCTGTAAGGTGGGTTGGGCTGAGAAAGAGTGAGTGACCCAAGATCACCCAGCTGACTTTCAGGCATAAGGCGGGACTAGAACTCAGTCTCCTGTTTCTAGGCCAGCACCTTAACCATTACATCTAATACATCATTCTTCAAATGAAAGACCAGTTGCTTTCTGTTTGCATGATCAAACTTTGTTAAATTATAATTAAGAAGATGAAGTGGTTTAAATATTTTTCTCACATATATAGATTTTATTGATTTGAAATAGAAAGTCTCCTCCTGTATTGCAGAACCAGCTTAATGCATTAGCTATCGGATTTAGATGGCATAAAATAGTGTTGTATGGTGTTGTATAACTTGAGCCCTTAACATCCAATAACAGTTTAAATGTAGTTTTCGGTGATTTTCCAAAAATTATTCCTGAGCACCAAAGTCTGTTTAACATGGTTGAAGGGGAAAATATAGAAAAATGTGGAAAGTAAGCATATTAACTGCATTTAAATTATTAAATAGAATTTTCATTTATCATACAGAAAAACTAATGTATTTCTGCACTGTAGCCCTAGGAAGTTACTACAAGGCTAAATACATTTTTTGTTCCAAAAATTTGCACACATTTGGTTTAAAGAAATAAAAGAAATTGATGTTCAAAAATCTCAGCAGCTAGCAATACCTAGCTGTCTGTGTCTGGAAGCTAACAAACATAAGTCTTGGCTAATATTTGGGTGGAAGACATCCAGGGAGAGCCAGAGCTATAGGCTAGACTGCAGAGTTAGAAAAATATATAAGACAGTGGCAAATTGTTTCTGTATTGCTGCCAGGAAAACATCACGGACATGCCCTGGAAGCCATCAGGAGTCAAGCATGACTGGAAGGAGACTTCATTTTAATGTTGTAAAGGTATATTAGGTGCTATTAGGAATGATAGATAGATAGCTACAAATTCAAGGCAATATAATATTGAGTAGCAGTTATAAGAAAGTTGGTTTCATTCATTGAAGGCATTGTTGCATTCATCCTCTGCTCTTAAAAATTCTGAAGAATCCAGATGAATACAAAAGGAAAAATGGGGATGGGCAGGTAGGGAGAACTAAATACTTGCATCATCTACCAGGGACTGTAATACTTTTCTAAAGACAGGAGAATTGGTAGGGGATATAGAGTTCTCCATTTTTATCTTCTCTCTTTCCTAACAGGTATGTGAATACTCTTCTGAAGCTCATTCCACCGGTACTAGGACTCCAGGAACAGCTACGTCAAGCAGTTCAAAACAGGGATATGGAAACTTCTCATGGGATTTGTCGTATTGCTGTAGCCTTAGGGGAGAATCATTCTCGGTGAGAAGCATTAAGCCTTGTGTTGGTATTTAATAGCAGTGATTGCTAGAATGGGGCTAAAGCCGTTCTGGGTTCTCTATTCCTCACAAACAGCTTGCAATCTCTCAAATGCCATTTAAAGATCTAGAAGATTATTTAGGTGCTAATTTACAATCTTTGTTTTGTGGGAACTCTACAGAATCTTAGATCTGTTACGTGCATGGAAGTTATTCAAGTTCTAAAACAGTTCCAGCTGATGGGCTCCAATGGGCATTTGCTTCATGAATTGTTGAATCCTATTCCATATGTATTGTCTTAAGTTCTGTATTTTATTAGACCACCCGGGACCCATTGGATCATCATTTCAAAGATATTTTCTTCTGCAGAGAAACAAAACAATCATGGGCAGGCAAAAAACAGTGGGAGTGATCTCCAACTTTCTGCAAACTTCCCTATTAACGTGCCTTCTTAAAAGCTGGCAGAGAGTGGTGGAAATGACAATCACCTGACCACAGCAGCATGACCACAAAGCAGTGCTTAAACAACTATAACTTGAACAAATTTCAATCCCACAGGAATAATGAGTCCCAGATTTTGGACTCATTGTTTAAGTGAACTCATTTGAGATACATTGATTTAAAAGTTGTTGCTCTTTGACACACATTTTCATCCAACTGAAGGTTACTAATGGGAGTTTAAGTAGTATATAGATTCTTATGGGTCTGCCATGATATAGCAGGTTCCTGATTCTGCATTCTTATTACCTTACATAGAGCACTTCTGGACCAGGTAGATCATTGGCAGAGTTTTCTGGCACTGGTCAACATGATAATGTTCTGCACCGGAATCCCAGGACACTATCCTGTGAATGAGACCACAAGCTCACTTACACTCACTTTCTGGTATACATTGCAGGTAAGAGTTCTCTTCCTGAAGCAGATTCCTTCAGTGGTATTTTCTTAGCTTGATACGATCTATTTATAAGAGCCATGGTGGTGCAGTGGTTAGAATGCGTTATTGCAGGCTAATTCAACTGACTGCCAGGAGTTCGATCCTGACCGGCTCAAGGTTGACTCAGCCTTCCATCCTTCTGAGGTGGGTAAAATGAGGACCCAGATTGTTGGGGGCAATATGTTGACTCTAAACCACTTAGAGAGGATTGTAAAGCACTGGGAAGCGGTATATACCGTATTTTTCGGAGTATAGGACGCACCGGAGTATAGGACGCACCTAGATTTTAGAGGAGGAAAACAAGGAAAAAAGTATTCTGAACCAAATGGTGTAGTAATATATTATTTAATAAAATACCAGTGTAGCAGAATACTTTTTACAATCATGTATACTTTTTACAACCATGTACACTTTTTACAAACTTCAAACTTGACAGCTTTAAGACTTGTGGACTTCAACTCCCAGAATTCCTTCTCCAGTCATGCTAGCTCAGGAATGGGAGTTGAAGTCCACAAGTCTTAAAGCTGTCAAGTTTGAAGTTTGTAAAAAGTGTACATGGTTGTAAAAAGTCTTGCCAAGTTTGAAGACCCTTGCACCCCTAACCCAGGGGTCTTCAAACTTGACAGCTTTAAGACTTGTGGACTTCAACTCCAATTCCTGAGCTAGCATGACTGGAGGAGGAATTCTGGGAGTTGAAGTCCACAAGTTTGAAGACCCTTGCACCCCCCTGGCAAGTTTAAGACTTGTAGACTTCAACTCCCAGAATTCCTCCTCCAGTCATGCTAGCTAGAGTTGAAGTCCACAAGTCCTCCCGGTCTCGCAGCCAGTTCCCTCCTGAAGTTCAAGGGCTGCAACTTGAGCTGAGCAGATCTGCGGCGAAAGCAGCGGCTCCTGGTTTTCCCGGCCAAGAGAAGAGCAGCTGAGGAAGCAGGCGAAGCTCGGCGGCAGGCAGGTGTTTTGGAAGCGCCGAGGGCAGCCCTCTCGCTTAGCCGGCAGCAGCGGGCGCAGCGAGTTCCGTCCCCACGCGCGTCCCCGGCGCTTGCTGTGGCGACGCTGTTTTCTCCGAGACCTTTGTCTCGGAGAAGGAGCAGTAGACAAAGGTCTCGGAGAAAACAGCGTCGCCACAGCAAGCGCCGGGGACGCGCGTGAGGACGGAATTCGCTGCGCCCGCTGCTGCCGGCTAAGCGAGAGGGCTGCCCTCGGCGCTTCCAAGACACCTGCCTGCCGCCACGCCTCGCCTGCTCGTATGCCCGCTCGCTCGCAAGCGGGCAGCGGTGGGGATCGAAGCGGAGCGGTGGCACCTCGAAAGGTGCTAGCTCAGGAATGGGTGGCGGGGGCAAGCAGCGGTGGTGGCGGCGGCAAGCAACAGCGGGGACGGCGGGGGCAAGCAGCGGGGGGGGGCAAGCGGCGGTGGCGGAGGCAGCGGCGGGCGGCGGGGAAAACTTCCGAAGGGTGGGGGCTGGGGGGGGTTGGGGGCTGCATTCGGTGTATAGGACGCACCCACTTTTTGACCCCCTTTTTGGGAGTAAAAAGGTGCGTCCTATACTCCGAAAAATACGGTAGGTCTAAGTGCTATTGCTGTTGCTATCCCCTGGTTTAGTGGTTTATGTATGCATATTCTACTTGTTCTGTACTTGTAGTAGAAGCACACATTATATAGTTGGTGTTGATAACAACTCTGGACCACGTAGTATCTAGTATGTACATCAGCAGATGGTCAGATTTCAGTCAGTCAAAAGTCCTTCTTTGTGATCAATACTCTGCTTATTAAAGTGAGGATTCTTGTTTCCCGTCATGCAATGAATGCTTTACTGGGTAGTAGAACTACCGGTATTATCTTGCTGCATCTTGTTTCAGCCCATGTTTTATTGTATGTCATTGGATTTGAATATCCATCCTGTGTTTAGTAGGATGCCTTCTCTATATAGCATGGCAGGTTAGGTTGGCACTGCTGCAGTGCTCAAGAACAAGGCTGTTTGTTGAACTGCTGCATTTCTAAGTGCCAGCTTGAAATAGGATCAGGTCATATGTTGCCTCAGTATGTGACTGGTGTAGTACGTCAGCCCACAGACACATTATTAATGAAGGGTGCTGAACTAAAGCAGCATCTTCTATAATCTATTGGAGAAGGGAATTCCCCCCCCCCCGCTATGTCTACTGTACTTCACAGCAATATGCTTACTCTTAGTTCTCACTGTATCTTTGACTTTTCATTGGCTATTTTGTACTAGAGAGCATGACTTCATTATGAGAACTAATTTATTCCTTTCTTAGACAAAAATAAGAAGAAGATGGCGGTAATTGAAAATGTGAACCTGGTCTGTGATAGCTTCCATTTTTGCCTAATTGCTGGGAGATGATACTGCTTATTTGGTGGATTGACAGAGTATAATATAAAGCTATTCCTTTACTTTAATGTTCTGATGTTAAAACAAAGACAATTGGCAGTCCGTTCTGGAGATCTCAGATAAACTCAGTTGCAAACACATGTCTAAAAGACATCTGTAGCCCTACATCTGTATCTTTTTCCCCATTAAAACAACAGCAGCCTCTTGTCGTTGCCTTGCATCTAGAGCCTAGGAAAAATGTTAAATGCCAGGAAAGGAATCTGGGGTGCCTTTGCACAATGAACAAGTCAATATTGGGCAGAGCAGCTGAAAGATTTGGGGAAAGTGGTATGATATTAATTGTTAGAATATTCATGACTGGGAGAGTCATGTTAACAAGGTTAGCCAATGAATAGGCATAGCAACTGAGTCAGCCAATAGGAGCTAACTACTTCTAAGTCTGTGCAGAGAATCAAAACTGGAAACTTAAGCTTAAGGCTCACTTTCCACTCTGTACTCTCTGTGCTTGTCTGCTCTGCTGAAATGAAACTAACTCTCCTGCTTGTGTTTACTTGTAACTACATTGAAGAAGAACTCTGCTAATGGTATTGTAAACTCATCTGTTATTATGTTTATAAAAAAGTTATTGAATCCAGCTGAATCAGTCATCTGTGTGTGCTTCTGGTTTTGATTTGTGCAACAAACTCTAATATGAATTGTGAGATCTAGCTATCCCATCAGAAAGTGATGATAGCCGTAATTTCTTAAGACCATACCCAACTCTTAGGATAGTTGTGTCACATAGCTTTTCCTTGCAATTGAGCAATTATCTTTTTGTTTGCAGGATGACATTCTCTCTTTTGATCCAGAAAAACAGGCTATGTATCAGCAAGTGTATCGACCTGTATATTTTCAGTTAGTGGATGTACTCCTACATAAAGCTCAGTTCCCCTCTGATGAAGAATACAGTTGCTGGTCCTCCGATGAAAAGGAGCAATTTCGTATATATCGGTATGGCCTTTTGCTTAGCAGTGTCTTTTAATATATGAAATGGCTGGTCAACTGCAAAAGAGTAGTTAATCATACAGTATTGGTTGTAATGAAGGCTGAATGTTGGCTTGTTAGTGTTTATTTTAGCTATTTCTATGTATTCTTGGTCCGGTAAGCAGATGTTTTTGTGATTCTTTTGTCTTTCAGAGTGGACATCTCAGATACTTTGATGTATGTATATGAGATGTTGGGAGCGGAACTGCTGAGTAGCTTGTATGACAAACTGGGTCGCCTTCTGACAAATTCAGATCAGCCATCCTCATGGCAGGTGAGAATAGAATGCGTCTGCTCTCAGATGACGATAGTAACCAGTGAACCATTAGGACTAGGGAGGAAACAATGTAGAAGAAGTAATGGAATAAATTGGTATTATGACATTTTTCGCCATTTTTCAAGTTTGAGCTCTATATAGGTATTTCTCCTTTAGCTACTACCACAGTTATAAAAAATCATTTTCTGACCAATGTGTATATTTATCACCAAATTTTGTGCACCTGAAACTGATTAAGATCTGACTTAAAACTTCTAATCAACTAATTAAGAACACAGACCTGAGCTTGTAAACCTGAACTTAGCACTTTTTAGGGAAGCACTTCTTGCAGAGAAAAGCAGCCCAGGAAGAAATATCTTATTTAAGCCATCTCTCTGCCCTAGGAGGTGAAAAAACGGGTCAGCACAGTACACAGTGCAAGATATCTTAATCTGAATGCAAGGGCAGCAACCAGTGATCTTCATAATTCTCTCTCTCTCTCTCTCTCTCTCTCTCTCTCTCTCTCTCACACACACACACACACACACACACACACCCCGCTACCATTTTGCTTAACAATCAAGTTGTTGGTCTGAAATGTGGTGTAAAATGGAAAATTAAACAGCTAATAATCAGGGGCTTCCATCTGAATTGTAGTGAAATGATCTGGGTACTTTGGAGCCTCAAATTGAAGCTGGAACTTCATATAATTGTGAGTTCTTTACTCCTAGATTAATATCGAGATTGCTATAGTAAAGGTGCAGTCCCATAGAGCTGAAGTGGTGCAGTAGTTAAATGCAGCAATTGCAGGCTGACTGCTAGTTCAACAGTTCAGCTGTTCAAATCTCACTAGGCTCAAGGTTGACTCAGCCTTCCATCCTTCCGAGGTCGGTAAAATGAGGACTCAGATTGTTGGGGGCAATATGCTGAACTCTGTAAACCGCTTAGAGAGGGCTGTAAAGCACTGTGAAGCGGTATATAAGAAAAGTGCTATTGCTATTATTCCCTCTGGTGTTACAGAAACCGGTTCTTTTGGTTTAGTGAAAGGTATTAGATATGTCTGCTACACAGAGGTGGCTGTAATGTTGGGCCACATGTCCATATACAGCAGCTGATCAAAATGGATCACCGACCTGTGTTATCAGAATGCTACTGGTGTGGCAAACAGTGATGGATACGAAATACCAATGACTGCTGGGGTTCCTTATCCATCACTGTGACAGCAAACAAAAATTGAGCCCTGACCATGATTTACAAGCCAATGCATTTAGAAGTAACAATCATGCCAATGCTCCAGAATACTGAGCATGTTGTAAACTAAGTGATGTCTCTATATAAAATGGCCCATTGAGAAGGAACGTGTGTGCAAGATATTTTGCTTCTTCTTTTCCCCATCTTAAAGTAGTGAAACTGAGAGAAGCCAAACTACTTAACTTTCAGCCAATTGCTGCTCAGGCCATATATGCAATGGATGCACAGGATAAGGACAATGAGTGTAATTGGAGATGTACATCCCAGATTCAGATGTAATAGTCTTGAAAAATAATACTTGCTTTGGGGGAAAATTTATATCATAGAATTAACTGTAAAAAAATGACAATTATATTTTTCTGTGGGAACTAGCTCCATACTGTACCTCTTTTGTCAGAATCAAAATTTGAGAGGGAGCTGGATTCAACACATCTCTTTTTATTTCTGGCAGAACACGGAAGCTTTGCTTTATGGGTTCCAGTCCATTGCAGAGACCATAGATGTAAACTATTCAGATGTGGTTCCTGGCCTTATCGGCCTTATCCCCCACATCAGCATCAGCAATGTACAACTTGCAGACACGGTGATGTTCACTATTGGTGAGGAAATTGGGCAATTGGAGGGGAGATGTTGTTGAATGGGGAAGATTGCGATTCTGAGATTATGTAGCTGTTACAAAAGGATAGCTTAACTTTGTGAAGGGTTGCTGCCCACTATTACCCTGAGACCTGAGTGAGATTATGTGTGGGGAAGAGACAAGCAATGTTGTTTGGTAAGGAGAAGTTGCTGTGCTGTTCCCTGAATTTGCTTGTCATATCAGCAAAGTAATCTTGACTTGTTTTCTTTTTGTTACTAGGGGCTCTCTCAGAGTGGCTGGCTGATCATCCTGTAATGATCAACAATGTCCTGCCCCTGGTATTGCAGGCTCTGGGCAATCCAGAATTATCTATCTCTAGTGTCTCTACTCTTAAGAAGATATGCCGTGAGTGTAAATATGACTTGCCTCCGTATGCTGCCAACATTGTTGCTGTCTCTCAGGTAACAGAAAACATGGTTTAATGCAATTAAAATCATAGATGGATAATTAAAATAAAACGCTTATTGAAATAGATCCAGAAGTTTCATCCATCACTCTCTGTGTCACCATACCCAATAATGGAATATTTGAAACTAAGCCTATATTTAGAAAAAAAAAGACACTTGGTCAAAAGAAGGCTTTTTCAATAGAGGTGACAAAACTGTCTCCTTTAAACAGGCAGGAGCACATTGTTGTCTCAATAGTTGCAGATCGCCTCTCTTGATCATGGCAACAGTAACTGTCAGTCTAATCAACCAGCAAAGTCAGTGGTTCAGCAAGCAAATGCTGACCTCCTTCTCTCCACATACCCTGCCCATGTCCTTGAGATTGACAAGCTAAAAAGAAACCGTATGAAGTCATTTGGTTATTTCCTTGTGACCTGCCCCAACCCTGGAATCCAAATCAAAGTAAAACATTCTGCAGAGAATGATGAAAATTGCTCACAGCGAGCTTCCAACTGTTCCAGCTTCTCTCCCCAGTATGTTGATGGAGGCAAGGCCACGTTAAAAACAGAGGATGAGTCATCCGTAGTATGCACAGGGTGAGTGCAGATATGTGTTTATAGATTTATATGGGGGGGGGGCGTGGATGTGTACAGAATAATAAGGAAATAAAATGTAGTACTTAGTCCTCTTCATTGCTGGTATGCAGCGTCTACCTAGAATTTCCTTTCTGATAATATATGGTCCTTGAGGGTGGGTAGGAAGGATTCCCTACTGCTGGTATTCAAAGAGTTTAAATCTAAGATTTTTAAGCAAATATTTAGCATTGATCTAGATCAGGGGTGTCAAACTCGCAAGACCGTATGCGTCACGCACTGGCCACATCCACGCCCGGTTTAGCGAAGGGGGAAAAAGTCATGATACATCACGTGACAACACTGTGACGACACAAGTTTGACACCCCTGATCTAGATGTATAGTAGTAGTCTTTTTATAGCAATAAGAATATTGTATTTGATGTGTGTTTATGGATGAATTCAGCAGAGTTGATAATATTTGTACCTTATCCACCTGAAGATTTCTGATGAGATGATTGCACGAAAAGTAGAGGTCATTGTTTTCCCAGTAATTGAAATTTAGTTAGGGTGGCTCATCGTCTTTCCCTTGTTTAAATGTTACCTATGTTGTATACGATCAGTTCTATTGACTCTGTGGCAAGTAGAACCCCAGAGGCAAAGTCTTTACAATCAATTGCCTATAATGAAATCCTGATTGCTATTCTTTTTTTATTTGTCAATTTTTCTCTGGAGCCTCTGTTTCCCTAGAACCTGTATTTGCCTCATAGGATTTTCAAGTGCTACTACGGTTAGGGCGTTGTTGATGTAACTAAATTCTGCATTAGAGACAGCATTCACTTTCTTGACTCTTTCCCTCTCTAGGAGGTGCTAATGAAGCAGATTCACAAGGTAAGATTGTTTTTCCCCTTTGACAGGAAATTACAAGTATGCCTAAGATATGATTTCCTGTCAAACCATTTCAGTAGAATTGAACATTACAGCCAATGTGAGGCTTTATTAGTGAGACAAATGAGGCTTTCAGTTCTTAAATAGAGATTTAGTTATGTCTCCTAATAACAGCAATGGCTGTTCCTATACTGAGTCATGCCGTTTATAAACAAGTTTCAGGATAAGTTCTCACAAGGCATTTTTAAGTTTAAGCTTGTAGATGATTAAGAATTGAGTGGGAGGATGAAGTGAAACTTTTAAATGCAACAATAAAATTGAAAAAGCTATCCATCTTTTCTTTTTAGACAAGTCAGTGTATGTGGCTGATGCAGGCTCTGGGTTTCTTATTGTCTGCCCTCCAAGTAGAAGAGATTTTGAAGAATCTACATTCACTTATAACTCCTTACATCCAACAATTAGAGAAATTGGCTGATGAAACGGTGAGCTACATCAGATGTCTGTTAATGATTTCTGCTTTTTCTTAAAGAACACTAGGCCTGCTATATGTAAGAGGCTTATCCTTTTTGTTACAAGTCATGCTTAGTTTGAAAGTCCTCTTTTGCTTCCTTTCATTAGTGATTTCTGCCATTGTCCTTTACTTTATTACTCTTCCTTGTTACCATCCCATTCATCACTTCTACACTTGGGAACAGAGACATGGGACACTTTCCCATGGCTATGTTAATGCACTATCCTCCCCCAAAAGGCATGCTGATATAAGCTGTGCTGCTCCAACTATCAAGCCCTAGTCTACCACCAGAATTTGGCTGGCAAGAATTTCTGTCCTTAAATTATTGATAAAGTACTAGTTAAGGAAAATCGTTTGATAGATTTCCCTGGCTTCACTCCAGGGGTGAGATTCAAAATTTTTCCCTACTGGTTCTGTGGGCTTGGCTTGGTGGGCGTGGCAGGGGAAGGATACTGCAAAATCTCTATTCCCACCCTACTCCAGGGGAAGGATACTGCAAAATCCCCATTCCCTCCCTACTCCTGGGGGAAGGATATTGCAAAATCTCCCTTCCCACCCCACTCTAGGGCCAGCCAGAGGTGATATTTGCCGGTTCTCTGAACTACTCAAAATTTCTGCTACCGGTTATCCAGAACCTGTCAGAACCTGCTGGATTTCACCCCTGCTTCACTCCTCTTTCCACCAAAATAATCTGCCAGTAAGAAAAACAAGCAGAGGTTGCTCTTATTAATATGGGATAGGGTGGAATAGGCTGGGTATAGAAAGTATCTGGGAAGGGTGGTTTAGCCACTTTTTATATTATCCAAGTGGAGAGAAATGCACAGTGATGCATGACAGAGCTCCCTGATGCTCCTTGATAGTTTTGGACTATTTTTGGAACTAAATGCTGCACAGGTAGTCCTTGACTTACGATTTAGCAATTCTTCGAAGTTACAAGAGATCTCACCAGGGCTATTTACTACTCAGTTCTGGTGGCTGCTCCTGTGGTCACATGACTGCATGTCAGGCACTTGGCAATCAGCGTGTATTTATGGCCATTTGCAGTGTCATGTGATCACATCAGTGGTGGGTTGCTCCCGGTTCGGCCAGGTTCAGCGAACTGGTAGCGGTGGGAGACTCCGCCCACCCGCCCAGGATGCTTGTGCATGAGCGCGAGCGCACCGGTAGCAATGGGATTTATAACCCACTACTGGGTCACATGATTGTGTTTTATGACATTTTTGCCAAAACCCTGGCATTTACTTCCAGTTTTTGACAAAACGGCTCATAGCGAACAATGGTTTTACTTTACGATTGCCACGTCGCTTAATGACCTCTGCAAAAGTCATTAAATTGGATCGGTCACATAGGTGACACGTCATGATTGTCACAACTTAGAATCATAATGGTCAGGCTCCATTACAGTTGTAAGTCAAGTACTATATCCAAAAAGAGTTTTATTATCAGGTTACAATTCACAGGAAGAATTGTGAAGAGCGCTGTAGTGCACATTTCTTCTGCTTTGCACTGCCCTGCTCCGCTGTGACAGATAGCAGGCAAAGAAGATGGATTGTGAAAAGCACAAGTGGTTCCTGTTCTCTTCGACTCCCACCCTCTTTTCAAATTTGTTAATCCAGTGTACAGGTCAGAAATCCTGAGATGTGGAAATAAAGGCTGAGATGCTCACTCAAGAAAGCTCCTTCTTGCTTCATCCTCCCCCTACTTCTGCTCCTGTAACTTGTCAGCTGGGCTCCTTTGGGGCACAGGTTTAGCACTGTTTCATAAAAGAGCTGTGAAGGCAACCATATAGCATCACTGTCTTACCTTCAGTACAGTCAGCTTTTGGGTGGGGAGAGGCTGACAGGTGCTAGCAGACCAAGACTCTGCTTCATCCCTTAGCAGATCACAGGAGAGGACAGAACTACCCAGTGAAGCATGAGTACCTCTCCTGCCTTTTCAGGCTTCCTCTTCCATTGTCTTTCTCCATTAAGAGATGCATTTTTCAGACTAGAAAAAAGCTGCTTACTTTGTTTGCTGCTGCCACAATTACTCAGGCTGCACTATAGCTTTGCAGACCTAAAAGCTCCACTTAAAAGGTGAGATGGAGCAATTGAGCATGGCCACTACTGAAAGAAAACCCCTAGGAGGCACACTAATGGCAAGGTATTATCACCCCAAAGTGATTGGACCCTGCCATTCCATTTTGATTTCTGTGCTCTTTGCACTTACGCTTAGGTGGGGGAGGGGGAATGAGAAAGTGAGTTCTGCTTAGAAAAATGCACTTGTGGGGTAGCCTATGAGATTCGATCAAAAGTTAAGTGTGTGAATCCTACATGCACATGCATACAAACACATGCATTCTTCATTGCTTTAGCGGTCTTAAAATTCCCTTACCATATCCTTTAGAGCAGTGGTTCCCAACCTTTTTGTGATCGAGTACCACTTGGAGGTCCCGTACAGTCGCCGCGTACCACCTGGTTCCAGAGAAACTAAATTCGATCAGATATCACTTTATTTCCATAATTGTACCGTTCCTTTTTTGGCCCCGCGCATCCAGCAACTGGATTCTCGGGCCGCTGGGACCAGGTGGGTGGCGTGTGGCAACAGTTGCAAATCGTTGCCAGATTATCTTGTGTTAGGCAGTAAACATTTTTGTGAAGTAAAAAATAACTAACTAAAAATCGTTCATGACCCCGAAAGTGTTCGCGTACCACCTGGAAGGCCCTCGCGTACCACTAGTGGTACACGTACCACAGGTTGGGAACCACTGCTTTAGAGGCTGGTGGCACATCTATTCCAAAATAGAAGAAGCTCTGTGCTGGATCAGCAGACCAAATCTAGTCTAACAGTTAGTCAGGGTCCCTTTACTAAAATCTGTATTTTAGGAGAATGCTGCTCAGTAAAGCAGGAAAGCTGCTCCTGCTTGAACAGTAGTGTCTACCATTACATATTGAAAGAATTGTGAAATGTGAAAAAGCAGAATGCCTTTGAAAAGGGACTAGAGGAGAGGGGGCATGTCAAAGCAATCTGAAGTGGCCATAAGGAGCAGGGAGATCCCAGTTTTACCCTTAAAGTACATGATCAGCGAAGAGTCTTAAACCCACAGCAAATAGGTAGTGGGAGAAACTGAAAAATATCATTTTAAAACTGGAACACCTCAATAGGACTTTAAACTGTCTTCATGGTTGGCTGGGGATCAAACTAAGCGAATGTCAAACAACCAGACCCGCACTTGAAATGTTCAATTAACTGCTTTATTGCTCAAACCTGTACACAGGAATCTTCTCAGACTAACCATTTGCATCTGGATGACACTAGATAAGGTTCAATGGCATTCAAGGGGGTCAGACTTTGCCTTCTTGTGCCCGCATAGAGGTTTAGACTAGTGGTTCCCAACCTTTTTTTGGCCGTGCCCCACCTAAGCATCTCTAAAATCCTGGTTCCCCCCCCCCCCATGACATATAATTCTTACTATTCAAAAAGTGAACTCCTACTCACGCGGAGGAAACCTAAAAGGCCATTAATTTGGTTTAAACAAGGTTCCAATTTCCTCCATTAAAAATCAAATTGCCCCCCTGTGGGGCGTAGGTCCCACGTTGGGAACCACTGTTCTAGACTAAGTCCCCATTTGACTCCTCCCCTGCCTCATCCAGTCTCCTACAGGCAGAGGTGGGTTCAGACCGGTTCAGACCACTTCGCCTGAACCGGTAGCGACCCGCTGGTGACGTCACGATGACGTCACAGAACTGGTTCGGTCGGTGCCGGTCTGTGGGCGCCGCAATTTTTAAAAACAAATTTTAAAATTTTTTTTTCTTCTGAGCATGTGCAGAAGCCAAGTTTCCAGCACTGTGCATGCGGTTTCCATCTTGTTTTTGGCTTTTTAAAATTATTATTATTTTCTGATTTTTTTGGCACTGTGCAAAGGCGTGCCTACGCAGCGCGGGAGGAAGCGAACCGGCAGCAAGGTAAGTTAGAACCCACCCCTGCCTACAAGCAACATCATCTAATTTAAAAATGGTTAATGGTATATGTCCATGCTATAGTTAGAAAGTGCAAAGATGAGCCCAAAGTCTGCTAAGAAAATGAAGCACTAAGTAGCTAGCTGTGTTTCACAATACTGTTATTTCTTATTGATGCCAGCTTAGAAAACTTGATGATAGTGGCCTATATCCTGCACCAAGTGTAATGACTATAGTATTACTTTATGTTGCAGCCCAATCCATCTAACAAGCTAGCTATTATCCATATATTGGGTCTACTCTCCAACCTCTTCACCACTTTGGACATCAGTCACCATGATGATAATCATGAACACCCAGAGGTTAAAAAACTGCCAGTGCCTCAGGGCCCCAATCCGGTGAGTATTGTTGCATAGTTGAAAAAGTACTATTTATGTATTAATACAAGTAGTCCCAAAGGTTCTTTTTCAGGAGGCAACTGGACTTTCTTGTTTTTTCTTTTGAAGCCATTTCGCTTCTCATCCAAGAAGCTTCTTCAGCTCTGACAGGATAGTGGGGAATGGAAGGATTTATATTAATACTTCCATTCCCCATATAAATCCTTTCATTCACCACTATCCTGTCAGAGCTGAAGAAGCTTATTGGAGCAGCTATGAGCAGCTTTTCCTGTAGAAAGTAATACTGTCCTATTTAAAAATTATGATGAAAGTAATACTTTTATATTTTTTACTATATTATGTTTTGTAATAATGTTATTAAAAGTTTTAATTACAATAAAAGTTAATACAAACTAAAAAAAAGGAAAAAGGAAAGAAGAGTATAAAAGAAAAAAGAAAAAAAATCCCTTCTCAAGAAAGCAACTTTCCGCCCTCATCATGACAAGTATAAACAATTTCATAATCTCCTCATTTCCTTTAATAATAAATATAAAAATTTTTATCCCATAATTCATCTCTTAACAATATGCTATTCAAATAAGCAACATCTGCTTCAATCATCAAAATGTCTAGTCAGAGTTTAAAACAAGATTAATGTATATAAAACTCAACATTCCACATCTCAGCTGTTAGTTGTAAGCAAAACCTCATTTAAAAGACATAAAATGATCCCAATAGCCTAATATAAACAAGGAAATCTAGTTTAACATGACAAGGAGGGACCATTTCTCCTTTAAAAAAGACGTGTCAATACACGACCTTCTGTGCCAACAATTCCAAAGAAAACATCCCAAATAACATATCCCATTCAAATATCCCATTCCATATCTCAACTATAAATTACAAACAGATCCACATTTAGCAAAGATAAAGGATTCTAATCTATATATATAAAAGCAAAAACCACTCACACATTAATCACGAAATCTCCAGAACTGTAAAGCCTGCAAACTTGAAATTTGCCACATATGTTCCTCTTGCCTTCTAGGTGCTTACAAAGAAAGGATTTTTCAAAATGACCATCCAAGCATGAGTATTTCTTATATTATTATTAACAAGCTCTGATGCTAAGCAGTTCTACTCCCCCCTCCCCACCTGAAAAGAAATCTGATCCAAATGCAAAACACAAGCAGAGGAGTTTCAGTTTTGCTTTTGCTTTCACAGCAGCAAGCAGCTTTACTACAGAACAGTTGAACTAAGCCACGCACAGACTCCTTCCTGTCTCCTTCTTGCTCACACAGCAAATACTGTTTGAGTTTCCAAACACCCCTCAACTCTCTCACACACTGACAGGACGCTAGCCAGATGAATACTGATGGATGCTGGTAAGCAGAGACAGATTCTCCCCCCCCCCTTATTTTCCTCCTCAGTTCAGACGAATCTGTTCCTTCTACTGTAAGACCAGTTAAAGGGAAAAGAGCCAAAAAATGCAGGAAAAGATTTACAGATGTCATTAGGAAAACACAAGTAAGGGAAGCTGCCTGTTTCTCCCATGGCCAGTTCTATGTGGCATACTCCAGAGTCAGTTCACCTGATAGCCTGGTCATCCTCCAGCCAGAGAGCAAAACCAGGAATGCTGTTTACAGGGTGGTCCTGAGCAATTCATCTGAGGGACGAATTGAAAGTCTATTCTATGCAAATAATGTCTTCATCTGTAACAGAAACTTAGCTTACCATCTCTAACAAAATAATACAGTCCCTTTTTTAACTACTCATTAATTTTCAAGCTTTGTGTCAATTTATCAAGCCCCATCACATAGTTTCATAGCGAAGCATGGGTATTTAGCTAGTATCCTAATATAAACCAAAAATGAAAAATTATCATAACAAACAGGAATAATTTCTCATTTTATAAAACAAATACATAGAACTAAAAAGAGCCAGTTTAAATGCTATCAAATTAAGATACATAAAATAGTAAGGGGAAAAGCTTAAACATCATATTAAATGCAAGCAAATAGAACAGTGGTGGCGAACCTTTTTAGGCTCGCGTGCCAAAAAGGGGGGGGGGGCGCTCGCGCGCGCACGCATGCCCACACCCATTCGCTCCCCCTCAAACATGCGCACAACACCCCCCCATGCTGCCCCCTGCGCATACGCATACACCCCCACCCCCGCACAAAGGCTTACCGGAGCCTGAGACGATGAAACCGGCAAACCGGAAGTGCGAAAAAACGCACTTCCAGTTTGCCGGTGTGCTGTTTTTTGCACTCCGGAGGGTTCAGGGAAGCTCCCTGAAGCTCCAGAATGCAAAAAACTACAAAACGGACAAACCGGAAGTGCGGAAAAGTGCACTTCCGGTTTGTCCGTTTTGTAGTTTTTTGCATTCCGGAGCTTCAGGGAGCTTCCCTGAACCCTCCGGAGTGCAAAAAACAGCACACCGGCAAACCGGAAGTGCGTTTTTCCGCACTTCCGGTTTGCCGGTGGGAACCCTCGCGTGCCGGCCGCTATGGCTCCGCGTGCCACCTGTGGCACACGTGCCATAGGTTCGCCACCACGGAAATAGAATATGCCGCATTTTTCCTGTCCAGATATCAGCATCCAAAAAGAACCACCTAAAATCACAACATTCCCATTTTACACATGGTCAAATAAACCAACTTTGTATTCCTTTTTTTATACAGAACAATCTTTCTTTGTAATCCATTCAGATGACACTTGATCCTTGTTATGAATGTCTTCAATACTTAAACAGCCTATTTTGTAAGTCCAGCAAAAAAAAAGTGCTCTCTGGTACTGTCATTTTTATTTCCTTCTTAATTTTTAAAGTCCCATCTATTTTTTCTTTATATCTGATAACAAATCCTTATTAAAAGTTTTGTTCTGATTGTTTTCAGATAGATTTTCTTCCATATGTTTTTTTTCTGTAACATCTTATTCTGGGAAGACACTGTTCCCAAGAAGACACAAGATATAATTAGTTCAAAGTCCTATTGCAGTTCCCATTACAGTTTTTCAAAGATATCTCTGATCAGTCTTATAAATTCCTTTTCTTGTTATGTCTCCAATATCAAAACAGTTTTTATTTCCCACAAAAATATATTATTTAAGATTAATTTTAAAGTCTTCAAAATCCAATATTCCAAAGTTTTCTGAGCCCTTTCTCTATTTAAAACTTCTATAGCCAAAACCTTGTCTTGCTTTTTTGCTGTTTATTTTAAAATCTTAAAGTTTATGAAGATAGATCTTCTTTTTCTTATATTAAAGATTGAAGGCATCTCATCTCATCTTTGTCACTTTGAAGGTGTCTTAACTTCTTTGAAGCTGTTAATAGGCAATTTCCACAATTGCCGCAAACAATTATCTCCTCTTTTCATGGAGCCATCTTTAGTCTGCCATCTTCCCTGGAACTCCCCTTGTATTCTTCTATTCTAAGTGAGATTCTTTAGCTGAGTTGCCCAAGATCATGAGCAGTTTTTATATGACTGTTTTAGTATTCAGAACATTCCTTAAAAAAAGATACAAGCTTCACTTGTATTAGTCATTGAGAATGAGAAATACGATATGCATTGTATATTGTTAGATATGCATTACTAGTGTAGTTATTGGAGGTTCACAAAAGGTTTTCAAGACAATATCTCTGACCCTCTTTCTACCAGACAATCTGAGCATCTATAAATACTCTGCTAAATTCAAAATAATGTAAGACACACTCATTTCTGAATTATATTCTATGTTCATTCTCGTTTATAGGTAGTGGTGGTATTACAGCAAGTTTTCCAGCTCATCCAGAAAGTGCTCAGCAAGTGGTTAAATGACGCGCAAGTTGTGGAGGTAATGCTTCTTCTAATTAAAAAAAAAATCACACAAAGGGATACAGGGCACACCATTTGCTTCAGGTAGTTACAGTGCCTGAGCAAGTGGATTTACTGCTCTGATATCTGGCCCCCAGGGATCTGCTAATAACAGAACATTTCTTTGACATAGGCCTGACAAAAACTTCACCTTTCTGCTAGGAGGAGAAACCCAGATTTATCCTGTGGTGCTCTAAAAATATTAGATCTGTGTTAGGTATTTGACATACTGCTGTTGACATACTGCTGTTGTATACTCATCTGGGTTATGCTGGTGTGCTTCTTAGCATTAGCTGTGCTCTATTTCTTCTTAAATAGCAGGAAATTATCATGCCATCCCCTTTCTAAGGTAAGTTATGGTACATATGAATTGAGTCAAGCATATACACTTAAGCATGATTATCATGTACCGTATTTTTCGGAGTATAAAACACACTTCCCCCCCCAAAAGAGGGTGGAAATGTTGGTGTGTCTTATACACCGAATACAGCCATTTTTTGCCTCCCGAAGGCCCACCCTGCGCACAAACAGGTGTGCAGAGTGTTTTGGAGGTCTGTAGGAGAGAGAGAGAGAGAGAGGGAGAGGGAGGGAGGGAGGGAGGGAGAGGGAGGGAGGGAGGGAGGGAGGGAGAGAGAGAGAGAGAGAGAGAGAGAGAGAGAGAGAGAGAGAGAGAGAGAGAGAGAGAGAGAGAGAGAGAGAGAGAGAGAGACCATTTCAGTGACTCCAGCCACCTCATTCTCTGTCGTCCCCTTTATCTTTTGCCCTCAATCGTTCCCAGCATTAGGCTCTTCTCCAGTGAGTCCTTCCTTCTCAATAGGTGGCCAAAGTATTTGAGTTTCATCTTCAGGATCTGGCCTTCTAAAGCAGTCAGGGTTCAGCTTCTCTAGGGCTGACCGGTTTGATCGCCTTGCAGTCCAAGGGACTCGCAGGAGTCTTCTCTAGCACCATAGTTCTTTGGCGCTCAGCCTTCCTTATGGTCCAGCTTTCACAGCCATACATTGCAACTGGGAAAACCATAGCCTTGACTATACACACTTTTGTTGACAGGGTGATGTCTCTGCTTTTTAGTATGCTGTCTAGCTTTGCCATGGCTTTCCTCCCTAGGAGCAAGCGTCTTTTAATTTCTTGCCTGTAGTCCCCATCTGCGGTGATCTTGGAGCCCAGGAAAATAAATCCTGTCACTACCTCCATTTCTTCCCCATCTATTTGCTATGAATTGAGAGGGCCGGGTGCCATGATTTTAGTTTTCTTAATGTTGAGTTTCAAGCCAGCTTACGCACTCTCCTCCTTCACCCGCATCAAAAGGCTCTTTAGTTCCTCTTCACTTTCTGCCATTAGAGTGGTATCATCTGCATATCTGAGGTTATTGATATTTCTCCCAGCAATCTAAATTCCAACTTGTGATTCATCTAGCCTCACCTTTCTCATGATGAGCTCTGCATATAAGTTAAATAGGCAGGGTGACAGTATACAGCCTTGCCGAACTCCTTTCTCAATTTTGAATCAATCAGTGATTCTGTGTCCAGTTCTCACTGTTGCTTCTTGACCCGCATATAGGTTTCTCAAGAGACAAATAAGATGGTCTGGTACTCCCATCTCTTTAAGAACTTGCCACAATTTGTTGTGATCCACACAATCAAAGGCTTTAGCATAGTCAATGAAGCAGAAGTAGATGTTTTTCTGGAACTCCCTAGCTTTCTCCATGATCCAGCGTATGTTGGCAATTTGATCTCTAGTTCCTCTGCCTCTTGAAATACTGCCTGTACTTCTGGTAGTTCTCGATCCACATATTGCTGGAGCCTAGCTTGTAGGATTTTGAGCATAACTTTGCTAACATGTGAAATGAGTGCAATGGTGCGGTAGTTTGAACATTCTTTGGCATTGCCCTTCTTTGGAATTGGAATGTAAACTGACCCTTTCCAATCCTGTGGCCACTGTTGAGTTTTCCAAATTTGCTGGCAAATTGAGTGTAGCACCTTTACTGCATCGTCTTTCAAGATTTTGAATAGCTCAGCTGGAATACTGTCACCTCCACTAGCTTTGTTGTTGCTCAGATAATATTGTGGTAATATTTGCTGCAGCCTAAATGAGCCTTGGTGTGTCTTTCTTTGGTTGACCCTCACTAATGGGAAAGCAACAGTCATTGTGATCTCTTCTCTCCCAGAGAAAGTGCCACGATAATTTCTCCCTCACTCCTCATTTCCCTTTGTTTTCTTTGTTACTTTATCTTATATAGAATATTGTTACATTTTATATAACATGTAAAATATAATTTGATGTTGTTGTAAATAGTTGCAATATCTTTTTTAGGCAGCTCACTTAAAACCAGTGGATAAAAGTAGCCAATTGAAAGGGAATGCAACAATTGATCTATGTGTATTTCACCTAGAGAACTGAGAAATACATCCAGCCTGTGAAGAGTTAGGAATTTTTGTAACAAATACCTTGAAAGAAAGAAAAAAATAAACTATACAATTTGTAACTATACAATTTGTAACAGGAGATTAGCAACCAGCTGCTATATTCATGTGCCCTAGTAGGGCTATTCCTTTGTAGTATTATTTAATATGAGACAAATGAGTGCTGGAAATTCTTTAAACTCATCTCTAGTTATGTTTTGTTTTCTTGCTTTATCTTTTGCTTAAGGATGCATGCTTATTTAAAAAGAAAGATAAGTATAATCAGTACATACTTGAAAAAAAGCTTTCATATGGCTAAAATTTCTGTTTGATATATTTGCATGACAAATCAAAAGCTGTTAACACTAAATTCTCAACCATTTCCCTAATGAAATTATATCTCTAGTTTTGTCTCAATATGAATGAGGTTCTTTGTATTTTTAACAGTGCTTGAATATAGAATTTTTTAAAATGTACTAATTTCAATCCCTTATTCAGTGTAAAATTCTGAAATAAGTATTTCTGAAAAAGAAGTATCTCACCTATGATTGTAGTCATCCAATGAAGGGAGGCATGATTATTCTGTTGGTCCCAGTGTTGAATTGCTCTTACTGACTTTTGTAAATGTCAGTAAGATATTTGAAGACTACAAAGAGTGCTATCATATAATCCTTAGTCTTCTCTACTCAAGAGTAGTCTTATAATAATTTTCATTGTCTTTTCTGAACCTATTCCAATTTAATTGAATTTTTCTAAATATGTGCAGCCCAGAATTGGACATAATATACAAAGTAAGATTTGGCCAGTGCAAAATAATTGCTAACAACCCTTCTATTGATTTGGAAACATTGTTTCTGTTGATGCAGCCTAAAAAGTGCATTTGCCTTTTTTTTATTCATATAATGTTATTGACTCATATTGACATTGCAGTCAACTACTATTTTTATTTCCCTGCAAGCACAGCTACCAAGTTATGTATTTTTCATCCTTTACCTTGGAATTCAGTTTTTTTTCCTAAATGAAAAAATTGTATCAGGGTGGCCTCTCATGCCTTCCCCTATATCTCAAGGAGATCATTGTCAACACACACAAAAAAAGTTCAGGAATTTCCTGAAATGCCTAGGCTTGATGAAATTTTCCAAACAGATGTTAGGTAATACGTCCCCTATAATTACTGTGTCGTGTCTGTGAAAGATTTGCAATTTGTTTTTGAAAGATATTATTCACGTAATTTCCATGGTGGGACTTGCGGTAGGAAAAAAAATTATTTGTTCCTCTGATTATTTTACCACAGATGCTCTTTAAAGTGCTAAGTACATTCACTTGGGTTTCTGAACAGGAGTGATTACTCTTAACATATAGTGCCATTTTTTTCTATTGCTTCTATTCGTTTTGAACAAATTTTATATTTCAACTGCTAGATTTCATTAATGGACTCTTCCACCATGTCTTTGTCATACCGATTAAATCTTATTTGCTTTCCTATGTTAATAGTTTGTTCATCTTGTTTATGTCACATCTAAAAATTAGTGTATTGACAAAAGAGGCCATAAACTTTATGAACCAATGCATTTTTTGATTTTTCATTCAGTGCTCCAACGGCCTCTTTATTACAGGTTTTTTATAGCAAAAAGTATTTATCTATGATTCTTACTTCAGGATTTTAATCCACATGAGATTCATTATGAAGCCCTATAACCAAATTTATAATATTTTGTTTCATCAGGCCTTTTGTTTGTTTGTTTAGCGTTATTTATATAGCTGTCCAAATGTGATCTTACAAGGTGCATACCATCTTGTGCAAGAAGTCTGCCATAACTCAAACCATGGATACCAGAAACTAAATCTTTCCTGTTACCAACACTTCCATAGCCATTCACTTGCAATATGCTTGAGATGGAAATTTTCATACCAAAACTACAAACTGCAATTTATGCACAAATAAATGTTGGGTTGAAAACAAGAGTGCACCTAAGAAGACCAAAGGCCTGAATATTTAAGCTATCTATTCTGTAGATATGGCTGCATGAGAAAATAATCTGACACATAATGATGTTGTAATAAGAGATTACATGAGTAATAAATAGAAAGTGTCCCAAAGGTGATTTTTCAAGAGGCAACTGGACTTTCTGGTTTTTCTTTGAAGATGTTCCACTTCTCATCGAAGAAGCTTCTTCAGCTCTGACTGGATGGTGGGGAATGGAAGGATGTATACACCTTGCAGAAAGCTAGTCATTTGCATTCTTTTAGTGAATCGTTGAAGCTACCTAGAGGTTTATCTGTGTTGTCAGGGTCACCTGAGTAGTGCAAATGGGTGTGGAGCCTTCTTGGAACTGTTGAAAGGACTGTGTTGTAGACTGGAGATAGATGATTTCTCTCCCTCTGTTGAGAGAGGGCTGTTCAATTTTGACATAGATGCAAATGACCAGCTGTCTGCAAGGAATATAAATCTTTCCATTCCCCACCATCCAGTCAGAGCTGAAGAAGCTTCTTGGATGAGAAGTGAAATGTCTTCTAAGAAAAAACAAAGTCTAGTTGCCTTGTGAAAAAGCACGTTTGGGACAACCATGACCTAGATTAGTGATGGCGAACCTTTTCGGCACCAAGTGCCAAAAAGGGAGTGCATGCGCTCGTCTGGGCCACAACCAGGAAGAGGAGATGCCCAGGGGGCATGCACACGCTGGAAAATGAACTTCCGGTTTACGGCTCGCACATGCGCAGTGGCCAGCTAGTCTTCCAGTTACTGCCGCGCATGCACGTGCGACGATCAGCTGGCCAGTGCACATGCTCATGCCAGAAAACGGAAGACCAGCTCTTCCAGTTTCTGGCACTGCCGCACTCACAACGGCCAGCTGATCGTCACGCACACATGTGCGCCAGAAACCAGGAAGAGGAACGGGCGACACCACTTTGGGCATGCGTGCCATAGGTTCGTCATCATGGACCTAGATGATTGAGAATCTCCATAGATAAATAGAAAGTGTTTAAATTGTTTGGAGAATAGTAGGCTTCGTGTTACATGCATATCACAATTTCTAACTGAAAAATATTTTCAATTCCATTCAAGAAAACCAACTTTTGAAACAGCAGGAGAATTGTAAAGGTGAAAAGACCATAATATTGTAATAGGGGCTGAAGTGAACCAGCTAGAACAGTGGTGGCGAACCTTTTTCGGCTCGCGTGCCAAAAAAGGGGGGGTGCGCTCGCGCGCGCTCGCATGCCCACACCCATTCCCTCCCCCCCCACGCATGCACACAACACCCCCCCATGCTGCCCCCTGCGCATGCGCACACACCCCCACCCCCGCACAAAGGCTTACCGGAGCCTGGAACGACGAAACCGGCAAACCGGAAGTGCGAAAAAAACGCACTTTCGGTTTGCCGGTATGCTGTTTTTTTGCACTCCGGAGGGTTCAGGGAAGCTCCCTGAAGCTCCGGAATGCAAAAAACTACAAAACGGACAAACCGGAAGTGCGGAAAAGTGCACTTCCGGTTTGTCCGTTTTGTAGTTTTTTGCATTCCGGAGCTTCAGGGAGCTTCCCTGAACCCTCCGGAGTGCAAAAAACAGCACACCGGCAAACCGGAAGTGCGTTTTTTCGCACTTCCGGTTTGCCGGTGGGAACCCTCGCGTGCCGGCTTCTATGGCTCCGCGTGCCACCTCTGGCACGCATGCCATAGGTTCGCCACCATGGAGCTAGAATGTTATTTTTTTTAAAAAACGGGGAGCCAAAAATTAATCTTCATTTAATCATGAATCTTTGCTGGATGATCACAAACAAATCTTGCTCAGTCTACCCTATCTCAAAGGATAAAATACAAAAAAATTATGCTGCCTCAAATTTCTTCAAGGAAGAATAGAATACAAAACAAGTAACTCCTTAGCTGAGGGAAAAAAATTATTCCCTGGACCCAGTTTTCCCTTGACACAGCCTCTTATCCCCACAGTCTGTGTGCTCCATTTTTGAAAAATCTGTGAAGACTCTCCTAGATGATTTTGCACCCATGGTGCCTCAACTGTGTGAGATGCTGGGACAGATGTATAGCACCATTCCTCAGGCGTCTGCTATTGACCTCACCAGGCAGGTAAGGTTTTTTTTTTAGCACATTAATCTCTAGTAAATACTAAATTCAGAAAGGAAACTAATACTTGCTGAGCAGTTTTTCTGCCATCTGGTGCTCTTGGCTTTTCCTGTGATACAATAATTTTACAAAAATGAAATATTTTTTTTCTCTGTTACCTCATGTAAACGGATGGTTTGTGTCTGTGTGGACAAAAACAAATGAAAAACTGCAATGTCCTTGAACCATCTAATCTCTTGCCTCCTTTGGTATCTTAAGACAAAAGCTTTCACTGATGCTTAATAGCAGTGACAATTCGTTGGCCCAAATATGAGTAAGGAGAGGAAGTCGGTAAAAAGTAGGTTAAGGAATATGAAATAGAATGGAAAATATCATAACTATTCGATTTCTGTGTTCTCTTACATCTTCAGCTGGTTCACATTTTTGCCCATGAGCCTGCCCACTTCCCACCGATCAAGGCGCTCTTTCTGCTTGTCACATCAGTTACATTAACACTCTTTCAGCAAGGTATGTATGTCTTGAGACCCTCACTTTTGTGAAGCAGTTGCATTGGTAACAGTTCTTTCTAATCATAAGACGTTCAGATTAGCCTGTAGGATTGCAGCTAGTCACCGTTCCCTTGTTCAGATAATAGGCCCTGCTGAATGAGCTCCAGCGGAGTTTTGAAATTATATCCTGAGTAACGAGAACCAAATTTATTAGCTTGTTTCTCCCTGAATATCAATCATTATTGGAGAGGGCAATAGTGCTATTATGTTCTTCTCTCCCCTCCTTCCGGTTTGTTAAACTGAAACTGTGCCCTTTGGTTGTCAGATTCTCAGTTTTAATAGAAAGTAGAGTTAGTAGTCTTGTTCGCATAATGGTTGGCTTTGAAAAAGACCTACCGGTAGGGAGTGTGTTGCTATTTAGTATAGCATAACCAGAACAGTGTGTTGTCACTCGCTATCTGTTCCTGTGGCCCAGTTGGTTCTGAAGATTCTGCACCACAACTCCCCTGTCCTTCTGCTTACAGGTTTTCTCTCAGAGCTCTGCTGATTTCCTAGCAAGTGTTTGGGTTTGCCTTTTGCTTCTGCGGAACTGCCATACTGCAATTAAGGTGTCCCTAATTGAGGGGCTAAACTTAAAGTATGTAAATAAAATCAATATGCAATAGCATGGTATTAGGGTATCTGGTCCCATCCCCAGATGGCTGGTTGGAACGTGGAACTTGGAATCAGTACTTGAGTTATACCCTGTTAATGCCTGGTTTCATTAGGCAGAACTATGGCATTAACACAGAGGAAGATGAGTCTCATGGTGCATGATGCTGAAAGGAAGAGTGGTTATCAGCAGTCATGCTGGTCTTTCCCTATTAAAAATGTTGCAAAGTTATATACTTCCCAGTCAAGTGAACATTTTGACAAGAGTGAAAGGAGCATAGTGTGTTGGGATGGCCATTAGAGTTCAAATGGATTTTAGAACTTTTGTTCACTCACATCAATATTGGATTTGTCAATAGACTCTAGAATTATCTTCAGGGACCAAGTATTTTAAGATAAGTATCCAGTGCAAATGTGCTAGTTTTCTCAAAGAAATTGATGTCCAGTTAGTTCCTGCTTCTCTTTTTCTTCCCTGCTAGGGTGCAGTCAGTTCCCCCTTCTTATTCCTGGTGCTTGGCAGGGGAATCTGGGCGACATGCCTATTCCTTTGCACTTTCTTTCTGTTCTTGGGTTTCCAAGCTCCATGATTTTTGTATGTTTTGTTTCTTTAACTTGCTTCAAGCTGCTCATGTGCCTGCCCTCTTCAGCCCACCCTGTTGCACCCTCCCCCCCACCCTTCCCTTACTCCTGTTTTCACTTGTAAATTCTTTCTGTATCACATAACTATATGATGTTAAGTTGCTGTTTGTATGATTTTTCTCTTCAGTTACATCTTTATTATATTTTTAGGGCCCAGGGATCATCCTGATATTGTTGATTCATTTATGCAACTCCTGGCACAGGTGTGTTTTAGTTTCTTATTCATTCACTTTCTGTTCTCTCTCTTTCTCTTTTTTAATTCAATTTAAACCTATTTTAGCTTTCTGTTGACAACGTTTTTCCTTTTAGTTGAATATCGAGTTTCTCATCTGTTTCTGTGGAAGTTGAAAACAAAACATTATCCCTTTTCTTAGGTATAAGTTTATCCCTTTTTCTCTACATAGAAATGCAACAAGACCTCTAGATTGGATTTGGTTCAGGTCATGTGCTGTGACCTGTAACAGGAGGAACCTTTGGAAAATGGCGAATGCAGTTCAAAAACTTTAAAAATCCATATTGTATACGTTTTGCATGTTTGGCTCTAATGATTCTGAGCTGTTAACAAATCCAGAGTTTCCAGTTGTTGGGTAGAAGTCAGTGATCTAGTGGGTTATATCTAAACTTCTAGGAGAGAAACCTGATCTAATGTGAGTAACAGGAAATAACAACTTGATTTGTTTAAGTGCTTTCAAAGTCTTTTGGTGCTCCATCCTTCTTCACTCTTGTTGAGATTTCCTGGGTTGGTTTTTTTTTTCCAGATCATGAATTGTCATGCCGTCTTGTCTCCAATGTTGTTGTAATGATGTAATGTACAATGCAGTGAGCAGTGAGGTACTGCTCGGATAGTTCAGCTTGGGAATAAGTGGACCATGAACTGCTTTTGGGTTGGATGAGCAATATCTTTACTGGAAATCAGCTGCAGGATTACAAATTAATGAAGCAGGGAAGGGTATGATCTTTGATATCATCTGGTTCTCCTGACTACAGCAAGATGCTCCCCTCTGGGCTCTGATTTATTGTTGCTTGATAAGCTTTTTGCAGGCTGTGATGTGGGAAGTGTTTTAGCACCTAGCTCCCCCTTGTGACAGATTTTAAACCTTGCAACCGTAATGCAAATACGTCTCACATTTTTTCTTCCGTAAAACTAAAGAGGTCTCAGAAAAATATGAAATTTTAACAATATTTTAAGAATCAGGGTATCACCTTCTTAAAAATGCTTTTTCTTCACCTGAGGAGGTATTATCTACTCTTAGAAAATTTATGAGACCCTGACATTAGAAAAAGATTTATTGGGATTTGTTGGCATAGTTACTGTAGTACTGCCTACCATTGCTCACTAGTTTGTTTCAACACTAATTAAAAATACAGATAGTCCTCGACTTACGACCACAGTTGAGGCCCAAATTTCTAGCTAAGTGAGACATTGGTTAGGTGAGTTTATGTCTCTTATAGAAATCCTTTTCGTAGCAGAAATAAACTATTTCTTTAGTCATATGCTTGTCGTTCTGCTATTAAATAATGCATAAAAGAACTCAGTGAGTGTCCAGACAATATTTATCAGTAATGTTATACAGAGCTTTTGGGAGCTAATTTGCTTCAGCTCTGATACATTATGACATTATGCTTTTTGAAATTCTGTCTTTCTGTCTGTTCTGGCAATTTTTCAAAAATCCACTTTTCCCAAGAAGGGTGTAGATCAGGGGTCCCCAACCTCCAGTCCGCGGCCCACTTGTGAGCTGTTGAGCTATTTGCAATCGGGCCGTGGAAATGGCGTGCACACCTACATTTCCACTTATGCAAGCAGCAGGTGAGCTTGTGCACGCGCGCTCCAATGTGTGAGCGGCAGGCGCACGTGCACACTGCTCACGCAAATGGGGCTATGTGTGCTTGCCAGCTGCTCACACAGAACAATCCCCTCTTCCCCCCCCCCCACTCCCCACTGGTCCGCAAAGCCAGAAAGGTTGGGGAACTCTGCTGTAGAGCATTAAATCAGTACCAGTAATCAAATCTTTGGTTTATATTAGTCATTATATGTATTTTCTCCTAGATTATATATCATGGCCTGCTATAGTATAGAAAATACTGAACTTCTCCAGTAGAGATCATTTATATGTCTTCCATAGCAACATTTATTGGTATCAAAAAGGAAAAAAGAACAAAGCATATTATAGGGCTCCTTCCTCATCCTAGTTAGCAACATTTCATGATAGCTTTATTTGCTGCCTGTTCTGAAAGAGAACTCTTAAGCAGAATTGATTGCATATCAGCTGTTCTTTTGCTGACTGATTCAATTTACATGCCTATAAAACATTATTCTAGACTCCCAGATGTAACTTCATAGGATATTTATCAATCTGCAGAATAGACATTTCATTCTGAATAAGTCGTAAGACATCAATATGATTCTAACAAAAAAAAACAGATTCCTTCAAAGACTGGGAAGTTATTAAACAGCATATCAGGATTCTTCAAGAAATCCCTTTAAAATGCATGTAGAATAGATTATTTTTATTCTGCATAGTTGGTTTTGATTGTGCCCTTGAAAACCAAATTAAAGTCTCGTGAGGTATCTGCGTTTTCTTGCAAAACTTCATTTCTGCATACAAATAAAAGCAACATTTCAATTTTGTTCAAATAATTTTATGTTATAGTGGAAATGAATGTGGGACCAGATTCTCATTTAGTGCAACATGAGACAACTTACTTACCTGTAACTCTCCATACACTTTCAATGATAATTTCTTGAAGAAAACAGAGCAATTAACTTATTAACTTCATGTTTTGTCTTCTGATCTGGCAGATCTACATGTTGGTTCAAAAGGACAATAAATAAAATACACTTACTAGGCAGTAGATAAAAATGTCCATCTTCCAAGTACTTTGATAAAAATTGTTTGGATCACAAACTTAAATGTATCAATGGAATCTGGTCAACTGCCCAGTGTAAAACACCAAAGGATATATGACATAAATAAAAGAACACTGCAAATATCTAGGATGACCTATGTTTTATATTTGCATCACATGAAGCAGGGCTTCAATTGGTGATGTAAATGAAATAGACTGGAGAAATATGAAAAAAAGTGTTGCTTGTTTGATTTATGTATTTATTATCAATCTAAGTATAGTACAGAAAATTCTGAATCGGTATTAATCATCTATGTTTTTGGATTATAGATGAGATTTTAAAGAATGGTTAATTTAAAAAAGCATTTCCTGGAATTTGATGACACTCTTAAAAGGCAAGAATGTACTGTAATAAGAACATGTTAAACCTTGCTTACACTTTTTATAGTCTGTTTATGGACAAAACACCTAACTTAACAGATGCTGTATTTTACACTACATAATTAGCGCCCCCTCTTCAAGCATGTTGTCTTAAATCACAAAGTTAAAAAATGTCCTGGGTAGATTGCCTTACTAGCCCAGGAGAATGTTTGATCTATTTGCAGTGAAAACTTCTGGTGTGAATTTCATTAGAAGCCATTATTGGAAGATTTAAATGCTTACACCTAGCGGAATTGTCTAGAATAAAGAGATTGACAAACCAATTTTATTGCCTTCCCAAGCAACGGAACTAGAATACTGTTTTCTTTTAATGACTTGTAATCCCTTGCATCGGGGTGGAATCAGGGCGACTGAATGGAACTGAGCATTTACTGGCTTGATGCCCTTCCTGATGCCTATGTGAAGCTCATGGCAGATATTTTCTCTTGGTGTGCCAGGAGGAGACTCTATGGCAAGGGGCAGATTTTCCGGTCGGCTCCACAATTGATAGGGCTTTCGGTTTCCTCTACCTGGTAGAGGAAAAAGGACACCGCACTAGGAGGAGACTCTATGGTGGGGGGAACCAGACTTCCGGTCGGCTCTAGAATTGAACTGGGGGCTTCTAGTTAGGACCTTTGTGGCTCTTTGAGGGTTTAAGGTTGCTGACCCCTGACCTAGAGGCTATACACACACACACACACACACACTCTGTGTAAAAAAATTTTTACAAAGATATATTGTGACAGAGATGTATTTCATTCTCTACTTGACATTGCTTTCTGTATTGTAAGGGCCAAATATGATTCAACATACTTGCTTTTCATTTAAGGTCACTGTAAGATACTTATCTAAATAAAAAGTTGTGTGAATATGGCAAGAAAATAGACTTTTTTCTAGTAAAATAATGGCAAAATATACTATTGAAATTCATGAAACGTTTAAGATAGTTCTAGCAATATAAAAATGTTACAAAGTCTATAAATTAACTCCAAGAAGGTTAAAACAGTAGTCTTAGAACAAATGAAAGTAAAATAGTTTGTTTCTTTCATCAGGAAAAGGAACACGACTAACCTGATTGCTTTTGTTTGTAAGTGAAACAAAGAGAGCAAGGAAAATAAAACACAAAGAAATAGAAATGAGTTATTGCAGTTAAAAATATTATCTTAGAAAGTCAATTGCTGCTCATTATGCAACTACATTTGTAGTATTTTAATGATAGAAAACATGTCTAACAATGTGGTTAGACAACAGGGATCCATTTGTACATAGAACAGAGTACATAGAAATGCCATAGTTACTCAGGCACAGGAATTGGAGCTGTTGTCCATGGTGCTGAAAGATTTGTTGCTGTTAAAGGTGTCTTGAAAATTCAGTTGCTCTGCATCATAGAAGAGACCTACTATTTGTTATATTTTAGTGATCACTATTTTTCAGTTGTGTGAAATTTGATTAGATGATACGGAATTTGCTTCTTTGGCTAAAGCTTTGTGCTTAGGAATGTCATGATAACTCAGACTTCAGAACAAAAGTACAGGAACTGGGAATTGCAATCCATACTGCTGATAGACTAAGTATGTATTGTTCTTGTTTCTACTTTCTGTGGTATTGTAATATGTTTCTAGGCAGATGTAGATATAAAAAAGTAAACCTAAATGCTAAGTATCTGATTAATCCTTATTCTGATACTCTAGAATGGAATTCCTATACCTGGGGTATAGCATTATTTGAAACAAAGTAGGAATACTAGAAAGCTGTTTTCCAGATAATAATTCAATTTCATGTTTCTTCAGAGGCTCCTCCTTACCTGGACCCTTATGCTCTTGAATTATAAAGACACATTCATCTTATAATCATTTCCCTTTTTCCCATACCTGGCTTACTGTGTTTTATAGCTGATGGCCAGGTAAGTTGCACATGCAAGCCTTTGCCAAGGGTTCCTGTGTGGCAATTGCTTGTCCATGGCTTGCCAGAGCTGTGTTTATTGTCTGTGTATATATGTGTACCTTGCAGGCACTCAAACGGAAACCTGATTTGTTCCTGTGTAGCAGCCTGGATGTCAAAGCAGTATTCCATTGTGGTGAGTAGGCAAGTGCCATAGACTGAATTGCTTTAAAATCACTGTGGGAAATGGCTTAGACAAATGGATAATGACCCTTACAAGTTGTGACGATTGTAAAGAATGGAGAAAAGTTCTTGATATGGGAATGTCCGCAAAATTAAACAAAACCCATTGTAAAGAGACTTTAGGAAGGAAAGCTTTTTTTCCAACTCGCCAAAAAACCCTGTAATTACACATGCTGAATACCAAATCATTGCTTCCTTCCAGCTGTGATCTCTCTGAAGTTTCCTGAAGCACCAACTGTCAAAGCTGCCTGTGGCTTTTTTGTGAGTATTTGTCTTTGGTAGAGTAGATCTGTCATTAGCTGGTGGTATCATAGAACCATAATATGAAAAGCAGTTGTTCTTGGACAAAGTAACAAAACATCAAAACCGATGAGTGAATGAAAGGACTCACTTTCATTATTACTTCTTGGGGATATCTCTTTTTATGTACTTAATGTTTGTATTAAGACTTGGAAATAAAGTGGCCATCTCCCCATTATATTTATTTACATTCTGTCTATAGGAGTGGGATATTTCCAGTTTGAAATTTGTGTTCTTAATATTTTGATAAAAAGTTCTTGATATTTTGTCCACGTAGACCTTTTCTCCCACTTGTTATAGACTGAATTGCTGCCACGCTGTGGGGAGATTGCACCTGTGGGACAAGTGGTACATGAGAATGGCAAAATGCTACTACAAGCTGTAATTGAGGTAAACAGTGTCTTTCATAATCTGGGATCAGTGAAAAAGGATAATTGGGAAGCACTCTGCTCACACATAGGCTGCATTTACTCCGATTTGTTTTATTAATTCAATTTCCTTGCCATCAAAATATTTACAGGTTTATCTGCAGCATGTTTCTGTCCATGTTTACATTCACATAAATTCCACTAAAGTAAGTGGAGCTTATTTTCCAAGTATGTGTGCATAGGATTGGAATTGTTTAAGGCTGGGGCCTTAAATATTCTGAATCACTCAGCCTGGCCCTTGGTATAATCTACTGGCATCTTAATGTGACATAATGTAAAGTTCACCCTGCAATACCGTTTTTTGCAAGATTTGACTGGATGTGCTCCATCCTTGCAGGGTATAGGTGGCCAAGCTTCACGAAATTTGATGGATCATTTTGCTGAGATTCTTTTTGCTCTCAACAAGCATTGCTTCAGTTACTTGAGTGTGTGGATTAAGGAAGTGATGCAGCAGGATGGCTTTCCATCGACCCGTGTCAGCCCTGAGCAAAAGGACATTTTCAGCCAACAAATTCTCAGGTGAGTTTCTTCTTGGCATATTTTTAGAGAGACAGAATTGTGGAATAATTAAACTGAATAAGCTCTATAAATATTATCCCATGCATTCTATCTAGTGCTTAGTTCTAAATTCCTAATTTCTCTTTTAGTTAATTGTTCAATTGAAGTCCAGATGGTAAAAGTCTTAATTAGCCCGATACAGCTAAGTCTCTGAAGAATAATTCATTTAATTAATATTTTATAAAAGAAAGAGCAGTTAGAGTATATTAATTAAATATATTAAATATGTACAAGTTATTTGTATAGAGTTCAATAGAAAAAATGGTACACAGAAAATATATTTTCTCCTTTTTCTGTCTTTTATGCAGGGGTCTCCAACCTTGGCAACTTTAAGACTTGTGGACTTCAACTCCAGAATTCCTCAGCCAGCAAAGCTGGCTGAGGAATTCTGGGAGTTGAAGTCCACAAGTCCTAAAGTTGCCAAGGTTGGAGACCCCTGTGACCTATAGCATGGTGCTGCACTTGTAGGCAAACTAGCTGGAGTGCCTTCCCCTCCCCACCCCTTTGGGGTGCCCAACCAATTTTCCAAAGTGAAAAGCTACCGGTTAGCTAAGATCAGACAAACCCCTTAGAAGTGATCCAGCTTAAGTGTTCCTGTTTATGCTTTACACAATATGCCTGCAAATATGACTGCTCTGGAGCCAGATGACATCACTAGAATGGTGGCTTGCATTTTAACAGAGCTTGCTGATAATATTTTGTGTCCAAGAGCAGAAGGCTTCAATTCTTCAGTCTAATTTTCATTGCTGCTTGGTAGAAGGGGATGTAATGTTCCCTCCTTATGTTTTTTGCTGAAAGGCTATAGGACCGTGATGGCAAACCTGTGGCATGCGTGCCAGACGTGGCACAGAGAGCACTCTCTGCTGGCACGTGCGCCGTCGCCCCAGGTCAGATCTCCGTGGCGTTTCTTTCATGAGCTTCTGTTTCCCTGCAAACAACAAAACAGAAGCTCACAAAAGAAAAAGATCTTACCTCTTGCTATGCTACCGGTGTTGGGATGCCCCGCCTCCCGCTGGCCTTCAGATCTCTGCTGCGCATACATGCATGCCCACACATGCCCCATGTATGCACACATTCACGCATATCCATGCACGCGTTTCTGCATGTCCGTGCACTCATGTGTGCAGGTCCACGCACGTGCATGACCCCACACATGCATGTTCACACATGTGCACATTCATGCATGTCCGTACATATGCTTGCACACCTTTCAGTTTGAGCATGCACACGCGCAGTTTGGGCACTCGGTGTCTAAAAGGTTCGCCATCACTGCTATAGGAGATTGGGGTTCCATGTGTTGGCCCTTGTTACTGTCGCCTTGATTCTACCCACTTAAGAAGAGAACTCTAAAAGACATTATGTATACCTTTGCTTGAATATGAATATCCTTCAGACATTATAGATTCTGCTTTATCAGGATCTGTGGTTACAAATATTATTTGCACTTATATGAATGCACATAAAACTTGTGAATGAAGGCAAATATACGTGTCCCAGGATAATGTTGCAAGATCCAATCTAGTTGACCAAAGGTTTGGTCTTCTGAGCTTTGGATTCGTGCTGGAGCCCATCCGTAGGGAACTTCTCTTTACTGGAATGTGCACATTCCGGTAGAAAGACGTTCCCTGAGGATGGGCTCTAGCACGAGTCCAAAAGCTCAGAAGACTAAATCTGTGGTCCCGGCAACCGACCCAGATCTTTCAAATAGAACTTGCTTCAAGATCTCCCTGCTCTATGTCTGTTTGGGTCTGGAATTGAAAGAATAGAAGACAAATCTGTGGAATAGACTAGCACAGTGATGGCAAACCTTTTTTTGCTCGGGTGCCAAAAGGGTACGCGTGCCCCCGATAGCGAGCATGTGCGTGCCCACACCCATAATGCAATGCACACACACACCCGCGCTGTCCCTCCACGCATGCGTGCAGACCTCACTGAAGCCTCCAGAGCTGGCCAGTGTGCACATGTGTGCTGGAGCTGACATAGGGCAACGCCTCATGTGCCCTCAGATATGGCTCTGCGTGCCACCTGTGGCACGCGTGCCATAGGTTCGCCATCACGGGACTAGCACATTCAGTTCTGTTCTCGACACTTTTTAGTCCACATTTGTAAATAAAGAGTTTTCCAGTGAGTAGGGCAACATGAATAACTGTTTGGAACATGTCTAAATGGACTGTGCGTTGATTCTTTATTGGCAAGTCTTTTACAGTCTATCGCCCTTTAGTATTACATGTTGATCTTCCATCATCCCTCCTTTGTCTTAGCAGAGAACGTGTGAACAAACGACGTGTGAAGGAGATGGTAAAGGAGTTCACATTACTTTGTCGAGGACTGCATGGTACTGAATACACAGCAGACTACTGAGGAGATCGGTGTGGCAAAAGACTGCAGCATGAACAGATCCAGTTTTATGCCATCGCCTGAAGCTGCCACCAAATCAGCTGATAGAATGATAACGTCACAATTAACCTATCCTGGTTGCTCCTCTCAAGAACAAGCTGTTTCCAAATCCCTTCTGCATATTCAGAGCTAACAGGCTCAAGGACTTCGAGCAGAGGTTGGAGCAGAGCTGGACAGTCCCCATGCCAACCACAGGACTAGTGTACCAATTGCCACTTTCCCCCTTGGCACGCTCCTGTAGAAGTGTCTGTGATATTGTCAATTTCTAAAGAGTCTACCTTTTACTTGCATGAGGAAGCTTGTGTCTGATTGAAGTGAAGGTCCTCCTGCCTTGAATTACATTAAGGCTACTTCTACGCTCCTGTGGTTGGTTTACTGGGGAAGCGGCATACTTTAGGGGCAATATGGGCAGGGATGGAGTACAGCTGTAGCAGAGGCAGTTACAAGAATATGATCTGCCCTAGCCCTGATTGGTGCAATAAATAATACTAAGAGTCCAACAAGGTATCACAAAGAGGCAACACCATCTTTTTTGGGGCGGGGCTGTGACATTCCTCGGAATGCTGGCAAAGTATGCTACATTACCTCTTGAAAAGTTCCTGCTGCTGCCGCCTCTGCACGTTCTGCAGAGCATCTTCTTCTATTACATTAGCCCAGTGTTTCTCAACCTTGGCAGTTTGAAGATGTGTGGACTTCAACTCCCAGAATTCCACAGCCAGCGTTGCTGGCTGTGGAATTCTGGGAGTTGAAGTCCACACATCTTCAAACTGCCAAGGTTGAGAAACAGTGCATTAGCCTCTTCAAAGAGATGAATATGTGAATGTGAGTGTCTAGGTCTGCTGCAAAGCAAGAGTTGTAGCTGCCTTCATGAATGGCTTGAAAATCCCTTTGCGTTCTCTCTGCTGCTGACAATGGATCTGGGTTGTGGTAAAGCTGGAATGAAGACAGAAGCATTTTTGTCCCACGGGAAATTCTTGACGTCATAAAGATTGGGGATTCATTAATAAGCTAAGCCTCTTTACAACCTAGATCCATTTCAGTGGCAATATATTAATGCAACTTCTCTTCTATAGGAGTAGTTTAACCAGATTTCCTTCAGACTCCTAACTCAGGTTTGCTGCTGATCCTTTTCCTTTGCCCAGGACTGGGTAGGTTGAAGTTAATTCACACAAAATTACCTTTGCTCCATTAATGAAACTTAAAAACATTTTATCACCTATTACCTAAAGAACAATATCCAAATATCAATGTGAGAAGTACAAGGAATTTATGTAGACTTGGCAGAGGTTTCTGCATAAAAGCACAAAAAAGCACATGTTTTGGGAAAGAAAAACTATTCTAGGATAATGTAAAAGGAAATTAATTGAATATCTAAGTTCTTATATAAAATAATCATGGTAACAGAGTAATTCTGCACACCGTGATATACCAACTATGTCATGAAGTGGGGAGAAATTGAAGAACTTGTTCTGGAACAGAAATCACACTTATGGAAGGACCATAATTTTTAGGAGAATCTTTTTATTACTGATAGGAGCTAAATTACAGTGTTTGGTGGTATCTGAATAATCTTGGACTCATCTAACCCAAAGCTCTTCCTCTAACCCAGGGGTAGGCAAAGTTGGCTCTTCTATGACTCGTGGACTTCAACTCCCAGACTTTCTGAGCCAATCATGCTAGCTCAGGAATTCTGGGAGTTGAAGTCCATGAGTCATAGAAGAGCCAACTTTGCCTACCCCTGCTCTAACCAATGGAAGTATTTTTCTGCCTATTGGAACCATTCATCTTTAAAATGGTTCATTAGAGCAAAAATGTGTGCAGTAGGGAAACCACTTCCTCTCTTGGTTGCATTTGAGGTAACAGGGCTTTGGAAGTGAGGAATCACACTATTTAATTCCCTCCCCACTTCTTTGAAAAAGGATTGTTCTCTAATACATTCTTCTACATCAAATCTTGAAAATACGATGTTCTAACTTCTATTACAGTTCTTCAGTGAAAGAATTGTTCTAATGTAATCAGATGTTTTTACAGTCTTGAAAGCAAAGTACAAACTCTGTGCAAGTAATTTCTGCTTTCAAGGGGAGGAAGAATGAATCCTTGTGGTCTTTTTTCCCCCTTTGGCATGGCATGACTATAGATAAGTAATATACTACAAAGAATGATTCATTTCTAAACATGGAGAGAGAGAAAGATTTTTGAGGAAGATGACTTGGTGAACAAATGATGAATTCCATTTCCATATCCAAACTTAGCCCCACAACAGCTATACTGTGTGCCTTTTATAGACTATAGCCTACCTGGTTGTTCATTGTTGCTTTCTTATCTATGTCAGCCTTTCAGTCTACAACCTAAAGAAATTTTATGATCCTAGATGAACATGAGACATTGAACAGGTGCCTGAAAAATTGAGAAGCACAGAGCACAGATCTACCTTGAACAGAACCAGCCTTAAGCTATTCTATTTAATTAGTATTTTGCCTTACCTTCTAGACCATGTGAGAAGCTTAGAGGTGGTGGTGTCACCATTTTGTATCTCCCATTTTCACAATGGGTAATCATGAAAAATAGCTTATATGGTTGTTTCCAAGGCTTGTCTACATAAGAGTATCTCCAATCACTCCAACAAAACAGTCTAGGAGAAATGGCCACAGTTGGATACTAGGTAAGTTATCATGAAATGATACAAGGTACAAGTTTGCTAGGATTCTTCTGAAGGCAATTGATCTGTACACTAGAAATGTTCCGTCCTCCAACTGTAAGAAATGAGCAAAAATCTGTTAAGAGAACAGATCCATGTGGCTAAAGTTTAGTAATAGTGAATCACTTCCGGCAAAAGTAGGCAAATTTCTTGTATTTCTTTGCCATGTACCAAAAGTATTTCTATCTTGTTTCCTTGGAATTTATTTTCTTAGAATATTTTATACCAGTTTGTAATTCCATAATTTACAGTTTTTTCTGCTGAAAAACTCTGCTGTATTACTTCTCTAAGAGTCCCTTACACCAAATAAGTGTATTTTGCATTAGCATTCTTCAATATTGCCTCCCCACTTCAATGACACTCCAGTGTTCAGATACAGAAAATGGCATAGTAGACATAGAATCTTATGAAACACTGATGGCAAAGTAATGCTTCTGCTCAGGATGCCTCTTCTTTAGTGCTAATGGGCTGGTGGACACCTCTCTTGGTGCTTGCCAAACTTCCTTCTCTGCCTGTTTTTTCCCCCCAATTTTAAAAATGAAATCTTAATATGCGGTTAAACAAAACATCAGTCTCAAGTACAATCTAGATTTCCAATAGTGCCTCTTGGCCTCATATAGACTTCAGAAACCACAGTGGCTGTAAGGTTATACAGTACTTAGAAAGTGTTTTGCTTTCTCAAGATTTTAATGGAAACAGTCTTTTGAAGCTTCGTTCAATAATAACAGGCTCAGTGCACAGCACAAATACAATGGCAACCTTAGTAAAGCCAGTTGAGATCATATCTGGAGTCTTCATCAAGTCAGAACAACAAAGCTCCATGAGATGCTTCACCAACTCGAGGTAAAGGGACATACTTCCATCAAGCAAGACACCTCTCTGAGAGGCATTCTGGATTAGCTGCCTGCACTTTGTTTGGAAGAATGCCTACCTGATCAAAACCAAAGGAGAAAAATAAGCTGAAGTAGTGGTGATGAAGGAACTTCAGTTTGGCTCTCTAGGAAGTGGGTATTTTGTGACTTTCCAGATTTACTACAGTGGACATTTTTAGAGTGTCTATAACATGACTGTAAATTTCAAATATGCCTACTGACCTCAAAGGTTTTGAGATACCTTGCATAATGGGAGTACATCAATGTAGCTTGAATTGACTTCATGCCATCTTGTGGAAGCTAATTAGTTTGACTTCACATTAAGGATGTAATAGAGAAATAATAATATTTGTGAAAAGAAGTAGAAAAATCCATGTGCTGGATGACAAAAGTGCATGCTTGTGTTATTTCATGTTTCCCTGTGAAGGAACATTTATGCATAAACACAATTACTCCTTTTAATAGAAAACTTTTGTGTGCCAGTGCAATTATGGCCAAAACAGGGCTATTAAAAATAAGAGGAGTTTAGCATGCTTATGATTTTCAAATCCCTTTGTAAAAATTTCCTACAGGCAACCATTTCAATATCCAATGAAGACTGAGCATCATTAAACTGAACATTAGTTGAAAAAGAAAATGGAAGGTGGTGAAAATCCTAGAGGAAGAAGTGGCTACTAGATGCCTGAACAGAAGCATTCCAGTTGGGTGAAGAAAGTATAGCTGGGGCCTGGCAACAGTTTTGTTGCATACAGACCAATTAAACTCTGTAAGATTTAAATTTGAAATTTCCAATAACAAGTAGTCCACCATCCATCTAGATAATTCTATTGTGAATCTGCTCTTCTAGACTCAATGATCAATGATCTTTAATATTTGCCCAACATTTATTCTTCTGTAAAGAACTTTAATTTGGTCCCCTGGGGGGTTAAGATTAGGGTTATGCGTGCTTCAAAAATAATTTGGAAGAAATACTTAAAACCCTACATAAGCATAGCATCTCTGTTATCCATTAACGAGGCCCATGCAATGCGGTTCCTTCAACCTTTCTTTATAGAATATTTTTTATACAGTATATTCATTCTTGTGACCCTTTTAGCTAATTTCTCTTTGTCAACATATTTAATTTAAGTGTGATCTCCAGAAAAGGACACAGTGCTTTGGAATAAAATGGAACTATGGCTACTTGTTACTTGGAGACTATGCTTCTATTAATTCAGTCTGAGAATTACATTAGGTGCTTTTGTTTCGTTTTCTTTTTTAGCAATTGCATCACTGCTGACTTCAGCCTGTGATCAATAATGCTCACCCTACTGTTCAACATAGTCTAACTGTCTAGTCAACAGAAATTACAACTAAGGACTAGCTTAAACAACATGGATATTTATAAATTGGCCACTAGTGCGGATTAACATTTATCTCATTATTGAATAAACAACTTCAACACGCTTTTTCAGCAGAGATCAACACTTTTTTTAAAAAAAATTATTCCTCTGTTAAAATAATATAGCACTCTACTTAATATGTTGAGCTGTCCATCAACATACTGCAAGAAATACTAACTTAGCCCACTTATGCCCTGTACAAATAAGATTGTCAACCAGTTCAAAAAGACCCATGTTCCATTAACCCATCCAAATCCAGCAAAGAACGCAGTTTGTTATCTCGCCAATGTCTTTTATATTCAGGGTTGGTCATCCACAAGGCTCATCTTCATAGGCAATGGCAATTCCCCGTCGTCCCACAATAGCTTTCTTTACTTCTGTTTGGCCCAGCTGTTGCTCCAGTCCCCGCCAGCTGCGGGACTCCAAGAATGAGGCTAAGATACAAAAATATTTCCCCAACTTTATTCCAAAGCCCACAAAAAAACTAGAAATCATAAAAAAACAAGTATATTGGTAGGGCATTATCTTTGAAAAACTGATTATATTGATAGGGCATTACCATATTTACATTATGAATCAGAAATATTGTGTGGGAGGACATTGGTTAGGGTTAGGGTTAGCTATTAATGCCACCTCTACATTAATTGCCTATTAGCAACTATGAATGGATGCAAGTAGTAGCGATGCAAGTAGTAGTTATTTTATCAGCCTTAATTTTTGAGATTCCACAATAACTATATCTTAATTAATTGATTAATCAATCAAAAGAAAAGTACTAAGTAAGGAGGTTCTTTGCAACTGAAAGAGCATTACCCCAAGCCACATACCTGCTGGGCTAATCTGAGACACGGTCTGTACATGGTTGCGGCACATCACAGCTGTGTCAGAATTTGGCTCTGCATCTGGTATCAGGGAGGGATCAATTGAGCGCAGCTGTCCAGTGATCAGTGAAATGCTGGGTTCATTGTTGGTCTTTTCTGGGAAAAGGACATGGTCACAAGCTCCTGTAGATAAAAGAAAACAAGTACAGTAGTAACTAAGATTCATTACTTACAAAATGATACTCTATTATATATTCAAAGCTTGACTCAAACGTGCAGACCCTGATTAGAGTCTTCCCTAATTGAGTTTGGGGATACTAATGGCAATAAAGAATTTGTGGGTTACTCTGGCTGTAGCTGACCAAGAGCAAAACAGGCCCAAAAATCTTGATGGAATTCTCTAAATTTCATACCTTTGAACTGCCTTATAATGAAAATGAAAAGGAACAATGAATACTCTTGGTTCCCAGATCTGCATAGGATTCCTAACCTCCTTTTTTGTGGCAATAGAAGCTCATGACTGACCATATTTACCCTCCAAAACAGCACCATGGCTTCTAGTGATTTTGAGGATGAAAATACATAGAAATCAGAGTAACTTCTAAAATAGGATTAATGCTGTAAAAAAAACACCCCTACCTACCTACTTCCCCATGCCATGCACACACACACAAAATCAACATTCAACTTGGAAAAGATGCCAACTCTATTAACTTTGTAACATCATGCTTTGCGGTATTACAATCTCTCCTCAAAGCTTTATGCCCCAAACCATCAAAAGTTCCCTGTATTTATAATAAAGCGCCTCTTTGCTTCCAGAGGAAAGCTTAAAAGTACGCAACTAAGCAACTTTTTCATCAGTCAGAAATTAAGGGAATCAAAGGTCTCTTGAAAATGAACACTAAACAATAACTCTTATCGATGCCCATTTTCTGAATCAGGGCATCTGGCATTACCTGGTAGAAGGTGGCGAAAATCGGTAACATAGCGGCCTGTCCAAGTCCGTGCTGGATTACATGCTATTTCCAGCTCATAGGGCGTGATCAGGGGTCGATAGAAATCAGTGGAGTTAAGCAAGGAATTCTGTGGGCAAGCTACCAAAACAAAGATATCCACCTCTAGAAAGTTTGCCAGTTTTGCAGGATTAGGTTTACCCACAGCCAGCGTGTAGGCACGTTTCCCAGCACGGTGAATGATTTGGCGAAGATGATCCAGAACAGACAAGTAATCTTCTACTCCAAGAGTACCCACCACAATACCCACTACTTGAGCATCTCGTGCCCGTTCCACTAGATAAAGGCGTCGCCGCAGAGCCCGGTTCACATCCAATGTTTCGCATCGGCCTTGTCCTGTCCTAGGATCAAAAGAACTAAAGGGACACTGGTTCCAACTCAGCATGAAGTTTGTAAGTTCTGGTCCTTCAGAACCTATATAGAACATACTGTAGTTTTCAAGACCATGATGTTCGTCTATTATAAAGCGCCGTCCAAATTGCTGTATCATTCCAGAAATCGGCTGGCTTGAATCAAGATTTTTTTTACTATCCAACTGAGCAAAAACCACATTGGGATAAATTGATTGCAGCTTAGAGGCCACGTCATCTAAGAAGAGAGGAGATACAGAGAAAAAGTAATATTTGAGCAAATACATATTTGCAGTGTTCCCAATATCTGGCAATCCTCCTGTAACAACAGAGAAAAATCCTTAAATCAGTCTAGGGACAGCAAGCAAAGCTAAAAGCTGGGTTGGCTGAGATACATTAAGATTAATGAGAGTTATGAGGCAAACATGATCAAAGATGTTCTTTAAAGATATACTGTGACTAACACTGGATCATTCATTGTACTATTTCATTTAAAATTATTTGATTTTTCATACTGTTCTCTTCAGAAATTAGTAAAAGTTCTTGGCAGGAATTTTCAAGTCTTCCACATTTTATCCCTGGCTTGATTCAAATTGCAAAACTTCAAACAGCAATAACAGTAATGCATGCTGCATGGCTTTGACTTAATAGTTAGTAGCTTAGCTGTAAGAAACACACAACAGGCACAAAGTCAGGATTGGCAGAATGGCAGATTTTAAGACTAGAAATGAATAGGCTATTTCTATGGGAACTTCCCCATCCTGGCATGAATTATTTCTTTTCTACCCATGTTTCCCCTCCAACTGACCTCCACAGTGTATTTGTGTCCACACAACAATCTTCCTAGACTTACCAATGGCATGAAAATATGCAGATTCATTCAGTACAACCACATAGGTTTGATGATCAGGGTACAACTCCTGGAAGACTTCCACACATCGCATCGCATCTAGCTGTTCCTGGCCAAATATGTGTAATACTGGCAATTTGCGGCAAGGACTCAAGCAGGCAGGGCCATAGTGCACTATAGCCTCTGCACCCACATGCTCTGCTGCCACTTCATCTACACAACAGCTAAAGAAAAACAACAGGATTAGCTATAGAAATCCAAGGACACATTTCATTAAACAACAGCCAGTCCCAGCATACAGAAAATTACTTTATTTGTGCTGAAAGTGGCCTCCCAGATACTAGACACCAATTAGAATCAACCCTGGAAGCACGGTCAATAATAAAATACTGGGATTTATAACCCATAAAACCTTTCACTCCATTTCTAGGAAATGTAAATAAAAAACCTATAATTTTCTAATATTGCTCAACAACAAAATCACCCATCTATCAACATAGTACTTCAGATTTCTGAGATTTATATTTCATCTTAGCCTGAATTACAGGTTCAGGGCTACAGTTTCCCCAATTTTAGCAAAGAGATTTTCCCTTTTGGCCAGGCTTAAGAGCCTGGTAGCATCTGCCCTGCCCAATACAGGATCCATTATTTCAGTATAAGAGACAGATGGTCATCTGGTCTCTGTTTAAACATCTCAAAGGAGAATCTGCCATTTCTAAAGCCACCTCTTCTACTATTGTACATTTCATGTCAATAGGATTTATTCCTGATGTTTAACCTAAATCTCTGTAGTTTAAGCACGTCAAACTTAGTCTTGTCTGGTCCAACTCTAAAAACTTCTGTCTTGTCTTCTATGTGGTGGCCCTTCAGATACTAATACATATCCCTGAAATATTATCCTCTCCATGTTAAGCATACCTGACACCTCCAACCTTTCATCTTAAATGTTTCCTTCCAACTTTCTCATCATCTTCATAGCTCTTCTCTGGATTTTGCTATTCTACCTAAAATAAGCGCCAAGAACCAGATACAATATTCTAGGAGACTTCTTTACATCCTCTATGTAAAGAAGTGTGTATGTGTATGTTTCTACTCTACACCCCCTCCCCATCATGCATATCTCTGTATTTTTAAACATCTATATACCTAGAAGGCAGAACAGTTACATATGTTGCAATCTAGATCATGTGACTAGAACAGGAAAATGGAGCGGGCATAGAATGAAGCACTTTTCAACATTACAAGCCACTGCTCAGCTGCTTTTCCCATAGGAGCCTACTGGTTGATGGACAGAGTCCTGACCTCCTTTCATTTTAACAGTCCACTGCATTGGAAGGAATAAAAAAGTCAATGCAAACTTGATCATCTATATTTAATTTTAATTTCCTGTGTTCACTGAAATCTAGTCATAATTAATACAAAATTCCCATTGAAAACTTCATGTTGTTTTTAAAATAGCTGGATCTTCCTATGACCTATGACCTTACCTGCCATATGATGTGTCTCCCAGGACATACATCTTGGCACCAGTTGTTGTTTCCATCCTTGCAGCAACATCTGCTGAATCTGGCAAAAGTTTATCAGGAAACTGAAGAGCAATCTATGGCAAGATACCAAATTTACTCAAAATATTTCTACTATACATAGATCAGTATTGTATTATAATTGTATTGTCTTTCTTGTAAGATGCAACAGAATACACCCAATTCCAGAGGAGAACTGGCATCTTTATGTCAGATCACAAAATAAGCTCACCTTGGTGAAGCCATTGTCAGATACAAAAGCAGCTGCTCTCTCCAGTTCGTAAAATTCCTCTATCCCCAAAACTGGGGGACGACCACCTACTTCTGTAGGAATCAGAGTCCGCTGAATCACCTCAGCTCCATCATTGTTGAATGCTGTTGCCATGATGATCTAAATCCAAAAGTCAAATTATGTTTAACCACAAGGATAACCCAATTTTGGCTCCATAAGACTGACACAAATTGCATACATAAGACTGTATATACAAATTGAGAATGATTTTGAATTCTATAATATCTATAATACCGCGTACAGTACCCTGATTCTTATCTTTGATATGGCTCAGCAAGGAACTGATCGTGAAAATGCATGTTTTTCGCAAACTAATAGGGGATTAAAGAAAATTAGAGTAAAGGTGGCCAATGACTTACCAACTGGCGTTTCCAAAGAGCAGCTACAATATATCAGCAATACTCCAACATTCCTTAACTAGAGGGGGGGGAATACCCCCCAACACCAGCCACATGGATCATGTTATCCGCTTTCTTCCGGATGCCAACCGCAACCACCAATGATCATTATTCTGTAGAATGCCACGGTACCCCTTTGCGTCAGTAGGGGAATTTTTCATCCAACGACAAATCCCGATATAGAAAAGTCGCCGGAAAAGCAAAAATGCTAGACAGAGGCACTGTGGGGATTGTAGTTTTGTCCTCTTTAGAAATTAACCAATCCCACGATCCCAGGAGACTCACGTAGCTCCTTGAATCCGGTCACGTGGTGCGGGGTCCGTCTGTCAGTTAGTCAGTCAGTCACAGGGTCGGCTGATTCCTGGTCGGCTGCGGTCCGGGTTCAGGGTTTGTCTCCGCCATGTCCGGACTCGGGTTGCTGTATTCGGGACTGGGGCTGAGCGCGGCCGCCGCCATCGCCGGCATCGGTTAGTGATTGATGCGAGAGGCTCCAAGGTTGCTGTTGGGGGGCGCCCGGTCTCCTTGCCGGATTCTTACTTCCCCTTTCTTTATGTCGGCGCGTGTGCGAGTTAGTGTGAGATCGCTGATCCTGGATCGGGGGCAAGTAGATCGCAGGAGAGGCTAACCTGGCATCCTAGTCGCCTCTCAAAATGCCCGAGTGAGGAAATGCTATGGTTCTGCAGCGCGGGGTGTAGGTGGGTGGGTATATGCGAATATAGCCTCCTCTGGCCGAAAGGAATATTTGAACCCGTGTCCGGATCCGAACCTGGTTTGGTTCTCTTTAACGCTTCTCTATTGTCGACAGGAAGTGCTTTTTTGCCTTTCCATTCTCATGCCATCCTCCACATTTTAGAAACTGCTGGGTGGAGATTGCAAAAAATAGACACCTAAAAGATGTTTCCTTGTCTAATAATCCTAATTCATTTCTGGTTAAGTGAGAAACAAGAGTTTTCTTAGTGGCTTTGAGCTCTTGACATTGAAATGATTCTGAATGAATATCTCTGGGTGCCAAAGAGTATAGCAGAATGAAAGAAAAGCATTAAGAAGCCATTGAAATATAAATTCAGTTCTTGTATGCTGCTTGATCAGTTTTAAGTTAGAACAAAGTATTTCTAGAGGAGAATAACCATGGATAAGATGTTTAATGGAAAAAATCTAATTGCTTCATCCTAGTTACCTTTGATATAAAATTAATATGGAATGTCCACTAGCAGTATAAGTATTGTTTATGTATAAACAAGGATGGTTGATTTTTAATCTTTTGGTTGAGATAAGGCACAAAGATATATGTTCAGGGAGGTTTCAAGCTTGTATTTCAGATAAAAATATATCCACGTATTTATCCTATATATTTAGTATTCAGGTTATAAATCATTATATTTTAATTATATACTATTTCTAATTAAATAAACATTCCCATTTATATAAGGCACAACTTAACTTCCATGTAGCAACCCTCTGAGCTTTTCTTTTAAGGCTAGAGCCTACATGCCCCATTACATTTTAGCTGATACAAGTTTTTTTCTTTTTTTTTTGAGTATGTATAATCAAGTATTTTGAGTATGTATAGAAGTATCTTTAATGAGAAATGTCATGCTGCCATATGTTAATTTAATTTAATTTAATTTATTAATTTACTGCCCCTCTCACAGATGTGACTCTGGACAGTTCACAACACATTAAAAAAAGAGAAAAAAGACAATATCAATTAAACTATTAACTAAACATTTTGCTTTGAGAGCAAGAGTTTATAATGTCATGCTGATATAAATTATATATTCCTATCTAGCAGATTACTAGACCTGCTAGATTTAATGGTACATTGGAACCAGTAGAATTAGCACAAGTAACACAATCCAAGAGCGGCAGTTGTCCCAAGCATTTTTTTAAAATCTTATACTCCTATGTATCTCTCTTAGATAACCCACAGTCTCAGTTGTGTGGAAGTCCATATGTAATGGGTGGCTGCTGCATTGCTGAACCCTAAGAAAATTTTCTATTGAATGGAATATAATATTCAGTTAGTTACTTTGCTAGTTTTCCTGGCATATGTGCTGTTTGCTTTGAATTCATTGCCAAAATTTGATTTTTTTATCGTCATCAAAATGAGCTCTATACAAATGATTCTCAATATGATCCACTCCTCTGATTGAACATTGAAATCTACCTGGTGGTCTATCACAGCTCCCCGTCTTCATGATTAGAGCCTGCTCACCATCTCTCCATCTGCCAGACCCTATTTATGTTATCCATATCTCCCTGAATGCTACAGCTGGCAGAAGCCCATTCATCGTCTCAGCCTTAACTTCTCATGTGCTCAAAATCTGGTTCACAAGAATACATTAATAGTTAAAAACTAGTTCACTGAAATGTACATGTAATAAAATCGGAAGCAACATGAGAACTAAAATTCATAAAATGGAAAGGTTTCAACAGCATTTACTGTGAGTCTACGTGTGTTATGCTGGACAGAACTATTATGTGGTATTAGCAATGTGAAAACAAAAGTATGATTAGGAAATACCTAAAAATGGCTTTTCATTAGGCTGGAGAGATTGCCACTTGCCACCAGCACTTTAGTATTCAAAGATTTGTATTAATGAACACTCTTAAGAAGTTTGTGTTAAAAGTTATTACTAGAACATTGGATATCTAATATAATTCAAATGGTAAATAAAATAGAGGCAATAGCAAGGCATATACAGATGCAACTGGAATCATTATCATATGCTCCCATTATCAATAAGACAAAATATATGTGGCAAATACTTGTATAATTGAATGCTTTTTAAACCTTTATTTAAAAAAAACCTCCTCTTTTGAGTTGTGCCAGATTTATCATTGATAAGAGATTCAGAATGAAGAAGAACTTTTAAGTATTTTGCCCTTGCCAGAGAAACCTCTTGCATGTCTCCAGGCTTTGACTTAAGCCTTAATTTCCACACTTCTGCAGGTGATTATCAAACACATTATTGAACAGCTGCTGTGTAACTGAATGATATATATGTTCTGCTGTGTACCTGTGATTTCTTGGGATCTATTAATAATAGCATTGCTAGATGATGAAAAATCTCTCTTTGTATCACTGCTGTAATCCTGTGCAAAGTGTACATAATAAACTTCATTTAGTTTGTTTTGTCAACAGTCTTTGGAGCAGCTCACCTAGTAAGAATGATGAGCCTGCAATGAACCTGGGATCTTCAACTGCATTAGTTTGGCTGATGTGGTTCAGACTTGTTCAGTCAGGATTAAGAAATGATGAACCATAAATTCATGTTTGACCTTCTAACTCAACTCTGTATTCCTTTAAGGTCATTTTAGCAAGTGGGCACAACTTATTTTGGAAATCAAAATTTCTTACTTGCTTTTGCTGGGAACATCACCCACACATACTGGTAATACCGGTAACAAGAGTTGGAAGGGACCTTGGAGGTCTTCTAGTCCAACCCTCTGCTTAGGCAGGAAACCCATAATATCCTCCTCTGCTTAACCTTGCTCCATTTCTGTCCTTGTAGATGTTTCCCGCCAAGATTTCCTCTCCTGCATGCATTTCTTTGGCTTCTTAGCAGGCAAGGGAAACTCTTAGTTCTGTTTTCTCATTTAGATGATTTGGGTGGTTTAGGAATAATAATTTTTAGTATGATTTCCACTCCATACCAAAGGGGAAGTTAGCTTCTTCCTTTTTCAGTTAAACTTGTGTCTTATAATGGCTTCCTGTCTTCTTTCCAGTGAATCTCGAATTCATATTCAGAAATTGTTTTAGGAAATACATGCCCCTGAGCTAAATCCTGTTCACCAAACTGGATGATTGATAAGGAAGGGATTGATAGTCATAAAATTAAATTCTGTTCTTTGTTTGAGAAAGTGGATCCAAATATAGAAATCCTTTCTATAGTGTATGTGGTTTGCAAAGGGAGAAATACGAAAAATCTTTAAACTTTTCAGCACTTCTCTATTAAAGTAAAATGTAGAAACATAGGGGTTTGTTCAGAAGGCATAGTATGGAACTGTAGCTAATAAACACTATACCAGGGGTGTCAAACTGGCGGCCCGCGGGCCGGATGCGTCACACGCAGGCCAGGCACACCCCAGCTCCGCGAAGGGAAAAACGTCACAAAACATCACATGACGTCGCGAGTTTGACACCCGTGCTATAGTGCATTCAGTAAAATTTATTCATAATTCTGGCTGTTCTCTTGGTATTATGTACAAGAATTGGTCAACTGTTGCTATAGTATACTTGGTTATGATCTCTTAATCATGAGGGGAAAATCTAGCTATAGTCTTTGGGAGTGGCATCCTTAAATGTGCCATGTAATTTCCTCCCCTTTTAATATTGACAGTTTCAACAATTACCAAGCTCTATCAGAATCGCATAGGTAGTTTTCCATCCCTTAAGCTGTCAGAATAAAGAGAAGCAAATGTTATGTCATGCCCCCACAACATACTTGTGAGTTCAAGTCCCAGTAGAGGTTTTAGCTCATGCAAAATAACATTTGGTTACCTGCAAATAAGGAGACCCAGTAAGGATAAAACCAGTCATTTGGTACCTCCTGGAGGTCAATGTAACTGCTGACACCAAATTACTGTTCAATTCTTTGAGCCTACCAGTGCAGTTAGTTTGGGTGGCTTAAGAGAAAAGTTTTCATCTAACACTCAGCAAGAAAAGAATTTTTAAAAACTCCCAACATCTACACATGGTTGGAAACTTCTTTTTGCAATTTGCTCCATTCTTCCTTAACAGAAGAGAAATAGTGTTCTCCAGTGTTCTTATTTATCCACAGGGTCTCATGTGATACATAAATATCAGGAAGCTGTTGTGCAACTCTGCCATGTATGCATTCTCGTTTCATTCCTGTGTTTTTTTATGCAAAGTTCATTTTGCCAGTTTAAAATGCATGTGCTTTCTGAATAATGTCTTTTTGTGATTAATGATAGGGATGTTTTTCTCTCCTATAAAGTCTTTAGATGTATTTCAACTTATTTTAGTAAGCTTCTTTGGGAGTTAAAAAGGCTCATATAATTTCTTGGGCATCCTCAGAGATAATATACATTTTAGCCAAAATATGGCCAAATGATTGTGCTGCATTCAAAGAAATGATAGTTAAGCAAAAATATGAACCATGAGTGTGTATGAAATATGTGAAGAGAAGGCTTTGGACTAGAATTCTGTCTTGCTAGTTTAGTGATAGAGAGAATTGATGTATCCATTGTTGACTTAATTGGTGTAGGGGCTGTTGCTAATTTGGAAAATAATGCATAATGCAGATTAGATATTATAAATACATCTGATCAGAAAGTTTAGACTGTGAAAGAAATTATTTGCTTCAGAAACTAGACATTGTCCGTTTTGGGGGTTTTTTTGGTTAAAGAGAAATTTAATTCAGGTCTCCTTTGTCCAAACAGAATAGCAGTTTTTATTTTGAAAGTTCCAGGACTTTTCATGGTACTTCGGATGTATAAATACCTGATTGCTAATGATGTTTAGTAATTTAAATCTGATAATTGAAAGAGAAGACTTTAGCACAATATGTGATAGGTCTGGCCATTTCTTAAACTGCTGACAACATAAACAGGTAGGAATAGCTTCTTTTACAATAGTTCCAGGCTATATCTTGTGAGTTCACTGAAGTGTTAATGACATAATGGAAGTAGGGAAACACCATTCTATATTTCTGCCAAAAATCTACATTTTTAGTAACTACAAAAGAGCCTTTATTTATATTAGTTAAGCATCAGGTGCAAAAGCTATGCCTATACCTAGTACCGTGTTTCCCTGAAAATAAGATCCTGTCTTATATTTTTTTTGAACCCTGAAATAAGCACTTGGCCTTATTGCCATGCACTCAAAAGCCCGATTGGGCTTATTATCAGGGGATGTCTTATTTTGGGGGAAACAGGGTAGCCTCCAATTTTTACCTATAAATTGCAAGCTACCGGTACTTGAAAGAAAAAAATGTTGACCTCTGTTTTCCTGACAAATAAATAGCTATTAAGGTATATTTTAAATTTAGATGGGTAAAGGATATGGAGTTTGCATGGCTTGAAGCTAAGACCGTCACTTGGGAGAAGTTATGTATCTTTAAAGGAGGTTTTATTTATAGTAATATAACTGTGACCCTATCCTGCACAGTGACTCAAGGTGTTTCTGAATAAATTCTAAGTTACTTATTGTTATTTCCAGTTTCATAACTGACTTTCTCACTCTCTTTTCAACATATAAAGGGATATTTCTAGATTCATGTTCTTGGTGGTTATGTTGTGGTTTAAATATCCAGGAATGGGAACTATGCAAACTCTTGTGAATTGACTTGATAACTATAGCCACCCAAATTAGACTCTTGAGTAGAAAGATTAAAGTATGAATTCATGCATACATATTTTGTAATGCTATCTCTGTTTTTTTTCTGTTTCTTTAGATCAAAATGTCATCTACTGCTTTCTTTCTTAAGTAATTGTAGAAACCAACGTAAGCTTGCTTTCCTGGTTCAAGAGCTTATTTCTCCTTGATATTATAGGGAGTCTTGTTAAGCCCCCCTTTAACTTTTCTTTCTTTCTTTCTTCTCAAATTCTTAAGATTCTTTGTGGAAAAAGTCTGATTGGGACTATTCACAAATGAGATGGAATACTTGGATCCTGTGACTATATTGTCATATTCTGTTAGTATATGCTGATACATATTTCCCATAAGTGTGTCATTAACTAATTTTGCGAAATGTTCATTTTTCTGAAAATTCGACTCTGAGCTTCATATATGACTTTCCTCCCCACACCCCCAGCTATAGTGTATGATATTTGGTATATTTGGTCTTCAACAATTGGTCTATGCTCATCTCACCCATTTATAAGTAGAAAGTTTTATCCTGAAAAGTAATTTGGCATTATGAAGATTTATGGTGTAAATTGGATGAAGAGATTATACAAGAAACCTACATATTTTTCTTTTTTACCCCTGTGGAGACTTGATATTCTTTGCCTGTTCTGAGAATGATGGTTTCAATACTGGTACCATCCCAGTTTCAGGTGTTGAGAAGTAGGGACTAACTTCAACTTTCAAAGTTGAAACATTCAACTTTTCTTTTCTTTTCCAGGAATCTGCTATACAATATTTGACCTGGGCTTTCGCTTTGATGTAGCATGGTAAGTTGTCCCTTTCTTCCCAAATGGGGATTAAAGTAGTAGGGGGGGAAATGGCTTATGAATATTCTTCATGATGGCTCAGGAAAGGTGCTATGGAGATTAAGAGTAATTGGCCAGTGTATCTCACAAGTTCTTGGATTATGGATTCCTGAAGATGTGGCAGTGCTGCGCCCCAAAGATGAGTAAGCAAAGCTTGGCCTGTTTGCATCCACACTGCAGTTCTTGACAGCAATATTAATGGCACGGTTCACTTTTACTAATCAGTTCTGCTAATAGCATCATTTTGCCCACTCGTCAATTGGCACCCTAATCTTTTATTATTATTATTTATGAATAGCTTGTCCTTATGCTTGGCTAGGTAAGGTTTACAAGCCATTCAGTGTTGGCGCCCTATTTGTATGGATAAACTTTTACTTCTTGCCCCGAAACAATTTTATTAAATTCATCAAAGATCAGAAAAGAATTTACAAAATAGTAGGATTTGCATTCCTCTTTGGTAATATTTTAATAATGAAAATTATAATAATTCTTAATTATAATTATATTATATTAATATAATCAGGAAAAGGGGGAATTAAAGTAAAAAAGGGCATTGGGAGACTATATACATGAATAGGTAAACCTATTTAGTATTTCCTCTCCAAAACTTACTTAAATAAAAAAAGGTAAACTATCATGAAAAAATATTATTACAACTAAGAAATGCAGGTTAGAAAAGAATAAAATGACCTTTGCTGTTAACTTCAGCCAACTTCAGCAGTTTATCTCATTTTTACATACTACTGATTCAGAGAAAGATATATTTTAGTTTATCAAATTTTTTGCAATGGCAAAACTGGCAGCTAATAGAAATTGAATTAATCTCTTATACTGCATCCTGGACATAAAGTGTTTCAACTCTTCCCCTTGGATGCTGCTACAGAGCATTGCATGCCAAAACAACTAGTCACAGAGATAGTTTTTTTTTTCCTTGCCATCACTCTGCTGAACACTTAATTTCCATAGTTCTGTCTTATTAAGTACTGTATATTATCCATATAGTATGGCTGTATCATTTTTATCCTTCTCATCTGTTCCACTACCTTCTCTATTGGTATCATTATTATGATTATTATCCTTTGTTATTGTGATTATTATTACTTCATTGTTTTGCATGTATACTGAGAACGTTTACATCAAAGACAAATTCCTTGTGTATCGAATCACAGTTGTCAATAAAGCTAATCTACTCTCTCCTCTCCTCTATTCTATTCTACATAAATTTATGTTTGGAAATGCAGAAATAAACTAGCTACAGGGTGAATTGCCATATAATTTTCTTGATTCCATGAAAAACTTTTGACCCAAACAAATAGCTACAGATGTATTATTATAATAGAAGTGAATATATTTCAATTTATTTACAGCTTCTGACTCTTTCTGCTCCTAAGCTTTTACTACTCTTAACATTTATTGACTGAATCTTCCATGCATGCTCAACAATCCAGGATGGATAGAATTAGGAATCCAGAAGAACCCTTAGAATATAGGTCTGCCAGTCAGTTCCACAATTAGCAAAAGGGGGAATCAGAATATAATTCTGGAGCTGATTTGCGGGTGTCCTGTTAGGTGATGGATCAAACAGGTTCACTGCTTGCTGCATTTCATGAGCTTTTATCTATTACTATGCCAGCTTAGCATCACTTACCTTCAGCACAACTTTCTTACAGTTTTTTTTCTGTCTCATTCAGAAATATTTTTTTTCTCACTGCCTGTTTGCACGAGTGAAAACATATATTTTTGTGCATTGAAATGGAATAATAGACTAATTGTTATAGCCAAGTTACAGCTATAAAGTCTTTTCTCTGTGTTTTTAACTAAGACTCCTCCTTTTCCTCTTTTGTGAGAAGAGTGATTTCATATACTATGATGGGTGGGGCACGGCATATTTTAAGATATGCTTCTATATATAGGTTCCTGACAGAGACTTCTCCATATATGTGGTCTAACCTGGGTATTGGATTATCCATTTCATTGTCAGTGGTGGGAGCTGCATGGTGAGTATCTTATTTCTTCATAGTTCTCTTCTCTTCTGGTCACTAGCTGACAAGTACAGCTGACCTCTGCTTTTGAGGTCACTTACTGATATTAAAATGGTACATGAAACTAAGTAGCTTCAAACCCAGTTATTTTTTGCTTGGAAACAATTGAGGGCCCATGGAAGATACTTTGTCTTGCATAATGGAAAGGCAAATACAGATGGGCATAAAGCGTTTTATGAATAAATAATTTACCACAGGCATAATTGAAGAAACTATTTGCCATCTACTGGTGCTGATTCCAAATTATCTGTGCAACACGGTGAAGGCTGTCCATCTAATCATTCTGTTTTTAGGGGGATTTACATCACTGGATCCAGCATCATTGGAGGTGGTGTCAAAGCACCTAGGATCAAAACCAAAAATTTGGTCAGGTGAGAAAAGCTCTTTTCTCCATTTGTATTACAGACATACTGAAATCCACAAAGGTCACCAGGACATCAGATCACTGGACAATGTTATTCTCCAGATAGCAGTGGAATTAAATCTTCGGGGCACTTACTGGAACAAAGCTCTTTAAAGGAAAAATGTTTTTTTTTCAGTGACACCCCCCTCCCCAAACCCTACCCCCAAATCATGGTGTAAGCATACACAGATTGAAGCTGGTAGTAGCCATTTTTTGGGTACAAAATCCAGCAGTTCAGTATATCCTATTGTCACCATGGCATCTAGGATAGAACCTTAGCATTGCCATTTCTTTCTTTCTTTCTTTCTTTCTTTCTTTCTTTCTTTCTTTCTTTCTTTCTTTCTTTCTTTCTTTCTTTCTTTCTTTCTTTCTTTCTCTTTCTTTCTTTCTTTTTTCTTTCTTCCTACTTTCTTCCTACTTTCCTTCCTTCCTTCTTTCCTTCCTTCCTTCCTTCCTTCCTTCTTTTCCTTTCTTTTCCTTTCTTTCTTTCTTTCTTTCTTTCTTTCTTTCTTTCTTTCTTTCTTTCTTTCTTTCTTTCTTTCTTTCTTTCTTTCTTCTTTGAAAAGTAGTGTCAAGTAATCTGGGGAAGATAGCCATTTTCTTTTGCCCCACTTCAACTGCTAAACTCTTCTTTCTCCTTGCAGTATAATCTTTTGTGAAGCTGTGGCCATCTATGGAATCATCATGGCTATTGTGATTACCAACATGGCTGAGGTAGTAACTGTTTTGTATAAGAGGGATATATTTCTCAGCTAAAGTTGACTCTGCCATTTTTCAGATATGTCTGATTGGATGTTAACTACATCCATTTGTTTCCTGAGAGGAAAGCAAAGTAGATTATAGTATTCCAAACCAAAATACGGATCAAGTCAATTAATAGATTTCTAGTGTTGTGCTAAATAGTGAATAACTGCAGATAGCAAATAGCAAATATGGCTCAAGCTTTTAAGGTAACCCCTCTAATCATCAGTGAGTATAAAAGCTTGGCCAGATGCTTTTAAAACATTGGACAGTTGCCAAGATTAGTGATCTCCATTGCAAATGAAAGAAAATCTGGTAATAAAAATAATATTGCAAAATATTATAATATTGCAAAAATATTATTTATGAACAGACTCTCTTTCATTTGTCCCAAGTAGAGCACAATAGACAGTCCCACGTAAATATGAGTCCAAAAGTTATCAACTATCAAAACTATCTAACTATCAAAAGTTATCAACACCGGTCCAAAAGTTCTCCACTACTAAGAGATAATCTATCCTAAACGGTCTGCAGTTGCCCCATTTTTTAAAAGAAATTCGTTTTGGTAAATCCTAATGCCAGGGCTAGGACCCTATTAGGGCTTTGAGCATCAGTTGGGGTTCCTGCTACTCTACCAGCCGTCCTGCTATGTAGCAGCTTCCCTACCTGTGATGCTTGATGTTATGTCTGGATCGGTAGTGGAATTTTTCAGGCTTATGGAGCTGGTAGAATTTAATCTGCCTTCCCTAGGTGAAAATTTGGAAGCAGTTGGGGAATTCATAGCCACCATAGCAACCATAGATCTGAGCCAGCTTTTTGAAGGCCCACCCCACTGGGGGTAGGCGCAGGGGCACATATTAGACCTGGTTTTAGTCTCATGGGGTTGGCTATAATTGCTATATCTAATCCTTCTGGTGGGAGATATTTTTCTAATCTGTTTGGAAAAATGTTTTTGTTTTATAGAATGCTTTTTTTCCTTGCAGCAATTTACTGGTAGAACCCCTGAGCAAATTGGTCCCCGGAACTATCATGCAGGTAGGCTATATTTATAGGTGGGGGGTTTAGGAAAAACTGCTCTTACCTTTGTAGGAGCATCATGGATTCCTAGTTACTTAAGAAATGCCATCTCCAAGTCATGCTATTATCTGTCTAAGTATAGGAAATATGGTGCCCTGTGATTAATGCATTAACTCTAACTCTGACAACCCATATCTTAACTAGTTTTTCTTTTTACTTGTGGGAATCTAATCAAATGAGTTTATAAGTCCATCATATTTTCTCATTTTGGTCTATGTTAGTCTTCAGGATTTCAAATCTTTCCCAGCCTTATAAGTGATTGAATCGGGAAAAACTCACCAAAAAGTATAACTTTTATCACTAAATTCTGGCCCTTTCTTAGTTGGATTTATGTCTTTACACGAACATTGGAGAAGTTTTATCCTGCTAAGCTATCAAACAATATGTATGTAACCAGTAAGGAGCATACAGTTTCTACAAGTTGACTTTCCCCTTTTCTGACTTTCTTGTTATTCCATGCTGCATTAGCAATTTCTAATGTGCTAACAGTCTTCTTGGAGTGGGCGCTTATAGCAATAGCAAAAGCACTTTTATATACCGCTTTATATACTGCTTTATAGCCCTCTCTAGGAGGTTTACAGAGTTAGCATAGTGCCCCCCCCCAACAATCTGGGTCCTCATTTTACCGACTTTGGAAGGATGGAAGGCTAAGTCAACCTTGAGCCGTTCAGGATCGAATTCCTGGAGTGAGCAGTGAGTTAGCCTGCAACACTGCATTCTAACCACTGGTCACCATGACTTATCAGATTACCATTGAAGAGATCAGAATAATATGTATGCTGTATTTGTATGGTTCAAAGCCACCATAATAGCAGTAATGTTCTTATGGCAAACCTCAGAGGCAAGGTTTTCATATATGAACTAGACATTCAGATCATGTTTTTACTCCACTGTTCTCAGGGGAAAGTCCTGAAAGCTTGACAATTTGATACTGCCCATCCCTAATGCTGTTTTCTCTATGTAGGTTTCTGCATGTTTGGGGCAGGTTTGACCGTAGGATTTTGCAATCTCTGCTGTGGTGTATGTGTGGGCATTGTGGGAAGTGGTGCTGCACTAGCAGATGCCCAGAATGCCAGCCTCTTTGTCAAGATCCTAATTGTGGAAATCTTTGGCAGTGCCATTGGACTCTTTGGAGTCATTGTAGCAATCCTGCAGGTAAGGCACTCTTATTTTTCTCCACATGAGATAGTCTGCTCGTTACCACTTTTCCAATTTTCAACTCTCGTATAAAAGCAAAAAGTTATTTTTCAACAAAGCCCTAATAAATTTACAATCCCTGTTTTCCTAAGTTTTTCTACAGTCCCAGTTTCCCTGGCAGTTATATTAATACAGTAAAGAGCAGTTTCCAATATTTCTGTGAATTTAGGGGCACCTACAGCCATCCCAACTTCCAAAAGTTGGAAAGAGGCAAGAAATTAACTTTTCAGTATGTTTTAGTAAGATTGTATGGCTTCAACCCATTTTCTCCAGGGAGAGTCTTCCATTTACATCAGAGCACTGATCTGAATTTTTCATTTCATCCTCCTGGGCTTTTTTCCTATTGCTCCTTACTCTCATTGTGTTTTCTCATTATCGCAAACAGATAGATTTGTAATATTTGTTTTTAAAAAGCCCACATTACTGCACATAAACAAATCTGTTACTTGATGATATGTGAGGAAATATGATAGTCATAACTGTCATGGCTGGCACTGAGAAATTGATCACTCAGAACATAAGTAAGGGGGGCGAGGAAAGCTGCCCCCCCTGCAATTTAATGAATTTTGGAATCATGTTTAAGGAATAGATTTAGAGAGGATGTTGCTATTTATGGTTCTTTGAGTCAACTCTGATTTCTGGTGACTACATAAAGTTTCTTGGTAGCATTTTCAGAAATAATTTACTGATAACCTTCTTTCTTAGACTAGAGAGAGTGACTGGTTCAAAATCACCAGCTGGCTTCAAGCTCATGGGAAGACTGGTACTCAGACTTCCTTGTTCTTAGTCCAACCACTACACAAAACTGACTTAGCAATATGTAATTCCTAAAGTATAGAATTGTCCTGATCTTTTGCTTTTCTTGTATTTTGCAGACAACTAAAGTGAACATGGGTGACTAAACTCTTTGCCAACTGCAGATCCTGTATATATTTATTTAATGTCTCCTGGTGGCCTAGGAGCTTGATGTATAAAGTTCTTCTTGTGATCTTCACCTACTGGGCCATGGACAAACTTGATAAATTGATGTGTGTTTGTGAGAATTGATCCTTCTCTTCCCCCTGCCTTTTTCCTGCTCTGTTTTTTTTTCCAGAAGGAAGGGGCTGGATGCCTTGCTGGAAAGAGCCTTAGGTGTTCTAGCCTTTTGCACTCTCTGTGGCAATCACTGCCAATTATAATACAGTGTTCTATGAAAGAAAATTGTTCTTGTCCCAAGTAGATGCCCTTCTTGTGTGCTCCCTGCTGCTGTGCCCCAATTATTATCCTAGCTTTGATGGCTGATTTTTATTCCCCCTGAATAACGGTGGCACTGGCTGAGCTCTCGGCTTTGGAGACTGTGGACAGTGCCCCTTCTACACACACCTCCATGTGAAGGGACACAAGAAACGAACAATGTGATTTTCTGAACCATAAATGATTGGTTATTAAAATCAATGATGATGAAAGTATATTGTATTGTGGTTAATAGTAAGTATTAAATGTTTTGCTTGAACTATGGTTGGTGAAAGATCTATACTACATCAAACTGTAGTTTCAAACACTGCAGTAAAAGCAAAACTGATTTGATTATTCAGAGGAAGCCTTAGAAGATTGTTTTCTAAGATGCTTGGCACTATATTACTGTACATCTTATTTTATCTACTTAGTTTATTTTATTTTTAAAAAGTTCTAAATTATCCCAATCTCCAGACTCTGGCCAATATGTATCAGTAATCATTAAAAAAAACAACCACATCAACTCATACCACCAATAAAATAACCCATCAGTGTTATAAATGCAAAAGGATGGGAGCAAATATCTAGACTTTGCTTCAAAGTCCTGAAGAAAAGAAAAGTTTTGAAAGCTTCTTCTGGAAGCCAGCAGAAGAGAGTCAAGCACATCTCTGGATGAAGGAATTTTTTTTTTTGTTATGTCGGAGCCTCTATCAAGAAGGGTCTGCCTTTTTGCTATGTACCTCTTATCTCTCAAGTTGAGGGAGGGACGAGAGAAGAGGGGAACCCCCGGCGGGCCTTTTCTTGATCTGACAGGACAAGCAGATTCTTTGGAGAAAGCAATAATTGATCTCACTCAGTGCCAACGCTGGACACCTCCTGGTAATGCAGCAACCATAAAATACCGTATTTTTCAGAGTATAAACACACTTTTTCCCTCCTAAAAGGCTGAAAATTTGGGTACGCCTTATACTCCGAATGTAGCCCCGCCCACTCACTGGCCCCTACCCTTCGGCCTCCGCGCGTCCTCTTCCTGGCTGCAGAGATTGCCACTGACAATGGCTTGTGTTTTTGGGTTCCGCGTGTTGCATTTTCAGCCTCCAAACGCTCGCGTGGTGCCCAAAATGGCTACCTGGAACAGCTGCTGCCTTCTCTTACCCTTTCCCCGCTTTGCCTGCTTTAGTCACTGGAGCTCCACCCCCCCACCCCCCCCGACAATCAGCTATGCTTTAGAAGCATAGCCCCAACTATCCCTAACCTTGAAACCAGCGAGCGAATGAACGTGCTGAAGTTTATCCCCAACCTCAAAACCAGCGAGCGAACTAATGTGCTGAAGCTGACCAGGCTAAGGACTAGCCAGATGAATACCTGGTAGGCAGAATTCCCCCCCCCCACTATTTTCCTCCCCCAAAACTAAGGTGCTTCTTATACTCTGAAAAATACGGTGTTTGTTTTTGCTGTAGCAGACTCTAATAGCTACAGCATTTGCATCATTATAGCTTCTAAGGCAGGCTCATGTAGAATGTATTGCTGTACTGTAATCCAATCAAGTGGTGACACTCATTGTCACCAAAGCCACCTGTTCCAGATCAGGCATGTTACTGGCACATCAGCTGGAGCTGAGAAAAGCCGCCTAGCTGGGGCCTCCCCCTGCTGTTCAAATAGGAACTGTGAGGGAGGACCAGCAAGTCATAGAATTCCTTCAGAGGCAACATGAATTCATTTAGAGCTAAGCTTGAAACTGAAATTTCTTAGAAGCTTAATTTTTATGGATATTCAGCCATTTTAACCTGATAGGGTTTAGTCCATTTTTGTATCTCCATTTGTAGTAGTAAGTCTTCTACAACACACCTGACTTGATGATATACCATTGACATCACCCTGTATAGTTATTAATTATCTTGTCCCATTCATCTGAGGCACAAGACCAAACCCTGTGGCATCCCACATGGAGCATCTGAAGGTTTGGTTGCTCTTTCTCCTAAGCTCTTTCTCCAATAAGGATGGATCTACTATAAAAAAAAAGTGCCACCAGCAGTAAGATAATAAGGTCAACAATACTGCTGAGAGATGAAATAAAACAAGGAGTACTGCACACATGCACACCCATCCGGATCCTAACAAAAGTGGACTAATCAGAATGACAATGTTGTTTCCCTTCCTCTTGCTAGGTCTGAATCTTGATTGAAAAAGGCCCGAATAACCTGCCTTTTCTAATATCTCTAGCTAATTCCTCCACCAACTTCCCAAAAAAGGAATGGTGCAGACAAGATGGAAGTTGTCCAATAGGGTTTGATTGAGTGATGGCTTTTTTTCAAGAGGGTGAATTGTACCCTTCTTGACACAGGCAGTACCTCCCCTGCTTCAAAGAAGCGTGAATAATCTAAACCCAGCCATATAGGTTCTACAGGTTCAAAGAATTCCAAGTAACACTGCAAGATGTTTCCCAAGTCATTTTATCTTAAATGAATGTATGTGATTTTATCTGCAAAGAAGTCTGTAGAAACATCATAGCCCCTGCAGATGTTTTGTTCTTCCCATCCTTTTTCCAAAAGGGATTAGCTCATCCTGAACAAGGCTACTGGGTAAGAATCTGAAAATGCAAAAAATGCAACAAAATATACAAATGTCACTATCATATCACCACCATCAGGTCCAAATATGGTGTGCTCAGTTGCATTTACTTTTGGTCTTATGATGCCATCACTAGGGCGTCTTCCCTAGTTCCTATAGTCCCCTGGGAACCAAGTCAGAATTCGCAACTGAAAAGAGGCGGCACAGGGATCCTCTTGTCTAAAAGTTTTGGTCTCACTCGAGGCGGAGCTGTCCATCAAATGTCAGGAATTTTTTCCAAATGCCCTTATAATAGATTCATTGCCCTCCCAGCCTGCAAATTGATAAGAAAATTATCTCACTGTAGTAGAGGTTAAATGATAACATCTTCCTTATCCAGATCACATCTCATAGTTTCTAAAGTTAAAATTGGGCTCAGTGTGTGCCCATTCTTGGGAGCTGGGGCCAAGATCAACTGTAGCAAGCCCATGATTGCTATGGAGGCCAGGGAATCCCAAGCTGTCCCAGAACACAAGAGTTAAACCTGCCACCTTTAACAACTTCAGGAACTATTGTCGTTTATGTACTTCACATTCTGATCTTATGTCAAAAGCATTTTACACATGAATACACCTACACACATACCCATCTACGTGCAGTAAAAAAAAAATCAACTACCTAAAAAATAAAGCCCTAGAAACCAGTTATTGCCAAAGGAGACAAAATGCACGGGAGGAAAGATCTGGTAGGTTGAACCCTTTCCTACCAATAATAAGCCTACCCTGTTTTCCCCAAAATAAAAGACATCCCCTGATAATAAGCCCAATCGGGCTTTTGAGTGCATGGCAATAAGGCCAAGCGCTTATTTTAGGGTTCAAAAATAAGACAGAGTCTTATTTTCGGGGAAACATGGTATGTATTAAAGAATTTTTTTAGAATATAAAAAAGAAACCATGCTGTTCTTCTTTACTTCCCATTAAAAAAACTTGGAAAGCTCTCCTGGATTCAGCAATTTTGAAAAAAGAGCAATATTTACATTCCACAGAAAGTGCACTAGGCTGTTTATGCTGCCTCTTAGCTTCCTGGTTGCATAGTGTCCAGGCTCAAGATTCCTTGAAACATTTGAAACTGTATAAAGAGCCTCTTTTCCAAGTTTGTGAGCAAAAATACTTAAAAGTGTTATGCTTCTGTTTATTCTAAAAGAGAAAGAAAATAGCATTTAGGGATTTTTGGCCATCTTTCAAAGGCATAAACTGGTCACCCAATATACTGATTCTGGAGAAAGATTTAATCCATTTAACCTAGAGGACTACCAGATAAGATTGGCTTTTAATCCCACTTCTTGATGATTTAGTTGTCAAGCTACTAACTGAGCTAGGTGTCAAGTTACGGATATAGAAGACATCAAATGCTAATCAACTTAATTTTTATGCTGGCGCAAGCTGATACTGCTCTCTCTGAAGCTGACTAAAATTGATTTATTACTTCTTTGTTTGTGTAACTAATTGGATGACAATAATATTGGTAAAGGAAGAATGGAAAGGACATTTTATGGTGCTTTACAGCCCTCTCTAAGCAGTTTACAGAGTCAGCATATTACCCCCAACAATCTGGGCCCTCATTTTACTGACCTCGGAAGGATGGAAGGCTGAGTCAACCAGTCAGGATTGAACTGCTGGCAGTGGGCAGAGTTAGCCTGCAAATATGGCATTCTAACCACTGGGCCACCATAGCTCTTTAATACTTTAATAAATTTATTTTAGTAAACCCTAACCCTATACTTATTTTGATTATTGGAGATTAATAATATCAGTAATCTTATCCAAATTTACTCTCAAATCTGATCACAAATCTGTGGTCCCAAGTACCCTTTTTGCCTTCAACTCTGAAGTGCTGCACAAGATAAGATTTGATTTTCACAGGATCATTCCTATAACCCTCTCCAGGATTTGTTTCATTCTATTTAGTCATATACATGTTGGATTATGGTTACTGTTAAAAATGTAATCTTGTTTGACTAGATAATCTATACCCGATTTTCATATATGAGATTTTCATAATCATGGCACTATTTCCATTTGATAAACTACAGTCTGATTTTATTATCGTAAAAATATTCTGGCAATTTTTGAGGGTTCTCCATAACTTGCTGTTGGGAAAGGAAGCATACTTTACAACTAGCAATCAAAATATGTTGGAACTACTGGCTTAAGGGAGTTGTAACCTATAGTGCCATGATGCACAAGCAAGCTCATTGCCATCCCAAAAGCTTATAGGCCCAGCTGTTCCAGATGATCACATCTGCTCTAACTGCAGAATTTATTTGTCAAACGTTTATCCTAGAACTGTTGCTCAGAGTAATAAAATTGATTTATTACAAAAATAATTCATTGACACATGTATGTATTTTCTTGGTAATAACAGAGAAAGGAATTGCCACTGCCCTTCACTAGGCTATTTTTTTCAACTTCCCAATGACACCTACAGCCCCATCCTTGAATCAAGTCTACTTAACTTCCAGGCTCTTATAAAGCGGTGAGGGAGTAGGATCTGCTGAGACAAGATATTAAAATATAATAAAAGCTATTTCAATTAGCTTTGAAATGGACTAAGGGGGAAAGCCCTCTATTGACAATAAAGGCATCCCAAGTACCTTGTGGAAAGGAAAGGGGGGGGGGTTAATATCCCAGCAGCCCTTTTCCTTGGTTCCCTCCGCCTAATCTCATATATTATTTGTGCATAATTTCAAAGGCTGCTACTTTACTTTGCCCAAAAATGGTCTCTTTAGAAATGTTATCGTCCTTATTATTACGGTTGGTTGCATAGTCACCCAGATGCTTAGACTGGATTTGGCATTTTTACCCACCTATTGAATCCTTCCCAAGACCTGCAAATAGGCTGATGTTGTTTGATGGTGTTTTGTTGCAGATGTAAGCTGTTCCAAGTAAATCTTGCTTTTGGAATTGACTGATGCCAATTTTGTCAATCCTGATGGTGTGCAAGTGGTGCGCTAGATGTTTATTATTTATTCGACTTTTATTCCACCTTTATTTCTTTATAAGTAGCTGAAGGCAGCGAACCTAATACTCCATCCTCCTCGTATTTGTCCCATAACAACCCTGTGAGATGGGTTGGGCTGATAGTGAGTGATTGGAGTGAAAGTCATACAGCCAGAGGTGGGATTCACATAATTTCCCTACCGGTTTTCCCAGCACCAAAAATGTGAGCGCACGCCTTCTGCACATGTGCGCGGCCTTCCACACATGCATGTGGCCTGCCACGCATGTGCTTTGCTTGCACATGTGGCTTGCACGCATGCATGCAGCTTGAAAACGTGGCAAATGTTTTGTCCCCATGAAGCACACAATCACACAAGCAGATTGTACACACTTATTTAATGAAACAAAGGCTACTAATAAAACATCTTAGTAGTAAACAAGATGCACACACCAATTTACAAACAAACTGTTATCAGAAAGCAACCAGCTATCAACTAAGCTTCTTTAATAGCTGGTATCAGTTCAAAGCGTATCTTCTTTTAAATAATAGAGAATAATGTATACTTCCAGAAATTTTAATTAATTTTTACAGCTCTGTACAAGTATAGTATGAAATGTAACAGTATCCTGTTTAGTATTAGAGTTTAGTTACCTTGGAGTAGATCTATTTAAATAATTGGGAAGAGTTAGTGTGACTACATTTAAGAAAACTTTCTGGCATAATGTACATTTCTCCAATTATTTGCTATTTCTATGGGTCAGGCACACATGCACAGAAATACACAGCAAACAGTGTATATCATCTGTGCTGTTTGCTGTTTGCTGTTTGGCAAATTGCTTGGAGGCAGAGGCCTTTTTTCCTTGTTTTCCTCCCCCAAAACTAAGGTGCGTCTTATACTTCGGTGTGTCTTATACTCCGAAAAATATGGTAAGTCATGGCAACAAACATACCTAATACTCCTGCCTCCTATTTCTCCCATGTCAAAATTTTGTAAGGTGGGTTGGGCTGAAAAAGAGTGACTATGCCCAATGTCATCCAACTGGCTTTCATGCCTAATGGAAAGCCTAGAACTCAATAGTCCCCTGGTTTCTAAGACAGCATCTTAATCCTTATACCATACTGGCTCTTCATATGCTAGGATATTGCTTCCTTAGAAAAACATTCCCTTCCAGCTTGATTCTTGACAGCAGGTCTACCACACAGATGAGCTGTGGTCATGTAGTCACAAGCATGGCCTTGCACCCCCAGCAGCCCTGCACAGTCCTCCCAATTTTTCACCTCTTAGGGAGCAACGGTGATGTTTTCCTGGCTTATTGTTTGCTTCTTGATTAATTTGGCTACATCCCTGCAAACTCCTTGTAAAATGCAGCAAATTTATTCACTTCAGATGTTTACTAAGCGCCCAACATAAGAAGCCAAGCTGGCTCATCAGCCTAATGTACTGGCAAAAGGAATCATGCCAAGATGGTGGGTGGGTATTAGGGTAGAATCAAGGATTCTAAAAGTCTATATCTCCACTCCCTGCACGGTATTAGAATTAAGGCAGTTGGGCTGAATCATTGGATTAACAAGAGAAGCTGGGGGAAAAAGTGCTGAGAAGCCTGACAATATAGGGAAATAGAAAATAATAAATCCACAAGCCCTCCAATATTGCAATCGGTCTCAAATGTGTTTGGGCAGGAATATTAGCATAGTCTGCTAAGTGCTTAGAGCCAGTGTGTTCATCCATTTATATCAACGCTGCAAGAGAGAAGTTGCAGTACAAACTGGGACAAGAAGTATATAAGGTTAGGTGTTTCAGGGACTTTTCAGCCCAGGACATTTATCTGTTTAAATGTTACAGAAAGCTGAAGCACATTGATTGCATTGATTACATTAAGGGTAACTCAGTACCAGGCAGCAAATACAAGCTAATAAATAAAATTCCCGAGGCTACCAAGATGGAGATTACTTTGATGGCAACTTAAAAATGCCACTACTTTGATAACAGAGACATGCTCCCCTTTGTTATCTTTTAGCAGGGGCTGAAGTACCAAATGTGCTAAATGCAACTTTTGAATTCAGAAAGCCACAGATTTAGTTCTTAGCATCCCTGTCTTGAAAACTCTTGTTGCTGGAAATCACCTGGACTTTAAAGAGCCACTGTCATGACAGACAATACCGAATTATGTAAACCAATTATCACATTTTGTACAAAACAGATGTATGATTTCATGTTTTATTGGGTACCAATAAAAACAGTTATTCTCTCTATGCTTCCTGGTGTTAGGGCAGTGGTCCCCAAACTTGGCACCTTTAAGACTTGTGGACTTCAACTCCTAGAATTCTCTAACCAGCTATGCTGGGAATTCTGGGAGTTGAAGTCCACAAGTCTTAAAGGTGCCAAGTTTGAAGACCTCTATGTTAGGGGATGAGGACTTCACTCAAAGGATGGCTTGCTATTGCATCAACCTTGCCTTAATTTGCTCAACACAAATAGCATATATATTTATTTAGGCAAATCAGTTTGGCAGAGATGAAAAATAAGGATGGCAATAATTTAAACAGATTAGAATAGCAAACATGTCATATTTTAGGGATTATACTAATCCGTTCAGAATTGAAAGGTTTCTCATCAGTGTGACACCCACCTTGGAATAATATGTGTTCTAAGTCAACTCTAAGGCTACAGAAAAGTGCTAGTTTTCAAGATTCTCAGATAGTTGAATCTCAGATTTTATAAAAGGTGGTTGAGGATTAAAGGTTCATGGTCTTTAAATATATTTATTATTATTATTATTTGCATTTCTATGCCGCCCAACTCCGCAAGGACTCTGGGCAGCTTATTTATTTATTATTTGCATTTATATGCATTTGCATTTGCATATTATAGGAAGGTTGCAGAAACTCAAAGCAAGTCTACCTGCTATTGTTAAAGATTCAGGTTGTATTCTAGAGTCTAGACTGTGTGATTCAGAAATGGTTGATTTCCTGTATTCATGGTATTTTCATGGTGGAGGAAAGACAGAACTAGAAAGAACTTACTATTTGATTTTTCTTCCAAATCAAAGATATTCTTCTTTCTCAGCTGTATCTTATAACAGATTTATCCCCTTTCACTGGAAATATATGATCGCATGTCTCTAATCCAGAAGCACTGTTAAGAGCTATTATGGAAATAAATTTGAAGAAATATACCATATATCAAGTTGAACTGTGGGAATAAAGACAAAATGTGAAAACTGAACTGAATTAGTTGGGAAAGCATAGCATCTTAATATAGAGTGTGTGATTGCAGCCTCTAAGAAGGAAAGTCTAGGAAAGTTCTTAGTACCTCAGCATTATGGGAAACAAATTATTGAACACTCTGATATTCTATCCATACTTTGAAATTCAATATACTCCATAATAGTTTTAACTATTCAAATGATTAGCCCAAGCATCCCTTTATTTAGGTTGGATTTACATGACAGCATCCAACCATATTTTACCCTATCATTTTGTGCCAACCCAACCCAAGATATTAATTTGAGTTCACTGAGTAGACTATAGTTCACATAATGTGTCATGCATAGGGATGTTGGGGCTAGGAAGCAAATATTCCTCAGTGGTGTAATTCTCTAATTTTACTAATTAAGATTTTTTGAACTCAAAACCTTGCACACCATTTCTGATCTGATCTGGGCTAGTGTACCAGATATATTAATATAGCCATTGTAGTATGCGGTTTCTGTTCGTGTTTTTGTTTTTATATTCAACAAAGGTCTGGGAGTTGAAGTCCACAAGTCTTAAAGGTGCCAAGTTTGAAGACCTCTGTGTTAGGGGATGAGGACTTCACTCAAAGGATGGGTTATTTTTTTTCTAATCTAGATTGTAATTTCAATTTTCGTATGTCCCTGGAATAAATAGTAGAAAGGTCCTTGCATATTCATTTCCTCTGAATACCATATGCATATTAACATGACACCAGATGTATTGAACTTTTCTCCAATTATCTTACCTAGCGAAGGATATAGGAAGCCCAGGCAAGGTCATGGTTATTTCATTTATTAGATTTATATCCTCCAGGAAATTAAAATGGCTTATATAACACTCTCTCCTCTAATGTTTTCCACAGTTTTCGGGATAGGTTGAATTGAAAGCAAACTTCTTGCCCAGTCATCCAGACCAGGGGCGGATCCCTAATTTTTTTACTACCACTCTGTGGGCGTGGCTTATTTTGTGGGTGTGGCTTGCCAACCATGTGACCGGGTGGGCGTGGGCCACCCGCAGCGCAGCCCCCCACAGCGGGAGCAGCAAGACCGCAGCAGCGGTTCTTCTAGGAGGCTCCGTCCGGCCTGAATGCTTCTCCCCATTCAATGATCCTAGGCTCCTGCCACCCATTCCCCCTCCCCTCAGCAGCTCGAGAAGCCTCAAATGTGCAGAAATGCCTGGGATCATCACCACGCGTTCGTGGCTTCTCAGACTGCTGAAGGGAGGGGAACTGAGATAGGTCCTGCCACCCGTTCTTTCAGCATCTCACGCGCTCCCTCAGCCATCCTCCCCTGCTTGGACTCACTATGGGGTAGGAAGGCAGCGCATGCGCAGTGCTGGAAGCTCGGCTTCTGGGCATGTGCAGAAGAAAATTTTAAAAAATTTAAAAAAAATTTTTTTAATGGCGACGCCCAGGCACCGGCAACCGACCGCACCGGTACTGTGACGTCACCAGCGGGCCGCTACCGGTGCTATAGAGTGGACCGCACTGGTAGGAACCCACCACTGATCCAGACCCAGTGATCTTTCATATCTAATCATAGACTTGAACTTGGTCTCTCTGGTTTTATGTCTATCAATTTAGCCTCTAAATTGGTTCTTTAAAAGCTGAACTTTGCTAGTACTTATATTAGAACATCTTGTTTTTCCCCCTCACTTTCCTGTAAGAAGGAACAAGGGTATAGCTTCTTTTCTCTTCCTTCTAAAGTCTTTTTAATTCTTCCAAACTCCAGGTTGGAAGACCCAAAGTCTTATCTTTACTGTTATTTCACCAAATAGCTCCAAACTTTCTATTGGTTTGTTAACACCACTTTCAAGCTAAATATGCAAGCTGGAACAAGTTAGTAGGATGCATTACCAGAGTAAAAAGAATAGTGATGAATGCCAATATAAGTTGTCATGGGCCAGAACACCAGAGCTCTTTTGAGCCAGAAAATAACTATGACAGATGGTCCAGGCTACCAAGATTGTACACACTGGGGAAAAAAAAGTTGAACACTAGGTGAAATATTTCAGGTGAAATATTAATTCAGTATGTCTCTACCTATATTTGAAAGATCACTGATTTCAGAATACCACACTAAATCTCCTTCTGCTTTTAATTTGGCAACATTATTGTAGCTTTAGCTACCTTGTTTCCCTCTCCAGAAATATGGGTCCATGACTTGCCATCGCCAACTCAATGTCTAAAGAGTGCTTCAGTAAATTTATTAGATATAGTTTGTTCATTTTTGGAAGGTTTGTGGTTGGTTTGTGAAAAAAGAGAATTCCTTCCTTTTAATTACTAGACTGAAGAGTTGGGGGCTATTCTGAAATAAAGAAAATATGCTTTTCCCTGAAGCTAAATTCATCCTGGATTGCTTTTTGATATGCTGTGAAGTTCTATAGTTTCATATAGGGTTGTTGAGATGTTGAGACTTTGGAAAAAGAACAAAGAAGAGCAACTAAGATAATTAAAGACCTGGAGACAAAAACATATGAAGAATGGTTGCAGGAATTGGGTATGGCCAGTCTAGAGAAAAGAAGGACTAGAGGTGACATGATAGCAAGTATTCCAGTATTTGAGGGGCTGCCACAAAGAAGAGGGGGGTCAATTTATTTTCGAAAGCACCTGTAGGCAAGACAAGAAACAATGGATGGAAACTAATCAAGGAGAGAAGCAATTAAGGAGAAACTTCCTAACAGTGGGGACAATTAACCAGTAGAACAGCTTGCCTTCAGAAGTTGTGGGTGCTTCATCACTGGAGGTTTTTAAGAAAAGACTGGACAGCCACCTATCTGAAATGGTAGCAGTGATGGCGAACCTATGGCACGTGTGCCACAGGTAGCACGCGGAGCCATATCTGAGGGCACGCAAGGCGTTGCCCTATGTCAGCTCCAGCGTGCACGTGCATGCTGGCCAGCTGATTTTTGGGCTTCTTTTCGGCCATTTTCGCTCTCCCCAGGCTTCAGGAGGCTTTCCTGAAGCCTGGGGATGGGAAAAATGGCCCAATGGGCCTACAAGCCGGAGGCTTCAGTGAGGCCTGTGCACAAGCGAGGGGTAGTAGGGGGGGGGTTGTGTGCATGCGTGGGGGGGGGAAGGCATTGCGTTATGGGTATGGGCACACGCGCGCACACTATCACGGGCACGCGCACCCTTTTGGCACCCGAGCCAAAAAAGGTTCGCCATCACTGGTATAGGGTCTCCTGCTTGAGCTGGGGGTTGGGCTAGAAGACCTCCAAGGTCCCTTCTAGCTCAATTCTGATTGAAAAGGGTTGAAGTCTCTTAATACGAAAAAAAAAGCTCGCCATATGTCTATGAGTACCAGAACGGTAAGAGAAGCAGAGGGGTACGGAGTCTCCCACAAATCTTTTCCTGCTTGATGAGCGATACTCCTGTGACCGGGAATTCCGGTCCCCTCAAAGAGTCCGGACTCCCACCAGCCTCGGAGATGCTCCACCATCTTCCATCACGTGACTCCTCGGAGAAGCGCCTCAGCCCCCCCCCCTTCCCCCGCGTCGGATGAACTAAATGGGGCTGATGAAAAGAGCAGGCTCGCTAGAACGGCTGGCAGGGGCTGGCAGGGGCGGTGCTGAGCGGGCAAAGAGGCGGAGCTGCCGGCGCGCCCAAGCAGGCCTGATCCCGCAACTCGTCTGGCCATCAGTCGGTCTCCCGCCTTAGCTCCGCTGTGCTGCCCGCGATGGCGCGCAGGGGTCGCCCTTACTGGTGGCCGAGAAACCGCTCGGCGTGAGGCCGGGCCGGGCTGGGCTGGGGCCGGGGGAATCGCCGCGCCGTCCCCTGAGCCGCCCGGCCCGGGCGCCGAGAGACAGCCGGCATCAAGAGCCTACAGCACGGCCAGGAACGAGCAGGCGGTGAGCGGGAGCGAACGGGGCCAGGGAAGAAGCCGAGTCCCCCGCGCTGTTTGAAGGGGAATAGGGAAAATCCAGGAGAGAACAGAGGAAACCCCGGCGGGAGGAGGAGGAGTGGGGCGGAGACCTTGCTCTTTTCTTTCTGGTCCGGCACCCTTCTTTTGTTGTCGTCGAGGCGGGGGATTGGGTGTGTTCCTTCTATCATGTCTGTCTCTCGCCCCCCACCCAACATCGAACGGTTGCATGGATTCCTCTTTGCCATTCTGAAGCACATCCTAGGCTGGCACATCCTCCGTGCCCGGGCGGTGTTTTAGTAGGCTCTCTTGTGATCCTCAGTTGAGTGAAACGGTCGCTGTGTGAGTACTTGGTTTTTGGTTTTTTTTAATTTTATGCGTAGGTGTCTTGTAGGGCGTAGGTGGGTGCAAGTTCTTGCAATGTAGATGGGAGAAGCTGGGGTACCTACTTCTGCCCAGAGGTATGTTTACAGGTGTGGGCGCTTGGGAAAGAGTGTAAAAAGGTGTGCTTGTATCTGTAAGGGCGTATCTCTAGGATGCTCAGAGTTGAGCCCCTCCTCCAACCAGCCTCGTTTCCCCCCTCCCCCAAGATGGCTTCTGCACAAGCCCCCAAGTTGATTCTTGTAATCAAGGATGGCTGGAGTTGTGTCTGGGCTGTCCCTGGATGAGCTTTGGTACTCATAAGGCAAGCATCTTTCCTTCCCTCTTTCTCCTCTCTGGCAGGATTCCTTTTGGGGTCCTTTTCCTTATGGGTACCTGATAGTCAGAGGATTCCCAGGTTCTGACTCTGATTTCCTGGATAAACTAACTAGCCTGTTTTTTTTAAGACAAAGAGCAGAGGCTTTTACTAGTGAAGATAAGAAAGTGTGTGGGGGGGAATCATACAGCATGGCTCTGTTTACCAGGTTGCCTATTGTATATAAAGTGGCCTTGCTGTTGGAATTTGAATCAATGTACTTTAAGCACTTGGCTGGCAGCAGTTTATCTTTCTCTGCGTTGCCACGTGATTCTGGGTTTCTCCGAAGGCAAATTATTTTGCACCCTTCAAGAGCTCTTGTGGAAAAAGGGTTACAGGACTGGAGCGCCAAGTCTGAATAGATTTCCTTAAGAGTGCTGTAGCCTTAGCCTAGAAAAGCAGGTGTTTGAAAATCAGAGAGCTCTGCACTACTTGTGACTTCTTGCATCTTCTTGTATACAATGGCTTATTTTCCTACTGTTACAAGTATCTGCTTTCAAAAGGTGGCATTCCCAACTTGGTAACTTGAAGCATATACGTCAAGTCAGTTTTCAAGGAACATCATTGACTCATAACGGTTTTTGGCTTCATAGTTAACCTGAATATTTCTGTATGTCATCTAGTTATTGGAGCCTTGCTTCTGTTGATCATTGTACAGAAGAGAAAGCTGAGTTTCCAGCTAAATTATTCAGAACCCAGGAGCAGCCAAGTAACAGTGCAATTCCATTAGTGGATTGTTAAAGATGCAAAAAAAAAACAAAACCCCTTCAAAGACAGTGTCCTGTGCTTTTCACAACTTGCCTTTGCTTCATTTTAATATTGGAACATATAATTACATAATTAATTAGGAAAATAAAAACAGGAGGAAAATCTAGATGCATTTTTTTATTTACTATTTCAACTAATTTAAGAGGATTTTCATCTAATAGTGGAGGTTAAGATGGCCCTGCTTGTATAAATAGCTTCCTCAAGGATTTTTTTTTGGTAAAATTTGCCTTTCTGGATGTGTCATTTAGTGACTGAGAAACCAGTATATTCCTCTAGAAGGGACAAAGTGCAAACTGGCAAACTGAAAAACAACTACTTTTGAGCTTGGAGTTTTCAGTCTGCATTGTGGGTAAGCATTGGTCCAATAGCTTACGTTCGCTGCTTGGTCATGATGCTGATATGATGTTCTCAGTGGCCTGCTTCTTCTTAGAGTGCAGCCGTTTGCACATGTAGTGCAAGAGAGTGGTTGAATTGATGGACATTAAGGCAACAGCATCTAATATTAAAAAGCTGAAAACTTACAGAAGGCTCTTCTCTCTCCCCATCCTCCATTGCATCAAGATATGGCTGCTTTTTGAACAGTTCTTAGTTGAGTGAAATATATTGGTGGGTAAGACAGTTGACTGGTTATTGATGCCGGATGCTTCACCGCTCCTTGAAGTTTATACTCTCCTCTTCTTCCTTGGGTGCGTTTCATTAAGTCTGGATCTGAAAGAAATCTTGACACTGGAAGTGATGATGGTAGGAAGGTGCTTGTGATACTAAAGGTATATGATATATTTCTGACAGTCCTTTTGTTGTAATCATAATCATGTAAATGTCCAGGGTTTTTTTTAGTTATGAATGTGATCTCTGGGACCTTTTTTAAGGCTGACAGAAATCACTGCCAAAAACTTTTGTAAAAATCCTAAGAATTAATGGGGAATTTATCTCACCCTTTTTGAGCAGGAAAACAAGTGCTGTCTAATATTACTCAGAAATATTTTTTTAAAATACTGCAAATTGGAAAGTGGAATGGTGGTAATTAAGTATACTGCACAGGAACCTGCTTGATTGATTAATTAAATGCTTTGAAATTAGCCAATTTTTGCCTGAATTAAGGGTTATTTATTTTGATTATTAATTCATTTATAAGCCACTTCAGTAAGGTACTTCAGCTGTATATAAAAGCCAAAGCTGCAGTCAATGCAATAGTAAGAAGTTCAATTGCAGAAATACAATATATAATTATATTAAAACATTTAATATAATATTTCTGGCACCAGAAGCTCTACGGGACTCAAATCCCAAAGGCCTGCCAGAACAGCCAGATTTCTTCAAGCTTCTGAAAAGCCAAGACTGTGAGAGCTACCTTATTCCCGATAAGGAAACCCCTCACAAGGAATCCCTGCCTTCAATTTCCTCCATTTGCATCACTTAACACTGGGTTCCTTCGGCAGCCATTCATGGTGGCTTCAGATTGAGTAGGCAAAAATCTATACAAGATAGTGGTCTTGAAGATATTTAGGCCAAGGGTGAATATGTATGAATATGTAACTGGATATATTATACATACTGATGATATCTTATCCTGAATTGAGAGGTGACCTTTCCCAGCTGTTTTATATACATGTTCAACATGATGGGGAAGAGGACCAAGCCTTGAGTAGCACCCAGGAACCTAACTTCCCCCATTTCTCCAATATTGGTTAACTGAAACCTACTCAGGAAGGATGGAACCATTTTAGAATAATGCCTTGGTGATGTTCTTCTACAAATGCAGTAATTTTGGAGAAGTAATTCCTTCTTGATCTCATGCCCATGTCCAGTCTTATTTGCTTCTCATCTTCCACAAGTTTCACACTTTCTTCATCCACTTCTTTTTCTAGAGCTTCTTAGAAAACCAACAGGAAGCCACTGAGGAGTAATACTGTTTAGAGCAGGGGTGTCAAACTCAGAGGTGCTTAGATCTGACCCTCAGGGCTGCCCTGGAAACAGCGAAGGGCCGGCTTGTGGTGCCTCTGCAAGTGAAAATGGAGCTCAGGAGGGCTGCGGGTGGCCCTCCTGAGCTCTGTTTTTGCTGACAGAGGGTTGCAGGAGGCCATTGCAGCCGAAAATGGAGCTCGGGAGCCTGTTGTGGCCCGCCCGCAGCTTGTGCAGCCTGGGCCTTTGGAACCTTCAGTACCTCTTGGCAGTGCTGAGAAAGGAGGGGCTACTCCTTTCCTGAATGCAAGAGCAGGCAGGGCTGCCCAGAGGCAGGAAGGTTTACTCCGGAGGAGGTCTACTCGGGAGTAAGACTTGGGGCTAATTGGCCACTCCCCTAGTCTATTTAAGGTCATCAGTTGCAGCTAACAAACTGCAGAGAACAACATTTGAAAAAGAGACCTGTCTGATCATAGCTTGCTCCATGACTCTTGTTTTGGCATTCTCTGTGTTGGCTTGGATTGTCAAGGACTAATTTCTAGGAACTTTGCCAACTCTTGGAAACTCCGTAAGATAAACAGACTCAATTGCTCGTCATTGTCTTCGAACTCATTGAAATGATACCAGCTATTAATGAAGCTTAATTGATAGCTGGTTGCTTGCTGATAACAGTTTGTAAATTGGTGTGTGCATCTTGTTTACTACTAAGATGTTTTATTAGTAGCCTTTGTTTCATTAAATAAGTGTGTACAAACTGCTTGTGTGGTTGTGCGCTTCATGGGGACAGAACAGAGCCCGTTTCCGCTGGAAGAGCATTTGGACCACCACAGGCGCCCCCGACATGAGTGACGTCGAGCTGGCCACATACACCCCTGCCCCCCCATGTCAAACACAAACCTGATGCGGCCCTCAATGAAATCAAGTTTGACACCCTCGGTTTAGAGCAATGGCTGTTTCTGTGTTTCAAAGGCCATGTGGGCATTCAGTGGAACATCCATTTTCTCAGGTTGCTTGGAAATTGCTCCGTTCTATCACAACTTATTCCACTTTGGGCAATGGAGAGCCTTTCTTCAATTGCACCGCTTCTTTTATAGCCTGCATGGTTGACCATCCTATCTGGCACAATTCTTCCACCCTCTTGTACTTTCTGAAGATGAATAGATCTGCAAAACTTTGAAGAGGATTTTTCAGAATCCCAGTTATAAATAAGAGGACCCCTCTGTAGTCCTTCTACTTCTACCTGGAAAGCAGCCTTCTCAACACCAGCTTTCTCCCCCCTCCTTTGTAGGCCAAGCCGAGCATCCTCAAATGATGACAAGGTTTCCTGTTACTTTCAAAACCACACACTGGATAAACAATATGAGAAGTCTAGGAGAAGAAATGTAGACACTTTACTGTATATTACCCATTTTTATGACTATTTGGACTACAAATGCATGTATGCTGCTTCGATCATATGTGTCTTATAGCCTAACATACCAGACAAAATATATCTAAACTATTAGACATATCAATAATAATAATAATAATGCTGTCAATTTAGATTCAATGTGGTAATAATAATAATGTATAACCTGTTACCTGACACCAAACAGCCAGATTCATCTCAACTCAGGCATATCTCTCATCCTCACCTTCGTTCTAAATGCATATTTTGAAAGCCCCATTTTGAAAAGCTTTCTGAATGCCAAGAGTGAGGCTGATGTTCTTGTATTTGGTGGGAGGATATTATTATAATCATGAATTAATTATGATATTCCTTCATCAGGGTGAGCTCCACATCACAGCTGCTGCAGTGCTGTCTCTTGGTCCCCCTCCTGCTTCTTTCTCAGCCAGCCTTGGCACATTGTTGACAGGATCCCCAACAGCTGGGCTCTCTTCTCACCTCCGCTCCTGGTGTTCAGGGGGGGAAAAGAAATATTCTGTTCTGAATCTGATCAATTTGTCCACTTCAACTTCCTCTTCTTCGTTTTATCTCTCCCTTTTTTCCAGTCAGTCCATTAACTGCTGTGCTTTGCTTTTAACAATAACATGTTGTTTCTTTGCTTTCTTTTCCTGTGGGATTCTGACTTAGCCTTTTAATTGTACTCCTTTATTCCTCTCTACACTTGATTGTCTTTTTCCTGTTAAAAGTTAGCTTCCAACCACTTTGGGGATCTTATTCCCTTTGAAGGTGAAAATCCTGGTGCTAATAAGACCTCAACCATATGGTCTTCCTGCTCAGCTGTAAGAGATGTTTTCTGCTCTTATTCCCACAGAATAAACTCAAAAAAAAAGAGGGAAAAGAGTGTTATAGGGCTTTTAACACTGGAGGCTGAGCATTTGCTTGGCACACAGGCAGCCATTTGGTTTAATTTAACTGTATGCTTAGCTTGAAATTAGAGGCTGTTTTATTTTGCCTTAAGTGGTTTCAAATCAGTATCAGTGGGGTTATACTTTAAAATTCCATTCTTTTTTTCACTATAATTGTAGATCCAATGAAACTTCACTAGACTTTTGTTATTGAATGCACTTGACTGTTATGGAGACTTCTTTCTTAATCTCAGAATAAGCAGACCTGCTTCATGCCTCCTACTATAATCAGAAGACAAAGAGGGACAAAGAAGTCCATTATTTAGAGAGTAATACTTGACCCACCTACCCATTATTTATTCATTTTTAAATTAGATTTGTACATAAAACTCCATCAAATAAATTGAATAAGAATTGAAAATTGAGCAACAGTAACAACCAATACAAGAAGCATCCGTCTCGTAGCTGAGAAATGGAGCCTGTATCTTATGTTCCTTCTCTCTGTTTTTTTTACAATTATCTTGCAAACTAAATGAAAGAGAAAAGAAAATGTAATAATGAGATACGAGAGATAATTGTTTGTGTGTGTGTGTGAAAGATTTGCAGCTCAGGACATTGAAATCTAGACAATGAGAATGGAGCAGCTCCTCTTAAATCAGACTCCTGTTGCAAATTGTTTCCTTCCAATTCCAAATGCTATAGATACTTTTTTTTGTTGTCGAAGGATATAGATACGGTTGACTGCTCTGGGTTGTCTTCTATGCATTTTTGTGTGATTCAGACCTTTGAAAGCGCAAAGGGCTCTTCGATAGACCACAGAAAGAAAAGGGTTAGGGGGGCTTATTATGGGAGCTATGAAGTGGTAGGAAACGAATGTAACTTATATCTCAATTGTCACTGGAGAGGCAAGGAAATTCTACTTCCTGAGAAAGAGCCACAATGTCCATATTTCTGTATTTCCTCAGGGGATTCTTAAGCTTGTCCTTTTCTGTGCTCAAAATAGCCCTCTCCTTCTTTCATGTATGCTATTAAGGAGAGAATAATTGAGATACTAATTGTGATAAGTGGGAAACTACCTCTTATTTTACTAATGACTCCTTGGATATGTCTTCTAGCTCAGGAGTCTCCAAGCCTGGAGGACTTCAACTCCCAGCTTTGCTGGCTGGGGAATTCTGGGAGTTGAAGTCCGCCAGGCTTAAAGTTGCCAAGGTTGGAGACCCCTGTAATCTAGCTAAAAGCCAATCCTGCAGCCTTTTATTTCTTCACTTTCAGCTGGGCTTGTTTCTGCCCAACTGCCCATATTGTCTATAGAGCAGTGTTTCCCAACCTTGGCAACTTGAAGATGTCTGGACTTCAACTCCCAGAATTCCCCAGCCAGCATTCGCTGGCTGGGGGATTCTGGGAGTTGAAGTCCAGACATCTTCAAGTTGCCAAGGTTGGGAAACACTGCTATAGAGGGAGATGTCCAGTAAATTGGAAGAGCTTATCTGGGTAGTTTAGAACCAAGATGCTTAGCATAAGCATGCATAGTCATTCTGCAAGACACGAGTGGCCTGCTAGCTTTTGAGATTAATAATGCATTCATAATGGTTGGGCGAGAGACAGTGTCTTCTTAATTTCATCAAACATAAAAAAAAGAAGTTTTATGTGGTTGGTGGGAAAGGTATCCTTCCTCACTTCTTTTTCTCTTCCCCAACAGGCTTGGTGTTTGGACCTGAGTTGCCGATGCTGTGCTCTCCTGATGCTGAACAGCCTGGGTCCAGAAGATGAGCAGATTGTTGGTGGGAGTGACCCTCGAGAGGATTTGCAAAGCTGTACTTCTCCTATGTTTACTGCACTTCCTTATCATCATGATTCTCTATTTTGATGTCTATGCCCAGCGCTTGGACTTTTTCAGCCGCTTCAACGTACGCAACTCTTCCCGCTCTCTGCCCTATGCCAATCTCTCTCGGCCTAATGGTACTGCTGGGCCTCTGGGCTCTGAGCTCCTGGCTCCAAGTGTCAAGCCTGTCGGGACCAACAACACCATCACTGAGAAACCCTTACCACCCTGCCCAGAGATGCCGCCTGGTCTTGGTGAGATTACAAATGAACCCTGCCTGGTTTTTAATCTTGTCTTGAATGAAAGCCTGTAGCGAGGATCCAGCATTATGGGGTTGAGCATATCGTTGTCCTGCTTACCCCTCTTTTTCTTGAATCTCAGCATCCCTTCTTGCTGAAAAGTGATATTTGACTTCAGATGCAGGAAGGGAACTATTAAGGTAGAATCTGCACAGTGTTGCAAATGGAATGGGATAAATAATCCGATCCTGTCATTAGGATGCAATGGAAAATACGTGAGTTAAACCAAGAAGTGGTCACATAAATGATTTCATTTTTACCTTGGATGCCCTTTTGTTCCCCATTTTAGCATAGCTCTAAATTCTTGCCTGCCTACATTTTCTGGCTGTCCCCCTTCCATAAAATTCTATTCGCTTTAATCTTTGCCAGAGTATATTAAAAATGTACAAGGTGGTGGTAAAACTGAATTAATTTAATCAGCGCTGTCTTTTAGATGGTTTTTCTCTTGAACGTGATCGTTCTCATTGTAAGGTTTGTGATATTCTCCCCATCCTTCTAGGAACTCAAAGCAGACAGCAAGTACAGAGTTATCTTAGTGGGTCTTTTCTTCCAAGTGCTTGCCATATTTTCAAATAGGACTCAAAGCCATCCTAATAAATCCGATTAATAAAATTCAGTAGACCGCTTGTAACTTTGATGATAAAACTGAGGTGTTTTCTAGTGTGTGCTGTAAGGATCTCTGTGTACGGATTGCAAATAATTAAGGAAATGTTTTAGCAACTGGGCAGATTGCAAAAGTGCTGTAAAAGTGGCTGCTGATCCTCTGCTCAAAAGTACATTGTCTTTTTTAGTTTGGGAGGCCATAGCATTTCACATTTTCAGCTGCAGATAGTAGCCAGTGTTCGTACTTATCACGTTTTGGCTGCTAAATGGGTGTGCCTTTATCAAATTGCTACTGTTGCCCTACAATGAGATTACCACCCATCTGTAATCTCAAATTTGTTAACTGAGCCTTCCCTCAAGGATAATGCCAGAACCATTCAGGGGCTTATTCAGAAAAGATACTAAACTAGAATTTGTTAGAATTCTGGCATAATGGAGAAGGAACAGTATGGTAGTTTCCACTATTCTGATCACCCCAGCTGGATCCTCTTGGGAGAAGATAAGGGGGAAAATGTTTTTCTTCACATTGTCTAGAGGGAAGCGATTGTACTTATTCACGCCTATTGCTGCTTTCAGTGATAATCCTGCCTGGTTTGCAGGGCAGCTGTGAGTCATTGCTAAATGAAACAAACAAAATGTTAAAAAGTTATGATATTTTTGTAGTTACTTACCAAGCCCATCCAAATTATATTAAAGTAATCAAAATATCTTTACAATCCCCAAGGCATGTCACAACTTTTGGGCACCCCTAATGTTTGGAAATTGAAAGCTGAAAAATTTGACACGCCCTATATTGGGAAGCTTGCTCAGTTGGGTCACCTAGATAAAAGTATAGATACCAAGACATATTTGGGCAAGTGGGTTAATTGTGCCCTTGACAATTTGATGCCCCAATTATACATAAGGGAAATTTGCAGAATGTATATGTGCATCAAGTAGCATTGTATGCATCGTGACATCATCACGCAAATTACACAATTTGAATTAGACATGACCGATGCCAATTCCGCAATCGGTGTCATTTCTGTGTGATTAAATGATGGTGCGTATTATGTCAGTGGCTTGAACTACACGCCTTAGTGCATTATATGTTTGGGTTTTAAGTTCCTTTGCTGAGCTTTTCAGGACAGTAGCCTCTCATCTTGATTAATGGAAGTGGCAAGTTCATATTGAGAAGCGTAAGCTCTTCTGGAGTTGGCTAACTGAAGCATTTCTAACAGAATCTCTTCTTCTTCTTCTCCTCCTCCTCCTCCTCCTCCTCCTCCTCCTCCTCCTCCTCCTCCTCCTCCTCCTCCTCCTCCTCCTTCTCCTTCTCCCTCCTTCTCCTTCTCCTTCTCCAGTGGGCCGACTCCTTATTGAATTTGGCTCTCCCATGAGCATGGAGAGAGTACAGCGGGAGAACCCAGATGTTCAGGAGGGTGGCAAGTATTCACCCCTGGACTGTGTGCCTCGACAGAAAGTTGCCATCCTCATACCTTTCCGCCACCGCGAGCATCACCTCAAATACTGGCTCCACTACCTGCATCCAATCCTACGACGTCAGAAGGTGTCCTATGGAATCTACATTATTAATCAGGTAATTGCAGGGTAAAATATAGCCCTGTTGTAGCAGTCTGAGGGGATAAGTGAGATAGAATAGAGTGGTGTCATATGAGGAAAAACCTGATTATTAAATTTGGCCTTGATCGAAATAGCCTTTCTATCTTAACCAGCAATAGAGCAGGGCTTGCTGATCTCTGGCAGTTTGCAGCCTTGGAATGGTATGTGAGTATGACCTTGGGAGGCAGGGCAATGAGATACAGCCAAGGGAATGGTCAGATAAAAGGCAGCTTAACTTGCAGCAGGAATATGGGCAGGGCAAGAGGCTCAAAAGAGATTCTCCTTAGTTTTTTGGGCTGTAAAATGAATGGGTGAGAAAAGTACGTTCAGACTTGAAACGTTTTGTTAATGTAACCTTACGATAAAGTGGAATTAGTTTATCTGACTGTGTTTCCTGTCTGGTCTGTTTAAGGCCAATAGCCTTGATTTAATCACACACACACACACACACACACACACTTATTAGACCTCTGGAAAGAGTCATTTACCCTGGCAGTTTCCTCAATTTATGGAGGAGCTGAGAGAGAGGGGAAGTCCAAAAATGAATGTCAAAAAGAAGAAGGGGTGGTTGCGATTATTTCTGGCCCTCACTGACATGTGGCTTCAAAGGAGTGGGGCTAGAAAGATTTTCCCAGTGATGAGGTATCAACTTCCAACATACTGGGAAAGCAATAGTATTACACTATGAATTAGGAATGGTCATGATGTTTTATTTATGGTCAAGTATGGAATGCCTGTTGTCTGATATGATGACTGGTGAGGATTTAGAATCATACACAGAAATTCAATAATTGTAAATTTCTTTACAATGCAGAAAATAATTAAGTTCAGGCCAAAAATATAATGTACCTATCATAGGGATATGTTGCTTGGGGTTACCCTGTCATTCATGATGTTTCCAAACAGTTTGGTGAAGACACGTTTAACCGAGCCAAGCTGTTGAATGTGGGATTTCTGGAAGCCTTAAGAGATAATGAGAGCTATGACTGCTTCATATTCAGTGATGTTGATCTTGTGCCCATGGATGACCGGAATCTTTATCGCTGTTATGACCAGCCTCGGCACTTTGCTGTTGCCATGGATAAGTTTGGTTTCCGGTGAGTAAATGGATTGGGAATGTCCTTGCCAAATGGACTCAAACTTTGATTTGGAATGGAATTTCACTATGCTATTGGCACAGTATAGTTATAGTATAACATACTCATAACTTCCCATCTGTTTCTTAATACATTTCAAAACCAGCTCTTTGGGATTTCATTCAGATGAAATTCGTAACTGGAGCTTGCAGATATATGTAGTTCTTTGCACTTTGGTTATTCCTGAGACACCAGAGGCTCTTTGAAAATTTTAGACTCAAGAGTAAAGGAAGAAGCAGAATCTGGATTTGTTTTTGTTTAATAAATGCGCATATATAAGATATAACTTACATTCTCACTGCACACTTACCATACCTAAATCTGTCCCTTTCTGAAAATTCTGTTATCGGGCACGGATACATATAAAATCTATGTATTACTGATGTAAAAACTTAGGCTGCAATGCCTTGTGAATATTTCATATTGTAAGCCTTATTATCAAGTGTTTGCAGAACATTGAAAATAAGCAAGAAAAAAGGATACGATCCTGGATTTATCAGATAGAATCTGTGGAGTCCAATTAATATGATGAGAAATTGGACAGCATTTAGAGAGAGCATGATATTGTGGGAACAATAAGTGACATAGATCACATCACACATATGGTTTAGAAATCGGGGCTTAATCTACAACAGGCTTTCCCTGGACCATCTAGATCAGGGGCGGCCAGACTATGGTTCTTTGAGGACCTGTGGACTTCAACTCCCAGAATTCCTGAGCCAGCCATGCATGCATGGCTAGCTCAGGAATTCTGGGAGTTGAAGTCCACAGGTCCTCAAAGAACCATAGTTTGGTCACCCCGATCTAGATCTATGCTTCTGAACTTGTTTCTAGTTCGATTGATCCTCATCTCTCTTGCTTGTCCTCTACAGGTTACCATACTCTGGCTACTTTGGAGGAGTCTCTGGCCTAAGCAAGACACAGTTTCTGAAGATTAATGGCTTCCCTAATGAGTATTGGGGCTGGGGTGGAGAAGATGATGACATATTTAACAGGTATGTGAGAGACTTCAGTCGGGCTAAGCCCAACCAGTACTTGTTCTTCTGTGGGTTGGTGGCATGAACTCTGTAATCCATTTTTCCATATAGTGTCTACAGCAGCGATCTCCAACCTTTCTGGCTCGGACTGGCGGTGGTGGGATGAGGGGAAAGAGGGGGATGGCTTCCTGCGTGCACTGCTTTTACACATGCAGCTTCATGCTCATGCATGTGCAGTCGCCCACCACTTTTGCAGCTCAGTTCCGAACGGGCTGCAGCCCAGCACAGGGCCATGGACCGTGTGTGTGTGTACCCCTGATGTACAGGGAATATTTGGGCTGATTTCTTTTGCTGGATGGGATAGTTCTGCAGTTCTATGTACTGAATTTTTTGTAATTACATTTTTATCCTTGATCAATTCATGAAAGCCAGGAATGTGGTGGGGAAGAACAGAGAGGAATTATTGTTAAATAGTTCCATTATTTTAAAGGCTTGTTTGACACTCACTGTTTTGCTAACCTCTGTCCTATACTGTCCTTTGCACAGGATCTCACTTAACGGCATGAAAGTATCACGTCCTGACGCTCGCATTGGGCGCTATCGCATGATTAAGCATGAGCGTGATCGGCACAATGAACCAAATCCCCAGCGGTAAGAATGTATTTGCGTTAACTTTCTATCTAAACCTCATAACTTTCATCATACTCTCAATCCACAGACTGCAAATCAGTTTTCTGTTGCAAAAGTAACCTTCCAGACATCTGTTGGGAGGTTGTGAGACTAATCTTTCAATGATCTTCCCTTTATCAAAGGGAAGTAGATTATATGCTGTACACAGTTTTATGTTTCTCCTTGTAGCAGAGGGGTACAGACTATTTTGTGAGAAGAGGATAAAGACCATAGCCTTTGAAAAGAAAGCTGAAGCCACAAAATTAAGGAGACTTAAGATAAAGAAGTGGGTGGGAAAAGGGAAAGGAATTTGATTAAATAATTAAATAAATAAAACCAATATTTAACCCTCTTATATTTAATAGTTCCCCCTTCTATCAACATTGAAAAATAGAATTTGCTGAAAACTTTGGAAGGAGGTACGAAGTTATATCCTTGAGTCTTAGATTGTACTTCCCTGCTGTAACATGTCTCTGAGGGGAATTTTATGCTGTTCAGTCTTCTCACTCCCATTCTACTCTCATTTGCCTCTCACTCCTATATATGTACATGTATCAATAATTAGATTAAAACTATGGTCTACTGATGCAGGAAAGGATAGAAGTGTTTGAACTGACTGCCTTAGCATTTACTATATAGAGCAGGGGTTCCCAGCCCTGGTCCGTAGCCCAGTACCGGTCTGTGGCCCGTTGGGAACCAGGCTGTGCAAGTGGTAGGCAAATACGTGAAGCTTCATTTGAGCAACTGCGAGATTAGGTTGCATGTGTAAAACCATCCCCTCCCATCACACCACCGCTGCCGTCGGTCCATGGAGCCAGAGAGATTGGGGACCACTGATGTAGAGAATAGGGATAATGTGGGATAACTAGCATGGTATATATTTGATACTGATTTACATAGGTTTCTCTTTGTTTATCCGATAAGTGAGGCAGGATTGAATTCCTGTCAACTTTAATCTTTAAATATAATCAGTTTTCACTGTTCTCTTGCCAACCATTTCACTTTGAATTCCAATCAGGGTATGTAATTTGAGGAAGTTTCTTGTACAACCTCTTCCTGAATGTTGTGGGCTGCATGGAGAGTTTTGGGTAGTGACTCTGTCCCCATGCGTTCAGATCAGGGGTGGGTTCCACTTACCTTCGCCATCGGTTCGCATTGTGATGTTTTGCACGCGTGCACGTACTCTGCTCACACACACGTGCGCGCGTCCCCTCGTCCGATTTCACTTCCACGCATGCTCAAAAGGAGGAATTAGCGTGAAACATAGCTGAGGAGCTCATCAGCTATGCTTCGGGCAAGTAAATAAAGGTCAGAATTCACCTGTGGGAGGGCGGGAGGGCACTTTTTCAAGCTGCGGAAGGGGGAAAAAATCCAAAAAAAGATGGTGGCGTGCACCGGCAGTGACATCACCAGCGGGTCGCTACCGGTTCGGGCGATCCGGTCCGAACCGGGAGGAACCCACCCCTGGTTCAGATGACATAATTTAGTTTTGGCAGCCCTGTATAGAACTTATGGAATAACAAATGCATTATGGTGGAAACTACAGAGACTACTGCATCATTCATTAATTTATATAATGTTATGTTATGTAATGCACTGATCAGAATCCCACCAAATGATGTAATGTTCTATTTAATCTTTTGTTCCATTCATTTGAGGGGTTGTTGTTGTAGCCTGTGCCAAAGTTAACTGTAAAATATGTGAAATATGAGGTTCTGTTTTGTTCTTGTGACAGGTTCACCAAAATTCAGAATACCAAGGTGACCATGAAACGCGATGGCATTGGTTCACTGCAGTACCGCCTCGTGGAGATGTTTCGCCGTCCCATGTACACCAACGTAACCGTGGATATTGGCCGACCACCGCCACGCCCTTCTCGGGGTTGACTCTGCTGCTTGGCCCTGCCCATGGTCCCATGCATGAGGAGCAACATGGATCTCAGCCCTGACTGGTTCAGAGGACTGTGTCCTGACTTGGATGACCTGTCTGCCTCCTTCGTGGGAAAAGGGGAAAGGCTCAGGACACACCGTTGTCTTGTCCTTGCCTTTGGCTGAAGACCAGCTCCTTAACACCAGTCAGTTCTCCGCAGTGCCCTTCAGATTGGAGAATGAATGTGTGTTACATGCTTGGTCCGGTGTTTCAATTTTGGGCAGAGCCAAGCTCCAATTGCTGAGGAAGGCCCTGAGAGCAGAGAAGCCTTGTGTAGGGCTTTGACCTTCCCTTTGTCTCTGGCAGAGTCCATCCTCTCCCTGAACTTTTTGCAAGGCTGTGTCCCTGAAAGATTCCAAGGGTATGGTGGCTTCTCTTTGCTTCTTCTCACAGACTGAAGGACTACTGCCTTTTGAGCCTTTCTTCCAGGCACAGTCTGGTCTCACAATGACTGCCAGCTACCAAGGTGTAGAGATGGTTCACAATTGAGAGCTCCATCGCCAGTAAAAGCTCTAATGGGTCTGGCCCACTGCCCACCTCCATTCATGGCTTGGTGCTGTCCCCTGCTGGATCCTGGATGCTTTTTTTCTGACTCCAGTACACAGGGGTGTTTTATACAAATCCTCATTAGAATACTTGAGTGCTTCCTGGGTTAATGTATATGTAGCCTGTCTGGCATGGTACAACAGGACTTTCTTCTTAGCTGTGAGTTCTCTTCTTCCTTTCAGTGGAGCAGATTGGATGGGTAGTGAGGTTGTACCTTTTAGTAGGGTGGATAGATGGATGTCTGGTTTGACATACCCTAAAGTGGGCTTGCTCCTCACTTTCATAAGCACGCAGAACCTATAGCCATTGTTATAGAATGGAATAACGTGAAGGTAGATTTCAGCCCATTTTCCCTTGATCCACTACCATCCCAACTTCCACTCCTCAAGCAATTCTAGCAGCCCTACAGTTTCTGCCAGGCATCCTGCCCTTAACCACTCATTATTATTATTATTATTTTTAATCAAAGTACCCTCAGTCACAGCCCTGATGGTATCTTGGTGGCAGTCCTACACCTAGTACTTGGAGCTAGGAAGCTGCTGGTGTTCCTTCATTCTGGTTATGGTGCCTGGCAAGTAGAATCACCTGCATCTGTCCACTTTGGGGTGACAACTGGGCCAGGCTGGAAGCCAGGCACCAGCATGTCAAATAGCCCGGGTGTTGGTGACTTTTGTACATTTGAATGTTTTGATCCCTTTTCAAGCCTATGGTGAATGCAACACTGGTCACTATGATCAGACTTTTGTATTCAGTAAAGTTTCGAAACTTGGAAACTCCTTGTGTCTACAATTCTGTAGGAGACACTGGGCTGGGACAGCCCATAGCATTGTCTTTATTAATCTAGTGCTCTCCAGACATGCCAGGACTTCAGTACCCAGAATTCTCGGCCTTTGACTTATACTGGCTGACAATGTTGCTTGTTGAAGTTTGTGGAAGACACCAGATTGGACATTCCACATCTGTGGCTTCCTTTCTTTTATTCTTCTTAGCAATGCCCAATTTAAGACATTTCCAAAATGCATTGTAGTTTCTCACACTAACTTGATTTTAGGGGGTAAAAACATGAGTAATTGGCCCAGGAAATTCTGCGTATAGTTGTAGAGGAAAGAGAAGCTGTTTTATAAGGCTCCTTTATTGTCACATAGTCAAGGAGTACATGCAGATGAAGCTATTCAGTATAACACTGTACAAAAGAACTGTCTTTTGAGTGGAATTGACTGGAATTCTGGGAGGGGAAGATAGGAAAGTCAAATCCTAAATAAAATATATCAGAGATTGCTATTGGCAATATGTTTGGGGAGCAGCTGTTGCCTTGCAGCTGTTGCAGAAGTATATCACCCAGCAACCATAGGCAGGAGTGCCATTGGCAAGGGATTATGGGAACTGTAATGCAGCAGCAACTGAAGGGTCTTTGATAGAAGGTCTAGATAGAAGGAGTAGGGAACTGGACTCTGATCAGAGTCTAGGATAGGTCATTGTAGTTTGGAGTTGGCAGGAGAGTATCTGGTGGAGTTTGTTTGTAACTTAGCCCTTAAAGAGATTATGAGATGTGGTTAAGGAACCACTTAATATTTAAAGGGGTTAGGAATGGTGCCTATTTGGAACTCAGCATCCTGCCAGCTGCTCACATTTAGCTAAGCGGTTTCCTTCCCAGTAGCCAGCATCTTGGCCATCGTGACAGCGGCAGCGAATACAGGGACCGACCCAGACGGTATCTCCAGCAGGAATAATGTTGTGTTGGCTCCTATCTACATAACAATTTGGTCCTGTGGGAATAAAAATATTTTCTCAATGTTTCACCAAGATTTACCATGAAGATAAGAGAAAACAACAGAGGTCATCAGTCTGCTCTCACTTGGCCATTGACCCTCTAAATCAGAGGTCTTCAAACTTGGCAACTTTAAGACTTGTGGACTTCAACTGGAAGTCCACAATGGCACTCCTATGCTGGCTGGAGAATTCTGGGAGTTGAAGTCCACAAGTCTTAAAGTTGCCAAGTTTGAGGACCCCTGCTCTAAATGTAGCTTGCGTGAGTTATCAGAAACAAAATGGGTTTTCTATGTGGGTGTGGCATAGAAAAGGCAAATACAGGTAGTCCTCACTTAATGGCCATAAATGAGCCTGGAACTATGGTAAGTTGAGGTCATTAAGCAGATCACCATGTGACCTTGCTCGATTTTACAACTGTTTTTATGATGCTCACAAAATGAATCACTACAGCCATTAAGTGAACTACAGGGCCATTATGCAAACCACATGGTCATTAAGCAAATCCATTTGTCTGTAATGGATATTTTTTGCCAGAAACCAGCAAAAAAACCAGCAAAAAAACCACCACAAACTGCAACAACAACAAAAAAAAGCAAATTGCTGCAACCGGTTAGAAATACAAGCCAGTTGTCAACCACCCAAAATGTGATCATCTGACCACAGTGTGTATGTGTGCAGCAGCCATACGTTTGAGGATGAGTTTGTCATAACTGAACAATTGTGAGGACTGCCTGCATTCCCAGATTTTGGAACATAAGTAAGAGTATAACTTTATAGTACTTACATTAGCCGCAGAAATCTAACTCATTCTTTACATTTTCATTAGGGCACCCCTCATAGAGGAAAGCAAGCGCCATAGCCCAGTTGGGAATGGCATACCTTTCCCTTAATTTCTCACCTTCCTTGCAGATGGGGCAGCAATGGCCTTTCTCATAGATGGGATTGACACACGGTGGAGGGGCACAGTCTGCTACCAGGCAGTGGGCAATTCCATCCAAGTCACAAGTACACTGCTCGCATTCGGAAGGCTGTGGGGTGGGGGGAACAAAGGTTGATCAATGGGCCACGGCAATTTGCAATCACTCCTCTTATGTGCACAACAGCATTGGAAGAATTTATTCCCAAGCTGTGCCCATCCTGTGTAATACTTTGCAACCTGCATATTCTTACAGACTGGCACAAAACTTATTTTGAAAACTTTATTTGTGCACTGTCACATTGTCATACTGCAGGGTTCTGGAAGATGCCTTCTGGGCAAGCCGCCCTCTTCTTTTTCTTCATTCTCTCCCTACAAATGAGTCTCTTAGTGCGGTGCGAACCGTTCACTATCACTGCAGTCACATAGTAAGTATTTGCAAGGCATAATTAGTCCCCTTTAAACAAAAACTTGACAGAGGTCGCCTTTTTAGAGACAAACAGAACGACTGATTTCAGTATTGATCTCATGCTTAAGCAACTTCCTTCTTGCTTACTCACACTTCCCTTTTCAGGTCCTGCTGAAGTCTCTTCCAGAAAGAGTTTTTCTAAAAAGCATTAAGAATAAGATGCTGCCATATTGCTACTGGGATCCTCCCAGCTGAAGAACCTCATATTTGTGCCCAAATCTGCCATAATAGTGCTACGGCAACAGGTTTTTTTTAAAGGCGTATATTATCCAAGCACGTGGGATAAATACATGCCCAAAAGATTTATTTGGCAGAGAGATACTTCTCTATAAGTGATACATTTTGCAAGTATTTCCACATTTTTTCTACAATTTTGTAGCACTTGCAAACATTTTCATAGACTTCACAATACTAAGATGACACCATCAGAGGGCACCATCCATTCAGATTGGCTTCAGTTTTAGGAGAAATGCAAGCCTCCAATAGGATCTCTCGAGCTATTACCACTTTTATATAATAGGGAAAAAATAAATTTCTGTTCTGATTATGCATGTAAAGATTGTGGTATGGAATTTCAGATCAGGATGTACAAAACACCTTCAACTACAACAATGGAGGTGATCCCCTCCAGGATCTGCACTTAAATATTCAACAAAGACGTTACTGTTAGTTTCAGTTCATTATATCTGAGTCCCCAGGGAGTAGGGCGGCCTATAAGAATCCCAAATAAATTAAATAAATAAATAAATAAAATCTCTAGTAGCAAAACCTACCACTAGTGTTAGGGAAGCCAAACTAATGATAATAAATATAAATAAGTAACAATTAGCTTGACCCTATTCTCAATCCTCTTGTGCCCTTCCTGCCAGCTACCATATTTATTTAAAGATAAAATCCTCACATTATTCTTCGCTGTATTAAGTTCCTTCTCCATTGGACCAGAAAATGGTTATATAAACTCACACTTCTATTGAACATTTTAGTTGGTCACATGGACATTATAGGCCTATTGCCAAAAGACATGATCAGAATTATAAAACTAAAAAAAAAAGATTTTTCTTTAATATAAGACGCTTTCCACGGCTTCTTAAAAATCCCCAAAGGCTTTCCAGATCTGATTTGGCAAGATGTTGCCCTAGTTCTAGACAAGCAAAGGATTTTTTCCTTCTTCTTAAATTGTTTGTCTTGTTGCTTGCAATACTTAACATAATCACTTCAGCTAACCTCATTTTTTAAAAAGCTATTTGCCAACATTTATACAAATGCAAGGTGTTACAGTTTCATTGTTACTTTTACTAAAAAACCAAACATGCAATATTGTACCCATCTCCAAAAAGTTCTGGGCAAACTTCAAAGTTTAGGCTTCTCTCAAAGGACTGTTCGTGCCTCACAAACAATGGGAGGAAGCACTCTCTTGTTTCAGCAAGCCTGAAAAAAAGATGCCACTTTTTAAAGTGAATTAACTTTAATGAATTTTTAACACAGTTCTGTTGGCACAGAAGCATGAAAACGGTAGTGGTTGCTCTAATGAATAGGAGGAGGTGCTTACTCCATGAGATCCAAAGCACTTCTCTCAAATCATTTTCAAGTGCGCACAATCTTACTCATTAAGGAGTGAGAGAGGAAAATTAATGGGAAGGGAAATAATTATTTTTGGTGAACTAGGCTCCCTCTGCTCACTGCAAAATGTCTCTTAAGAACACTCAACAAAATTGACAAGCAAGGACATTATCTGCTCACTGTCCAGTTATGAGGATTGGCCCTTACTTCATGGGAATGATTCATGCAATTCTCAGGCGCAGGGAACCCAGGAGTAGAACAGGCTTTGATCTTCCACCCCAACATCTTAGTCTAGATCTGTTTATTCAGCTATTGGTAACGATCTTTGCCCCTCCCTCATTGCCCAGTGCCCGGCAAGTTCTTTGGCCTGACAACACCTCTTAAAATACATTGCAAACAACTTTAGCAGCAGCCAGAAAGAAGGTACCAAGGTGATTTAGGTCCGGACTGAGAAATAGAGGATAGTCGAATAGACAGCAATTGTACTACAGGCAACAAAAGTCCTTATTTTACTTTTGTGCTGTGGAGACACTTTGATTTTAAGAAACCTCTTCTTTCTAATTTCTGATCTAGTGCTTGTCACCTACCTCACTTTCTAATACACTGTAAGACAATCCTCGAAGTGGCAATTCAGTTTCCATTTCATAGCTAAAACTATGCTCCACGAAAACCAGGTCTTGCCTCTGGACTGAACAACTCAAGACTATAATACTGCTAATGTCCCAACTCGGATCTTCAATAGACCGAGGTACTTCTCAACTACTTTTGTTTGTTAGCAGCTTTCACTTTTAGCCCTGGTTAAGGAGGTTCGCACACTCAGGGAAGCGGCCACCACCACCCATCCCTGCCTGGCCTCGATGTTGTTGCCTGGTAGATTTTCACCGCACCCCCCCCCCCCACCGCGTTCCTTTGCTTGCCTCACCTGGAAATGCTGCCCCAGGTCATAAACCTGTCCTCGGTGCTCACAGCCGACGCGTTCGCAGCGCGGACAGCAGTCGCCCGGATAGTGGCTGACGTGAATGCAGGCAGGCGGCAGAGCGGCGCAATCCGTGCGGGCACAAGCTGGTCCTTCCGCCGTGCACTCACACTGGATGCAGTGGTCACTATCCAGGGAATACCATTCCCCTAGGAAGTACAGGCTCCCGTTGGCATCGCAAGTGCTGACTGGCCCCGCCAGCCCGGGCCGAGTCACCAAGGCCAGCAGCAATGCCAGGCTCAGCAAAGGAAAGGGCATCGCGGAACTCCAGGGGCGGCTGGGCAGAGCGGAGCAACGGCAGAGAGAAGCGGGTGGAGAAAAGCCCCCCGAATCCGCTTTTCTCCAGGCAAAAGGATCCAGCCCGCGGCTGACAAGCAACCTGGCGCTCCTTTGCCCTTTGTACAGCCGCCCGCCCCGGAGTGAAATCCGAGCACCCCTTCCCCAAAAGGGAGGGCGGGACCTCGGAGCTGGGAGGGGCAGATGCATTGCCCCCCTCCTGCCTGCCAGGCTGGTCCCGCGCTCCACCCCGCCTTCACAGTCCCCACGCTTCCCCCCCCCCCCCAAACCCTCCGAACTTCGCACTTCGAAGGATCGCGCTGCCTCCCGGCTCGGATGCCCCCGCGCCGCCTTTCCTTCGATGCCCCTTTAAGGTTCCCCGGAACGCGAACTGGGGAAGAAATGTAGCAAGTGGCCGGATCGGATACATTCCACCCTTTGGCAAAAGGCTGTTTCCGAGGGTTCCTGTCTGCACGCTGGGCTCGCGGCTGTTTCAGCCTTCTGGACGCGGCTCCTTTAAGAGGCGAGGTTTCCGAGGAACGTGGGGGGGGTGAGTTACCATAGAGACAAGGAGTTGATGCTCCCGAGACCTCGCGCGGGAAGGTGAATTGGGGGGGGGAGTGGAGGGAGGGACTTCCCCCCTCCCCGTGGAGCTGCGTGCAGAGGGTGTTGGTCAGTCTGCGGGCAAAAGCGAGAGGGGCGAGGAATTAAGTTGGCAGCACGATCGAAGCTGGGCCCAGCGTAGGGGAGACTGCGGGGTTAGTTTGGCCAGGCAAATAATACCGGGATGAGCTGCTAAAAATGTTGGAGCTGGGGATAATGGAGAACAGGTGGGTTTGTTGGCTGCAGGGATTAGTGAAGTCTTCCCAAACTTTTCCCTTCGTTGCCCCAAAATATCCTTTTTTTACCCAATGTAAGTAAAACGGTTAAATGTTCTTGTGGTTAAAAGTAATGGGCTCGTTTGTTGTTATTCAAAGAAAAGAAAAAAAAACACTTTAATCAAATGTAGGTAATTTACCCAGGTTTGGGAAGCACTGGATCACTAGCTCTTAAATAGATGTGCGATTATGAGTTTGATGTATTGCTTAGTGGGTTCAGGGACTGTGACCTTGCCTTGTTGTGAATGATTAATGCACAGTAATGATTATTATTATGGCTGGTCAATTGGATTTGGCAATTTTATCAACCTGTTGAGTTCTTCTCAAAGATTTGGGATAGGCAGATTTTAATTATTAATAAAGCATAAAATGCAACATTAAGCCTAATAATAATAATAATAATAATAATAATAATAATAATAATAATAATAATAATAATAATAATAATAATAATAATAATAATAATAATAATAATAATAATAATAATAATAATAATTTTGCCATCAACAGGCAGTTAGATTGCTTCCCCCCATCCCTGATCCTGCCTTTTGCCATCAACAGGCAGTTAGATTGCTTCCCCCCCCCATTTCCGCTGTTGCCGGTCCCAAGCCCGGATGAGAAAGGAGGAGGGTTGGGGTCAGGTTGGCAACCTGGCCTCATAAAAAAAACTCGCCAACCCATATAACATGGTGAAAGAAATGAAGAAAAATTCTATACCGCATCGGTCGTCATGCGTGTTAACAAGGGCCGCGGCGGATGTTGAGGTCCCTGGACATCCGTCGACAAGTGGGCTACAAGTGGACCAGCCAACAAAACGACAAAAATATAGTGCAGATGAAAATCGTGCCATAATGGCCTGTTATTACAACTCAGAGCCAGAAAGAAGAGGTTATTTGAAGCGAATGCATGAACTTTGGAAACAACAATATCCAGATTCAAATGTTAGCGAACAACGACTAGCAGATCAAAGGCGATTTATTATACGAAATAATGTGTTCAGTGAAATTGAACTTGAGAAAATTCAGACAAATTGCCAAATTAAAAAAATAACACCACCAGTGGAAACAACAGAAACTCACAAAACAACTGAAGACATCACACTGGAGCTTCCAACAGAAGAAACTGTTAGTGGAGAAGTAATAGCACCACTACCAGAACCAGTCATGATTGAACCAATTGATGAACTAACTGAAAAACAAAAGGAATTGAAGGACAAAATCATGGAGCATGTACTGTCTAATGAGGAAAGGCAACGTTTACCATCATTAAAAACTGTGCCTAACAAAAACTTGGCACCTATAATGAGAATGGTTAATGCAGTACTTTCAACAATTGAATCGGCATCCATCTTAGAAACAAATCAGTTAATGTACAGTGCAGCTGCAATAGTCACTAATGAACTAGGTTTTAAAAACAAAGCACCTAGTCGCAAGGCAGAAAAAGCATCAAAACCAAAGTGGAAAATTCGACTGGAACAAAAAATAAAAAAACTCAGAACAGATGCTAGCAATTTAAAAAATATGAATGAACAACGGCTAAAAAATAGCAAGATCATGGATCAATTAGCCAGAAGATACAGGCTTGATACAAGGAAAATTGAAGAAGCACTTGAAATTGTAAAACAGCAAATAACAGCAATAGCCAGAAAAATTGAAAGATATGATGCAAGAATCATTCAGTACAAGCAAAATCAGCAATTTCGATCAGATCAAAGACGTTTCTACCAAAGCCTCAATGCAAATGACAATTTCAAAAGTGAAAAACCAGAAAAGCAAGCCACAGTTGAATTCTGGAAAGAACTGTGGGAAAATGCAAAGGATTACAATAAGGAAGCAAAGTGGATACAAGACTTTGAGAAAAGTGTTGGCAAGAAGCAAATGCAAGTATTAGAAATAACAACTGAGATGGTCAAAAATCGAGTAAAAAAAGTAAAGAACTGGACATCACCTGGAAATGACCAATTACATGGTTTCTGGCTCAAATATCTGACCAGTTTGCATGCAATATTGGCCAAGCAACTGAACGAAATGCTACAAAATGGTCAAATTGATGAATGGTTGACAACTGGAAAAACATACTTGATTCAGAAAGATGCAACTAAAGGAACAACACCTGGAAACTACAGACCAATAACATGCTTGCCAACAACCTTCAAATTACTCACCGGGATAATTGCAGATAACATAATGGATTATTTGGAAACAAATAACAACTTGCCAGTAGAGCAAAAAGGCAACAAAAGAAGGAGCAGGGGCACAAAAGATCAGCTCCTAATTGACAAAATGATACTAGAAAACTGTAAGAACAGAAAAACGAACTTGAATATGGTCTGGATTGATTACAAAAAGGCGTACGACTCACTGCCACACAGCTGGATCATCAAATGCTTAGAAACTATTGGCATCAGCAAAAATATTACATCATTCACTGAAAAAGCGATGAAACAATGGAGAACTGTGTTGGCAGTAGGGAATGAGAACTATGGAATGGTTAATATCAAGAGAGGAATTTTTCAGGGAGATTCACTTTCACCCCTCCTCTTCATCATCGCAATGATCCCACTATCAGTAATCTTAAAAAAAATGAAACTTGGATACCAAATAGCCAAAGACGCTGAAAAAATTTCACATTTATTGTATATGGATGATTTGAAACTGTATGGAAAGTCAGAAATAGAAATCCAATCACTGACCAACACAGTCCTAATATTCAGCACAGATATCTCAATGCAGTTTGGCATGGAAAAATGTGCCACTGTATCTATGAAAAGGGGCAAAATCACTACATGTGACGGAATTGAAATGCCCAATGGCCAATTAATTAAATGCAATCAAAATGAAGCCTATAAATATCTGGGCATTCTGCAGTTGGATAACATCAGACATGGAGAAGTGAAAACTATCATTAGAAGAGAGTACACCAACAGAGTTAGGAAAATTTTGAAATCTAAATTAAATGGTGGAAACACCATCAAGGCCATGAATACCTGGGCAATACCAGTCATAAGATACACGGCTGGTATAATTAACTGGACACAAGCTGATTTGGACATTTTGGACCGAAACACCAGAAAACTAATGACAATGCACTACAGTTTACATCCACGTAGTGACACTGATAGACTTTACCTGCCCAGAAAATCAGGTGGCAGAGGACTACTACAAGTAAAGCAAACAGTTGAAGAAGAAAAGCATGCATTGGCGGATTATTTAAAAGAAAGTCAAGAACATCTATTAATTGAAGTAAAGAACAAAAATCTACTGAAGGTCCAACAGACGAAACAAGAATACAGAAAAAATGTGATAAAATCAAGAATGGAGAGTTGGCAAAATAAAGCATTACATGGCCAATTTCTGGAAAAAATAAAAGACAAAGTGGACAGTGAAAAAACTTGGTTATGGTTAACATCTGGTACTTTAAAGAAAGAAACAGAATCATTGATCCTGGCCGCACAAGAACAGGCAATTCGTACAAATGCCATAAAGGCCAAAATTGATAAATCTTCAAATGATGCTAAATGCAGATTATGCAAGGAAGCTGATGAAACTGTAGCCCATGTGCTCAGCTGCTGCAAGAAAATCGCACAGACTGATTACAAATTACGACACAACTCTGTTGCACAAATGATCCACTGGAATTTATGCAAAAATTATAACATCCATACTGCTACAAACTGGTGGGAACACAAGCCTGAAAAAGTCACTGAAAATCAGATGGTCAAGATCTTGTGGGATTTTCGTATACAAACAGACAAGGTACTGGCGCATAATACACCAGACATCACGTTGGTCGAGAACAACAAGGTGACTATAATTGACATTGCAATACCAGGAGATAGCAAGGTCGATGAAAAGGAACACGAAAAAATTGCAAAATACCAGGACTTAAAAATTGAAATCCAACGATTATGGCACAAACCAGCAGTGGTAATTCCAGTAGTGATTGGAACACTGGGTGCTATCCCAAAAGCACTGGAATTACATTTAAAACAGCTCAAAATTGACAAAATCACCATCAGTCAAATGCAGAAAGCCGCACTGCTCGGTTCCGCACATATACTTCGAAAATACATTACGACTTCCTAGGCCCCTGGGTGGGGCTCGACTAGTAATCAATGCCAAATCCGGCGAAACAACTGGCCGCTGTGATACAATTGTATAATAATAATAATAATAATAATAATAATAATAATAATAATAATAATAATAATAATAATAATAATAATAATAATAATAATAATAATAATAATAATAATAATAATAATAATAATAATAATAATGTGCAATAATAATAATATGCAATAATAATAATGATAATAATGATAATAACAACAACAATAATACTTTGGTATTAGTTAATGCTGCTTGTGAATAAATGGAGATGAATTGCCAGGTGTCCTTGCATTGGGTGCCTGTCACCTGCTATTTAATCCATACATCTCCTTCTTTCCTCTAATGCATTAGACCTGGGAATTTCTATTGTTATCTTGGAATTGGACTGTGCCCCCATGTTCCCCTTGTCCAGTTTCTCCTGGGAGCCCTTGAAGCCAGTCCCATCGCTCTGGAGGATGATGGAAGAGCAGCTAGCACCCAGCGAGAGACTGGAAGTGAAGACTGTTTTGGGAATTGATCTCGTGGACCACAGCTTGGAGCTTCATAATGAGGTTTGGAAGAGGAACTTCAGGCCAACTGTATGACCTAAAAGTGTGGTTTATGCATTTCCCTATCGAAATAGTATGTATAGAGGGGCTACAAAAATCACCTCCTCATTTTGAATGGGTGTGGATGGTGTCTACCACATGTACCATCACATTAGCGTCCCTTGAGTTTTTGACAAACAGCTTAATTGCATAAAAACTTCATTGGTGTTATGTATATGGAAGCTGCTTTAATGTGATGTGCTTTTTAACATGGGAACTGTAATCCGAATACTTTTGGAAGACTAGGTTGGGGAAAGGTGCTGAAGGTACACATGTAGGACCCCACAAGCCAGTTTGGTCTAGTAATTAAGGCCTCAGGCTAGAAAGCAGGAGACCACAAGTTCTAATCCTGCCTTAGGCATGAAAGCAGCCTGGGTGACTTTAGACTAGTCACTCCCTCTTAGCCCAGATCACCTCACAGGGTTGTTGTGGAGAAAATAGTAGGAGAAAGGACGGTTGGATATGTTTGCCACCTTGAGTTTTCTGTAAACATAAAAGAGGTGGAATTCAAATAAAAAAAAGTGAGGAGACTAGACATTTCATTTATCATTTAGTGTATGCCACATGGAACAAAGATCTCTTCAATCAGAGCCATCTGGATGCTATTTAGTAATGTGAACTGATTAACGTTGATATGTTTGGCTAAAGTATCTATAATGTTTTGCCAGTATTGTATTTTATACTTGTGGTTCCCTACACTTCATTTCAGCAGTCTGTGCAAAGTTACTGTAGAACAGGGGTGTCAAATTCAATTTCATTGAGGGCCACATCAGGGTTTATTTTGGTGGATTTCTATGCCGCCCAATCCCTAGGGACTCAGGGCGGCTCACAGCATGTAGATCCAATACAAAATAAAAGTTCATTAAAATATATAACAATACACAATGCAATGGTTAAAAATACAGAAAATACAAAAGTTAAAAGAGTATCTCATTCACCCCGCCTGCCGGAAGAGCCAGGTCTTTATTGCTTTCCGGAAGGCCAGTAGGGTGGGGATGGTCCTGATCTCTGGAGGAAGTTGGTTCCACAGGGAGGGAGCTCCCACAGAGAAGGCCCTCCCCCTAGGTCCCGCCAGCCGACATTGTTTGGTCGACGGGACCTGGAGGAGGCCGACTCTGTGGGCTCTGACCGGTCGTAGGGAGGTATGCGGCAGGATGCGGTCCCGAAGATAACCTGGCCCTGAGCCATGTAGGGCTTTAAAGGTAACGACCAACACCTTAAATTGGATCCGGAGACTAATGGGCAACCAATGCAGCTGGCGGAGGATAGGTGTTACGTGGGTGCATCTAGGTACACCCACCACAGCTCGCGCAGCTGCATTTTGCACCAATTGCAGTCGCCGGACACTCTTCAAGGGTAGCCCCATGTAGAGCGCATTGCAGTAATCCAGCCGTGAGGTGATGAGGGCATGAGTGACTGTGAGAAGTGCCCCCCTCTCCAAGTAGGGTCGCAATTGGTGCACAAGACGTACTTGTGCAAAGGTCCCCCTAGCCACAGCTGAAAGATGTTGTTCCAATTTTAGCTGTGGATCTAGGAGGACACCCAAATTGCAAACCCGTTCTGAGGGGGCTAATTTCTCCCCCCCAAGAACCAAGGAGGGACAGTTGGTCGAGTCCTTAGGAGGCAATATCCACAGCCACTCAGTCTTGTCAGGGTTAAGCTTTAGCCGGTTCTTCCCCATCCAGACCCTAACATCGGCCAGGCAGCGGTCCATTACGTCTACGGCTTCCCCAAATTGAGATGGGGTGGAGATGTACAACTGGGTATCATCAGCATATTGCTGATACCTCACCCCGTGTCGTCGGATGATCTCACCCAGCGGCTTCATGTAGATATTAAACAGGATGGGCAAGAGGACCGAGCCCTGTGGCACCCCACATAGTAGGGGCCTAGGGCTCGACCTCTGCCCCCCTGTCAACACCGACTGCGTCCTGTCAGAGAGGAAGGAGGAGAACCACTGCAGAACAGTGCCGCCCACCCCCACCTCTCCGAGACGACGCAGAAGGATACCATAGTCAATGGTATTGAAGGCCGCTGAGAGGTCAAGTAGCACCAGGATAGAGGAATGACCCCCATCCCGGGCTCGCCAGAGATCATCCATCAGTTGTGTTTGACCTCGGTGGGCCGGGGTGGGCATGGCCAGCATGACATCACTCATGTCTGGGGGGGGTTTCCTATGGTGGCCTGAGCACTCTGCCATGAAAACAGGCTCCTGGGCCCCATTTTCGACCGCGACGGCCTCCTGTTGCCCTCTGACAGCAAAAATGGAGCTTGGGGGAGGCGTGCATGCCCCCCCCGAAGCTCCATTTTCGCTGGCAGGGGGCTGCAGGAGGTCATTGCGGCTGAAAATGGAGTCTGGGACAGCTGTGCGCGGCTCTCCCGAGCTCTGTTTTTGCTGACAGAGCAGAGCCACTGACAGAGCCACTGCGGGGCGGTCCTTTGCTGTTTCCAAGTCAGCCCTGTGAGCCAGATCTAAGCATCCCATGGGCCGGATTCTGCCCTCCCGCGCACCTTGAGTTTGACACTCCTGCTGTAGACTGTTGAGTTCTGGAGAAAACATCTCTCTTTTCACTGCTTTTGAAATACAAACATATAGTCATTTTGGGAAAAGTTCACAGTTATAATCTGAGAACTGCAGAGCATGCCCAAATAGGAGGATTATGACTTCAATTATTTCTGCCTCCAGTGATCAAATTTTGGTCTCAAGCAATAGCATGCATATATTCATTATTTTATTGCTCAGGTGTCCAAGTTTGCTGTTGTTGTTTGTTTTTGCTTTTTTGGCCAGTTCAATCTGGATGTCCCAACTACTTTCAAAGTCTTGTTTAGATCCTGTAAGGGAAATTTATCTGCTCTGAGAAAGCCAAATTGTAAGAGTGAATTGATGCATTGCCTTCTATCTCATCTGCAAGTTTCCCTTTTGACTCATGTCAGCTGGCTTCTAACACTTGGCTAGAGCCCCTAATCCATGCTATTTCAAGCCCTTTGTTCTACTCCAGTCATTCACACCATTTATTCAGCCTGAGGCAAAGAACAATAAACATTCCAAAATCCTTTCCCATGCTAATGGATTTACTTCTCTCTGCATGGATTAGTTAAAATCTACTATGCATGTAAAAATAAAGTAGAATAAATAACTAATTCCCTGCCTACCAAGATCAACTGATATGCTTTTCCATCTATAATATCTTCCTGGGGTCCATGACTCCAAAGCATCAGAATTTCTATTGTAATAATAACTCACCATCCCTTTTGAGGCTTCTTACCCACCTTTCTATTTCCTTTTAATTTCAAGCTGTCATGTGGCACAAGGAATACCTGATTTCACTGCTCTGCTCTTGACCCCAGTCAGGACAACTGGGAAGTTGTTCAGTAAAGTAATTGCAATTTTGTTGATATGTAGGGCCGGGAAGGGAGTGCTAGAATTTGTCCTCCAATAATGTCCTTTGTAGGCTTGGGGTATTTTGTCTGCAGAATACAGACAATACATTCCCTTCCTTCCTCACAGGGGAAAGCAGTAGTTGTGAAGGGATATGAATTCAGCTTTGCAGCTTTTATGGAATATCAATGGTACAAAGATGATAGCAATACAGTCGTCTCTTGCATTGGATGATAATGCAGATAGTCCTTGACTTATGACCACAAGTGAGCCCAAAATGTTTGTTGCTAAGTGAGACAATTAAGTGAATTTGCTCCATTTTATGACCTGCCTTGCCACAGTTATTAAGTGAATCACTGCAGCTGTTAAGTTAGTAACACAGTTGTTAACCATGTTAATGGCTTCCCCATTGACTTCGCTTGTCAGAAGGTCGCAAAACGTGATCATATGACCCTGGGACACTGCAACAGTCATAAATATGAACCAGTTGCCGAGCATCCGAATTTTGCCAATCTGTGACCTGCAGCGGTTGTAAATGTGAACAATGGTCGTAAGTCACTTTTTTTCAGTCCCATTGTAACTTTGAATGGTTATTAAATGAACCGTGTAAGTCGAGGACTACCTGTATTCTGTGCTAGTCTGAGTGTGGAGAATAGGTATTTTAATGTCAGAGTGGGGGGAGTGTTATTTTTTTTTAAAATAAATTTTATTAATGTTGTATTTATTACATTTCTTAGTGCTTAATAAGCATCGTGTTATCTGGGTGTTTAAATTGCTTAACAATACAAATTCCATTCTTACTCTCCACCCCTTTTTTCCAACATTGGTAGAATAAATTACATGTTTGATAATACTCTGTGTCTTCTTTCTGTCTGATTTTCAAAGTAAGTCTATCCATTTCTGCGCAATCAAATATCTTCTTGATTATCTCTTTGTCTTGCAGTGTTTCTTCATTTTTCCAATATTTGGGGGTTGTTGTTGTTATTGATAATCATCTTGTAGAATAACTTTGCCCATCTTTTGTTAAAGGTCTGTAGTGGCATAATAGCTCCCTCCTTGATTCTAAAATGCTTTTCAGAGCAGCTCCCCTCAACTTTCTGTCCTCCAAATGAGTTGGCACTACTGTTGCAGACTGGGAATTTTGAGAGTTATGCTTCCAACACACGTAGGAGGATGGAGGTTAGAGAGAGTTGTTCTATAATTTCACAGCCTATGCCCGGTCCCTAACTAGACAAATTAAAATGTTACTATGATATAGGAGCCGTGATGGCGCAGTGGTTAAAATGCAGTAATGCAAGCTAACTCTGCCCACTGCCAAGAGTTCGATCGTGACCAGCTCAAGGTTGACTCAGCCTTCCATCCTTCCGAGGTCAATAAAATGAGGACCCAGATTGTTGGGGGTAATATGCTGACTCTGTAAACTGCTTAGAGAGGGCTATAAAGCACTGTGAAGCGGTATATAGGTCTAAGTGCTATTGCTATTGCTATAATGGGAATCCAGACAAGGCAAGGAAACTGCAGGCTGCTTCAGCAATCCAATCTTGAGTTTTATGACATGGATGAATTTAATGGAGAGTGTTATTAATCATAACATAATGTTGTATGCATTATTATCATTCATGAAGTGTGCTAAGTCTTGTAGTTACATCTGCTTTTGTTCTCTCCCTTTTGTCTTTAGTTTTTGCTTTTTAAAACTTTTTTCTTTTAAATTAAATTCCTCTTTTCATATGCTGCTGTTGTCTTAAGGGATATTTTTTTTCCTTCGCATATGTTTTCAACCCATAGATCTCTGTTGTATGAGCAGGATGTTTTCCTTTTTTGAATTTCAGAAGATTCAAAGAAAATGAATTGTTTCTGTGTCTGTGTTTTGAAATTGATACATGTAAAGGAAGTAGAGTATGGGAGCATATGAGAGAGCCTTTGAAAAAGAAGGGTGAAAAGATACAGGAAATAGCCAAGTGAGATGATGAGTAGTACCAATGAGATGAGGAAGCAATGATTATAGAAGGAGAAAGAGAAATAAAAGGGACGGACAAGCAAGATAAAATATCTATTGCAGTCTTCCCCTTTGTGATATCTGCTAAGATAGGATGGGCAACAGTTATTATTTTGAGACAAATGACAACTACCATGAGCTGTGGCCAAACGTCGCTGGATGCACAAGTTTAGAGAAGAGTGGTACCAAGTGATAGCACGCTAAGGAAACTTGCTGGAAAAAATTGAGTCAGTTTTATTTGGTAATTAAGACATTGAGCTGGTCCTAGGATTTAAATCCATCATCAGCCACAAAAGTTCCTAGGTGACTTTGAATCAATCACTGCATTTTAGTCCACCCAACCTCACTGGATTGTTGTGGGGAAATATAGGAGGAGAGAGCACTGCTTTGAGGTGGTGAAGAAAAGGTAGGATATCACATAAATGATTGATTTTGACATTTTGGAAATGCATCAGATATTTCCAGAACCTCCACAACCATTTTTACCAATCTTGCAGCCTACCTAACATGTAGGTTTCTACCATTGTATTGAAGATTGTTAAGGAATTAATTCAGAGTCCAGGGTTTGCGCAGCAGAATGTGGGGTTGCGATTTGATAATAGAGTCAATAATTAAATGTCTTCAACGTGTTCAAAGAATAATCTTTACTTAAAATAAACAGCACAACTATAACACAAATAGTCCATTCTTGGATAAATGAAAAAACACTTTCTGTACGCTAACAAGCAATACATTCAGCTCTCTTACTTATCTCTAGTAGATAATGTTCTTCCAAACATACATCAATAGAAAACCTTGGACTTCTTCAGTCAAAACTCTTGTAGCTGCACGCTGTAGATCCAGGAGTAAGCAGTCTCTCACACACAGTGAGCAATCAATCAATTAATCAAGCATGCATGTGCACTCTCGCTTGCTTGCTCTCATGCTCTCTCTTTATATTCATTAGCAAACAAATCTGAATTCATTTAAAGCACCACTGTAATTTATACAAACCTAGATTAACAGTTTACTTTTATATTAGGAAACCCAATCTGTTTGGACATAGTCCTGACAAAGATTATTTAGGACTGAATCTGAACCCCAACCCATATTTGATCTTGCAACATTATCCTGGGACGTGTACCGTATTTTTCGGAGTATAAGACGCACCTTAGTTTTTGGGGAGGAAAATAGGGGAAAACAATCTGCCTACCAGGTATTCATCTGGCTAGCATCCTTAGTCTGGTCAGCTTCAACACATTATTTTATCCCCTGGTTAGGACTTAAAAAAACCTTCTTCTGAGAGAGTAACAATGAAAGAGCATGCAAGCCAGTAAGAGCTGGGAAGATCATTAGCACCTAGTTAGGGCTAGAAAAAAACTTATTCAGAGCAAGTGGAGCAATGAAAAAAACCCTGCAAAGACTTAGGGCTGGAAAAACATTCTTCTGAGAGAGTAACAATGAAAGAACCTGCAAGCCGGTAAGAGCTGGGAAGATCGTTAGCACCTGGTTAGGGCTAGAAAAAAACTTATTCGGAGCAGCTTCAGCACATTATTTTATCTCCTTGTTAGGACTTAAAAAATCCTTCTTCTGAGAGAGTAACAATGAAAGAGCCTGCAAGCCGTTAAGAGCTGGGAATATCATTAGCACCTGGTTAGGGCTAAAAAAAAACTTATTCGGAGCAAGTAGAGCAATGAAAAAAAATTCTGCAAAGACTTAGGGCTGGAAAAACATTCTTTGGAGAGAGTAACAATGAAAAAGCCTGCAAGGTAAGAGCTGGGAAGATCTGTTAGCACCTAGTTAGGGCTGGGAAAAAAGCTACATTCGAAGTATAAGACGCACCCAAATTTTCAACTACTTTTAGGGAGGAAAAAGGTGCGTCTTATACTCTGAAAAATACGGTATATTTGCCTTCATTTGTGAAGATTATCCAGGCTACACTATGACTTAGTCTTTCAAACAAAAGGGCGAGTTTCTGCATGATGTTATTATCTTGCTTAATTTAGCTTATGAATCTTTGAACAAAGAAGCATCAGGAATGTAGCAGGAATGCTACAACTGTAGTCAGGTGTGTAACTATTTCTCATTATTTGGGCACGTGATGGAAGGGCATGGAAAGATTAACGTGACCTTCTTGGGATTTGTATCATGCAACTTTAAATATTTTGGGGTATGTCCGATGCACACAGTCAATCCTCCTCTCTTTACAGGTGAAAACTCTCTTGGAATTTTATCAAGAATTGCAGTTGGACCATTTTGAGCAAAGACCTGATAACTACATCTTGCTGGCTGCTCCTCCCCACCTGAAAGAACTAGTAAGAGAGGAGATTCGCCTACTCCTGGTTGGATTGCAGCAAAAGGCTTTGCAGGAGGGCAGGTACTGGTGAAAATGAAATGCTTCACAGTGAAGGTCTAACCCAGGGGTCCCCAAACTTTTTCAGTCCATTGCACTGCCCCCTTGGTGCTACAAACTCATCCTCAATGCCCCCCACCCCCACCCACCCCACCCCCTTCAGGTAGGCGTGGCTTGGTGGTCAGGTGACCAGGTGGGTGTGGCCAACTTGTAAAATGTGGTGAAACTCACTTAACAACGCTCTTGCTTAGCAACCAAAATTTTCTCAATTGTGGTCATAAGTCTTTCTTTCTTTCTTTCTTTCTTTCTTTCTTTCTTTCTTTCTTTCTTTCTTTTTCTTTCTTTCTTCTTTCTCTCTCTCTCTCTTTCTTTCTTTCTTTCTTTCTTTGTCTCGCTCGCTCCCTCCCTCCCTCTTTCTTCTTTCTTTCTTTCTTTCTTTCTTTCTTTCTTTCTTTCTTTCTTTCTTTCTTTCTTTCTTTCTTTCTTTCTTTCTTTCTTTCTTTCTTTCTTTCTTTCTTTCTTTCTTTCTTTCTTTCTTTCTTTCTTTCTTTCTTTTTCTCTTTCTTTCTTTTTCTCCTTCCTTCCTTCCTTCCTTCCTTCCTTCCTTCCTTCCTTCCTTTCTTCCTTTCTTTCTTTTCTGCAGTAGAAAGCAACCTCCCCCAAGGCAAATATCTTGTCACAGCAGCTATGAGATGCTCCTAAAATTCTAAATTACTCACCAACTCCCATGACGGGGGATTCCTGACATAGAGTTTATGGCTTATAAAACGGTTCCATGTGTGCAGGTATATCTGGCTGAGAGAAAGTGAGGGTGTCCCTGAATGTGTGAATGCACACAAGAAACATCCATGTCTTTTCCTTTTATTTATTTATTTCTCTTTCTCTCTTCTCAGCGGCGGGAGAAGGAAGAAAGTGCTCTGGCAGGAGCTCGGCTTACTTTCCTGGTGAGGCTCGGAGACCGCCCGGCACGCCCATCCACCGGCTCTCCAGGCAGCGCCACTTTCTCCCTGCACCGCCAAGGCCTCTGCCAGCCTGGAGGCCAGTGGACCCCTGAGGCTGTTGGAGCTCCATAGGTGCACGCCCCGACACTTCCCGGCCCATGAAGGTCCTGGAGCCGAAGCCGGGAAGGCAAGAGGGGCGACGGCAGCACGTTCCTTGTCATGTGCCATCCTGGAGCGCAGTCTCAGGGCTGGCGGGGGCCTTGGCAGGGCAGGGAGAAAGTGGCGCTGCCTGGAGAGCCAGTGGATGGGCATGCTGGGCGGTCTCTGAGCCTCACCAGGAAGGTAAGCTGAGCGCCGGCTGGGCCCACATACTCCCACCCGCCCCTTGCTCCAACTGTCTCCCGGGAAGTTTGCGGGAAGTGGCGGCAGGCGGAGCTGGGCAGGGCGGAGCCGCAGGTGCAGCAGCGCCCGGCAAGGAAGGCCGGGCAGGGAGATGCGGCCGATTGTCTCGTTCACGGCACCGTGGGGCAGATGGGCTGGAAGAAGCACGGTTGAGCGGGACCGGGGCAGCGCAGCCTATTGTGTCTTCTGTTGCCTCGCTCTCCATCCCGGAGGGCCGCATATCCCCCCGCCAATCCTCCATACAAACTGCACACTCCGTTTCTGCAAAGGCAGAGCCCTGCAGGGTGATCTAAAGAGGGGAGGGGGATGCTGTAGAAAAGGCCGCCTTCCACCTGTGCCTCCCCTGCCAGCTCCGTAGGACTTAGTGCTCCGAAGCAGCTCATTGGCTTCCAACCCGGCCCCTTGGCCCGAGATTGGTGCCGGCGATCTGCAAAGAGAGAAGGCAGGTGGCCGGGTGAGAAGCCAGTGGGCTGCTTCGGAGCCCCAAGTGCTGCAGAGCCGGTACGGGAGGCACGGAAGGTGGCCTTTTCTGCAGCATCCCCCTCCCCTCTTTGGATCGCCCTGCAAAGGCGGGGGCTCTGCCTTTGCAGAAATGGGGCAGGCGCATGTGCAGCAGTCCCGGGACATCCGCTTGCCCTTCCGCTGCCCTTCTCAGCGTCTGCATTTCCACCAAGAGCCACCTGCCCACCCACTGGCAGGGCTGGACGCCAACCTTGGAAGGCAAGCAGGCGTGGGGGACCGCCGGGAAGGCCACGTGTAAGGCCACCAAGCATGGCAGGGCTGCGGGGAAGGGAGTAGGCTGCTACCTCCCTTCCCCACCACCCCGACATGCTTTCCTGCCTTCCACGTGGCCTCTCCAAATTCAAAATTCAATTCAAATTCAAAAGAGGGATTCATCTGAATGAGAACCGGGATCAACCTCAGCAAAGGCACTCTTAGCCGGATATTTGCCTCCTACTTTGTTGCTGTATAAATAACAGAAAGGGCACTGAGGACAATTAGAATGGACTGGACAGCAAGGAAAATATTTTTCTTCCCAGTATTTCAGTTACACACTGGAAACACGTTTGTTTTATTACCCCCTCAGGGTTTTCTTCACTATTTAGTCCTTGCTGTCTCTCGGGTCCAGCCTTGTGTAGTTTGGTTAGAAGAGTTCCTCTCACTTTATCTTTATTCTAACCACTGCGCCATGATGGTGCAGTGGTTAGAAGGTAGTATTACAGGCTGACTGCCCACTGCCAGGAGTTTGATCCTGACCAGCTCAGCCCTCCATCCTGAGGTGGGTAAAATGAGGACCTAGATTGTTGGGGGCAATATGCTGATTCTGTAAACCACTTAGAGAGGGCTGTAAAGCACCATAAAGTGGTATATAAGTCTAAGTGCTATTGTTATTGCTATTCACATGATTAAGTGAGTTTAAGCCATGGTTCCTTTCATACTGTGGATAGGGGGAAAGAAGAGCCGAGGTGGCGCAGCGTTTAGAGGCAGTACTGCAGGCCACTTTAGCTGACTGTGATCCGCAGGTCAGTGGTTCAAATCTCACTGGCTCAAGGTTGACTCAGCCTTCCATCCTTCCGAGGTAGGTAAAATGAGGACCCAGATTGTTGGGGGCAATATAAATATACATTGCTTACTGGTGTAAACCGCTTAGAGAGTGCTTGCACTGTGAGGCGGTATATAAATCTCGCAAATAAATAAATAAATAAATAAATAAATAAATAAAGGGCCTTTTGGTCAAATTTGCTTTTTCTTTTAGTCTAAGGCTGTTCACCTAGATGATTTTCATTTCACATTCCAACAAGTTTATGGCTGTAGTCCTTGAATGTAAGAGATGGGTGGCCTACTCATGACTCTATTAATTAGAAGATTGAGGCTAGGTCCTTGTCTCATGCCTGCTTCTTATTGCAGGGACCACGACTGTGCCATTGCCAAATACAACACACATGTGATCAACTTTGCTTTCAAGACAAATGCTGGAAGCAATCGGCCATCATCCGGGAGCAACAATCTCATCAAGTAAGACCCAAAAGTAAACTTTATTCAGCTGTCCTGTATATTACATATCTATTGTAATATGTTAATTCTTATATACATCTGGTTCCCCCCCCTTTTTAGATTCTTTTGGGGGGATAGATATTTTGTACATTGCATTTTTTTCATTTTCTTCCTAGTTATGTTTATGTGATATGGGGGAGGAAAGAAGGAGGGGGACACAGACAAATAAGTGTTCCATTAGACTTATTTTTGATAAATATAATGAAGATTTAATTAATAGTACCTAAGTATGTATCAACATATAAGGGATGTTTGCCTACGGTAGGTCCAATATTTTGACCTGGTAACTGTAGTTTTTCAGAGTTTGGATGTTTGTGCAAAAACTGGTCATGAATGGCCTCCTTGTTCATCTACTGCTGGAACTGAAATGCATGCTGTGTTAGGCGGGTCAACCACTGCTCTGTAATCTCCATAGAGGAGAGGGCGTTCAGGACATTTACAGATATGCAATGAAAGTTACAACTTCATCCAGATTCTGCTTCCCATTCCTGATCCAAGCTGCTTCGTGCCAGAATGCCTAATTGTGGACTTGGAAACTTGCCTGGCTGAAGGAAAAGCTGGTCTGTCTTAAGTTGTATGGCATTTGTATTAATCCCATTTCTGTTTTCTTAGGTCATTGTCCTGTAGCAGCACAAATGATTTGGAACCATATTCTGATAAACTGAATATAGCTCAGATCGGCGAGATAACCTCTAGACTTAGGCAAGTTTGCACACCTCCTTTCTGCTTTATATTTTTCTTCTAGGAATAGTTATTAGAAGCAAGGAGTGTAAGGGAGATAAACATAATTGCCAATGGTAAATATGGTAAATAATGGACTGGCTCATCAGAAATAGGAGTGCTTGGGGCAGCAGAGCATAAAAATACATGCCAATGAGCCCAACAATTTGTATTCAGAATTTCTTCCTCTGCTCCCTATAGAATAACCTGCATCATACTCATGAAAACAAGGAAAAAAACAGGGAGATCTGCAAGCATCTCATTCTGATTTCCTCTGCCTGCACATGTGTGTTGTATGTTTCCTTCTGTGTGAATGTATCAGTTGTTGCAGAAGAGTTTTTGAGCACCAATTCAATAAGAACTTTTAAACTGGGAAATCTTAGTGAAACAGCCCTACTACACTTGCTCCTCAGGGCATCGTGTTAGCTTCTGCCTTGAAATCTTGGCCTGAATGTATCTGAACTTCCATTTCTTTCCTGCTTTGGAAGAGGCAGAATGTGCAACCTGTCCCATTGCATTATGGCATGCAAACATGTGATTTTCAGGAAAAAGGATCACGAAGCTGACACCTCACTAAACGGTATAGTGTACTATGAGTTCTAGGAAGTGGATATAGGAATGAAAGGGGTCATAGTTGCAAAGAATCCAGCAAGAAACAGTTTACTGCTCAGGAGTTTGGGAAATTTTGAACCAGAATGCTAACAGAGGAACAGGTTAGAAGTGCTTGTGAATTTTCTTATTGAGCGCACCTTATTTGGCACCTCCCTAACCTGGATTTCACGTCATCCTCAATACACTGAATTCCCACTGTAAAAAAGTAGCTGATGTCCGGTCTTCTAATTCAGTTTTGAATGGCTAGCTTCTATAATGGAAAGAAACAAAAATTGGGAGGAACCCGTGGAAGCTTCACACTCAATATCTGCAGTTGGCGATTGCTTACTTTCTCCCAAATCTCACATTCTGTCAATCTTTATTGACATTTTTATCTAGGACTTTGCTAGAGGATGAATGCCACGCTCTGGAAAGATACATTACACATTTACAGGTAAGGACGATATCTCAGCTTTCCCAGAACTTCTACACTCTTGCACTTCTAAAAGTCCAATTCAGATTTTGGGTCATGGGTCTGTGAGGCTGCTTTGTACACCGATGTAGTTAAACTTCACTCTCAATTTGCTCTTCATTTAGAATATCCAAAGTGATCCAGTGATTTGGGAGTTTATGCTATGAAGTACTCGCAGTCCTACGGCTACAGCACTTAGGTTTTTCAAGGAGGGAGTATTATGTAATGAAGATATGTTTGACTTTTATCTCAGCTTTGTAACTAATTAATTAGCTGCCGTTCCTCTCATCTTTTCTGATCTGACGGTGGTGATGGATGAGGGCTGAGAGATGCAGAGTAGGAGAGGTCGATGGCATTTTTGGTGTGCAAATGCCATTGCTTTGGATGCAAAGTTGCTGCAACATTATCCCCTACTGTTTGTCTCTGCTCTTCTGAACCAACTTTGCTCTGTGCTTTTTGCACAGGTATTCTGGGTAATATTGCCACAATGAGATAGGAATGCAGAAGGCTAACACAGGCTATTTTCCAGGGGAAAGGAAACTTAAATCTCTTTGACTGAAGGGACTGGGTGTGTATTGCTCATCTAAAATAGCTTTCTGTAGTGATAGGGGCATGTAAGAAGGGGGGGGGAGTGAAACACTTCTGTGTACAGAGCTGTCAATGCATAAACTCTTTTGGGAAAGACAGGTATTCCTCTGGGGACTTACAAAGGAGCATGATTTTGACATTTCAGCCTCTTTTCAAAAAATTCCTTTTGATTTACAGAACCAACTAGAGGAGGCGCATCAGCATGCTACTGAGCAGCAAGACAAAATGCACGAACCCACCATGGCTGGTATGCAAAACTCTCATCTCATGTTTTTATTTAGAATTAGACTGGGGATTGGAAAAGAGGCTTTTTCTAGTATAGACAATATAAATAAATTGGGTAAGTACTAGTCCCCTAAATCTGTTGTTCCTGGGCTTGTTGCTTCTCGGTCTTGAAGTAATCCTCTGTCCACAGAGCTACAGGAAGAGAAACGTATCATGGAGCGGGATTTGCAATTGAGCCTGCCCAAGTCATGTCCTAGGCCTCCTTCCCCGATGTCAAACCAGTTTGGGAATAGCACCCATTTGTCTCAGCTCAGGTAGTATGAAAATGCTTGCAAGCTACAATACTAAGAAGAGGTGGAAAGAGCAAAAGCCTTAGGAGAAAGTGAGAAACTTAATTCAGCCTTGATTTATTATTACTCTATCTCCAGAATTTTGAAGTAACATTTTTTGGAATTTGTTCAAACCACTTTAGTTGACTTTGGAGATCCATAAACTCTTCTGCAATGACTTGAATTTCTGCAGTGTTGTTACTTTTGATGGAAAGATGCTTAAATAAAACCTTTTGTATCACACAACTCCTTCTCTTTATTTCACAGCCATCCAAGAGGCTTAGTGAAAGGGCCAGGATCTGGACAGATCAATCCTGCTTCTAATGAGATTCCTTCACCAGATCCCAGGGATCAGATTTCTCTACTCTGCTATCAGCCATCATCCCGATGGAGCCATTCGACAAGAACCCCTTTGGGATGGATGCATCAAAAGAGTGAGGATTCCAACCAGGCAAGGAAGGACAGTGACACTAAGCTGCCTCCAACATTGGGACATCCAACTGCTTCAGTATATAGATCAGCATCAGCCTGGGAACCTGCTTTTCTTCCCATGCCTCCTACAGAACCTTGTCCTCCGTCTCGCTTTTCTCCCCGTATTAGATTGTTGCAGTGTAAAGGATCAAGCTGAGAAAAATAGAACTTCCTTTTCCTCTTGACATCTCACCGCTTGCTCTGTGGCAACAGTGTCCATTGAAACAGTATGCTGCTGTTTCCTATACTTGAAATGGGCTTAATGTTGGCTACTGCTGTCTTTGCTCATTCTTATGTTCAAATTCATGGATTCCAAAGAAAGTAACAAGGCCATGCTAAATATCCCTTCTTCTGTACAGATAAGTGTCCTGGGAGTGCAGCAGTGCCCCCTGGGATCCTTTCTCCTCCTCCTCCTCTCCATTAGTCAGTACAATAATTCCATTATAACATTAAAGAAAAGGTACAGCTCCGCAAATCGCCCTTCCAATCCCACAAAAAGAACTGTACATCCTGACTTCAGGAATATAAATTTCATTAAAATCTATGAGACTTTAACAATCTACAACTGGGAGAGTCACAGTATGGGAGACTCGTACAATTATTGCTATGAACAATGAGAGGTGGCAGTGGCAGTTGCCACACTCTACAGGAGAGGGAGGGACAGACATGGAACCATGCATTAAATAGTGCATTTTCAGTACAGAGGAGGGAAAGGATTGGATGCTGGCGGCTTAAGGTAAAAATGCCATCATGACACGAAGCCATCTGTCCTCCCTATCATCGCTGCATGATGCAGACATTTGGCACTTAAAACACTGGCCATTTTGCCCACTTCACTGGCTGGGGCAGTTACCCTGCGAATAGGGACCAGATGTGCCCTTGCTGTTGGCATTGTAGCAACTGTGCATTCCTGGGAGTTGAGGGATGCCCCTTACAAGAAGTTTGGCATTGGTATCCCTACAAAAGGTTTGGCATTGGTGTCCTGGTATCATTGCTGCCACAGGATAAAGGGCAAGGGAGTGGCTGTCAGGACCTCCTCCAAGGCCTTGCTCAGGATAAAGTGCAGGCAGCAATGCCGAAATGAAAATATGGGGCAACGAGGCAGGAAGACACAACCATTTAGTTACCCCTCCCCATTTGAGCCAGTGTGAGATCTGGCTTGCGTTACGAAGAGATCGTCCTGCCATGAGATATTGGTGCTTCTGGCCAACTTCTTCATGACTGCAGCATGGGAATAGAGGCTTCCATCCCCATTGGGAAGTGGTGATCCAGGGCTAACCAGGAATAGCTTTCATGGAAGATCATGCTTTATGACCTTTGTGCTTCCCTCAAGTTGCAAGGGCTGGTCTTGGCACATTGTCTACTCTTAGCACCATGGTTGGCTCTGCTCCTTTCCCTAGAGACTGGGGCAGGGCTAGGTCCCAAGGGTCCCTTGCAAGTAGAGGGACCCTATTCAAATTCATTTGCTCCTCTGTAGGGGAAGAGAATCAACAATGGCTTCAGAGGCTCCATTCCTCAGAACTCAACTGCATAATTCAGTTCACTACTTTGCTCCACCACCTCTACACAGTGTGGCAGTAGGTTACAGGAGTTTCCCACAAGCTTGGGACTTTCCTAGATTTGAATCAGTCACATAGTGTCTCTATTAACTATGTGAAAGGATGCGGGTGTGTGGGTGTACACGAGAAAAGAATTCTGGAGAGTTAGACAAATAAGGCTAGATCCTCCCTACCAATTATGAGATATTTCTGGAATTTTCTTAAGCTCTTGGAACCATCATTGGAACTTTATATCTACAGTCCTGAAAAGACTACCCCACTTTTCATAAAATACTAGACAAGTGGGATAGCTGGGAAGGTATAGATACTGATGGGTAGTGTGCAGTTTTCCACGCGTGTGTGCAAGATGCTCGTAAAGGCAGTAGTCTAGCTGAAGGTTGTCTAGCTCTAGACTGAACTTTGTCTAGAATATCAGCTCAAATTTGAAACCACTACTGACCCCCAGCCCTCCCACTAGTTTCCTTGTGGGGCCAGCCAAATAGCCCTGATCCAGGGCAGTGAGGACCATATCGTCCCCAATAGATTCTAGATTCGCTGGACCCAGGAGTAGCTGCCAGAAACCATCCTGAAGGGATTTCTAAGCTTCTAAGACATCAACCAACCTTCCTGCTGGTACCTCTCAAGGAACCCCCACCTAGTTAGCCAGTGCACACATCTCTGCCTCTGATCCTGGTCCTGGCTGTGAATTGGGGCCATCTGAGCATTACTTGTAAACATAAGGATTACAAGATGGCACAGGGACACTAATGAGGTGGGTGGGATGGGAACTCATAGCCCCCTCCCCCAGAGTCCAGCACAGCCTGGGAGCCAGGGGTCCCCCACCCAGTGGGGGTACTTAAGTATATCTGAGCAGAGTAGGGTTTAGAGAACCAGGACAGGTGGGAATGGATTGATGCAAGGAGTGCTCCCTGCCCTGCCTCCCAGGCTAAGGTTCACATCATTGAGTCTTGGCTGTGGGTTGAGCCATTGCTTCCGATGGTGATGGCAGCCATCATGCTAGCCTCATCACTTTTGGGTTTCTCAGGGTTCAGCAGCTGCACCTCCAGCTGGGATTCCGTTGAGCTGAATGCTGTTGCGTAGCGGCCGGTCTTGTGCTCAACAAGCGCTGGGCCCCACTCCCGACTTGGCCGAGTAGCATTTTTCAAACGCTGCAGAGATACAAAGGCAAACAAGGAGTTGGTGGTTTCAAGACCTGGTTTGCAGTGGGATCTGAGGCAAGTACACCCATAATGTCCAGAAAATAGCAGCATCTCTGCCCACTTGCCTGCAAGCCCCAGTCCTACCTCCAGTAGTGAGTCTCCTTCTGAGCGCAAAATGTAGTAGCCTGCATAGATGGGGATGCAGATGACCGATGAGAGCGCCATACAGAAACCAATGGCGACGGCCCAGGTCGGGTACACATATGTGTTGTATGTGATTGGTTCATACTGAATCACTGTGAATATGAGGATAAACTGGAAGGAGAGGGGGGGAAAGGTTGATTAAAACCAAGTATATACTGCCTGGCATCATTCCTAGTCTTGCATTCTGGGGACCTTCAAAAGCTCTCTTAATTTCTCAGACATGGATATTTTTTATCATGGGAAGTAGAAAAACTCTGGCCTTCTCTCCCCCCTCCCCCACTTGCTTATCATTGTGTTTTTGTCACAGTGACAAAAGCAGCTTAGTCTTTATTCCATCCTGATTATGTTGTTAGTCACCCAGTCCCCTTTTCCCTCACTCCCAATCCTGTCTTCTATGTGCTTTTGTGTGTTCCCCCCACCCTTCTTTGTACTCACAAAGATGATAACTGGAGAGATGAACCTCCAACAGATCTGGAAAAATAGGGGTGGTGGAAAACCAAGCATCATCTCAATGTCCTTGAAATAGCTCCGGTACCCTGGATGAGAAGATGGTCAGTCGATTAGACTGGAGGTATTATAATTAGACACTAGGAATACTGCAAGAATCCACAGGGTATATTTCTTCATTGTGTTTCTTTCCCCGTTCCCCATTCCTCAGTATGGCTCCTTTGCTCCCTACCTCTATCACAACTCCTGAGAGGGAAAGAACGGTTGCAGGAACTGGGTATGTCTAGTTTAATGAAAAGAAGGACTAGGGGAGACATGATAGCAGTGTTCCAATATCTCAGGGGTTGCCACAAAGAAGAGGGAGTCAAACTATTCTCCAAGGCACCTGAGGGTAGAACAAGAAGCAATGGGTGGAAACTAAAAAGGAGAGAAGTAACTTAGAACTAAGGAGAAATTCCCTGACAGTTAGAACAATTAATCCGTGGAACAGCTTGCCTCCAGAAGTTGTGAATGCTCCAACACTGGAAGTTTTTAAGAAGATGTTGGATAGCCATTTGTCTGAAGTGGTGTAGGGTTTCCTGTCTAAGCAGGGGGTTGGACTAGAAGACCTCCAAGGTCCCTTCCAACTCTGTTATTCTATTCCTATTCCTATTCCTATTCCTATTCCTATTCCTATTCCTATTCCTATTCCATTCCATTCCATTCCATTCCATTCCATTCCATTCTATTCTATTCTATTCTATTCTATTCTATTCTATTCTATGAAGAGACTTGAAGTAAGTTCTCATTGCCTACTGGCAGAGTGCCTGAAAGGGATAATGTCCAGACCAGAAAACACCAGGCAAAATATCCTTTGGGGCACCCCCTCTTAGGACAATGGGTTCCCTCAGTATAATGTAGTAAATGTAATAGCAACAGCAATGATTGGAAGGTGGTTAGGAGACATCACAATGACCTGACTCCCTAGAACACTAGCCTTATGCCCTTGGAACTTGCCCGAGGATGCCAGATTTCTGTACTAAACCTGCTGCTGCAATCTGTTTCTTTAACTATGAACTCTTCTTAGTTGGGGAGCAAGTAATCAGATCTGCACCTTGGATCCAGAGTCTTCTGAGCTGCGAGTGAATGTGTCCAATGAAATCAAATACTGGCAACAGCCAAGTAAACTTTAATATCCTTTGAATTGTTGTGATTGGATATTAGTCCAGTCTGCATTTGAGTTATGGACTCTTCATAAGAAAGAATTGAACAAAAATTCCTGATTGCAGCTTTTCCCTGTTTCTTACTCCAGGTCAGGAAACTGTAGGGAAAGCACCATTTTCTACTCTTGAATCTATTTAACATGATGGCGAACCTTTTTTCTCTTGGGTGCCGAAAGTGTGTGCGCATGCTCGCTAGCGTGCGTGCCCACACCCATAATTCAATGCCCCCCACATGCCCCACCCCTGCTCATGCGTGTGCGACCCCCCCATGCTGCCCCACTCCACGCATGCGTGTGCAATCCCCATACTCTCCCCCACGCATGTGTGCATGACCCCCCGCCCACCATTTTGGGCCTAGCAGGCATCCCTGAAGCCTCCGGAGGCCGGAAACGGCCCATTTCCCGACTTCCGGTAGGCCCATTTTTTGCCCTCCCCAGGCTCCAGGAGGCTTTCCTGGGGACTGGGGAGGGCGAAAATGGCCTCCCCCACCCCCAAGGCCCTCCTGAGGCTGAAAACGCCCTCCCAGAGCCTCCGCACGAGCCCTGTACTTACCTGGCATCCAAAACGGGCTGCGTGGAGACTCCTGGGAGGGGAGGCATGGGCGGAGCCAGCCAAAAATCAGCTGGCCGGCATGCGCATGTGTGCTGGAGCTGAGCTAGGGCAATGGCATGCGTGCCCGCAGATATGGCTCTGCATGCCACCTGTGGCACGTGTGCCATAGGTTCACCATCACGGCTATATAATATAGTTACTTTTTCAGTATTCCTGGCTGTCAGGCCCACAGGGGAATTCTGGCTGTATTGATCAAGTGCTAACTGTTGGAACATCAGTATTCCAGCCATTCTTATATTCTTGAATTGTTCCAATTAATCCATGCAACTGGCAGAAGTTACTCACCATAGACATACATAATGGCAACACACATGATGCATGAAATAACCACAAGTGAGAAACTTGCTGCATAATTGTCCATCAACGATAACCAATAAATACCAGCCTAGAGGAGAAACAAAAAAAGAAAACAGTCAAGTACTGGATTAAGCAAGCCTTGCCCCTTTCAGCCTTAGAACGAGAATGGGCTATTTCTGCCTTGCCCTTTAACTCTCTCTCATACCTGTGTGGTGAGTGGGATACCTAGCAGAAAGCCCACCACAGCCACACCTAGAGTCACAAAAGTCTTCCGACGCATTATCCATTCATTTCCCACTTCATCCACAATGGCTGTGACAAGAGTTTCCAGGAGACAGAACTGAGGAAAACATAATGAAGAAGAAAAAGTAAAAGTTATATAAACGTGCCATGGAAGTTTTGCTCTCTCTGTCTTCCTTCATTTAGCAACAGTAAAATCTCTCTCTCTCTCTCTCTCTCTCTCTCTCTCTCTCTCTCTCTCTCTCTCTCTCTCTCTCTCTCTCTCTCTCTCTCTCTCTCTCTCTCTCTCTCTCTCTCTCTCTCTCTCTCTCGTAACCCTTGACTTACAACCATTTGTTTAGTAAGCATTCAAAGTTACAACAGTATTGAGGAAAGTGGCTTATGACTGTTTTTCACACGACCGTTGCAGCATCCCCATGGTCACATAATCAAAATTTGGATGCTTGGCAACTGGTTCATATTTATTGACAGTTGCAGTGTCCCAGAGTCAACCTTCTCACAAGCAAAGTCAATGGGGAAGCCAGATTCACTTAACAACTGTGTTACTAACTTAACCACGGCACTGATTCACTTAACAACCGTGGCAAGGAAAGCTATAAAACAGGGCCAAAGTCATTTAACAACAGTCTCACTTAGCAACAGAAATGTCAGGCTCAATTGTGGGTGTAAGTCAAGGACTACCTGTGCATCAGTTTTTGTTGAGCGATGAGAATTAATCTCATAGAGGCGATTTGGATCTTTGCTTGGAATTCAGACAGTTAGAAATAAAGCCGAGATTAAAAGTCTAATAGAAATATTTATTTCAGTATAAAAACAATAAATCCTGAATAATTACATCTTTGCTAAGAAAACGCGACCGTTCAGGTCAGAGTCAAGTCAAAAAGTGATTAATGGTGGTTTAGGAATGTGGACATGCGCACTCATATCACGTGTTCTGCTTATATTGGAATATACCATAATATTAGATAGGGGTGCATCAGCCTGCATAGAGATACAACTGACAATATTCACACCGTGACAGTTTTGATTAATTTAAAGGTTGGAGATCAGCAGTGCTGTTTAAGTGAATCAGCACTTGGGGCAAACATACTTTATTTGGGAGGGGAATCTAGCACTAATAGTTAAGTTCAGTGCCTTAACCTGCCACCTTCCCCAGGTAGGTGTAGTCCAGATGTGTAGAACTACAATTCTCACCATTCTAAGTCGGCATGAGAATTGATTATACAACTTAAATATAATGGGAGCTTCAGCTTCATTCCATTCTAGAAAGCACCAGGATACAGAAGGCTGCCCTATTGGTACTGCTTCATGATGACTCAGTTTGCCATAAAGGAATTTGGAATAGTTATTCGGTATCAGAGTAATCATTCTCCATTTCCCATGATTTCCAAGCACCATTAAATCTTCATCTTTCCTTCAAACTAGGTGAATCAAGTTTGCGGCATGTGTTTATGCGTACGTACATACATACATACATACATACATACATACATACATACATATGATTTGCATTTTAACAAACACATATGCACACATATAATAGATGCACACTATTTTCCATTTATGTTTATTAACTAGTTTAACTTTCTCTGGAGTTGTAGCTTTCAGACATGTTGGGCCCTAGAATTCCCCCAAAGCGTAAACTGCAAACAGCTGTGTTTACCTGTGTACCCAGCCCCAGCAGGATGAGCATGAAGAAGAAGAGAATAGACCAAAAAGGGGAAACGGGGAGGAGTGTCAATGCCTCAGGATAGGCCACAAATGCCAAGCCAGGGCCTTGGTCGGCCACCTTGGAGACATCCACTCCCAGGTGATGAGCCATGAAGCCAAGGATAGAGAAGATGACAAAACCGGCGTAGACACTGGTAGCACAGTTGGTGATGCTGATGATGATGCTGTCTCTGTGGGTACACCAAGTTGGGAGAGCTCATGAAAACTGCAGCTGAAGGGGAGCATCCTGAAGTAAGCCAAAAGATCTGCATCTAAAGAATGGGCTCCCATGTGTGATGTGCAAGTGGGTTTAGGTACTAAATTAGGGGAGAGGTTTATTTTTATTGTTATATTTTATTTACATTTAACTATGTTTTAGTTAATTCGAGAAGACCATATATTTTAATTCTTGCAGCCATCTTGAGCACCATTTGTTGGTAAAAGGGTGGGATGTAAACCCATCTGATAAAATATAACTTGTTCTTTCTAAAGGTAATCTTATGAAAGCCACCTGCAGTTCTGAGATCCTTAGATGAAAGAAGGCAACATTATTTAATTACAAAGAACAAAGAAAACACAACTTCTGTTTCAATTTGCCAAATTAATACAAAGCATTATGTGAACTTGGGTCATGTTCATAATTAATCTGCATTCTAAGACTGCTCCACTTCATGCTTTAAGACAGAAGTAAATTTTCTAGTACCTGTGTTTCAAAGAAAAGTTCAAAAACTATGCATTGTTTAAAATCAAGTTCCTCCACAATGGGAGAGACAAGGATTCTAGCTGTTTTATTACCTGACATCCCTGCACTAATTTTCATGGAGATTATTTTCTAGACATATGAACTACTATATATCACCCAAAAAAATATCTTTGTACATCCTTTCCCCATCACTTCTATCAAACATCGTACCTGTAGCAGTTGTTGTGAAATTTGTTATATGATGCCATGGTGATAAGCCCACCCCAGGCACAGCCCAATGAATAGAAGATCTGAGAGGCAGCATCTCCCCATACCTATCAAAGATAAAAGATGTTACTGGGGAAACAGAGTTGCTCGTGTAGTTTCAAATTAAAGGGAGGTGGTTGAATTATGGCTCTGGGCTGCACAGCTTACGAACCCCTCTGTGATATCCCCTCTAAATACCTTTGCGTCAAGGATTTTGTCCCACTGTGGTGTCAGATAGTACGTGATGCCACTAACTGCACCTTCAAGAGTGATTCCCCGCACAAATAAGATTGTCAGCACCAGGTACGGGAATGTTGCTGTGAAATATACCACCTGAAAGAGGAGGGGGGGACAAAGGAAAAGTTGAAGAGCATTCAGAGATATTGCAAGTAGAAAGTAGGTTCCAGCAAAAAAATCCTTCTCCCAGAACTTTGATTTCAGCAGCATGACAACCGTCAGCCTTTCCAAACAAAGCTTTGACTCTCTTCCTCTTAATAGCAATAGCACTTAGACTTATATAGCGCTTCATAGTGCTTTACAGCCCTCTCTAAGCAGTTTACAGAGTCAGCATATTGCCCCCAACAATCTGGGTCCTCATTTTACCGACCTTAGAAGGATGGAAGGCTGAGTCAACCTTGAGCCGGTGAGACCCGAACTGCCAAACTGCTAGCAGCCGGTGATCAGCAGAAGTAGCCTGCAATACTGCATTCTAACCACTGCGCCACCGCGGCTCTTAAAATAAACACCCTCTATTGCAGCCACTATAGTTTAACAAATATATAGAATTTAATAGGTATTTAGAAACACCCATTTTTGACTAGATTATAAACCCACAGAATGAGATAAAGCACTCTTATGTGACCAGGGATGAACATCAGGCGTGCTATGTTAATGTAAAATTGCAAGTGGGAAAATAGTCCAAGACAAGAGACAAGGGTGTTTGCAGATGGGGTCAAAAGCCAATCTAAAAGCAGCAAAGGATTTATATGCAGTGCTTGGATACAGGTAAGTTAAGGAAGAGGAACACTACTTGCTTTTCCTGAGGACTTCACACTCTTGAAGAGGCAGAGGAAGACGACGATCCAAGAGACGCCCAAACAACCCAGCAGGGGAAGCCGCACTTCACCCAGATTCCCGATGTCATTGGAGAGCTTCAATACATACCGCCTGGAAGAAAAGATAGGAGTATAAGCTCCAGTTTGCAAGCACTTTACATCCACCCTGAGTCCTTAGGGCCGCCCTGAGTCCTTAGGGAGTAGGGCGGCATAGAAGAATTCCCAAATAAACAAATAAATAAAATCCATCTCTAGCAAACACACCAAACTAATTTGCATCCACAGGTCTCAAAAACTGGCACTCAAGACCAACAAATACGGGGGGGGGGGATTCTAAAAGGTGGGATAGTTAACTGCTTTGAACAAATTTTAGAGTCAGAAATTAAGAACACCAGTATATAGATGTTCATAGTTCAGCACTATGAACTTACACCAGCTTTCACCAACATGATAAGATTCATAAGAATTTATGGAGAAATTTTGTTTTCAACCACCTGTAATAAGAAACTTTTTTAAATACAGTTGACAGTTAAGTCTATTAGAGCAGGGGTCTCCAACCTTGGCAACTTTAAGACTTGTGGACTTCAACTCCCAGAATTCAGGAACTCTGGGAGTTGAAGTCCACAAGTCTTAAAGTTGCCAAGGTTGGAGACCCCTATATTAGAATATAAATAACTCCCCTAACATGATATTATTGGATTTCCTAATTCAAGGGACAAAATGGATTTATTTCAACTCCAGTCAAAAATAGTGCAATTTTATTTTCTTACCTACTGTTTCCATCCCTTGGTTCAGCAATAGTCTATCTGCCTCTGATTATAAATCATGTTAATAACATATGGCTCTGCCTATATCCAATCTTTCTGCTACCTGTTCCATTTGAAGCAACATCTTTCCAATATACAACTTGCTTTAGGTAATGTCATTCAGGCACAGAGGTTGGGATGGTGGCTGAAACTTATAAACAAAAATAAGCTAGGATCACAGATTCCATATGCCATTGTGACATACCCAATTATGGATCAGTCTTCCATAATTCTGTCCCTGTCTATGTTTTGAATTAAAACTTCCATCATCCCCAGTAAGTGTAATAACTAATGCTCAGAAGTGATAAGATCAGATTATTCCCACGGAAGGCAATTCCCCACGAACCAATTCCCATTTCCCCCCATATCCGTTTACTCAATTCCCCTCCCTGCCCATTATCTGCCCCCATTATCACCTCCAGTATTCCTCACTGGGGCTAGTGCGCTTCAGAGTCTGGTTGAAGATATGTGTGATGTTGAGTGATGAACCCACTGAGCTGTTGGTAACATCCAACACACTGGTGCAATTTCCTGTATTCCAATAGTTATTACAGTATGTCCAAGGTAGCACCCGTGTCATTGATGAGAAGAAATAATAGAAGGCGATACAGATCACAACATTGTAATAGATTCCAATGTAGCTGGAGACAACCATCATACCATAGCCAACACCTGAAGGAAATAAAGTATAAGGATAAATAGGAAGATTTTGAGATGGGAGTTTGCTGCTAAATGTAAAAGACAGAACACATTGATGTTGGAATTGTAAAGTAGAGGATGTAAGTTTGCAACATGAACACTACATATGGCAGGGGCAAGTTTAATTTAAAGCAGAAACAATAAAGCCCATGAGGCTAGTTTATGATACAGAGTCAGGTCCTGCCAACACTCACACACACTGATTAGGTTTATACAACTAAAACAATATTACGGTGTGTGGTTCAGCATGTTTTTGGAACCTAGCCATTCTCCTATCCAGTTGTGTGAATCAGACTATCCATTAAGCCATTATATGGTTCGTTGAAGCGTATGCAAGGAGGTGAACACCACAATTAGAATTGGCTGTTGGTGGTTTAGCATTAAATATCTAGTGCAAACACTGCCATTACAGTCTTCTGCTTCCAGATTCAAAACAGCAAAAATGCAGCCATGAGGTGGGAAGCAGAAGATTGCATATGAATAGTAACATATCTAGATTAGAGGGACCATAACTCATACATTTACAACTGGGCAGAATAAATCTGGCAGAAAGCTAGTGCTAGGAAGTAAATATTCTGACCTTTTCTTTTGGATTTATTGTGAACTTCAGATTTTCTACCTTAAAAAAAGCAGATTCTCTGAAATGGAAATACAAGCTTAGTTCTAGGCCTTCAATCAGGTTTTTAGCAATAATCAGATATGGTTCTAGAAATTGTGTTCACATTATATGGCTGACAATCCAGTCCTCTGGCCAATTACCTCAACTCCATGCCAGTTAGATCAAAACTGGATGGCATACACAACCATTTAAAAAAATCCTAGAGTTGCTGCAACTCTGCAATCCTAGAATTGCTGCAACTCTGAGGGGCTATCTTTTCTCTCCAGTTCCTCTCCACAGTGGGGGCAGAAATATGTATTTGTCTGATCAGGCTTGGATAGTCAGGAGTGGATGTGGTAGGCATCCACCATTGTATTGTATTGTGTTGTATTGTGTTGTGTTTTTTTGGTTTTTTTTATTTCGTTTCATTTTTTTGTTTTGTTTTGTTTTGTTTTGTTTTGTGTTTTGTTTTTCCTTCCTTCCTTCCTTCCTTCCTTCCTTCCTTCCTTCCTTCCTTCCTTCCTTCCTTCCTTCCTTCCTTCCTTCCTTGCTTCCTTCCTTCCTTGCTTCCTTCCTTCCTTCCGAGGTAGGTTCCTACTGGTTCTAACTGGTTCTATGGAACTGGTAGTAAACCGGTGGTGACGTCATGGAGCCGGTTCTGTCGGTGCCAGTCAGTGGCCGCCACCATCTTTTTTTTTTACTTTTTTTTTGCTATTTTTTGCTTCTGCGCATACGCAAAAGCCGAGTTTTTGGCACTGCACATGCGTGCACAGCCATGCGGCACAGGAGGAAGCGAACCGGCGGCGAGGTAAGTTAGAACCCACCCCTTCCTTCGTTCCTTCCTTCGTTCCTTCATTCCTTCCTTCCCTCCCTCCCTCCCTTCCTTCCTTTTCTTTTTTTCAAGACATCTGCAGCAAGTTGATATTTTGTTTAATGATAAAATGTGCATTGTGACACCAAGATATAATTTCTGCCAATTACATTCTTGTGCGCAATTTTGCAATGCAAGTAGAAAGGGACTAGGATCTGTACTGCACTGTGTCCATGCATGCTGTGTCATCTGAACCTTTCTTTGTCCTACAGGGATACGTGTGTGTGTGTGTGTGTGTGTGTGTGTGTGTGTGTGTGTGTGTGTGTCTAAAACTGCAACAGGAGTGGTGATAGTCCTAGAGAAGTGTCTTTAGGACTTCAATTCTGCCTCAGAAGAAGAAAGTAATAGTCCACTCTCATGAAGCAATGTGGATGATGTAGCTGACCTGGAAGTGGGGCAGGGTAGCAACTTTCATCTCCAACTACTAAAATTCTCTGGTTTTAAAAGTTTGTCAAACATACTAATATATCTAATGATAAAGATTTCTCATTTGATAATACCAGTGTGTCTTGAAAAATCTCAGCTCAGACATTCCGTTGCCTAAACAAGGGAGAACATAGTGTCCCCTGCCACACATTTCAGCTCTGACTTGCGGTAGAACTGGTCCTGCTGTAGCGGGGGTTCCGGGGGGGCACACAGGATCCAGATGGAGAATGTGATCGTGGCAGTAATCTGAGGGAGTGTCCCCATTGGTTCTCTCTCACCTTTGAACATGGGGCTGATCCTCCAGACACCCAAGCAGCCCTGGCTAGCAAATTGTCCAAAAGAGAGTTCCAAGAAAAACAGGGGGATCCCACAGAACACCAACATGATGAAATAGGGGAACATGAAAGCACCTAGAGACAGAATAAAAGGAAGAAATCAGCCTTACAGGATTTCAGGAGTAGAAGGCATGCTCTGTATGCCAAAGTCAAATTCAGTTCCTGGCATCTGCAGTTATAAAGAGTCAATGTAGAACAAGAAAGCACTTTGGGTAAGATTTAAAAACAATCTGAGTTGGGGACAGCTTCTTATTCTCCGATTGAGGAAACAGAGGACTTTAAAGCCATTAAGAAATAAAAGATACATTTTAGCAGAGGTGGGTTCCTCCCGGTTTGGACCGGTTCGCCCAAACCGGTAGCGGACCGCTGGTGATGTCATGATGACGTCACCGAACCGGATTGGTCAGTGCCGGTCCGTGGGTGCCGCCCTCTTTTTTAAAAAAACATTTTGAATTTTTTTTGAATTTTTAAATATTTTTTTTCTTCTGCGCATGCGCAAAAGCTGAGTTTCCAGCACTGTGCATGAGGTCGCCATTTTGTTTTTGGCTTTTTTAAAAAAAAATGGGGTTTTTTTGTACTGTACACGGCACGGGAGGAAATGAACCGGCAACGAGGTAAGTTGGAACCCACCCTTGCAGTTTAGGTTTTATTCGAAATGGGGATAAAGCCTGCTATTTGTGCCAGTAATTCCCAGCTGTTTCAAACAGTCCTTTCCTACAAACTCAATGCCAGTATGTGCAAATGGTAGGTTAGTTGGGCTTTCCCCCCAACCTAGTGCCTTTCAGAAGTGTTTGGGCTGTTAGTTAAAGAATTCCCAGACCAGCTTGGTTCACAAGTCCTGAAAACCATAACTTAATACATTAAAAGTACCTCTGGTCAGGAAGGTAAGGCAGCATATAGCTTCCCATCTTGAGCCAGGCCCCAAGAACAAACCTGCGTCCCAGAATTGTTAGGATGCTACAGCAAAAGGCCCACCATTCCCTGTTGTGCTGAAGCAGAGGCGGACGAAGAATCAATTATGAAGAGCTTCTCTGCTACCAGCGACTTTGTACTTTTCAGGCCGTGTTCCCACACAGCCCTCACCAGCCTTCCCACAAACACAGTGCTCTGACCTCCATACTCACCTCCTCCATTGCGGTAGCAGAGGTAAGGGAAGCGCCACACGTTGCCAAGCCCAACAGCATAGCCAACACTCGTGAGAACAAATTCAATCTGGTTGCCCCAGTTGCCTCGTTTGATGGTCTCATCTCGCTTACCTGTTTCACCAGGCACAGCCCCATTCTGCCAAAAGAGGAAGGACAGTCAGTTATTACAGCTAGGCTTGGAAGGAAGGAGGCTTGATTCTACGCAGGCTTTTTTGGAGCTCCTTCAAGAGATGCAAAGAAGGAACAGCCAGATATGAAAACACAGCCTACGCCCACTTTATGTAGCACAGGATAATGGGGGAAAGGCTGCACTCTGGTTGTTCTATGTCTCTCCCCTTCCCCAACTGATGGAAATCTGGGGGAATCTGAAGATGTAATGGGGCTGCTACCCCCCTGCTTGCCCAGATGAATAATCCTGGGTCAAGCTGTAGGAAAGCTGGCAGCTGCAACACATACAAAGCAGGCATGAGATGAGGCTGCACAAAGGAACCTCTGTTCCTCTTTCTTTTGCCTGCCCAATGATCCAGTGTAAGAGACCCCAGGCAGGGCCAGTCCCTCTAGTCACCCACAGTGCAGCTGAGCCCCCACAAGGCCAGAGAAGCCTTGCTAGCTCAGACAAAGACTCATCTTACCCATGTTATCTTTCCATCTTTGGCCAACCAGATTCAGTTGGGAAGCGCACAACCAAAGCTGCAAGTCAACAGCTCTCCCTTATTGCTTGTTCCCAGCACATGGTTATTTATAGATATAAGCCTCCCCGAAGGTTCAATTATTTTAGGAATCACCTTCTTGTGTGGTGCTCACTGCTTCCCTATCTATACACCATGTGCAAATGCTGCTCAGAATTATGTTCTCCAGAAACCTGTCTTCATTTTGAAAACTATTTAAACTAATGATTGCATCCAGTGACAGGGAGTTTGACATGTTAATTATTGTTTGAAAAAAAGAAGTCAAATGCACTTCTCTTCGTGGCAACCTCAGAAGTCAAACTCAGACTCTTGAACTCTCTTAAATTCTTTGGTGGGAATTTAATATATATATATTGCCTACTTAGTATGTAATTTAAAACAATCCTCCTTGATATGATTGGTTCCCCATTCCAATATGTTGAGTTGTAATTCCATTTTTCTACAGGCAAACTTGCACCAGTTCAGTGAGTGGGAGAGTGGGTGGGGGAATCAGCTAAATACTTAAGTAAGGTAATTTTAAAATATTTCAAATAAGGGCAATAATATAATTGCACATGTGTTAGATTAGATAACCAGTAGAGGGTGCCAAAGGATATAAACATCTATAATGTTCTGTTGTCAATTGAATTTGGTACCAGATATGGTAACTATACTCATAATGAAAGCAGTGAGCAAAATTATTTGTTTTTCCTGTCTTAGCATTTAGCATTAGGATTTAATGTAAGTTATATTTTTTATGGAATCAGGAATGATAAATTAGCATTTGTATAGTTATTTCAAATTCAACATTGTTCATATTTATTACCACCGTATAATCCGTTCTTAGAAGTTGCTCATTCTGAGACACACTGTTAAACTCAGTATTTTTGATAGTGACAGCTTTGATAGCAGCTTTATATATTTTCAAGCAGGAATCTTTCCCAATTTTCTCTGAAGGTCCTGGGGACCTAGTATAGGATCATGTATGTGAAAAACACGTATTTGAACTTCAAGGTATAGCTTTTCCTTTAAGGATAGGAGAATATTAGTTTTCCACAAAATGCTGAAGGATAGATCGATATTGAGGCCTAGAAAGAGTAGCTTAAGGACATGTGATGACTTTGTATGTATTTAGCCAGGTTCACATTTATTCATATAACATGCTGAGCTTGATTAATGTTCATTTGTGTGTGTGTCAGAAGTGGTATTCAGCCGGTTCGCATCAGTTTGCATGAACCGTTAGCAGAAATTTGGCCAAGGTCGCAGAACTGGTAGCGATGGCTGGCTGGCCACATCCCCGAACCGGTCCCCCAGTCGTCGTTCACTGCCCAACATGTTCATCGCCGCTCATTTTTCCTGTAGGCTTGGCTAGGTGTGGGGGTCATGTGATGGAGTGGGCATGGGTGTGAGTGACATCAAGTTGGCCACGCCCAGTCAGTCACATGTCCCCCCACCTAGCCACACCCACCGAACCAGTAGCGAAATTTTTTGAAACCCACCACTGGTGTGTGGGTGTGTTTCATAGGTTTCACAAAGTCAGTTTGTTCATTTATGGTTTGCTTGTTTGTTTATTAGGTATCCACCTTTCATTCAGAAGCTCAAAACATCATATGTAGCAATCTAACTTCCTATTTTTTTTTCACAACAAAAACCTTAGGAAGTTGGTTGGGCTGAAAGAAAATGGCTCCATGGCTGAGAGGAGAATAGAACCTGCATCTCCTTGTGACGGGATAGGAAATTATTCCTATCAGAGGTGATATAGGATCTTGCTTCCTTGAAGTCATTCTTACTTAGAAAATAAAACCGAGATTTAATTCTAATTAACAAAATATTTATTTCGGTTTAAAAGTAACAAAATATAAACCTTAATAAGTTACATTTTCTCAGCTAAGAATTCACGTCTGCCTCGGGCGAGGCTCACAGGAGAAGAAGGAAGGAGGAGACTCCTGGAATGCACACATGCGCAGTAATACATGTCACATGTCTGCTTTGATTAGAAAATACAGTAGATCTAGAAATATTGTAGAGGGGCTCAACTGGCAATATTCACACCATGACACCTTGGTCCTAGTCCAGTATTCTTTAATGGTTTCTGCAAAAGCAGAAATGAGCTTGCTTACTATTTATTTATTTATTTATTTATTTATTTATTTATTTATTTATTTATTTATTTATTTATTTATTTATTTATTTATTATTTGATTTGATTTCTGTAGCTGCCCATCTTAGCAAACGACTCTGTGCAGCTCACATATATTCAAAACATATATTAGAATGAAAAAACATTAAAAAACAATAAAAATATTTAAAAGCATTAAAACAATAAAAAACATTATATCTAATCTGAAGTACGTAGAAAAGCAAGGTATCTAGTCTGTTAATAATATAGCCAAGAGGTGGGGGCCTTGGCACCTGTAGCGTCCAGGGCTCGGGAGCATAGCCAAATTTTTTAGAGCTTTTATAGAAGGCCAACAGGTTTGGGGCCATTCTAATCTCCGAAGGGAGGATGTTCCACAGAGCAGGGGCCATTGCAGAAAAAGCTCACCTTCTAGTCCCTGTCAGCCAACATTCTTTGGGTGGTGGGATCTGCAGCATGTCCATTCTATTTGACCTGGTTGGATGGATACTAGGGACTCTAGAAAAAAGGCAACCCTTTCAGGTACCCTAGTCCCAAGCCGTGATGCAATAAACAGGTTAAGTAAGTTTTACGAATGCAACCAATGTATGCTGGATAAATTCAAAGCAAGTGCTTTCTGCTTCACAGTCCAGTTTCTCAGCTGGACTAAGTTACATCAAGTTAACTTTATATCAGTCAACAACCACAAACCAAAAACAGAGAGACTATCAAGATAGAGGATAATGTATTCGAAAGAAAGAGTGGAAACATTTAGATTGTCCTTAGTGCCATTATTAGGTTATCAGATATATTATTTCTTTTCTTCGAATTCCTACCTTGATTAAATCAAATTAACAATCTGCTGTCCAAGTTACAACTATAATAATAATTTTTTTAAAAAAGAGTGATCCAGCAAAAGCCGCCATTCTGAAGTCAGTATCAGTTAGTAGTTATTGTATTGGACTGTGACCGGGGAGATCTACAGTTAAATCCCCACTTGACCATGGGAGGTTTTTTAGCAGTGATTATACATGAGCCCCAAATCCCTTGCAGGAATACTGCTGTGATGAAAAAATGATGAGAGGCCTCTACATATGCCACCCTGAACTTCTAGAACAGTGATGGCGAACCTTTTTTGGTTCACATGCCAAAAGGGCATGCACGTGCCCACATCCATTTCCTCCCCCCCATGCATGTGCACAACACCACCCCCCCCCCGCTGCCCCCTGCGCACAGGCCTCACTGAAGCCTGGGACGGTGAAAAACGGCCCAACGGGCAAACCGGAAGTTTGGAAAAACGGACTTCCGGTTTGCCCGTTGGGCTGTTTTTTGCACTCCAGGGTTTCAGGAAGCTTCCCTAAAACCTCCGGAGTGTGAAAAACAGCACAATGGGCAAACTGGAAGTCCATTTTTCTGAACTTCCGGTTTGCCCGTTGGGCCATTTTTTGTACTCTGGAGGCTTTAGGAAGCTTCCCTGAAGCCTCCGGAGGGCGAAACGGCCTTCCCCAAAGCTGAAAATCGGCTGGACAGCATGCGCATGCGCGCTGGAGCTGACATAGAGCAACACCTTGTGTGCCCTCCAGTATGGCTCCATGTGCCACCTGTGGCACGCATTCCATAGGTTCACCATCACTGTTCTAGAGGAAATGGTAATGTATAAATGTAAAAATATACTTTCCCCACTGGAAGAATATGGTAGGGACTTCCAGACAAGCTGTCGTGAAATTATAGTGCCTTGTTCACAGAATTGTATAGAGGACATGACATACATCATTTCCAAATGAAAGTATATATTTCTACTTTGTCTTTCTTCCTGGTGGGGGGAAAACCTGTCTTTTGACTGGCAACCTTTAGAAGTTGTGCTTATGAAACTACTCAGTGAACCTGTGATCAATACAATAATTTCTAGGATGTAATGAAGGGGCATGACCAGAAGAGGGAACTTCATGTGTCTAACCACTCCAGCTCTATAGTCTGCTGCTATTAGATAAATGATGCTAAGCAAGCTTGGCCCATTGCTCTCTCAAATGAACCTATTGCTATCCCAAGCCCAAAAAGACCTGGATGCATGCTCCCATCTTCTCTGTCCTATAGGGAGGGAAAAAAGGAGCAAACTGCTTATTGTTGCCTACATTCTGGGCTGATAGAGGCACATTTTAGTCCTGGAACAGCAGCTTGCACAGATGCCCAAACAAGATGGGATGCTGACATCAAGCATGAACCCTTTTCTAGGACGATACAAATAGATCTTTTGTCCATCTAGCTCCACACTGGCACCACCACTTCTCTGTATCTCCCAACAGAACAATAGCAAAGTTCAGATCAAATGGCGAGCAGGGAGGAGAGTTCCTCACAAAAAACAGTTTCTCATCCAGATATGGGTAATGAATTTCTGTCTTTGTGCTTGTGCTTGTGCAACAAGAGTCTCCTGGGTGCCGTGGCTCTTATTCTGCCTTTCATTCTATTGGGAGTTGATAGAAGCTACCCACTTCACCTGCAAACTAAACTGGAACTTTGATGGTCCATATCTCCTATGTGGGTGGAATATATGCCTATATCAATTTCCACCAGTTCAGTTTAACCTTCGGTTTACAACTTTACATATTCAGAAAGAATTCAGAAGCTAAAGTGGATTGAAGGTATGTCAGCCACTTATGATAAAACAATAGATCATGAATTCCCTTTTTGAGATCATAGCAGAATTCTTCAGACAGAGCAGAGAAACAAAGTAGCCTTTTTATAACCAAAGAGCAAAGAGATGCGACTGAGATACCTGTCCGTCCTTAATAGCCAGGAGATTGCAAGCTTTGGATTGTACCTGTTTCATTTCACTATTAACTAATAACAATGTGATTTTGGGAACTTTTATATTCATAAAATTCATGTTTTTTCCAATAAAAGATATTGACTGGCATCGTATGAATCCTGGCCAGTGAATAGCTTGCACATTGAGTGCTATATTAAGTCATTCAAGTGCAATATCTCTGCTGAGAAGAAAAAGAGTTGAAGAAATGGTTCCTCCATTGCCTAATGGAAGATTTAGTGGCCAGCACTGCTCAAAGAAAAATAGAGGGGGAAGAAGACACGGCTTCCTAGACACATGAGATGTGTCTAAAAATAAGACCTGGACAAGATCATTTCACAGAATCCTCAATTTTAAAAAAATCTCCCTTTCGCTCTGCCTCATAGAACACAACGCAGTTCTTGGATGTATATTATGCTGTTCAATCAATTGCTAACAACTGCTATAAGTGCTTAACAAATGGAAACTGTCATTTCAGTTCTGCTTTCTGCCACCGAGATAGGATGGGGCTGGCAGACAGTGAATTGTGCACTTCAGCATGTCATTCAATTAGCGATAGCAGTTGCATGGACACAGAAATACCAAGAAACCATCTTCTCCACTAATTTGGGAGAAAAGACTGGCAGAATGCAATAGGGGTGGGGGTTGGGCCTTCTACAAATAACCTTAGCCGCCCATGACCCTTGGGAACAGAAGGAGAGGGAGACAGCGGTACATTAGTGATCTAGAGCAGGGGTCTCCAACCTTGGCAACTTTAAGACGTATGGACTTCAACTCCCAGAATTCTGGGAATTGAAGTCCACACCTCTTAAAGTTGCCAAGGTTGGAGACCCCTGATCTGGAGTGTTAAATTTGATGGGAACAAAAACATGTAAGACATAGGATTATCTTTCGGATTAGAGGAAATTATTACTTTGGGTACTCCTGAGATACTCCTTCCTGATCATGTTGCTTTACTCTCCAAGCCACTGGCCAAATAAAAATACCATAAGATAAAATCCTTTTATGTCACTTATAAACATAGCACCATAAACAATTCAAAATTCTACTGTAATACTTGTCTGTGTCTATACCTGACCTTATGGAAACTTGAAAACTTACACCATAATAAACAAGATCTTGGAAAGAATGCAGACAAGGTAAATCTCTGAAATTTTTGCACATTCACTCCAAGCAATGTGGGGAGATAAGGGAATTAGCCCCTTGGGTCAATATTTCAAAAGTGATACAGTATCATGGTCATGGTGGAGTGGTTATATAAGAGTAACCTACTTAATCCGACCTTAGTTTTTGTCCTTTCAGTCCATTTCATCAGATGTGTGAAGTATTAGAGCCAGTTGGCAAAGTGTGCATACACACATGCAGTAAAATGGAAAATATATATACTTTGTGACATTTCAAATAAAGCTTGAATAAATGCAAAAGCAGCATTTACAACACAACAGCAGGGAATGGCGATTACATAATTGTTGCTGTGGGCCAAGAAATCAATGTTCCTGTTCATATCGAAATGAAAAATAATCTACCTTCATTAGAGGTTTGCAGTTGCATGATGAAATCTCTTTTGAGTGTTTATGCATTGAAGAACGGCATTTTTTCAGATCAGTTGGGGTTATTTTAACATGGGGAGGGGGGAGGTTGCTCTGCTATTTTCTGATTATAATACAAATATCTCATTAATTTTCTCACGTAAGACCTGAGCTGGCAATGCTGCCACATTTAGCAAACTTTCAGTGTGGAGTACAGGGGGTGAGAAATGTAGAAAGACCCTGGAGCTGAGCTTCAGATGACTGCATCCCTGCAGTTTTCTTGGCAGCCTTGCCTTTGCCTTTTTCTGGGATGTTTTTTAACTTCTCAGAATGTAGCCAGAATCAACTGACTTTGTTTTCAGGTGGTTCTTGATTCTTCTGTCAAACAATCCAGGGCTTTGGGATTGCATAGACATGCCATGATATTCACACCTTCACCTTCTATTCCCTATTAAGGTGCTACTCTCTCCTGAGCCACAGCGGCCTGGATGCAGCTTCTCTCTTTTGTATTGTGAAATATATAGCAGAACAGAGAGCAGAGATTCTGGAGTGCCTTTTCCTTTTTGGCCAGTACAACTTTCACTATGGTTGAGCAAGGAATCTGGGGCAGAGAGAGGAAGCACTGGTCTTCCGCCCTTGTCCCACAGAAGCAGGGAATCCAGATGCTGTAAATCAAATAACTAGCTCCTTCCCTGCTCTGCTTGTCCTTCCTGCTTCGATTGAGTCCCTGCTTGGGGCTTAGGGCCATTCATGCTCCTTGAGCACGGGCTCAGGACAAGATGTTCAGGCAGGAGCCACATGTGGCTGAGTGGCACATTTGCCTATGCAATGAATTGGTTGTCTGCCTGGTTACACAACACTACAAAGGAAATTTGGTACACCATCTGGGAGTCTTTGCTATAAACAGCTATGATGTACGAGACGCTCCAGGCAGGCCATTTCCAACTTGTTGCCCTCCAGATGGGCCAGATTACAATGCACACAATTCCCAGCCAGCTAGTACTCTCCCAGCCAGCCAATGAAAGGATTCTCATTTGGAAAAAAGCTGCTCCAATGTATCCTGCAACCTACAAGGGCGTTGTTTCTATTCTGGAATTTCACATGTTTCAAACTGGCCAACCAAACTGGAACAAGACAAATGAACAATAAAGAAACAGGTGCATTTGAGATCTCAATTCAGAAACAAAATACGGAAAACAAAAAAAGTTCTACTGTCAAGTCAAAGGATGGATCTTCCATTGCTGGCCTGTTAAAACAGCTAATTCTGACCAAGATAATCTGATTAAGTTGCAAAGTGAGTACTAATGAGGCATGCACTCAGTTCAATTAATGGAGCTTGGCCCACTCTATCCACATGATTTCCAGTTAGATAGGAGGGGCTCCAGCTTAAAATGAGCATAGGAAAAATCTGAAGTTAGAAGCTCCCAGCGTGTCTCCATCGTGATCAGTAGAAGTTTGGGATCAATTTAGCCCACAGGTAGTTCTTGACTTATGACCATAATGGAGCCCACAATTCCACCAAAGGTCTTGACAGTCATAAATCAAGGCACCTATGTGACTGGCCCAATTTTATAATCTTTTTTTGCAGCAGTTTTATTTTTATTTTTATTTTATTTATTTATTTTATTTATTTGTCAAACATGTACAGGATAGTAGTTGTTTGTATAAACATAACATAAATAAAAAGTTCCAATAAAAGAGGACAATAGGACAGTAGGACAGGGATGGTAGACACAGTGGTGCGCTTATGCACGCCCCTTACAGACCTCTTAGAAATGGGGTTAATGTATTTAATGTAATTAATTTAATTAACTTAATGAATGCAGTGGCTATAAAATCAGTCCATTCATTCCTATTGGTATTTTGTTTGCCGGAAACCCCCCTCCCAAAGGCCAGAAATAGGTTAAAAATGTTGTAAACCATGGTCATGTGACCACGGAACAAAGTGATCCTGTTGCCATGTGCCCAAAATGCAGTCATGTGACTGCAGTGTGCACACATGCCACCGTCGAAATTCTAGAATTGGGTTGTAAGTACCTTTCGGTGTGTCCGCTCACTGTAAGTTTGAATAGTCACTATGCAACCAGTTATTAAGCAAAAGCTACCTGTACTTCTTTAATAAGAAATTCAGTCAGGAAATCACTTTCCCTCCTATGTACCAGGAGAAAGGTGAGTTCTGAAATTTTAGCCACCTGGGCTTCATTCACTTTCAGTCATCCTTGCTATTTGCCAACGCCACGAAGAAACTGGTTTAGCAAGGGAGGATTAATTCCACAACAGTTCCTCATTAGAAGAAAGCCCGTGAATTTATTTCCAGAGAAGATCAAGGCTGAGAACAGTTATGGCTGCTCATTTAGCAACCCTGTTTCTAACCTGGAAAGGAGAAGTGAAACAAGTTTTCTTCACATAGTTCATTGCTCACATCTCGCATCAAGTCTCAGTTTAAAGACAATTAGGTATTTAGGCAATAAGCCAAAATATATGTTTGGAGGAAGGTGTGTCCAGTTCTGGGATCATGCAAGCCATGGCAGTATGGCATGTATTTGAATAATAATTCATTTCCACATTTATATGTATGTGTGAATTATTAAAGCATACCAATATGAATATGTTACAGTTATACATTTTTAATCCCTGTTGCTTCTATTTAAAAAAACACTAAAAGTAGCTATATATAACTCTTCTTAACACCTGATATATATCTTTGCCTAATATTTGCATAGTTGAATATGCATCTGTTTTGTATCCAATAATCTTAAATGCATCTTTGCTGCCCATTTTGTACACATTTTTGTATGCAATTTGAGCTGAGAAATATTAAACAGTATTAGCAGACTAAATGCAGCTACAGATTGATTTTTTAAAGAATTTATGTAATGTACCACTTTATGTAAAAAAGATTTCTGTGACAGTTTTAAAATCTCCCCCAGTATCTTATGTTCCTGCAATTTCATAAAAACTTAAAAAGCCTCACTCTTGATTTCTGTCAATAGCAATGTCCCTTTTATTCGTATCCTTTTCATGTATTCAAAATCATGTTTATATTTTTATCCGTTATCTTATATATGCTTCACAAATAAAATAAATAAATAACTAAAATAAATACAATATTGCAAGAGAATAAGATGTTGGTCTGAAGATTAGAAAGTATTGCTGTAAATGAACTGTATCAAATAAGTGTTGTGTTCAGCCAGAAGGTCAACTCAAACATTTCAAGACCAAGTCTTCTAAGCATGCTCTGGGAATACTGGAAAGTAGTAGAAGAGAGGTATACTGACTTTTGTGAGGAAAGTTCAACACACTATTTCATTCCATTTGAATCAGGATGATTTTACTGGTTGGCTTGGTTCGGCCATACAAACCTGATGCAGAATATGAAGTGTTCTGCCCTTCCTTCCTTCCTTCCTTCCTTCCTTCCTTCCTTCCTTCCTTCCTTCCTTCCTTCCTTCCCTCCCTCCCTCCCTCCCTCCCTCCCTCCATTTCCAGGGATGTCCTACGGTAATTGGTAAACTATGATTAAACAATCTTTACCAATCAGAATACCAAACTATTTTCCTTGCCTCAGCATTACAGTTCAAATACTATTAGTTTAAAAACATGTGCATTCACTGGCATGTACATTAACTCATCCATGGAATAAATAACAAATCATTTCTTTTCTTTGTGCACATCTACACACACAAATTTTGTTCTTGAATTGTGCAGCACTTTAAATTCATTTCCAAAAAGGTGCACTAGATCATATGGGAGTGAGAAAGTTCCTCTCAACAACTTTTTCAAACAGTCCCATCTTTTTTGAAATTACACAATAGCTGGATACAGCTACAAAGAGAAGGTATGTTTGCCCCCGCTGGTTCTGAAACACCTGAAGTGTTGCACAGCCCTAATGTATATAGTTCTATTTAAGAAACGTAGGAACTGCCAGAGTGACGCCTGAATTAGACTGCTGTAGCAAAAATACCATTTTAAAAACTGACACATTTATTATGTCATATGGTTGTGGGCAAGAGTCAACTCTGAATAAATCAAATGAAAATCAAACTGCGTTAAAGATGTGGTACCAGGGTATTTTACTTTTGAAATCACATGGTTTCTCTAGGAAGCTCATAGACATAAATGGGAAGAAAACATTTATGCTCCCTGCCATGTAAATCCAGCAGTGCTACCTTTCTCCTGCCATTAACCTGTTTGGCTTAAGGGAAGTACCTCTTAACTGAACTTGTAGGCCGTCCAGCAGCTCCCAACAGGAAATCTCAATCTGTCACTAGATTTATGCTGAGAAGCACCTGTCACCTGCAAATTCTTTTTTGGCAAGTAGTTCCTAAGGGACATGTTGCTCTTGCAGTCATGAGGGAAGGTCTGGGCTAAAAGCCAAGTGGCAAGTAGTAGTTGACTAGAAGCCAAGGGAAATCCTTCTTTGGATCCTTACTCATGCATTTTTCGGATCAAGCACAACCTCACCTGACTCCATCAAAAAAAATCACAATCAAGTAGGTGGCAGGGTGACCAGCCTACATAGGTATGGAAAGGATCAGTGTTCCCTAAATCCATCCTGTTCATAAAAAGGTGTCTTTATTACCAAAGGACTTGGGAAACAAGTTCAAGCGTCAATCATAATTGAGAAAGAATAAATCTATCCCTAGGTTCAAGTTGCTCAAAAGCTTTAGCGTGCAAACTGTAGTATCCAGGTATTTTTTTTTTCAGACAAAACTTCAAATACCAAAATGCAGGAAAATGAGCTACTAGTTTTAATATGTGGCCCTTCCTCATTACAGCAGCATCCCTACTCATTAGTTAATGTTGATTTTAAAATAAAGAAAAGTTATTTGCTTCACTGACTGCAATAATGCTTTGGACTCCATCTGGCATATAGGGATGATGAACCCTAAATTGCCACACAAAGCAAAATAGAGAAAAGATGCATGACCTGATTAAATTTATGCATCCACTCATCAGTGCATGATAAAAATAAACATGCAAAGCGAGATTTCCAACCAGGCATAAAGGAATTAAACAAGAATGCAATTCTACAAATTCCTCCACTTTCTAACTCATCGGTGAGTTGCAACCAACTTCACTTATGCTTTGTCTTGAATTGAATGGTTACTATCTATTTCTATCGGTATTACTTTCACAAAAGCACCAGGCAAATCTAGTGCAGTAATAGAGCCCTATAATAAATCAGATGAGAAAAAACTTCTGTGTTAGCTTTTAACCCTCCAACAAGTGATGTCAAGGCTGCATCAGGGAAAGTGACAGCCAGAAGTCTTTGAAAGCTAAAAAGAAAGGAAGTGGGAACACCAAAACTCTTACCTAATTCTAATGCAAAGAACACATTTGTTTGCAGACTGAAGGTATGGGCATTTGTTCAGTTTGCATTTCCAATTCCTAAGATAGCCATTAAGCTTAAATTTGCATAAAAATAACCTAGCAACATTTCCCCCCCAATAATAATAAATTACTGGCCTATGCTCCTTGTTCTTCCTTTCTCTTTCAGTATATGTGAAAATATATATGTGAAAATGAGGGCAAATATGCTGGTTTTAAAAATACATTTGGTAACTCCAGAAGTCCTTGAACAAAAACAATAAAAAGGGTATTTGTATGTACCTTTCGGTAAGTCAATTTAAAAAGCCTTTTAACTTGCGACTGATTTTTTAAAATGTTCCTTGGCTGAATCTCGATATAAAATGATGGCATGGCCAAGACAGTATCATCCTAAATAGTTTCAAATTTACCATCTATAGTTTCTATAGGCAAATTACTAAGATAAGCCATATATAAACAGTCAGTATTTTTATTTTAAAAATATACTCATCTCCACTTGAACAAGTTACAAATAGCCTGATTTATCAATCTGGCTATGGAACTGGCCAGTCCCATCATTAGACTAGAAGATGAACCGTAGGTCCTGGGTGGAAAAATAAGTCTGCATATGTGTCCCATGCGGCTTGTCTCTGATCAATGTTGGAAGATTTAACTGTCAGTTTGTTTTCCTAACTCTTGGCCTCAACAACAACACACCTTGGGCTAGGTTTACTAAGGGAATAGCTTATTCAAATGGTCTCTGTGCTCTGAGAATGACTCCAAGGGCAATGGCAGAACTGGAAGTGTCCCTTGTATTTCATGGAAATATGCTATTCAAGGGGAAAAGGAAGTATGAACATTGATAATGACATTGCATTTACTCTCCTTATATATCTTTCCCATGACTTTATGCTTGGCCGTGCTGCAGTCAGATGGAGTTTTGGTTCAAATTTACAATTTTGATTGCATTTAACAAGAGATACAAAAATATTTGCACATTTCCAAGAGTGTAACACTATATTTATGACATTCTATATGCTTACACATTTTTGGAGAATTAATTCCTTTGCAAATGTTATTCATTAAAAAACATATTCTAATAACGGAGGATTCAGTTTTGGTCACTATAGAAAGTGGTCTAAGAAAAGATTTCCACAGCAAGGAGCGAACTAGAATCCTATTTCACCATCTCTCATTCTATTTAGTCACTTTTTCTATTCAGTTCAGTTTAATTCTATGGTAGCTTAAAGAATCGATTTCCAGAGTTCCCTTGCCCCACAATGAAGGGTAATATAATTAGCAATTTGTGGCACATTGATAGCATTTGCCACTATGGTGAGAATTTTACCCCATGACAAAAATTTGGTAGTACTGGTCAAAACAGTTGAGAGATATAATACATTAAGGAAAATAAGTTGATTATGGAAGAGAATTAATCATGAAATACAATATATTTCATTCTATAGAAAAACGTAGCTAGTATTTGCAACATCTGAAAAAATGGAAAAAGGAAAGCAATACAAACGCAGCTACTGAATTAGGAGGCAAGCATATGCACCACAAAATCACAGCAAAGAGTAACCTCTGACTTTAGAGTTTGTGCTCCTCTTTTGAGAGAATTTTGGCTCTTGTATTAAGGATTCATTGTCTTTAACAACTATAGACCAGGCATGTTGAAAAAGGAAAATATGGAGCTGACATTCCTACCCTGCTCTCTCTATATCTTAATTTTAAATATCTTTTTCTTGTCAAACCTGATTATGGCATGAAAAAAATTATAACATATCTATAAAAAAATATGCAGTTCACATTTGGAACTCATTGACCCAAGGTATCAAGGCCAATAGACACAAATTAGGGCCAGGTTTACACACGCACATACGCGCGCGCACACACCTATCCATTTTCATTCCAAAGGTTTTCCTAACCCTTTTGCTGCTGCAAGGGGGAAAAAGAATGAGCAAATTCTTCATTCTGGTATTTCTCCTGTATCTTTTTTCTTCTGAATCATTTAAAGGGACAGGAAGGGGCAAATGGGTAAAAGCAGCAAACCTTAAAAAGAGAACTACTTTGGGAAAAGTTTTATATTTGCCCTGAGAACATATCTAGACCAAATGCAACACAGTCATGGGATTAGTGGACTTGTAGGAGACTTGCATAGAAACTTTAAAAAAAAAACCTTACCTGTTTGCTATCATAAATATGTTTATTTCATTGTATAATAAAACAGCTTCCTATTTGGTTTTGCTCTTCTCTGCCCTTTTCACTAGCAAATGTAATGTCGTGTACAAGTTTACGAACAGGATAAATGGTGGCAGTGCCGAGTACTTCCTGTTTCCCAACTACACATGGAGAACTTACAGAGAGATGGCAGGGACTCTCCAAGGAAACAAGAATGGCAGCTTCCCGGAATGGGAGGACCCAGCCTTTTGGTGGCTCACAAGAAAGGGAAGACCTGTGAATCCCCAACTAAAATTATTGCTTCATTTTGCACATCCCCCCCGCCCCGCCCCAAGAGCTAAATTGCAGCATGCTGGCTTCCTGAAGCAGGTGGCTCATCCGCCAAGATACCCTCCTCTGCCTGCGTGTCTTGGACTTCAGCGCTCAAATCGTTTTGTGTACCGCCACCCTCATGACAAGCAAACTGGCAAAGATGCAGGAGCCACACTGAGCCTGGCAATTCCTCACTTCATGCCGCGGTCTCCCTGGGAGCCAGCACAAAAAGGCTTTGAAAGCGTGTAGCCACCGGCTTTCATTGAGTCTCCGGCATTAACTTTTCCCCTTTCCCCCTTCAGTAACTTGCTGCAGGAGCAGCAGCAGCAGCAATATCATTGTGCTAGGTGGTCAGCTTTGCAGTTCTCACACACACACATGCCTCTGTTGGTCTGTCATCCCCATCAGCAAACAGCTCCTTCCCCACCTGGTGCTTTAGGAAAGGTGGCCCACTGACCTGTTCTTGGGGGCAAGGTCTCCCTTGGCTGCTCATTCCTGAGGGCGTTGCAAGCACTGCTGCTGCTCTTGCTTGCTGCTTTCTTCCCATCCAGTCCTGCTGCTTCTGGGGTGATAATGCGCTTGCCTCTTACTCATGGACTTGGCATTACTTTCAGCTCAGTTCCTCCAGCACCATGCTGCCCCCGCCTGCCCGGTCCCCTGCGTGCTCTACCGGGAGCCCATCAGCATTCTGTACCCAGACACATAGCTCTGCAGCTGGTTTCTCCATTTCTTTTCCTCCGTTTCCTTTCCTGTAAGTCTTTCTGCACCCCACATGGTAGTGTAGGAGCCCTCCACGTTTGAAATCTTATCAATACCTCTCTTCACTTGCAGGGGGGCAAAATTTATCTCCTGTCTATTCTACCAAATTGATGTAGACAGGGAAACTGTTCGGGCCAAACTATGTGATATCTTGAATAACTCTGGCTGAATTTTCCAGTATTTTGTCTTACATTGAAGAGTAATCCAGAAAATGCCCCATCAGAACAAAGCAAACTCATGGGAGAAAGGAGCTTTTTACATTCATTTCACACATACTTTTCCTGATTTAAAGTGTGCATGGGCACACATATTTGGCTTTCTTGAGGCTTTCATATTGTATATTTAAATTGATCCAAAATGAATGAAAAGAAGTATTGTCAGAAGAGAAGATAGTAGGATCCAGCAAAATCAACAAATAGAGCTGGGGCTAGGGATATTAATAGCATAGTTATTTCTGCAAAAGTATTTGTTTAGATATAAATGTTGAAATAATTACTCCCACAGAGAGAGAAATTTAATATTTTTATACAGTGAGGAAGAATATGACTCAGACTTGGTACCTATTCCATTTATTGGGAAGTCACTACAAATAAATGGGGAACTTCGAACCATCGCTTTCTCTTCAATTGTTCTTACAAGGAACATAAGCAGTGTCCTACTGGTTGGATCCCTAGCCCATCCAGTCTGGCAGTCTGTTTTCACAATGGCCAACCAACTGCAGAAGGAAGCCAGGGGTCTCCAACCTTGGCAACTTTAAGCCTGGTGGACTTCAACTCCCAGAATTCAAAAGCAAAGCTGGCTGGGGAATTCTGGGAGTTGAAGTCCGCCAGGCTTAAAGTTGCCAAGGTTGGAGACCCCTGCACTAGATTCCCTGCAGATGGCCTTTAGAGGTTTTCACTGCCATTAAGGCTAATTGCCACTGATCCCCTTGATTTCCTTCAATTGGTCCAACCCTTTTTTTTGGGTAGCCAGCAAAGCTGGTAGCCAACATCACATCTTGTGGTACTGAATACCAACGTTGAATTACATTTTGTATTTTAAAAAATCCTTTTGTCTGTCATGTTTCTTCTAGGATTCAATTTCATTGCATGAACTTGGGTTGTGGTCTTTTGACCTTTTGAGAAGGGGAAAATAGCTTTTCCTTATCCGTTTTATCTTTTGTGCATCTTAATCCTGTAATACTTTTATACACCTTAATCATGTCTTTTATTCACTCAAGTGAATTTATTCACTTCCTTTCTAGACCAAATAGCCCCATATGTTGCAATCTTTCTTCATAGAGAAACTGCACCAGCTCCAAATTGATCATCTCAATTATCCTCAATATTCCAGATGTGGCTTCACCATTGATTTATAAAAGGACATTGTAATATTGACATCTCATTTTCAGTACCCTTCCTTATTATACCAAACATGTTATTGGCTTTAAAAAACAACAACAGATGCACACCGTGTTGACATCTTCATTGAACTTTTTACCGTTACTCTGTTCCATTTCAGCAGTCTCTAAGTCATTGCTAGCTCTAATTCCATTAATTCGTATGAGCAGTCAGGATTTTTTGGCAGCAATGCACATCATTTTATATTTGCACTCATCTATTTTCCAAGCTGAATGGTAATAGATAGCTTTCAAACTGAGAACTGTCTTCTTACAAGTACTTGGACATTGGGATGCAAGAGTCCCAATCAAAGCAACCCAAGCAGAAAGCTCTCTAGTCTCTTCAACACACCCAAAGAAGGTAGTCCTAGGGCCGTGATGGCGAACCTCTGTGCCAGTAGTGGGTTCTAAATCCCGTTGCTACCGGTTCGTGCGTGCGCTTGTGCACGTGACGCTTTTGCATATGTGCATGTGCGGAAGCAAAAAATTGCCAAAATCTTGCGTGCGCTTGTGTCCCCTTGCGAGATTTTGCTTCCACGCATGCGCAGGAAGCAAAATCACGCAAGGGGACGCGTGCATGTAGGCAGGTAAGAGGAACCCGCCCCTGGTGCCATTGTATTATCAATTAGAACAGAGAGAAGGAAAATCCTGAGCTCTATATTGTATGGGGAACCTATTGTATCACAGCCTGCTCAACCCTTTCTTGTCTACTCAGCACACATACACATAGTGCTGAGAGAGATGACTCAGCAATCTGATTTTGTTCTAATTAGGATTAATTATTTGAGTCCAGCTACTGACCACTACCACCATCCCAATTAATCAGCTTTAACAAATGGAAAGAGAGATCATCTGCCTCAAAGATGGGCTCAGACCCCATATTATGTCTGGACAAGGAGAAGGGTAGTAAGTAAGGAATGCCACCATCAAGCCCTCTACTTAGCTGGGCTGAGATATTCTTCAAGATGGGTGCTCAGGGTTAGTGTCTCTGCATGCAGCTTAGTTTAGTTTCTTGGAACCAGGCGTGCTTGGCATACACTGAAGAATACAGCTTTACTGGTATCTACACAAGCAAGCTACATCATCAGCACTGCCTCATTCACTGTGGTAATACGTTCCTGCCTCACAGGGCTATTTTAGGCTTGGCTGGTGCAGCCTGATCTTCCAAGGGCTCCTGCTTGCAAGCACCTGTTGCAGGGCATCCTGAAAAGCCCAACCAATCCTAGAACTGATAAGAAGCTAGGCGGTCACTCAAAGACCTGTATATATAGAACGGCCACATTCTCTCTAAGGCTGAGGGTAATCTGGGTGATAGATGTGAGCACCAAAGACTTGATTATGAAAGTCAATACTCTTCTTTCCTCCCACTCCACATGGATGCATGTGTGACAGTGTTTCATAGGTTATATTCTGGACTGCTGGCTGAATTGGTAACAGCAGGTTGCTAATACAGTACTACAGGTAGTCCTCGACTTATAACAGTTCATTTAGTGACCATTCAAAGTTGCAACAGCACTGAAAAAAGTGACTTATGATCATTTTTCACACTTATGACCATTGCAGCTTTTCCCATGGTCACGCGATTTACCGTATTTTTCGTAGTATAAGACGCACCTTTTCCCCCCTAAAAGAAGCTGAAAATTTGGGTGCGTCTTATACTCCAAATGTAGCTTTTTCGAAGCTTTTTTTCCCAGCCCCAATGAGGTGCTAACGATCTTCCTGGCTCTTCCTGGCTTGCAGGATTTTTTCATTCCTACTCCCTCCAAAGAAGTTTTTTCCAGCCCTAAGTATTTGCAGGCTTGTTTTCATTGCTACTCCCTCCAAAGAAGATTTTTTTCAGCCCTAACCAGGGGATAAAATAATGTGCTGAAGCTGACCAGACTAAGGACACTAGCCAGATGAATACCTGGTAGGTAGATTTTTTCCCCTATTTTCCTCCCCCAAAACTAAGGTGCGTCCTATACTCCGGTGCGTCTTATACTCCAAAAATACGGTACATTCAGATGCCTTGACAATTGGCTCACATTTATGAGGGTTGCAATGTCCCGGAGTCATGTGATCCCCTTTTGCGACCTTCTGACAAGCAAAGTCAATGGAGAAACTAGATTCACTTAACAGCCGTGTTACTAATTTAAAAATTGTAGCGATTCACTTAACAAATGTGGTGAGAAAAGTCGTAAAATGGGGCAAAACTCATTTAACAAATTTCTCACTTAACAACATACATTTTGAGCTTAATTGTGGTCGTAAGTGGAGGACGGCCTGTATAGGTTGAGGACTGTGAATTGGAAACACACTCCAGACATGAGGGAGGAGGGCCAGATGAAGCCTGCAGCTTTTCTCTCTTTTACAGAAGCAAAAGAGCTTCGCTGCGGAATAAATGTTTGCAGTTCAGAGACCATAATACTGGACTGAACCAATAGGCTAATTAACAAATGCAAAGATTTCAAAGATCAAAGATTTCCTGATTTTTGCAACCCAGTGGTTCCAGAGCAGGGGTGGGTTCTGGATCCTTTTGCTGCTGGTTTGCTCAGGGTTGTGCCGTGTGCGCAGCAATCAAAAAATAGCTTCTGCGCATGCGCAGAAGCAAAATCCAAGATGGAGACACCCACGGAGAGACCGACAGAACCAGCTCCATGATGTCATCACCGAGTTACTAACGGTTCTAAAGAACCAGTTAGAACCGGTAGGAACCCACCTCTGTTCCAGAGTATAGAAAGGCTGGACTAAACTTATTACTGTAAAAATACAGGTTAGCTAAGTACCATATAATCCCCACGTTCAAATAGACCACCTCTTTAGTGACCTCTGTAACTTCAATTAAAACAGAAACTTTTAGTTTAGTAGCAATTTGTGAGGATGAATCTTAATGTTATCATCTTGATTTATATATCCCTGATTCCAAGATGGGATGAAGAAAAGTGAGGAGCATGATCTAAGTGGAAAGGGGAGCGCAGGTCTTAATGGCATGAATTTAAAGTAAAATATCCCAGATTGTTTTCTTCTGATGGTCGTCATCTCTAGCTGCATCTCTTCTTCTTCTTAGTATCATGACGGCCATTTCTATGGTAACAATTTACAAGGTCACCTTGCACAAACTGGACCATCTGGTGACATTCAAATAGTGGATAGGAGAGTGAATGAAAATGACACACCAATGATTTAGATTTACCCAAAATTTGGATATATTCCAAGAATATAGAAACTTTATCCTCTCCTTGAGTTCTGATCTCAGCACAGCTTGCTTTGGCTTTTTTATTAGGGAGAGTTGCCTAGTACAGCCTATGACAGAATGTTAAGCTTTCCTGCTCCCTTCTATGGCTTCAAGCAGCCCAGATGTTTCCTGAACATCAACATCAAGAAGCCCAATGAGGCATGAATGCAACAACAGACCATCGCAGTAAAATGTGGAGAAGGAGGGGGGCAGGTATATGCCAGATGAGGCCTACCATAGCTACACATAGATGGGCTCTGGTGTGCAGGCAGTTGTTACAAAATGCTAGGCTTGACCAGTCTCTTGCTCTGTATGACCTTGTTTCCACGGACGCAGGAAAAGCAGATAGGAACACCAGCAGTTTTTGATGTGATCAATAGGGGGAGCTAGTTAGATTAGGCAGGGGAAAATTCAATGCACAGATTAAAGAAGTTTTCTGCTGTTCACTATAGCAGCAGCGGCCCCCAACCTTTTGGGCACCAGGGACCAGAGGTTTTTCCACGGACTGAAGGGACATGGTTTCGCATGCTGCCTGCATCCCATGGATGGGGCTTCGCTTATTTGCGTGGCCCAGTTTCTGGCATGCTGCAGCCCGGTCTCGTTCTACAGACCAAGGATTGGGTACCCCTGTACTATAGTACATTAATCCAACACAGCATGCTTTTTTATAATAACCAAGCTATAGGACTATGTATCCAAATCACAACACCCACTCTTCAGAGTATATTATAAATGCAAATATATGTCTCTATGTACCACACTGATGTGTATTCATGTATTTAAATAATTATTCTTTTAAAAAATCCTGTGTGTTCATGTAAGTACCAGCTATTAATAAACATGCATTAAGACTAAAACTTGCAAACTATAATGAATTATCTTCCAAGGACTGCTTCGAATTGCCTACCATAACATAGATTTAGAACTGCTAATTTGTTTTTCAGATCAAACATTGAATTTTAAGTTTGCTTTTGACAATATTTAGTTTTGCTTCTGTCAGAAATTAATTTTATAATTTGGATCCCACTTATTGGTTCCTATGCTGCAACATTACTATTTTACTTAAACGGAATAGTTCAGTCACATTAAATTATATTATGAAATCTGCTATATCCGAGTCAAATTCCTTTGAGATTGAAGCGGGTTATAAAGCATTGTAAAGTGAATTTAAAAAAAAAATAGGCAGGAAAAGTAATAAATATTAAACTGTACGTAAAACACAGATCACACCTGAGTAAAAGAAACTACAAAGAAGGGCTTGTAAAAGCCATTTTCCCACTTGCTATGTCAAGTCATTTCATAAACTCAAAAATCAGTTGCCTGCTATGAACTGTAAGAAAATATATGAGACGGAAGTCTCAGACATCAGCATACAGCCAGATGCATGGGGAGTGTGGGTACTAAGGCAGTGAGGGCAAATCTTTTTTTGCTCGAGTGCCAAAAGGGTGCGCGTATGCGAGATAGCGTGTGCGCGTGTGCCCACACCCATAATGCAATGCCCACCCCCCTGTGCATGTATGCTGCCACCCTGCATGCGCACAATCTCCCCGCGCTCCCCCCCACGCATGCGCACAGGCCTCACTGAAGCCTCCGGACTCCTGGTAGGCCCGTTGGGCTGTTTTTGTTCTCCCCAGGGTTCAGGAAAGCCTCTTGAAGCCTGGGGATAGTGAAAAATGGTCAAATGGGCCAAACGGAAGTTTGGAAACAAACTTCCGGTTGGGCCGTTGGGCCGTTTTTCACCGTCCCCAGGCTTCAAGAGGCTTTCCTGAACCCTGGGAATGGCGAAAAATGACCGAAAAGAAGGCTGAAAATCAGCTGGTCAGCTTGTGCATGTGCGCTGGAGCTGTCATAGGGCAACGCCTCATATGCCCTCAGATATGGCTCCGCATGCCACCTGTGGCACACATGCCATAGGTTCGCTATCACTGTACTAAGGATATTACACAGGGAGGGAAGGAGTACTTTACAACAGAGCTACCTAATAGCCTCACACAGAATCACCGAATTATCCAAATCATAGGACTAGAAAGGACGTTGGAGGTTGTCTAATCCAACACCCTGTCCAATGGCAGGAGGTTTTACATCATCCCGGAAAAATGATTTTCCAATCTTTTCTTGAAAACTCCAGCATGTTTTCAATTGTTTAAGAATAGACTTGAATTATTGCTTTTAGTGACATTTATCGTAAACTTCACTGAAATCTTTATTACTTATATAAGCTGGAAAACATAATTTTGCTGATACCATTAACAAGAACAATAAAAGGGCAATATTGGAATTCCTTACAAATTTAGGTTTTACCTGAAAACAACTGTGTGGCTTTCAGCACAATAAGCATTTTTTAGACAGGAAATTATAAATAAATGACTAACTTATCATTAGGTGCTAGAATTTTTTCAAGGAGATTGTAAAATAAAATCAAGAGAAGATTTTTCAGTGGTTTTCTTATATACAATTATCAAAAAGAGTTAAAGTGGATTATAGTTTTTGTTTGGAATAATGTAAAACTGGGTTTGAAACAGAATTATGCACTAACGATGAATATGTTATTGCCAAAATGTATACACTTTTGTTAAAATATGAGAACAAGATTAAGTCAAAGAATGTATGTCAAAATGGTCTAGAAACTTTGATCAAATGGACAATGGGAAAATATGTGGCTGAAAAGAATTGAAATTTAAATTACGTTCTAACCTTAAAGAGAATCTTTACAAAACAATATATTGTTGGTATTTGACACCAGAAAAAATTTCTAGAAAGGTATTTCAAATTTTTCCTGGAAATGTGAACAAGAGGGGACATTATCATCTTTGGTGGTCATGTAAAAAAGCCAAAAAAGTTTGAATACAAATACATGTATTAATTGAGAAGATTTTACAGATTAAAGTGCAACTGAAACCAGAGGTTTTTCTCTTTTATAGAGAAGCAACTAGAAAAAGTCATACAGTTAGAACTTTATGTTTATATGTGACAACTGCAGTGAGACTATTGTATGCTCAAAAGTGGAAAAGTTTGACACTCCCCACATTGAAGGAACATTTGGTGAACATGATGGAGCCTTCAGAGATGGCTAAATTGACTTCCTTGGCCATAGAAAAGACAATACCCACATTTATGGCTGACTGGAAATCCCGAATAGACTTTTTTTTGCATAAAACAGGGAAATTAATCACTTATGACATGTAGTTTTTATGACAGAAAAAGTTAGCTGTTTCGTAATCATACAGTAAGAAATAATTTTGCAATCATATTTATATTTACTGTAGAGGAAATCAGAAGCTTCTTTCTGTTTCTTTTTATTATTTTTTTTCACTACTAATTTTTTCCTTTTTTCCTTTGTTTTCTCAATTTCATATTAGTTTGTGTTAGTTTTTAGGTTCTCTTTAAAACCTTCAACAAAATTAATTTAAAAAGCATGAGAATTCCTTATGACAAGACATAGGGATGGCCACTAACCTGGATAGCTTTAAAAGGGGATAGAATCAATTCATTACTATCTCCAGATTTCAGTTGCTGGGAATATCTCCTACTTGTGAACACACCAGTAGTATCATGTTGGTCACTGAGAGAAAGAAAATGCTGGATGAAGATTGCCTTAGCTTGATCTAACAGAGCTGTTCTTACAAACTCACCCAAAAAGCAAAACAAAAACAAAAAAAGCCTTTCCTTTTAAAATATATGAAATGGGAAAATAGTTTCAGCTTATTTACACTATGCAAGTTATACCAATACCATAATATAAAGGGACACACTTTTGGGGTAGAGGTGATAGTGGAATTAAACACCTCACTTTCTGGTAACAGTAATGTCACAACAACTACAGTATCAGTCTTTTTCTAACTTATGCAGCAATTCAAGGGCTATTTGAAATAACTGAATATACTTAAGCAATCACTTGTCTAACATAAAGAACCTCCAGCAGACACTCATGAGATCTAGGATAGTTCCTTCAACTCTTTAGCAAGGGGAAGGTTGAATTTTTATTCAGTATTAATAAAACAATAACCATGTGCTGTAGCATAAAATGAGATACAAATCAGGAATGCAAATATTTTAAATCTGCAACTGGCAGCCTTCTTGAGCCGTGACAAATATCAGACCAGAAGTTGTTCAAACATTCAACATGCAAAGAACATTACAATATAAGCAGTATTACTGATAACAAAACAAACATGCATCTATCAACAGATCTGAGCGGTACGGTAGACAAAGATAGGACAGAAAATTCAATCCATGCTGTATTTTTAGTTTAGGAATGTTTCACTCAAGTTATGTCCTCAAGTTATGACCACAACCGAAACTGGAACTTCTGTTGTTAAGGTATGTGGTCATTAAGCGAGTCACACCCTGTTTTATTACCCTTTTTGCCACTGATTGTTAACGGAATCACACAATTGTAAAGTGAATCAAGCTTCTCTCATTGACTTTGCTTGTCAGAAGCCAGTTGGGAAGGTCGTAAATGGCCATCATGTGACTCCAGGATGCTGTTATAAATACCCGTTGGTTGTCAAGCATCCTAATCATGATCACGTGATGGTCATCACTTTTTTCAGCACCATTGTAACTTTGAACAGTCACTAAAACAAATGGTCGTAAGTTGAGGACTATCTGTTTTATACATTTTGCTGCAGTAAGGCAGCAAGTAGAAACTAAGGGACTATGAGTTCTAGCCATGCCTGACACACTAAGCCAGTTGGGTGACTTGTGTCAGTCTCTCCCTCAGCCCTCAGATGCAGGCAAACTATTTCTGAAAACTTGACAAGAATCAACACTGATTCAAATGTACCAAAACAAACAAACAAACAAAAACATTAGAAGGATTAGTCACAACAGCAAGAAAAAGATGCTTTACAGTTGTATTTATTATTAAATTTGTATGCCACAAGCCACAAACTCTGTATCATTATTCATAATATCATGAATGTTTATTCAGAAGTAAGTCCATTTTATTTTTCAGAGAATTATTCTCAGGAAAATCTCATAGATGGTACCTGTGCAACTTAACCATATGTGTGTATACTTAAGCCACTTGTCACCCAATGCCATTACTGTAGGGTTGTAACCAGGAGTGGGTTCTAACTTACCTCACTGCCGGTTCGCTTCCTCCCGCGCTGCGTGGCCATGCCTCGTGGCAAAAAATCCCAACCCCCCCCCCTGAAAACAAGATAGCGACGCACGTGCAGTGCCGGAAACTCGGCTTCTATGCATGCGCAGAAGGGGAAAAAAACCAGAAAAAAATTCAAAAAAAAATTCCAAAAATATTCTCAAAAAAAGATGGCGGCCTCCACGGACTGGCACTGACTGAACCGGTTCCGTGATGTCATCGTGACATCACCAGCGGGTTGCTACTGGTTCAGGTGAACCGGGAGGAACCCACCTCTAGTTGGAACCTTAACTGATATTTAATTGTAAAATAGTAGCAATTATCAGTTAAAGATAAGGGGATGTTATGGCTCAGCAGTTAAAGACGCTGAGCTTGTCAGCTGGAAAGCTGACAGTCTGGGTTTGAGACCTGAGTACTGCACAATGGGGTGAGCTCCCATTACTTGCTCTAGCTCCTGCCCACCTAGCAGTTTGAAAGCATGCAAATGCAAATAGATAAATAGGTACCACTTTAGTGGGAAGGTAACAGCCTTCCGTGCACCTTGATATATAGTCATGCTGGCCATATGACCACAGAAGTGTCTTTGGACAACACTGGGTCCCTCAGCTAAGAAACAGAGATGAGCACCGCCCCTTAGAGTTGGACACAACTGGACAGGGGAAACCTTTACCTTTTTTTATTCTAAAATATTTATGATGGCAATAGTTATTGGTAGCTCTAACAAACCAAGTCCAATCCTGCATAGGTTTTAAGATCAGCTAAAGTCATCTAGGTCAGTGATGGCGAACCTTTTCTGACTCGGGTGCCAAAACGGTGCACGTGCCCACACCCATAATGCAATGCCCTCCCCCCTGCATGTGCACAACCCCCCCACTACCCCCCATGCATGCACACAACCCCCCATGCTGCCCCCCCGCACATGCGCACAGGCCTCACTGAAGCCTCTGGAAATCCGGAAAGCCTCCTGAAGCCTGGGGATGGCAAAAAATGGCCCAACGGGCCAATCGGAAGTTCGGAAACGAAACGGAAGTGGAGCTGCCCTACTACTTACCTTCAGATAGTTGCAGCCAGGCCTCCCACACCTCGGCCCATTTCTTCTGCAGCCAGCAAAGCTTTCCTGAAGGTCTCTGTATCCAATAACAGAACCCCGGATCGATCCGGAGCTCTGTTATCAGCTGCAGAGGCCTTTCCTAAAGGCCTTTCCTGAAGGCCTCTCTAGCCGATGACAGAGCTCCAGATCGATCTGGAGCTCTGTTATCGGCTGCAGAGACCTTCAGGAAAGCCTTGCTGGATGCAGAAGAAATGGGCCGAGATGTGAGAGGCCTGCCTGCAACTGTCCAAAGCCGAAGAAATTCCTGAAGACCTTTGACAGCGAAATGGAGGCTGGGGGTGATGCACACAAGTGAACTTCCGGTTGGCCTGTTGGGCCATTTTCGCCGTCCTCAGGCTTCAGGAGGCTTTCCTGAAGCCTGGGGAGAGCGAAAACGACCGAAAAGAAGGCCGATATGGCTCCGCATGCCACAGGTTCACCATCACTGATCTAGGTACTTCCATATAGTGAAACATCAGTCATTTTACTTTTTAAAAGTTTTTTAAAAATGGAACTATTAAAGTATTAAAACTAAAATATATATGTTCATACATTAATTTATTGTTAAAGATTAGATATGAACAGATTAGGAAGATTAAAATACCCATATTAAAAGACAGATATATTTAATCAAAATTAAATACAGCTATATTTAGTTTGATTACTTAGTATAATACCACAGTTAGCACAATTAATATATACAATATTTTATTAAAATATTTCAAAATTCTTGTAATAAAATTATGGAATAACGTCCGTTTAATTTTAAAACTTGTCTATTACAAGAGAAAGGTCCCATTAAAAGTTATCTACATTTATGTGTTTTAAATTCTCTGCAAAGAACCTGGCAATGAATGTTTATAGCAGAATAAACAAATACAGACTTGTATTTCTTAAAATATCTTGAACACATATTTCAGAACATATAAAACTTGAAGTTATTTCACATATCTAAAATCCATTTTGTCCTACTCACCAAAGAACTACAACATGCTTGTAGTTAATTTAATTTGGATATTATGAAATAAGCTGTAGTCACTCAATGTCTCTCATAATGGGGAGGGGGAAATATGAAAAAAAGTTTATCAACCCTATCATATCAATCCTATCAGGATCTGCATATAATCTCATGATCTAAAACTCAAAAGGTATCCTGCATTGTGATTTATCTTCTGGAGGGAAGAGAGGACATTAAAAAGAAATATACTTCCAATGAAACATTCTTTCCTCTGAATTTCACATTGAATTTATCTGCTGGGGTGCAGCAGGGAAAGGTACAGTATCTCTGCTTAGAGAAAATAAGGAGTGATGGTATAGAGTTCTCCCTTCCTGCTGCTGTTAAACACATCTCGTCACATCAGAGAATCCAAGCGTGTTGGTGCTCGAACATCTGTTTTCATAGAGAGACCTCCTAGGTCCGTGATGGCGAACCTATGGCACGCGTGCCACAGGTGGCACCCAGAGCCCTCTCTGCAGGCACGCCAGCCATTGCCCCAGCCCAGCTCCACTACGCATGTGTGTGCCTCCCGCCGGACAGCTGGTCTTCGGGTCTCTGCCGCGCATGCGCGGGGCAGGGCATTTCCACGTGCTGCACTGGGGAAAGAAACTGGGATAGATCAGAGAAGGCATGGGAGGAGGGAATCCAGGAGTAAACTAGTGCGCACCGGGAAAAGAAATTGGGGAGATTGGGGATCTCCCCATTTTGGTGCTAGCAGGCCTCCCTGAAGCCTCCTGGGACTAAAAATGGGGCGTGGGGGGTGCAGCGCCCCCTGCCCATTTTTGGTCCCAGGAGGCTTCAGGGAGGCCTTCTAGCACCAAAACGGGCTGTAGGGGGGTGTTACCCGTGCATGCGTGAGGGGCGGGGGGGAGCATGGTTGCCTGCACATGCGGGGGGCCCTCCTGCTGGGCAGCATTGCATTAGGGGGCAGCACGCACGCACACGCTGTCGTGCGCATGCACGCTTTTTTGGCAACTGAGGAAAAAAAAGTTAGCCATCACTGTCCTAGGTTATAAACTTGAGTAAATCTTGATTTTACTCAACCTGACTTAAGATACATCATACGGTATAATGACATTAAGTGAAGGGGATGTTCTGTTTCTTAGCATCAGGTAGAATTTTACATTGAGAGACATCTCCATTTTCAATTACAAATTACAATTCTGTAGCCTTGAAGATTTCTGTCAAGCAGTGTATGCAAACTTGGGTTGCTACATTATACTGCTTTTTGAATTGTAGATAAATAAACATCCTTTCTAAAGTTTCCAATTTAGCTTGCTCTTACTTGCAAATGTATATCAATAATTTAGCATCCTTCATGCTGATGGGGTCAATATGCCTGTTATACACGAAATTACTTTCAATATATGAGCTAATAAATAAGTGAAAATAAAATATAGCTTACTTTGTTTTTTAACCTAGGATAGCTGTTACCACTATTTCTCACACATTGGACTCTACTTCAAAGGGTGATTGTAGAGAACATTATGGATTTTTAAAAATATTTTTGGACTCAAGAGATTTTTTAAATAATGCTTTTTGGACTCGAAGTGACATTACCGGAAGAGGTAAAAATGAATCTTTGGCTCATATTTGGAGAGAATTTAAATCCCCCTCCACTTGCATTATTATTATATGAAAATCACCAGGCCCAGCAATGCTGTGGAGGTTTAGGAGAACTACCAGTAACTATCAAATAAAAACAACCAAGTGTTAATATCTGAAAAGTTTAATGAGATTGCAATGCTAAACAAGCTAGTACTTTTTAGATACTAGTCTGAACTCCAGACTAGGATTAAATATTTCATCCAAATTCCAGAAGGCAAACTATGGGACCCCTGACTAAAACAAATAGAAGGATATCAGCAGTAATAGCACAATAAAGAAAGAAGCAACTGGTAAACTGGGAGTTTACAAAGCCACTGCTGGCTTTGAGTGTTTATTCATTCTAGAGGACAGAAAGATTTTCTCACACTTTTTCTCACAAATAGCATCCCTATGGGTCTACACTGACCAGCACTATCACCACATCATAATACTGAGGCATTAAAGCATATGGGTGCCAAGAGAGACTGATACGTGTTTGATGACACTTGGCCAGGCAACCTAAGCTCCATCTGTCCTAAATTTCACTTTAAACTTCAGGAACAAGGGCAACCAGTCAGGTAACAATAATTGTCTTCTGGGGAGGGAAGGTATTTCCCCCAAGTATGAGATGTTAACTCTATCTAGCTCCCCCATTCACAGGTGGAAGTTTTGTCCCTGTCATTCTGGAGGATGCAGGGAAGTGGCCTGTGCCAGGCACATACATCCTAAGGCTATTTTCTCAGGCCCTGCTGACGATTGGGCATCAATTCTCCAGGGCTGCTCAGGCAGAAAATCCACATCAACCCTCCCCACCACCACCCTCTGTTCCATCTTATTATTCCAAACAGACATACTTCCGCAGCCCAATAAAGACTCAGCACCCCCTGTGTGTGTGTGTGTGTGTGAGTGTGCACAGGAGGTGGCTTGGTCAGGGGCCAACATGCATGAGCCAAGGCTGTTTCTGAAATCTCCACAAACAAGTCCAACATCTCACATTAATTCACAACCTCACAACTCAGAGTGTAACCCCCTTGCATTGACTCTGAAATAAACACAACACCATGGTGGCCCCTGTTCCTTTGCCACCTAAAATTACTCCAAAAGTTGCTGTAAGCACCCAAGCAGACAGAGAAACTGCTCAAAAGTCAGGAGCCACTGGCCGAACTGTTGTGCCAGCAAGAGCAATGACAATTCCAAGTACAAAACATCATGTCCTTTAAAATAAGCAAGCAAAAATGGCACTAACTGGTGATTGGGGTGGTGGTGGTTGGAAATGCACCTTTTAGAAAGTGTTTGCACACCCTTACTTACACACACACTTTCCAGGAGTGTCAGAGAAACAAAGAGAATTTGTGTATGGATCTCAGCACTGTGAAACAGGCAACTGTCTTAATTTTTCAGGATTCATGCCAGCCAGTAGCCTTCCCTATAGTTACTGGGTTTTCTGACACCTCTTTAAAATTTAAGCAGAATCAAACCCTGGATTGTTTCTCCAGAAGATGTCATCATCCTGCAGCAACTCTGGAACTGGTTTTCTGCCTACACTACCTGAGTCTTCAACTCACTGTGATGGTGAACCTATGGCACGCGTGCCAGAGGTGGCACACAGAGCCCTCTCTGTGGGCACCTGCGCCATCAAAGCTGCTCTTCTGGTTTCTGGTGTGAACATGCGCACCGGCCAGCTGGACTTCGAGTTTCCAAGGCTCCGGCGTGCGTGAAGACCAGGTGGCCAGCGCGCGAATGTGCACCGGCCAACTGGTCTTCATGTTTCTTGGGCTCCAGCACGCGCATGCACGCATGCGTGTATGCACACACACACACACACACACACACACACACACACACACACACACACACACACACACACACATTCTGGTTTGGGCAATCAGTGCCGAAAAGGTTCGCCATCACTGGCCTAGACGCAGAGGTCTTCAAACTTGGCAACTTTAAGACTTGTGGACTTCAACTCCCAGAATTCTCCAGCCAGCATAGTCTTAAAGTTGCCAAGTTTGGGGACCCCTGGCCTAGAGGGATGCTCTAACTGGCTCGAGACCCAGCTTTGTCTATCCGGACTCAGGAAGGAAAGGAATGGACAGAGCTGTTTTTTTCAGGTTTATCTATCCTCCACCCATCCTGATATTAGCTATACTAAGTTAGTCTTATTTGTTCACTGGGGTGGAGAGAAACCAAGACAGCAAAATCTGTTTTGGAATCTGCTTGCTGTCACTTAAAATTTTTAAAAACTCTTTCCTTCCCTCCCTTTATCGCCCTGGCATAAAGTTCCTATAAAAATGATATGTAACAAATATTTGGCAAACATAACTTTTCATCTGTCTCCCACAAATACACACACTTTGTAAAAGAGGAATGCTTTGTCATATTTTTTGTGGATCAATTTCCAAGATTCAGCAAAAAGTGGAATAAAAATGTTCCGGAGTTCAGATTTATAACACAGTATCCAGAAAAGATAAATATTCAAATCTCTGTTTCCTGTTCCTCAAAACATTACATTTTTGTTATCACTGATTGTTCCCTGTAATAGTTAAAATCTGTACAGTAAAAACAGTTATACATGTTTGTAGCTTTAACATCATCCTATTCTATCTAAATCTATGTTTTGACTTCCTAAAAGATATATTGTCTGCTGTAGTTCCCCTCAACTCTTCATTAGTTGGCAAACCTGATCCCTCTTTTTCATCATCTTTTTTGCTAGTCACTGTTCAGAATATGGAAAAAATATTGAATTCTGCATGTCATCCTCTCTGGATACAGCAGGATTTGTATTCATTTCTCTGACTAGGGCAACTTGATTTAGCAGCCAATTTCTTTAGCCAGGATGATCTGATTTGGCTATACTGGCTCTTTTAGTATTAATTCTGCGAATGGGAGGGTGGAGTCTTATTCCCAGACCAAATCAATTACTGCAAAGTAATTGAGTCTATGAAGCTAAGGTGTTGTATTCTTAAAATCTTTTTCTCTTTTCTTGTACTTCCTTGGTTTATTAGAACTGGATATATTTCAGGAGACTAAAATGATGTGGGGAATTGTGAGGAATCAATTCTTCAAAGACCAGGGTAAAAATATTCACTATGTTGGAAGAAATACAGGCAATTCTAATACTGTATAAGTAGTCCTTGACTTACAACCATTCATTCAGAAACTGATCAAAGTTACGGCAGCACTGAAAAAAGAGATTTCTAACCGGTCCTCATACTTACTACCATGGCAGCATCCTCATGGTCATGTGATCCAAATTTGGACACTTTTCCTGCCAGCATCTATTAACAATGATTGCAGCATTTCAGGGTCATGTGATTGCCATTTGCAATTCTTCCCAACAAGCAAAGTCAATGGGGAAAGCCTTTGATTAAACTTTACAACTGCATAATTCACCTAACAACTGAAGTGATTTGCTTAACAACTATAGGGGGGGGGGAGATTGTAAAACAAATGCAACCCACTTAATAACCACCCTGCATAGCAATAGAAAGCCCCAATTGTAGTTGTAAAGTGAGGACTACGTGTATAAGAATAAGGACAGTGAAGTGTTGCAATTTTTTTTAAGCGGGAGGGTGAATGGGACAAATGCAAGACGAAACATCTTCATGCTTCTGTTTTGGGAGCAAAAGTCTGACATGAAATATTAAAAGGGAATATCAAAAGCTCAGAAGAAGCTATGAATAAACACACACTTTAGCAATGGCTTGCAAATGGCCACATCAAACTAAGAGTGTCTGTGGGTTGTATGTAAGCATGTGTTTGTTGAATCAGGCAGGAGAAGCAGACATATGGCTGTGATGCAAGTCCCATCCCTTTGTTCTGTGTCACATGCACATCAAAATATGTATGGCTCGCATCACAACACTTGGCCTGCCATCTTTTCTATTCTGCCTATTCCCCATGTTTGCTTTTGTGACTGACCTTTTCTGGGCTTGGAAGCTAAGCAAGGTTGGGCATGATAGTCATTAGGATGGGAGACTTTCAGGGAATACCAGGGCTGCAGCTCAGACTGGAAAGTTGAAAAGCATATCAAACAGGGGTGGGTTCCTCCCGGTTCGGACTGGATCGCCCGAACTGGTAGCGACCCATTTGTGACATCATTGTCGGTGCCGTTCTGTGCGCGCCGCCATCTTTTTCCCCTTCTGCGGCTTGAAAAAGTGCCCGCCCGCTCACGGGTCAATGCTGACCTTTATTTCTTTGCCCGAAGCACAGCTGATGAGCTCCTCAGCTGTGTTTCGGGCTAATTCCTGCTTCTGAGCATGCACGGAAGCCAAATCGCACGAGGGGACATCGCGATGTGAACCGGTGGCGAAGATAAGTGGAACCCACTCCTGATATCAAAGTATTGTTGCTAAAAACTTACTAGGATTTGAACTCTTTTACTCTTAGACAGGCTATCGTCCAACATATTCCTTACTAGTGAATGTAAGAGAGTCTGCATAATTATAGCTCTTTAACCAAACAAGAGCCCCACCCCCAGGGTTGTTGAGTGACACTGAACATCCTCCCCCCCCAAACAATAGAACAGCTTTCCAAACTGGGATCTTCCCATATACATTATATGGGAACTGTGACTGTAGAATTCCTAACAGCAATCCTACAACATCTTAGAGAACATTTAGTTGGAAAAGGCAATATAGGCTTAAAATAGTTACCCAAAGCTGAGTGCTATTCTCTATCTAACTCCATTTGCCAACAAGGTTATCTAGTTACTAATAATCTCTACAATGTTTGTCCATTATGCTCCCTAGAAAAAACCAACGTCAAGCAAAGGGGCTGCATAGAGGTGCTGATCTAAATTAGGAAGTTAATTTCTTGATGTGTGAATATGTATAATAAAATGCAGAAATCAAAGCAAAATGTTGCACTCATTCACAGTTTCATATTTATCTTATACTGCACTGTCCATGTTCAAACATCAGAATGGGGACTTCTGTCAAGCATTAGTTTTAATAAGATCCAGATACTGAAGAATTATTGAAAAGGGTCTGGATTACTAAAGATTTACTTGTAGAGCAAAATCCAAGTCACAAACAGGCCAAATTGAGTTGCAATGAATTAATTCCATAAGAAAACCAATAGGAGTTGAAAATATATCAAAAAGGATAGAAAGGTTTTTACGCACGTCTGAGCACCCAGTAATCTTCTCTGTTGGGAAAATTCTCTATGGTTTTCACACTGAAATATATTTTCCTAGGACTTGCTTGTTTATTTAAAATTACAAGAAAAATGATACTCATAAGAAAGAGATACTCATAAGGAATTAACAATAATGGTCAATCCCTAAAGGGAAGGATTTAAGGAAATTATTTAATTTATTTATAAAACCAATTGATAAGGCTACGGCTACGTATCTCACAAACAGCAACAGAACAGCAATAGGCTATAAGATGCTGAATCTATCTTGCCCTAGGATATTAGTGGATGATGGGCTTATGGTGCTATTTCAAGAATGCCTAGGCAGCACAGTGAGGGGATTAGCATCTTCCTTGTGGCCCAGAAAGCTCTTGATGGCTGTTCCAGTGATCCATCCACACATGATGTATGGGACCAATTAAAGGTTTTCATGCCAAGTGCAAGCTCTATAGGTAAGAAGGCTCTCCTAGTGATCTCTTCAATATCCTTTCCCCCAAAACTGTATGTGACTCCCAAACTGAATTAGAAATTGATTAAAATAGGTTTAAAACAATGAAACAGCGTTGTCGCATTTTTTTAAATCAGGGGCTACATTTGCTTTGTTTTTTTTCTTTTGTTGTTACTTTCTTCAATAGTTGAAACCTGCAGAGAGACAGAGCTATGATATAGTGATGTCATCAAGTGAAGTAGGATTTTTGGTCCTGCTCCACATTTTCAGGTTTCACCTTTTAGTTGTCTAGGTGTTACAAAGGGTTTCAACATCAGTGTTTCTTCTTCTTTTGTTTTTGCTAAAATTTGTTGTTACATTTTTTTTGAACTATTACCATCTGGCAGACGGTACAGGATAATAAAAACAAGGACAAATAGGCTGAAAAACAGCTTCTATCCCAGGGCAATAACCATATTGAATTCTACGGTATAATGCAATATCGGGTTTTCAATTTCAATTATACAGAATGTAAATTATGTATGTTTGTGTTTTTATTTTTATAGTTATAATGTACACTGAAGATGGCATTTAATTTCGTTATACTGTGTGCAATGACAATAAAGTAAAGTAAACTAAACTAAATTAAATCTCGTGGTTATGGTTTGGTGCTTTGCCATCAAGTGTATTGCGTACAGTGTATTGTAATGTGATTCCAGGAAGCAGACTCATAAAAGAGACTGGTAACAAAAGCTAAAAGTGGCTACACGTGGCTTATGGACTGCAGCCTGCCCAGCTCTGTCTTAAATATTATACTAAACTTTCATGGCCCACAGCCCACTTTTTCCAATGCACTAAGTGCTATTCGGAGATGCATTTCCCCCTGCTGCTGCGTACCATGAAGCAGCTTCTTCTGACAGTAGATAGAGATGGGAAGCGAATCGGAGCCAAGCCTTCACTTGCTGCCTTCCAGCTCACTGCATGGAGCAGGTTATCTAAGGAATATCACCGATGATGTAAGTGTTACTCTGAGGGACTCTAAGCTTGTTCTGTTGCTTGCCTATACAGGCAAGCAAAATCTGCTGCAGATTTGGAGGGTCCTGCTCAGAACATGTACAGATAAGGCAATCAACTGGCTGACCAGCCCTTTTTTGAGAAAGGGCATGCAGATCTTCTGCTCATATAGAAGTCCATTTGGGCTGCCACTTTGGGAAACATGTATACATGGCTAGGACAAGGAACTATAAATAGTGAGGTCAAGGAAAATAATGTGCAGAAAGTACAGAGAGTGACAATTATGTCCTTAACAGCAGCATTCCCAAAGCAGCTGCTGCCTAGGCAACTTGGGCTTGTTCTGTGTTCTAGCCTATCCTCTTCATTTCTATCCTGGGGTGTACTCTGCTACCCCAAAAGAGCTCCTTAGCATTAGACAATAACAGACAAAATAGCATAAAAGGAAGAAGGCAAAAAGGTTCATCATGCACACAGGAAGAAATGCAAAGTCCTACAATAGGGGTAAGAAGCACAAGCATTTGTAAATCTCTGCTACGGTAGGAGACTTTCGACAGCAGTGTGAACAATTCAAAGCAGCCAACTGCTTTCACACACACACTTTGCTGCCTGGAATCAAACCAATACAACACAGACCAGCAAAAGACAAGCACTTTCTTATGTCTATTTTTCAAATGGATTAATGCTGGCTGGTTGGTGTTACTTCCTAGCAATCAAAGCTGAATAGGGAGGATACTAGAGAGCAGAGTCGTAGCGGCCAGTTCTTCTATGCATATCCCTCTGAACTGATAAAAGTGGGCAGAGAAGTGTCCTTATGCATTGGGGGGGGAGTGGTGCGTATCGCTTGCAAGTAAATATGAATGCAACTCATATTTCCATAATATGTGATACTGCTCAGACAATTTGAAGATGAAACATAAAATGATACACAAAAATGTGTTCAAAGGAATGAACAATGCTTGTGAAACATTGCAGAAAAGAGTCTGTGTTCTTTATGTCTGCAATTATGTGTGTGCTTATATATACATAAATATGTCTTGCAGCTATCTGACTCCCTTCCCCCACATGTTCCAGTACTGACACTGGCACGGTGCCTCTGGCTGAGGTGCAAGCTATTTCAGGCGTCTCCTGGGAGCCCCATTCTTTGTCAATGTAGAAACCCAAACCACAAACAAATAGCAGCATACTGGAGCCAAACTTTTCCCACCTGCTGGACACTGACTGTTTCCTGGGCAATGCTTGGTGACTTTACAGCACTTCAGAGGAAGTAACATTACCTCTGAAGAAGTAATGCCTGGGGAAGGCACTTCCTGCATTCTTCTGTCTACACTATTTGGGACAGGAATCATAATCAAAGAAGCATTAAAGAAGCAAAGTAAGGGTCCTATTTTCCAGTCTCATGAAAAATGTGAATACTCTAACAGACCATAATCTAATCCGGCTATATCCCAGCACTGAGCCTGACTTCCTATGTAACTACTTAATATAGACTCCAATCAGTAGTGGGTTCTAAATGGTTTTGCTACTGGTTCGCGCTCGCGTGCGACGCTTCTGCGCATGTGCAGAAGCGTCCCGGGCAGGTGGGTGGAGCCTCCCGCCGCCGCTACTGGTTCGGAGAACCTGGCCGAACCGGGAGCAACCCACCGCTGACTCCAATACTGTCACATTTAACCTCCTGAATAAATTAGATCTATGTTCAATATAGGTTTTGTACTTCATTCCTTCCCCCAGTCAGCTTCATACTCAGGTTAAATTCTGGTGATTAGGCCTAGGAAGCTTCCCACCCATACTGCTTCTTGTTCTGGGACTATCCTGATAAGAGGAGGTAACCAAAGGTGGGGAATGATGATTAGCAGAGAGCTCCTTCATATACAGCATGCAGCTCCAGGCCCAGTGCAATAGCCAGCCAGTCCCCAAATCATTCAAGTGGGGAGGGTGAGGAACACAAAGGGCTGGATGTTTTAAACAGTAGCCAAAAGTCTGAAAGAGACACTTCTTCCACCCAATCCTATGGACTCCCCCAGTTTCCAAGAGACACTCTCTGTCTTCTTTTTTTTTAATACCAACATCTCAAGCACAATATTACAGAATCCACAAGGGATCCCCAGACTCACCAGTAACCCCTCACTGCATTTTTCTGCCATGGTTCTGGGCCAAGATGTGGGCACCCTCTTGCCTGCTATCCCGTCTCGCTGGCTACACTTCCAGGATAAGCAGAGACCTCAAATCATATGGCAGGACAAATTAGACCAAGGAGACAGCAAGCTGTGGAGAAGAAAAGGACAGAACTTAGAGAAAAGAATTAAAAAGGAAAAAGTAACCAGGAAGAATTGCCTCTGCATCTTCAGTGGAAAGCAATTATGCCCAATTATGCTTCTGGAGGCCCAGTTTGCAGTAACCACCAATAAACCCACTTCAATTAACTTGTAAAAGCCATTTGTTTTTACTGTGTGTATATATGTGGTTATATCACAAACATACACCATAAACACACGTACGCATACACACACACACACTGACACATATTGTAGTTATACAATCTACATTCAACATATGCCCAAAGATGGTAAAATGAGTCATGTCAGCAGGGCTGGGAAAGAACAGAGAGTTTGGGTGAACAGGCACTATATTTGCTTCACTATTTCTGGGTTTTTCTGTCCATTTCTTCCATCTGAAGCAAGAACAGTCCCCCTGAATTGCACATGGCTGAAAAGAGCATAGCTAATGCTCAGAGCATGAAGTCTTCAGGGCACTGAGCACGCACAGGGGCACAGCTGCCATTCAGGACACAGATGGAAGGCAATTGCCTTCCACCCCATTGCACTAGTCACATGCCAAGCCAAGCCTACTAGAGTCCAGGTGGTACTGCCAGGAAAGAAAAGGAGGCAGGAATTAGCCCACCTTCTCCCTGGTTCAAGGAAAATTTCTTCTAGGAAACCTGTATCGGTATGCAAGTCTATCCATTCAAGGCAGGAAAAGCTACTTTGCGAAACGTAGCAAACCTGAAGAATGTGGAGGATATGATAAGAGCTTGGAACATGAAAAAAATGACTTTTGTGCTACAGCACAATGAGTGGATAGAAAGAGTGACAGACTTTCATGGCAAAACCTAAGGAGATAAGAATTTGAGTAAAGTGCCCAAACCATTATTTCACTCAGAAGTCTGTAACTGGTGACTCAAACTCACATTTTCTCTCTGCTGTATGAAAAGAAATCTATGAAGAAAGTAACTCAGTTCAGGTTATTCAAGTTCACAGCTTCATATTATTTTAGGGTCAAATATTCTTGAAGATCAAAGCTATGTTTATAATATATAGAGACATTAATGCAGAAATGCCATTGATCAGTACTTTAGATGTGGCTTTTTGAGGTTTTGTCTTCCCTGCTCCAATTCAAGCCACCATAAGTTTCTCCTTCTCCTTTTCCTCTGCCCTGCTCTCCCATCTGAGTTAACTGGTAGGTCCCACGAGTCTTGTTTTACCCTCAAGAGAGCTAATTTGGTACCAGAGGAACATTTTGATTCTTGGAGACAAACATTACCTAAATTCCTGTTAGAACAATTACCCAGAGAGGTTGTGAGCTCTCCTTCATTCAATGGACGATTCAAACAGAGCAGCGGTGGGTTGCTCCAGGTTTGGCCTGGTTCTGCAAACCAGTAGCGGTGGCAACGGGAGGCTTCGCCCACCCACTCGGGACGCTTCTGCGCATGTGCAGAAGTGGCACGCGTGCGAGCATGCGCACAAACCGGTAGCAATGGGTTTTAGAACCCACTACTGAAACAGAGGCTAGAAAATCCTTTGATACTTTAATTTAGACTCCTGCATTTCACAGAGGGTTGGGTTCACGAGCCTAAATACCGTATTTTTTGGAGTATAAGACGCACCTTTTTCCTCCCTAAAAGTGGCTGAAAATTTGGGTGCATCTTATACTTCGAATGTAGCTTTTTTTTCCAGCCCTAACTAGGTGCTAACAGATCTTCCCAGCTCTTACCTTGCAGGCTTTTTCATTGTTACTCTCTCCAAAGAATGTTTTTCCAGCCCTAAGTCTTTGCAGAATTTTTTTTCATTGCTCTACTTGCTCTGAATAAGTTTTTTTCTAGCCCTAACCAGGTGCTAACGATCTTCCCAGCTCTTACTGGCTTGCAGGTTCTTTCATTGTTATTCTCTCAGAAGAAGGTTTTTTTAAGTCCTAACCAGGGGATAAAATAATGTGCTGAAGCTGACCAGACTAAGGACGCTAGCCAGATGAATACCTGGTAGGCAGATTGTTTTCCCCTATTTTCCTCCCCAAAAACTAAGGTGCGTCTTATACTCCGAAAAATACGGTACTTCCTTCCCTCTCTATTGTTTGTTTATATAAGCAAGATTATTAAAAGTCTTCTTAGTCTTTGCTTTATTTCTTTATGTTCAGGTCTGAATACCGAACGAAACCAGTATCAAAACCAGAATTTGCAGATCAGATACATGACATAATAAAATCTGTTTAAAATTTTAAACATGAAAAACTAAATAAAAACATACAGTAAAAGCTATTGGATTCAAGCTCATATATCACTATGCAACCCAATATAATTATGCAAAGGGTGTGATTTAGTTTTTTATGGACTTGCAGATTTAAAGGAGTCAAACACAGAGGTGCCAATGGATAATATATGGATAATAAGGGGCTTGCATAAGCTCACAATCGTGCCTACCGTTCCTGTCCTAATGTACCCATATATTCATACCTCTTTTACTCTTATTCATGCTTGTACTATTACATATATATTCAATCATGTTTTACTGTTTATATTTTGCTTATAATCATATATGCTTGACAAATAAACAAATACAAATACAAATACAAATATGACAGAATCATTAGTCCAGTAGATAAGAACTATAGGAAAAATCAAGAGGGATAAAAAATTATTTTAATTTAGGAAATGGCTAAATTTGAAGAAGCTACAGGCCCTGGGAATTCTATTGTCCCACAGTAAACATCTTGTCATCTAGGTTTCTTTATGGAGGAAAAAATAAATAAAATTTCTACCCCTTTTTCATATCTTTAGAGCAGAACAGATTTTGATAGACACTTTGAAGCAAGTCTCCTAAGTAGTTTAAAATAGTGTTTAGATTAGTTGGAAAAAGTTGAGTGTGTGCGGGGGTGCAAAAGTAGCACTCTCTTTTGATTCCCTCCTTTTCCAGATTATTTTACTTAGTATCTTATATAACGTCACCATGTCACTATCAACTCTTTGTCATCACATAGATTTTTTTCAGGACATCTGTTCCCAGCCTGGTCCAACAATTGGACGGACACACACACGGTATCTCCCAATTTAATACATGCTAATAATACTGTTTAAATATTTGTAACTGTGTATTGCCAGTGGCTTACAAAAATCTTTTCAATGGGCAATAGTGGGATTCAATGATCTCCTAATTCATTCCAGAACTGCATTGAATTTAGGGATTACTTAACATCTGGGATAATAAATTAGCTAAACTTCTTAGCTTAAGGCAATTAGATATGCTTTTAAGATAGTAAAGTAGAGGGTTCCATTTACTTCAGAATGTGCCAAACCTGTCCTGCAGTATTTGGAGACATTCCTGCTCATTCCTCTAAATGGGGTCCCAAAAGTTCCTCAGAATCCTCCTAATTGCACTAGTCACACCATTAAGTATTAGGAGTGGACTGTTCATATAATAAAACATTATTAAATGTTTTAAACTTCTCTATCCTGGTGCTACTTGACCTCTCAGCGGCCTTCGATACCATTGACCATGGTATCCTTCTGCGTCATCTCGGAGAGGTAGGGTGGGCGGCACTGTTTTGCAGTGGTTCTCCTCCTTTCTCTCTGACAGGACGCAGTCGGTGTTGACAGGGGGGCAGAGGTCGAGCCCTAGGCCCCTACTATGTGAGGTGCCGCAGGGCTCGGTCCTCTCACCCATCCTGTTTAACATCTACATGAAGCCACTGGGTGAGATCATCCGACGACACGGGGTGAGATATCAGCAATATGCTGATGATACCCAGTTGTACATCTCCACCCCGTCTCAATTCGGGGAAGCCGTAGACGTAATGGGCTGCTGCCTGGACGATGTTAGGGTCTGGATGGGGAAGAACCGGCTAAAACTTAACCCTGACAAGACTGAGTGGCTGTGGATATTGCCTCCTAAGGACTCGACCAACTGTCCCTCCTTGGTTCTTGGGGGGGGGGGAGAAATTAGCTCCCTCAGAACGGGTCCGCAATTTGGGTGTCCTCCTAGACCCACAGCTAAAATTGGAACATCTTTCAGCTGTGGCTAGGGAGACCTTTGCAGAAGTACGTCTTGTGCACCAATTGCGACCCTACTTGGAGAAGGAGGCACTTCTCACAGTCACTCATGCCCTCATCACCTCACGGCTGGATTACTGTAATGTGCTCTACATGGGGCTACCCTTGAAGAGTGTCCGGCGACTGCAATTGGTGCAAAATGCAGCTGCGCGAGCTGTGGTGGGTGTACCCAGATGCACCCACGTAACACCGATCCTCCGCCAGCTGCATTGGCTGCCCATTAGTCTCCGGATCCAATTTAAGGTGTTGGTCGTTACCTTTAAAGCCCTACATGGCTCAGGGCCAGGTTACCTTCGGGACCGCATCCCGCCGCATACCTCCCTACGACCGGTTAGGCCCACAGAGTCGGCCTCCTCCAGGTCCCGTCGACCAAACAATGCCGGCTGGCCGGGCCGAGGGGGATGGCCTTCTCTGTGGGAGCTCCCTCCCTGTGGAACCAGCTTCCCCCGGAGATCAGAACCATCCCCACCCTACTGGCCTTCCGGAAAGCGATAAAAACTTGGCTCTTCCGGCAGGTGGGGTGAAAGTGAGACCAAGTAGATTACATATGGGTCTCCCACCTTGATTGTACATATGAGATACTCTTTTTAACTTTTGTATTTTGTATTTTTTAACTACTGTATTTTATATTGTATTTTATATTGTAATGGAATCTACATGTTGTGAGCTGCCCAGAGTCCTCAGGGAGTTGGGCGGCATAGAAATCCATTAAATTAAATTAAATTAAATTAAATTAAATTAAACTATGAGACTGTCTTTACAAACTGTCTGGAAATTAGTGCAAAATGCAACAGCCAGGCTGCTGGTACAGGGTGCAGAAATCACATGGTACTATACTGAAAAATCTGAAATGACCACCTATTGGGCACAGGTTAAGGTGCTTATGCTGACCTTTAAAGTCCTAACCAGCTTGCCGTTCAACTATTTACCGGATTGTCTCTCTCGCTCTGAACCTGCCAGGCAGCTTAAATCAGCTGGAGAAGCTTTTGGAAGATTCCCCCAGTGGTGTGCTGATAAATGTAAAATACCGGTATTTGGTCCTGCCAGCTCCAATGCAGCTGTGGTGCTGTGAGCCACCAAACAGTTGATTGGTGGCATGATTCAGATGGCTTGCAATATTCCTGAAAATGTAAAAATGGTGCAAGCCAGCTCCAATATACCACTGAATTCTCCCTTCCTCCTGCTTCCAGAAGTTCCATCTGTCTAGTTAGTACATCAGAAAGGTTCTTCTCTTGTATGGCCCCCATGCACTTCCCAAAGTGATGCATTTGGACCCCAGAATTTAGGAAATTAGTTTCACCAAGCCGGTAATTATTAGCCGAGAGGAACTTTAGCTTCAATGATACTTATTTGCATAAATTAAACAGTGCCAATTGTTATTTCACTACTAACCTACTGAGACCAGGCAGGGAGCACATGAAACAAAAATGCCAAAATTTGTTGGCACATGCCTGAAGAAAACATGAGCAACTGAAAACTGAGGAGGTGAAGAGAGATGCAGCAACAAATCCCACTAGAAATGGCTGTGGCATAAGAGAGCAATATAGTCCGTGAATGCAGGTAATAAACTGAGGAACTGTTTCCCTCTATAAGATTGGCATGCCTCGCTTGCTCCAGCAGAGGAGGCATGCTGTGGAGCCTGTCGGTCAAAGAAATCTGACTGGTGGGATCTAGAAGAGCCTTTTCTGCGGTGGCCCCCCATCCTTTAGAACATCATGCACCTGGAAGTGAGATCTGCCTCCATCCTCTTGGCCTTCTGGAAGGACCTCAAAACCTAGCTCTGCCAATTGGGGGCACCTTCTCCTAGAGGTGGCTGGTGGAGAGAAGATCACACCACTCATATATTGTAAGTTTAATGTTTGCATATGTGTGTTTTTATTGTATTGTAAACCACTCAGAGTCACTTTGGATAGGTGGGTGGCATATAAATTTAGTAAATAAATAATACTGTAGAACTAGGCAAAAAACTGAGCAGCCAGAGAAAGCTATTCTTGCTGCCACTCTCAAAAGAGAGAGATGGAATGCAAAAAAGAAGAGATAAATACTTTAAAACAGAAATGTAAACTTGTGTTTTGCAAAATCCCAGAAGCCTGAAAAGGGGGGGGGGAAGTGGCAGATTTTCTCAAGCTCATGGGGAAACAGTGTAGTGTCCCATGAAGGCTCTCCTCATGGCTCACTAGAGCCACAGAAGCAGAAATGGTCTGGAAGTTGAATTATAGCAATTGGGCTTCTTTTCTTGTTGGTTTGAAATATTTTGTTGCTTATCATTGTTTCAAACAAACAAGAAAAAAAGTCCAGCTGCCATGACTCACGGACAACTCTACCTGGATGACTGAGAATGTTCATCAACAAGAGGAAATGATGCAAAAGCAAGAGATAAAAAAATCTGATTTGATGTGCTTTAGAAACTGATTATTATGTGTCATCAAGTAGATATCAATTTTTATTAGAGCATATTTATAGATCTTCTCCACAATCATCTGTCCCTAATTGGTTATTCAGGTCTTGCAATAGTGCGCCTATTACCCCTCTGAGTCCATCTCTTGCTTTTTTTTAAAAAAGAAGAAAATCTTCTTATAATAAACATCTAGTGTGGTATAGAGATTAAGGTCTTGGATGAGGATTGAGGAGACTTAAATTCATGTCTAGGGTCAACCACTGAAATTCACTGGGTGACCAATGTTCCCTCTGACATTAGAAAACGCCGCGCGGCAGTTGGAAACTGCTGCGTGGCATTTTCTTATCACGTGCACGGCCGCGCAGCCGCACAGCTTGGAGGGAACATTGTGGGTGACTGCTGAATTCTGGGCGATTTTCTCTCCCAGGATTGCTGTGGAGGAAAATTAGATGTGCTCTTTACACCACCTTGAACTCCTGGAGGAAAGGGAGGATATAAACCTATCAAACAAAGAACAACAACAATAACAGCAATTTATTGTTTTGGCAATATTAGTGCTGCTCTCCAATTTAAATGTGCAGTGAGCTTATAACTCCAGGTATATGATACTGAAATGTTGATTACCTTCTTATGATTAAAAAAAGGTCATGCTATTATCACAAGGCTGATGAATGAAAATGCTCTTAGCTATTGTTACACTCTGCTCTCAGTATCAGAAAGGACATCAAAGTCAGATCAGTAAACCAATTTTTACCTTACTGTCTCCCAGCACGTTAAGGTCCGGCTCTGAGAAACACTGAGAAGAAATGTTCATTTTGCTTCATGGGAGGATAATTGTAAACATTCTCTTTTGTAGTTCAATCACAGGCCAAGAAACCAAGGTGGAAATGCAACAAGCACAACAAAGAACCTCTCAGGCTAAAGAAGAAATTGTGCAACCAAAGGGACAGTGAGAGGATAATGAAACAGAGGCTCTTTCTGCTTCAGTGTCCTGATTTTAAGGAAGTATGTGAAAGATATTCCCTACTGTTGTCAAGGTCCAAACAAGAAAAATTGCACTCTACACAAAGAGGCAGGAAAAGGTGACACAGGAAGTATTATGTGATATGGGGTCTGATCCTAATCTCTAGATGCAATTAAGATGCCCCCACTCTGGACAGGGACTGGAATGATGTTTTCCTTTTCATCCTGAACAGTCCTTGTCCTGCCAACAAACTCCTACTGCATTGGGATGCAGAAAAGTTTTCTACTCTGCCATGCCAAAAACAAGGAAGTGCAGTAAGAATTCTGTAAAATAGCAGGGACATCTCACAAAAGGGTATGGGGAAGCTTTGCCAGAGATGGCACAGTGTCTCAGGATGAAAGAGAGATAGAAAAAGGAGCCATTAGTGGAGAATACATTTGATAGAGCAGGGTGCATTTTCCACTCATAGAACATAGAATACAGAGTTGGAAGGGACTTTGGTAGTCTTCTAGTCCAACCCCCCACTCAAGCAAGAGACTCTATACCTGTGATGGCGAACCTATAGCACGCGTGCCATCTCCGCTGGCATGTGCGCCGTCGCCCCAGGTCAGATCTCCGTGGCGTTTCTTTCGTGAGCTTCTGTTTTCCTGCAAACGACGAAACAAAAGCTCACGAAAGAAAAAGATCTTACCTCTTGCCGTGCTGCTGGTGTTGGGATGCCCTGCCTCCCCCCAGCCAGCTGGTCTTCGGGTCTCTGCTGCGCATGCGCGCATGTATGTGCACGTGCACGTCCACACACATTTGTGTGCACACACATTTGCGCATACATACACCTTTCAGTTTGGGCATGTGTGCGTGCACAGTTTGGGCACTCGGTGTCTAAAAGGTTCGCCATCACTGCTCTATACCAATGTTCCCTGTAAAATTAGAAAACAGCGCGCGGCAGTTAAAAACTGCCGCGTGGTGTTTTCTTTTCATGTGCGCAGCTGCGCAGGCGTGCAGCCTCTGCCATTAGAAAATGCCGGGCAGAAGTTAGAAACTTCCACGTGGCGTTCTCTCATTACGTGTGCGGCCGCGCACCTTAGAGGGAACAGTGCTCTATACCATTTCAGACAAGGGGCTGTCCAGTCTCCTCTTAAAACCCTCCAGTGATGGGGCACTAATAGTAATGGCCTGATATATGGAGCTTTCCTGCCAAATAAGTCATAGTTAACTAAATAGATTTTGGGAGCTACATATCATAGATAGAGGGAATCAGAAGTCTTTAAAGAAAATCAATTAATCCATCTTTGAATATTTATAATTTTTTTTTGAATGGAGGCTGTTCAATACAGGTAGTTCAGAAATTACAACCACAAAATTTGAGCCCAAAATTTCCATTGCTAAGCAAGATAGTTGTTAAGTGAGTTTTTCCCCATATTACAACCTTTCTTGCCACAATTGTTAAGTGAATGACTGTACTTGTCAAGTTAGTAACATGGTGGTTAAGCGAATCTGGATTTCCTATTGACTTTGCTTGTCAAAAAGTCACAAAAAGTTGTCACATGACCCCAGGACATTGTAACCGTCATAAATACATGCCAGTTGCCAAATTTTGATTATGTGACCATGGAGATGGTGCAACAGTCGTTAAGAGTGGAAAACAGTCATAAGTGACTTTTTTCAATGCTGTTGTAACTTTGAATGGTCATAAACAAATGGTTGTAAGTTGAGGATTACCTACACTGATACCAATATATTTTAGCTGATAGTACGAGAAAAATGTTGCCCTATGTTATACTGACAGGAATCAGTTCTCTAAAGTTGTTACAGATTCACTCAAAGGGTAAACTAAGAGTTATTCAAGTTGAACTTCATTCCTGGTTATCCTACAAGCACACATCCTTGTTTTCTTATCAAAGGCACCGAATGGTTTGTCTCTGCCCTGTCTGTGGTGTCCTTTTTTCATTTCTCAGGTCTACTTACAATCCTCCCATGCAAGTGCCAACTAGGCCTGACCCTAGTAAGCTATTTTAAGATCAGTCAAGGTCATTTACCCTGTTCCCCCCAAAATAAGACATCCCCTGATAATAAGCCCAATCGGGCTTTTGAGTGCATGGCAATAAGGCCAAGCACTTATTTCAGGGTTCAAAAAAATATAAGACAGGGTCTTATTTTCGGGGAAACACGGGTAGGTGCTGCCATCTCTTAGGGCTACTGATTCACTTCAAAGGCTTCATACTATGCTACCCAATCTTAAATTGCCAGCCCTGGACCCTTGGAAGCTTGGGAGCACTGCACCCATATTGGAACTTGTGTTGGAAGGCAACTAGAGCAATGGCTACTGTCACACAAAAACAGATATATATTAAAATGAATCTGTAGTATCACCTTCTCAAGGGTGGATAGACCGTTTCTGCAAGAAGACTGCCCTAAAATCTGATGGTTTATGTTCATATATTTGCAGGGTACAAATGTACAATCCCAACAATAAAAACTTCCCATCTCCAATTTGAATTATCATTTCATGCCCTTCAGAAAAAGATCTTAACCCGTAAAGCTTATGCTGCAATGGAAAGATTTTCCTCTTTTAGCAACATAGATCTCTGTTTTTATTATGAAATGAAATGTAAAATTACCCAGTAATTTTGAAATTTCTGTTCATTTTTTAAAAATGGATCTATCTCAGTTTCTGAATCTGGATTGGAAGTGACATTTGTGCTTCTCAAGAATGCTGATGGCAAAATCTTTAATATTTAAACTTCTGTATTTTACATTCCCTCCACCCACATTTTATTATGTGAATAACTTCCTGTAATCAGGAAGTTGTTCCATTTATTAAATTAAGGGATCTGTAACAGGCTGAACAGTTTGGTACAGTATGCTTTACTTTAAATAAAACAGCAATTTAACTGAATCACAAATAAAACTCTGTAGTAATTATATTGTTATACTGAAAACACACTTTTGAATGGCTACATTTTATTCTTATATTGCTACTCCTTCAGTTCCCAGTGTGTGTTTTGGTAGATTATCTTTATCAAGATAGCGTGAGTTACCATTTATTGGGAAATGAATGTTGGTTGATTTTTTTTTCTCCTTTGGCAACTGATCAACTAGAAAATAGGAAGGGAAGTTTATGCATTTGGTTAAAGAGAGATAGAAAAGGAAACAGAATAGTAAAGAAACTTGTATAGTACTCAGTTTCTGACATGTATTGACAAACTATCTTCCAAATACTTTTTAGGTTGCTCTTAAACTATGCAGTTTGTTTCCTGGAGATTTATGCTTGGGCCCCATCCTTCCCACTTATGGAAGAGAGGTAATCCCTTTTAGCAAGATCTTCTCAATCTAAGCAGGTGATCCATAAACACTATGCATCACCTGCTTAGACTGAGAAGATCTTGCTAAAAGGAATTACCTCTCTTCCATAAGCGGGAAGGATGGAATCCAAATACATAATTATTTACATATATACATATAGTCTCCCTTTATTTTCATTTATCAGCAAAAAAATCCTACACACACACACACACACACACACACACACACACACACACACACACACACACACAGTGTCCTATGAGGGGGGGGGAAAGGGACCACTGACAGTCAGCGCTTATTCTGCTAAGTGAACCCTTCAGCTAAATTCCGTACTTTATGCTTACGGCGTGGTCCAGTGGTGAGGCTTTCCACTAGTCAACGGTTTGAGAAATATCCCAAACGGGATAAATATTGATCCAGAACAATCCTGAACACCTGACAGGAGAAGGATGCCCAACCTTTAGAAGCACGATGGGTGAGAAGCGGGGGTTACATCAGCTGCCACGTGGGAGCGGTTCCACGTCCTCCCACACATGGTGAGGTGGAAAATTACAGCCACGGAAACCCCCCAGCTCTGGCCGCGGGGCGAGACGCAGGCGAGGGCCCCATCCTCCATATCATAAGTAGAGACCCCCCCCGGGTGGCGAGTGACCACGCCCCTAAACAACCACCCACCCACCCCACTGCTGCGATGCTGCTTCCCGTTGAAAGGCTCCGAAAAAGCCTAGGCTCGGGTCCCGGGTTACCGCAGCCATCCTTTCCCAGACTGAAAGGCAAATTCCGCCTGGCACCGTAGGGCAATGACAGCAGCAAATGCACAGCGCTGGAGGCGGAAGGAGGCTCTGGCAGCTCTCACGCTTCGCCTCAGGTTTTCTAGCGGCACGTTTTCTTCTCCCGCTAGGCGCAAGAGACCGCACGCCACTCACACCTCAGCGTAACAATCCACGCCGCCGCTTTTTTAAAAAAATCTGGCTCGTATCAACGACCCCCCAGACAGCCTCGGGGGATCGTTGACACGCGCGTTCGAGTCCCCGCCGCCGCCGCTTACCCTGGCCATGCTGCTCTGGTGCCTCGAGCGGGCTCTCTCCAGGCGCGTTGTCAAGGTGGCTCCCCCCCCTCCTCCCCGCCGGCTCAGCGAGAAAGTTGCATCAGATCTCGCTGCCAGCAGCTCTCGCTAGTCGCTACTCCCTTTCCCAAGCCCCCTCCGCGCGTCGGGGGCGAAGCGGCCGCGCGCGTCTCAAGCCCACCTTCGATTCCCACTCTCCGCTCTGTGGGGGGGTCGAGCGCCACCGACTTTAGTGAAAGTTTTGGTCGCGGCTTCGAAGAGGGAAGGGAGGGAGGGGGGAGGTGGCGGCAGCCGAGAGGTCCCGCCTTCCCCGCGTCGTCGGCTCGGTCCAGCCATCCCCGCCCCTCTTGCTGATTGGAACGCTCCCGCTTCTCAGTCTAGCCACGCCGCGAAGCTCCGGGGAGGGGCTGCGGCGCCGAGTCTGGATTTGCGGTGCCGAGCAAGACTTCGGGGAAGGGCTAAACGTTCTTCCCTCGCTGGGCGCTGCAGTCCACGCGGCAAGGAAACCCTATATACCTGATCCGGCATGCTCGGGCAATAAAGCTACAGAAAGGGGTAAACGCCCGTCACGGGTTGTAGGATTTACGCCGAACCGCGGGGGGGGGGGGAACGCGAAGGAAAGCCCCCCCACACCCCGGTTCGGCGCGTGCTTAGGGGGCGTCTGGCTCCGTCTGCGTGCGCGCGCATAAAACGAGGAACACGTTCGATCGCGACGAAACATGCCGATCTTTTTAAAACGTCTGGAATGGATGCCCGAGCCTGGAGACGTGAGAGCGCGAACAACTGACAGCTCCTCGCCCAAACATCGGAAGGCGGGTTAGGAAAAAAGGAGGGTGGGGGGGGGGGAAAGGCAAAGCATGCACCGCTTATCTCACCTTCAAACAGTACCATGGACAGTCACACCGGGAGAAAAACCCAGACCTAATAACACCTACGTACAACACACACACACACCTAGAGGCGTAGGTTTTAGCTGTCAACTGTGCTCATCCTTAACCTTACCCAATCTTGCAACGGATCCAAGAGGCTTTTTCCTTGCAAGAAAAGCTTAACTCCGTAAAAGGTTAGCAAACAGATTGTTGTTTTCTTTGGCCTCTTCCTCCTGCCTAAAGATCAGCCTGTGGATCGCTAGGCACTTGCCCGCAGTGACTTGGTATAAGCGTGCCCAGCGTGGCTCGATCTTGACTCGGCTCTCTGGGGCCGGTGAACCTCCTGCGAGTTCAAGCGCAAAGCATCTGACTGGCTCGGCGTGTGTCATATAAAGAAGGGGGTGGGTGGGCAGTTCAAAGCCTTGTTCTCCACCCCTGACAAATGTTGCCTTCTTTCCTCCGCTCCACGCCGCCGCCACACACCGGCGCGGACGCATACTCCGCCTCCGCCTTTATTACAATCTCGTCCATACGGGTGAATATCTTGGACTACAACCCCCATAATCCTCAACCTTCAACGGAAACGAACGCAGAAGGCATGTAGCGGGTACCGTACTGTGGAAGGCTGCTTTAAAATACAAACAATCCCTCTCGCATTCTGCTACTCAGGCCTGTGGCAGAGATTGGGCGAAGCAGAACCAAGGGGAAGGGGGGGGAGATCTTGGCCTTCAACGTGGCATCGCTTTCCCAAACTCTGCCTGGGAACCCCTGGATTTTGTGCCCTGCCGCCCCCTGCTGGCATCCTTTCAGGCATGGGGGCTGAGGGGGGGGGGGAAATAAGACTTCACAGCAGAAGCCATAAATTTTGGAAATAGCAACGATTCAGTCATTCCCAACATCTGCTTGGGTTTCTGCCAGTGCCCACATTCCAGCAGTTACTCAGTTGGATCTTGGACAGGATGTAACAAGTAGCCTAGTTTGTCTAGAAGGCTAGTAGTAATATTTGCTCCAAGGTAGGTGGATCATTTATGCTGTGTGTGTGTGAGGGAAGGTATATTTGAGAGACAGGCAAACCAGCAGGCAGACTTGTCATCTTCTGGTAAATGCAAACAAACCCCAGTGTTGTACTGAACTCTTTCAGGCTTCTTAAATGACAATAAAGAATGTAACCAATTCCAGTGTACACAATGACCATTTACTTGAGCGGTTTATGTAATGGGAGTGTGCATTAGCTTTGCAGGCTTTGCTGCAGGGAGGTGGCTGATACAATCATTCTGGAAAATACACTGTAAAAAACCAAGCTGGCTAAAGGCACTGCTTTTTTTCATATTTGTTGACAGTGACTCTAGTTTCTTTGCAACACAACATTTGATTCAGCTAAGAGCACATGGTCCCTCCCTCTTCTCTCACCTCCAAACACATAAGTCAACAAGAGGTCTTTTGGAAGAGAAGGAAAAACACTTCATATCCTACCCTAATATTTGGCTTTTTTGCGGCTGTATCACGTTGCTGACTCATGTACAACTTGTGGTTGACAAGGGCACCAAGATCCTTTTCACATATACTACTGCCAAGTTAGATTCCCATCTTATATTACTCTCTTACATGCTTCTTATCCAAATGCAGAACTTTGTATTTGTTCCAGTTAAATTCCATCTTATTTACTGTAGAAACGATCAGGAAATAGCCACTGATCCCCTCTACCCCAGCAATGCTGACCTGAAATGATTGTCCTGCTCCATATAGGGAAGTCCAGCCTTATGGATTTTAATTTGAGAACAGTGTTTGTGTCATCCAAAATAGCAGCACTGCTACCACTGCTTAACATGCACACAGTGCCCTTCTTCAAATAAATGAGAGTAACTCCCGTGAATTGATGATTTGTGAGCAAATAGTTACCATTCACTTTTTCTTTTTTGTACTTGCTGAAACTTGTAACAATGGCTTGCTTACAAATCTTGTGGTGGTTTTTTCTCTTCAAAATGTCAATGACCGAAAGTGAAAGAATTAAAGAGAAGTGTGTGTGGTCCATGCATGTGTGTTGGAGAATCAATTGTTTTGACTATAAATCTTCATGCAGTAGGAAATAACCTGGATAAATGGAAGCAAATAAAAACTTATTTACAGTTATAAGATTCCTGTATATTCCAGTTTAGGTCAATGAGCTATTAAATAATAAATTGTCCTGCATTTTCAGCCATGCTTATTATTATAGATTTATACATTTTAGTTATGCTCTATTGCTTCTTCAGTCCTACTGATAACACTGTTCTCTACCGGATACTCACCAATCCTCTTGGAAGGATCTAGCTCTAAAACCTAGACTTAATACAATGTGGCCAATGATGGAGCTTCTGCTGCTCCAAGAGCAATTAATGGGGTAAATAATGACTCTCTGTATGAATGACAAAGATCAGATCTTTATCTCACAGAACTATTTAACCAGCTGCTTTGGACACAATAGCAGCATCAATATTTATATGAAATGGGTGAATAAAATAAATGAGGACCCAGATTGTTGGGGGCAATATACTGGCTCTGTAAACCACTTAGAGAGGGCTATACAGCACTGTGAAGTGGTATATAAGTATATAAGTGCTATTGCTATTGCTAAATATTACAGTTCTTCAGTGATCATAATCTGGATTTTAAAAAACATTTAACATTAAAATTTGCGAGGAGTTCTACTCACTGATTGCATGACAGAGAAAAAAAGAGGGAGAGTGGAATTTCCCCATTTTCTTAGGAATTAAACTAAGAAGTGCCAGTTTTTTTCCTCCAGGCAAAGTATGGATAGGTGGAAAAATTCAGGATGCTACACCTTTCGGAGCTTTATGTTTAATTACACAAGACTCTGTCAACAAAGAGGGAGTGGACACAGCTAACAGCGAACTTTAGAAAGGGAGGAGGATATTTTTTCACCAGATGTGGACTTCTAACTGCAGAGAAGATGAGTGTCTTGTTGATGTATACCAGAGGTCTTCAAACTTGGCAACTTTAAAACTTGTGGACTTCAACTCCCAGAATTCTCCAGGCAGCATAGCTGGCTGGAGAATTCTGGGAGTTGAAGTCCACAAGTCTTAAAGTTGCCAAGTTTGAGGACCCCTGATGTATACGGTAAGCCCTCCCCTCCATCTCATTCCACTATGTTAAAAAAAGGAAAAGAAGATAGATGCACATAATCTCAGATTAGTCAGTCTGACATCATCCTAGGAAAAAACATTTTCAGCCATGCTTATTATTTTAGATTTATACATTTTAGTTATGCTCTATTGCTTCTTCAGTCCTACTGATAATACTGTTTTCTCCCAGATACTCACCAATCCTCTTAGAAGGAGGATTGTTCCTTTCCCTAGAAAGGAACAAAGTCACAGGAGGAAGAGCCGCAAACTAGACAAACTGTTGAATCTCTGGAAGGATGTACTTCCACAGAAGGGTGTGGCAAATTCCCAGAATTTCCATTATGGTTTATTCCAAAATCAAACTGATAGTATTTCAGATGCTACATGGCTCTTTTGATTTTGCTTAAATGAGTAGTCCTTAATGCGCCTTTCGTTTCCAGTGTTCTGTAAGAAGCGACAAAGAAACAACAACAGTTCAGGGGATGGAAGAAGATTTGAACAATTGAGAGAAAAAGGAAGGATTTTCTTTCAGATTCAGAGCAGTTCCAAAAGACTCTGGCAAAGATACCAGAAAAAAAGGTGGTTCAATCTTTTACAATGTTTTTGGAATTGGGATGAAGATGGATTACTGCAATGCAGTCTATCCTTGAAGACTACCCAGAAATTTCAACGGGTCCAGAATGCAGCAGTAGGGGCCCATAACTTTGACCATATAACACTTTTGTTGTGTGACCTGCAGTGGGTGCAATTCAATGTGCTGGTCATCACTTTAACACCCTCGATGGCACACAGTGAGGTTATCTATGGTATTGCCTTTCCCTAAGGATATCTACGGTATCTGTCCTACAAGGTCAGATAGGGTGGGCACACTCTTAAGTCTCTTCCCCTAAATATTGCCATTTGATGGGAGATAGGAAGCGTGCCTTTTCTGTAGCAGCCCAACCTTATGGAACACTCTGCCCCTTGAAGTTTGGCAGACCTCCAGCCTTTTGGCCTTCAGTAAAGACCTGGCTTTTCCCCCAAGCATTGGATAACATTGGATAATTGCACGTTGGGCATTTGGCTCAGTGCCAGCTCTCTGCTGTTCTTAATGTTCTGTGGTTTTAATCTGTTTAATTTTATAGTTTTAATTTGATTTTATATGTTGCTTTAACTTTTGGTGGGAGCTATTCATTTGATTAGAAGATGGGCGGCTATAGCAAATGTTTTAAATAAACAATAAAATAAATTAAAAACCTTTTTTATTGGTCCTGCAGAAAAGTGTGGCTAAGCCTCCATCCAATCCAGTGTATTCAATTGAATATCTTGATCAAATGTAATGCCAGATGTATTACACATATTGACAGTTTGGTTTTACCAATTGACAAGTCCTGCTATATAGATGAGGTTACCTTTCTGTGTTAGCTCTAACTAAAACTTGTACGTTGATTATTATTTTTTGCACCAGACTGCACAAATTAAATTGTATGAAGTAATGTAGGAGGGAAAGTTTCTCTTGAATACTGTATAAAACTTGAAAATTCCCACGCCTTTTCAGTACCTAATACTGAGCAATTGGGTGCATTCTGTCCAAACCTGTATACGTACACTAAAAATTAGATGTATTCCTTTTTTTTCTCCCAGACCAAAACCTAAACATAATTGACTATACCTGGAATATCTAGGACAGGGGTGTCAAACTCATGTTGTCATGGCAGCATCATGTGATGTATCAGGACCTTTTCCCCCTTCACTAAACCGGGCGTGGGCGTGGCCAGCGCGAGACGCATCTGGCCCATGGGCCACGAGTTTGACAGCCCTGATCTAGGAGATGGCTAGGGCAACTTGCATACGTAAATGAGACTGATAAAATGTTACTTCTCTGTTGCTTTATTTGTAAGTTTGCCAAAGGGACTGGAAAGCTGCTTTTATAAGCATTTCCAGCTAAAATAGAAATGCTTTTGTCATGCTGACTCAAGATATTTTGCTTCTGAAATGAAGAACAGGTGACATTTTCTCTTCCCATAATTCTGATCCAGTTGAACTCATGTGGTGATTTGGAAATGGATTCTAGTTTTTTATATCAAGAACTAGATAATTCTAGTTGATTAAGGGCTTTGAAGCGGATAGCAGTACTTTTAGGAAAAAACAAACAACTAACACTGCAGGTAGGTTATGATCAAAGCTAGGCTGATTGCTAGCGTCCAGAAAACAATTATTAATCTGAGAGCAGGAATGATATTCAGTGGTATGTATAATGTATCAAATATTGCTTAAACCTCCTTCCTTCCTTCCTTCCTTCCTCCCTCCCTCCCTCCCTCCCTCCCTCCCTCCCTCCCTTCCTTCCTTCCTTCCTAGCACTGTCATGAATATATGATTGTTGAAAGTATTCTGAACTTGCTCCACATTATAATATTCACGTTTGGATTAGGAAAAAAAGATCTCAAGCTGAGTCTTGATCACATCTTATCTGATGCTCCTTACATGTTCCTTTTATACAGAGATTAGGAAAAAACATATTCTGCCAATAACTGCTAGGTATCCTGGCTGTTCTGACACTACCTATTTTCAGTGGCTGCTTAAGGATGAACAGTCCATAACTACAGCACAGGTAGCCAGATTCTGCACAGCAGCACTGGGGATTCATCGCAAACACGTGTCTTCTCCACCATAGTGATGTTATATAACAATTGTGGCAAACCCTTTGCACTGCTAAGTAATTTCTCTTTTAGAGTTGAACCTACAATGGGCCACACAGTTTATGGATTGCAACTATCGTATAGTCCAGGGGTCCGCAACCTTAAAAACTCAAAGAGCCATTTGGACCCGTTTCCCACAGAAAAGAAAACACCGGGAGCCACAAAACCTGGATGGGCATAGCCAATTCATGTCACTCACTCCCACCCAGTCACATGACTCCCCCCCGGCCACACCTACCACGGTTTTGTGGCTCCCGGTATTTTCTTTTCTCTGGGAAACAGGTATCTCTCTGTCTGTGTCTTTCTCTCTCTCTCTCTCTTTCTTTCTCTCTCATCTCTCTCTCATCTCTCTCTCTCTCATCTCTCTCTCTCTCTCTCATCTCTCTCTTGTGTGTGTGTGTGTGTGTGTTTGTTTGTTCTCTCTTGAACCATTTCAAAAAACAGGCGAGGGTTGGTTCCCCCCCCCCCCGATGTTGTTCTTTCTTATTTGGGTGCTTTTTACCATATGATTTAAATCAAGAGTCATTTCAGGTTCCCAGATAAATGAAGCTCTTTCGTCCCCCTGCTGTGGCTTCCTGTCGGCTGAACCCACCACTGGTTGGCCCCGCCCCTTGCCCTCCCAGTCACTCCTCGCCTGCCTTGAGAAGGTAAGGCCGATGGTGGCGGATGGAGACTCGCTCCATGTTTCAGAGCGGGAGAGAAGCGCCCCTATACTTGCCTCTTCTTCAGGCCCTTGTTGGTGCTGTGCACACCTTGGTCGCTTGGGAAGACGCATGACTTCCTCTCCATTCCGAGACACTGGCCCATCCCGGCTGTAGCTGATGCTCTGCGTCATAATGGGCTCCAAGAGGAGGAGGGGATGCCGTCTCCCCCATTGTGAAGCGCGCTAAATTTAAGTGTGCTGTGCAAGGCGCTGCAAGAGCAATGAGCAGGCCATGGAGGTGGTAAGAGCAGTGGCATCAGCCGTAGCCGGGCCAAGCCAGTGTCTCAGGGGAGAGAGCAAGTCACATGTCTCCTCGAGTGACCGACGTGCGCGCAGCCCCAACAAAGGCTGGAAGAAGAGGCAAGTACAGGGGCGCTTCTCTCCCACTCTGGAATTTGGAGCCATCCGCCGTTGTCGCCCTTATCTTCTCAGGGCAGGCGAGGAGTGACTGGGAGGGGAGGGCGAGGCCAGCCAATGGTGGGATCACCCGACAGGGAGCCACAGCAGAGGACCCAAAGAGCCGCATGCGGCTCCGGAGCTGTGGGTTGCTGACACCCGGTATAGTCAGACCATGTATAATTGACAGACTGGATTTTATTATAGATTTTAGTTATTATTTATTATTTTATACTAGAATTTTTAATTGTATATATATATACTGAGTGCTTTTATTTGTTCTGGTCTCTGGTCTAAGATTGTAATAATAAATTGATTGATTGGCCCTAAATTGCTGGCAAGTTCTTCAGAAGCAACTAATAGGTTCTTGGGAAGACATCTGATCTGCTTTCCAGATAATATTTCCACTGCTTACATGTTTCAACCAGTCTATCATTTCCCAAGGGAGATCTCAAAAATAATATTGCACAACAATTTCGGATATTACTTCCTACAAATGAACAGTAAAAATATAAAACTTTTTTAAAAAGAGTGCAAATTTGCTAGAATTTTTTTCTGAAGCATTTTTTTTTAAACAAACCCTTTCTGTTTAGTCAGTTGCTTAGGAAAATTCAGAAAAACTTTTTTCTCTCAAAGGTTTGAATTGGTCATAACATAGTGGTATATTGGTTATTTAAAGAACCCTACATAGGTTCATTTCATATTCATTATCTTCAGTTTTGGGAATATACCCAGTGACAGTGACATAATGAAGATACCTCAGAACAGAATAAGGTACAGAGAAAGGGAAGGCAAAAGACAAAAATCTACATTCTCTTTCTTAGCATGTTGGGTAGCAAAAATGAGGAATGTAATCTTACCTAAACCATTTATGGATGTCAGGATTACAACGTATAGCATTCCCAAATATCATGCCATGATGGAAATTGCAACCTACTACTTTTGGAGTGTAGTAGAATGAAGAAAACTGCTATATTGATTTAATTTGATACAATTAAACTTAGTATACAGAAAACCTTTTTTGTATTTATACTACTAAAGATTCTCAGTAATCAAAGTAACAACTACAGATGTTGTATCCTTATATCCTTTCCCCAACCTGGTAGCTTCCTATTGTGTTAAGAGTCCCAGAATTCACATCAGTTCTGAAAATGTGGGATGTTCTAGAGCAGGGGTGTCAAATTCATGTTGTCACGGCATCATCATGTGATATATCTCAACTTCCCCCCCCTTTGCTAAACTGGGTGTGGGCATGGCCAGCATCTGGCCCACGGGCCACAAGTTTGACAGCCCTGTTCTAGAGCTATGCTCCCTAACAAGAAGGCAACGTGTGTGGGGAAAATGCAAGTATTAAATTATTCCTGAGACTGGAAGCTGTTTTCTTCCTTGCTTGTTACAAATATTCAATTTACATGATAGGATTAAAGAGTCCCATTTGTCAAAAACATTTTCTGTTCTTCCTTGTTTCTATTCTGCTTGTGAATGTTCATATGTTCTCATGTTAGGAGATGACCCAATAAAAGGACTAATCTTATCTCATCTAAAGTTAGCATCTTTTTAACTTTTTCCCCTTGTCTTGGTTGGCACCTTACCACGCAGACCTAGAGAACTCAGATTTTCTCTCATGCCAAAAAGATTTCAGGATAGATTCTCCATCAGCAGGACTATCACAACAGCAGGTTCTCCAGACTGCATTTCACCTTTGCTGCTGCTTCTCTTTCCATGGAAAGCTGTGCACTGTTCATTGGGGAGGCAGGCAATGAACAGGAATCCCTGGCATATTGTCTGCTCTGTGTATCTGGCTTGAATATGAACTCATTCTCCCCAGAATTATACTCTTATTATAGCAAAATCTGAGCTATCTGTTTGCCACTAGGAATGCCCATGTGACTGCCATAACAATGGCTGCGGCAGGAAGGGAAAAATCTGAATGATGGATATAAGTCCCACACCCCTTATTCATTAGTTATTGATAGCATGGCCAGAATAACCTGGCAGCCCCAATTTCACCCTGGGCCATGATTTACACAGATTTGCTGTGCTCTTTTCCATATTGCAAACCACCTGCCAGCCAAAAAACAGAGTATGGTGAAGAAAGTCAGGACAGTGTATCTTTATTCTAGCAGTAATTTACGTTGTCCCAACAGGGGCTGAGTTCCCACCAAAGCTTCAAATTAAAAATTGCAATATTATCTCAGTATTGTCCTGGTCTGTTCTGGCCATGTCAGATCAGTTCAAAAATTGGAACCATATATGGATGGAACATATTTAATGCACAGAGCCACCAGATTATTAATGCTGTTTTGGCCATCTCGTTTTTCTCCCTCTTCTTCTCCTTCCTCCTCTCTCCCTTTCCTCCTTTCTCCCTCTTCTTCTCACCTTAATTCTAGGATAATTCTACTATTTCAGGACTCACTGTGTTAGCATGGGTCTCACTGTGTTAGACAAATTCCTTGTGTGTCCAATCACACTTGGCCAATAAAGCATGGGTTTTGTGCCTTGCATTCTGATTTTGGGCTCCTCTTTATATGCTGGTGGAGTGGATAGCAGCTGGGAATTGGGAGGAGCCAAATGTCCTTTATATGCAAAGCAGTCAAATGCTTTCACCCTTGCAGTGACTATTGCTGGTGCAAAATGGGTTTTCTCTATTTGCCAGCATTACAGTAAATCAGCAAGGAGTTGAGTGTAGCCAGCAGTAAAGTCTTTCAAATACTGGAAAACCATGTCAGCTTTTGACCATGCCAATACTTGTATTCAGAGGATAATCAGAACTTCAGAAAAAACAATTACTGCCAACCGAACCTAAAAGGATATTTCCTTATAACACTGCCTTCCCTTGAGGACCTGTATACTACACGAGTCAAAAAGAGGGCTGTGAAAATATTTACTGACCCCTCATATCCTGGACATAAATTGTTTCAACTCCTACCCTCAAAATTACGCTATAGAGCACTGCACACCAAGACAACTAGACACAAGAACAGTTTTTCCCCAAACTCCATCACTCTGCTAAACAAATAATTCCCTCACCACTGTCAAACTATTCACTAAGGCTGCATTACTATTACTATTAGTCTTCTCATCGTTCCTATCACCCATCTCCTCCCACTCATGACTGTATGACTGTAACTTGTTGCTTGTGGTTCTGTGACATCATCGTGATGTCACCAGCAGGTCACTACTGGTTTGGGCAAACCGGTCCGAACCGATCCAAATCCACCTGTGCACCAAATCAAAATAAAGGCTTGAGATGTTGTTTTTAAAGGAGAGTGCAGACATTATGAACATAATAGAATTACTGGATATTCTGATTGTGTCATTATCTACAGAAGGATTAGTTAATGACATTCTTAAGGATGGTATCACTTTGTACCTCAAGAAGGAGATCATACTAAATAGAACAGGGGTGTCAAACTCAAGGCCCGTGGGCTGGATCCGGCCTACGGGGTGCCTAGATCTAGCCTGCAGGGCCGCTCTGGAAACAGCAAAAGACCAGCCTGTTTTCACTGGCAGAGGGTTGCAGGAGGTCATACAAGCCAAAAACAGAGATCGGAAGCCTGTTTTCGCCGGCAGAGCACTCGAGTCACCACAAGCGCCCCCGACATGAGTGACATCAAGCTGGCTATGCCCATCCTGGCCACACACTCCGAAGGTCAAACACAACCCTGATGCAGCCCTCAATGAAATTGAGTTTGACACCCCTGAAGCAGAGGCGGGTTCCTAATTTTTTTACTACCACTCTGTGGGAGTGGCTTATTTTGTGGGTGTGGCTTGCCAGCCATGTGACCGGGTGGGCGTGGGCCTCAGGAGCTTGGCAGCGGCTGGAGAAGCAGGGGGACATTGTCCACCCACAATGCAGCCCCCGCAGCAGGAGCAGCAAGACCGCAGCAGCGGTTCTTCTAGGAGGCTCCGTCCAGCCTGAATGCTTCTCCCCATTCGATGATCCTAGGCTCCTGCCGCCCATTCCCCCTCCCCTCAGCAGCTTGAGAAGTCTCGAATGTGCGAAAATGCCTGGGATCATCACCGCGCGTTCGTGGCTTCTCGGACTGCTGAAGGGAGGGGAACTGAGATAGATCCTGCCGCCTGTTCTTTCAGCGTCTCACGCACTCCCTCAGCCATCCTCCCTTGCTTGGACTCACTGTGGGGTAGGAAGGCAGCGCATGCACAGTGCCGGAAGCTCTGCTTCTTGGCATACGCAGAAGAAAATAAATAAAAAATAAAAAAAAAATTAAAAAAATGGTGGCGCCCAGGCACCGGCAACCGACCGCACCGGTACTGTGACGTCACCAGCGGGCCGCTACCAGTGCTATAGAGTGGACCGCACTGGTAGGAACCCACCACTGCCCTGAAGTAGAACCTCAAAACAGAAAGACCAATTCATTGAATTGTTAGGGGTGTTAGTATCAATCATGTCTCCTTCCCCAGTAATTTACTACAGAATGCTCATAGCTGTCCTGAGAGAGAAAATAAAACCAAGAAGGCATCCAAAGCAGAAAATATTGTAATCACAGGTACTTTCATGTAGACCTAAATTCCAGTCATGAAAAAAGAAGTAAAATTTGAGGTTTTCTTAACAGATATGCCTCAGAACAGTTGGTCATTGACTTGACCAAAGAGGACACAAATCTGGATGTAATCCTAAATAATGTAATCCTCGGGAGTAGGGCAGCATAGAAGAACCAAGAAATAAAAATAAATAAATAAATAAATAATGCTTAGAATTTAATGGAAGTATTATTCACATGATTAACCCAGTGCTATTAAAACAGATTTATATGTACATGGAAAATTGTCAAGAAACTTCAACATTGGCATTTAAGCACCGACTTTAAAAGAGTCTCTAAAATAAAAGAATTGGTAAAAGCACTTTGGAAATAAAAATCAAAGTCAAATCTCACCACCATGCTAGGGAGTTATCAAACTCTTAACAGATAAAGCCCAGCTGAATGCATACCTTCAGGAAAGGTTCATAGAGATCATCTGTCTGTAAGATTAAAAAGCAGTGCTAAGAAAGTGAAATTCTTCAACTATAAGTGCAGCCAAAATAGTATTTTAGCCCCACAGACTGAATGGGAGCCTCCATTTGCTAAATTCTACAACATGCTGAAACTAAAGGCATCAGTCTGTTCTACATTCTGCCCTGTCTGATTGGTTCTATCAATTGTATGGTGAGAAATGTGGGAAACTAAGAGGACTTTGACCCATTGTTTCTCACAAGCAACTCACTGATCTGAATTTTGTTTTGCTTTGTTTTGGGTTTGGCTGCTAATATGGAGACATACAGAGATCAAACACATTTCTCTAAGTGGGAGATTTGCTTTTCCAGAGAAAATTTCCAGGCAAACCTAGAGAAACTGAATTAACTTCTCGCACAGAGGGAGTTTTATTCATGGACATGGAGTTCTCAAAACAAACAAGTCTGAGTGCAAACAAACACTCATGGAATTTATGCCATCAGTCATCTTTACTAGAGTTACTCTTTCTCTACATCCTTTCCTTTTAGTAGTTTTAATTTTGATATTTGTTTGTTTATAAATATGTTTCTCTTAATCAGGATTTTATGAACAGAGTTTATGCATAATTTACACTGTGTTCCTTTAGCATAAAGTCTAGAACTATTAATTTGGTTTATAAGTAATCCCAGCCCATTAAAAATATCAGCAGGTGCCAGTTGCCAGCATGAGCTGGACACCTGCCGGCAACTTTGCCTGAACAGACAGATTACTTTCACAGCTGATACAACATGGGCTACTTTGCTCAATGTTAGACGAAACTGACAGTCTAGAGAACTCAGGAGGTGCTGATAAGAATATCAATGAGGCAGATATTAGAAACAGAGTAAAACATGCCAAATTGGAATCCACACCCATGTTTGAAAAATTTCTTTGGAAAACACACACACACACACCACAGAACCAAGCATTTTATTTTCCCAGGATGCCAAACTCAAGGAATGGAATCTCCTACACAATTTGTTTATCTATGTTAAAATGCTGACCAACCACAAATGAAAAAAATAGATCAATAATGTAAAGAAAAGTTAAAATGATGTGTGTCATGTTTGCAGTGATCAGACTAATGTTGAAATATAGTAGGCATTTGAAAGAGCCCATCAGCAGCAGAAGAGGGAACATTGCTTGTGAGTCCCTTCTTCGAGGGCTATTTGTCTTCTCAAACACTCAAACATTTCAATCCCTTTTAAAGATCTTTACTAAGCTGCTGTCAGTTTACATGATTTCACAATGATGCCCAGAAACATAAGCACTTTTCTAACTTTCTTCCTTATGCCAAAGCTACAGAATTATGGAGTCAGATCGTATGGTAGCCAATGGTTAGAATGCAGTATTGCAGGCTAATTCAGCTCACTGCAAGGAGTTTGATCCTCACCAGCTCAAGGTTGATTTAGCCTTCCATCCTTCCGAGGTTGGTAAAATGAGGACCCAGATTATTGGGGCGGGGGATATGCTGACTCTGTAAACTGCTTAGAAAGGGCTGTAAAGCACTATGAAGTGATATATAAGTCTAAGTGCTATTGCTATTGTATCCTGTGTGGTAAGAATCTAGACCTGCCACAGAATGGATCACTCCATTGTTGGATATTTACTGAGTTGTCTCAGTTTTGCTGAAATGTTTTCCCTGCCTGTCATGTGTATATCACCCAGGGGTTGTGTTTTCCTGCCACCTCCTGTGATTTGGTGTCTATGATGTCAGCTTCTATGGGGCAACCAGCCAAGGTAGGAGGTCACACTGAGCTCTGTATCGTGCTGACTGGTAAATTTTTAGAGTACATGAAGAAGATTCTCTTCTGATTGTAATTTAATCCCAACATGCCAGCTGTCATGAGCCAAGACCTGAATGCAGACGAACCAGTTTACTGGCTGTTCCAAGAGCAAGACCATGCACTGATGAATATAATGAAACCCTAACCTTTCCCCTCTTTTTACATGTTTGAACAGCTCAATGTTCAGTTACTTCTCCTACTTTGGGAGAAGCAGGAAACCGTTCTAAAAGCAGTTATATTTCCTCTAGGCAATAGACCTTAGCAGCAAGTAACATAAGGCAAACAGTCTTCATTGGAGAGGAGCAGCAGGAAACATACCAATAAAATGTTAAAAACAACTCTGGGCTGCTACAGATCCGAAGACACAGTTATTACACCAGCTTATACAAATATTGCTTTACTTGTACAGTACAACCAAAATATTTAATGCCAGAGTATTTGTAATGTCCTGGGGCTCCACCAGGGGGCTCCAAAAGGAGCGGGAATTCTAAGCGTTGTGATTGGTTGATGTTATGTTGTGTTCAGTATAAATACAGAGCTGTCAGATCGGGGCCTGCTCCTGTCAGACGACTCTAGTTAGGAGGTTCAGAAGTTAATAAAGCATTAGTCCGACTCAAGCCTCAGCGTCGTTCCTCACGAATATAATACTGGCGACGAAGAAGGAGGTCGAATCCACATCGAGTGACTCCAGCACACCTGAACGTAAGGAAAATTGTGAAAGCACTGTCAGGGACGAGTAATGGCCACCCAACATACATTCGCTCCCTTTAACCCGCCGAGGGAGACCTGGGCCTCCTATGTAGCCCGGTTCGAATGTTTCCTCATCGCAAATGAGTTCACCGAGCTGTCAGGAGACAGAAAGCGGGCATATTTTCTCGGATTTTGTGGGCCTGACATGTTTGAGACTGCCCTAGCCCTTTTCGCCCCTCGCTCGATTCATAGCGTGCCTTGGGATGAATTTATGGAGAAACTTAAAGATCATTACGCACCCCCTCCTTCTAGATGTGCTAGACGTTATGCTTTTTACCATCGGAATCAGAAGGAGGGTGAGACAGTGAATCAATTCGTGGCTGCCCTCAGGAGGGCTTCCTTAAATTGTGAGTTCAGCAATTTAGAAGACTACCTTTTGGATAGGCTTGTTTTTGGAGTCAGGGACTGCCGACTGAAGAGGCGATTGCTCGCCATGCACAACCTCACATTCCAAGTTGCACTTGATGAGGCTCGTGCTGCTGAACTGTCCAACCAATCCCTCGCTGAGATGGACATTAGCATTAACCCAACGCCCGTCCCCAATGCCTCTGTGACCAATGCCATCGCCGCTCTCCCAGAAGCATTAGAGAGGGAGCTCAAAATTGAAGAGGACGTTTGCCGCATTTCTGAGGGTCAGAATAAGGGGGACGTGAGGCAAAGACCGCCTCCATCTCTCTCTCCATGCAGGGGCTGTGGGGGGGACCATTTGAGGGCCCAATGCAATTTCCAGGACGCCATTTGCCGTCGTTGCGGCCGCAGGGGCCACCTAGCAAGGGTTTGCCGGATGGGTAGAGCCGCCCCCATTCAGAGTTATAGAGAGGCACCACCTGCAGGCCCACGGAGACAGCCCTGGGGGGGTCAGCCAAGAAGAGGCAGCTGTAATGCGATTTTCCCCTCCACTAGGGGGAATCTTGCTGTCATTCAGAAAACTCAGGTGCCCGCGGGTGAGAAATTCACAGTTACTGTGACGCTTGGCCACAAGCCGTGTCCAATGGAAGTGGACACGGGCTCAGCTGTGTCCATAGTCTCATGGAGCACCTTGAAACGCATTTTCCCTGGCATGTCAAAGAGCCGCCTAGAGCCATGCCCATTATTCCTTAGGGCTTACCAGGGGTCCTCCATCCCTATCCTGGGCAGGGGACTGTTTCCAGTCAGGTTCAAAACTTTTGCTGGCCGCCTGCCCCTTGTAATTGTAGATGGCCCCCTTACCAGTCTTCTGGGACTAGACTGGTTTCCAGCTCTGGGGTTTTCCCTGGAGGGCATTAACGCAGTGAAAGGGGAAGACATGGGGGCCACATTGGAACAGGAATTCCCTGCAGTATTTGACGGGCAGCTAGGGAAGTATACTGGAACACCTGTGACTTTTAATCTTGACCCTATGGTTGCCCCTGTCCGCCTCAAACCACGGAGAGTGCCCTTGGCACTACTGCCAAAGGTGGACGCTGAACTAGACCGCCTCCTTGCACAGGGCATATTAGAAGCTGTAGATCAGGCGCGTTGGGAGACCCCCATAGTGACCCCTGTTAAGCCAGATGGCTCAATCAGGCTATGTGCAGACTATAAGTGCACAGTGAACCGCGCATTACAGTCCCACGCATACCCTGTGCCCATCGTGCACCACCTGCTGCATTCCCTGGGAGGGGGAAAAGTCTTCGCGAAGTTAGATCTGTCCCAGGCTTACCAACAGCTGCCTGTGGACGACCAAGCAGCCGAAGCTCAGACTATTATTACACATCGAGGCGCTTTCCGCTGCCGCCGCCTCCAATTTGGCATAAGCACTGCCCCGGGCATTTTCCAAGGGTTGATGGAACGCCTGTTACACGGAATTCCGGGCACAGTGCCTTATTTCGATGACGTTTTGGTCACTGCATCATCACGTGAGGAATTAATCTCTCGAGTGCGTGCTGTCCTCACCAAATTCCAGGATGTGGGGCTACGAATTAAGAAATCTAAATGTGTGTTTGCGGCTAGCAGCGTAGAATTCCTCGGGTTCTTGGTGGACTCCACTGGAATACACCCCACAGCCTCTAAGATCCAAGCCATTGTGGACGCACCCAGGCCAAATTGTAAGGCAGAGCTGCAAGCCTTTCTTGGCCTCTTGAACTTTTATGCAATTTTCCTGCCTCACAAAGCCACAGTGGCAGAACCGCTGCACAGATTGCTGGACGCCAGGGCACCGTGGAAATGGGGCCCCCGTGAGGCACACTCATTTGCCGCTGTGAAAGGACTTTTGACAGCAAACACGGTGCTGGCTCAATACAGCACCCAACTGCCACTAGTGCTAGCCTGCGACGCGTCACCCTACGGCGTGGGCGCTGTCCTTAGCCACCGCTTGCCGAACGGAGAGGAAGCCCCGATTGCATTTTTTTCCAGAACCTTAGCTGGGCCGGAAAGGAACTACGGCCAAATCGACAAGGAGGCCCTGGCTCTCATCGCGGGGGTTCGCAAGTTCCATCACTATCTGTATGGGCGCCGTTTCGACCTCGTGACTGACCACCAGCCACTTCTGGGGTTACTCTCCAGCAACCATCCGACACCCCAGATGATATCCCCAAGAATGACCCGTTGGAGCGTTTTCCTCGCCAACTACGAGTACCACCTGATCTACCGACCTGGCCGCAACATCGCGCACGCCGATGCCTTAAGCCGCTGCCCCCTGCCTATCCTGCTGGAGGACCCGGCACCTGCATCTACGGTCTTCCACTTGAACGACATCAACCTACCCATCGCAGCAAGCGACATCGCCAAGTCTACGGCTCGAGACCCCGTCCTGTCAAGAGTACTGACTTGGGTGCTGAGGGGCTGGCCTGGGGACACTGTGACTTCCGAATTTGCCCCATTCAAAACGCGCCAATGTGAACTGTCTGTTTTACGGGGCTGTTTATTGTGGGGTGAGCGGGTTGTAATCCCCACGGTTTTTAGGCGAGCCACCCTCAACTTGTTGCATAGGGGCCATCCCGGGGTGGTCCGAATGAAGGCCCTAGCCAGGGGTTACGTGTGGTGGCCGGGGATGGATAAGGCCATCGAAGAAAGGGTGGCCAAGTGCTCCATCTGTCAGGAGAATAGGGCATCCCCGCCTAAGGCAACCCCGCAGGTTTGGGAAACCCCAGCAGGCCCCTGGTCCCGCATCCACGTGGATTTTGCCGGCCCAGTACAAGGCCAGATGTTCTTGGTGGTCGTGGACGCTTTTTCTAAATGGTTGGAAGTCCGCTTAATGTCCACGACCACCACTGACTCCCTGATTAGGTGTTTGGAGTCATTGTTTGCGACACATGGGTACCCCGACGTATTGATCTCGGATAATGGGCCTCAGCTGACAGCGGCCCGATTTGAGGGGTTCCTCGCCAACTTAGGCATACGGCATGGTCTCATTGCGCCATGGCACCCTGCAGGTAATGGCATGGCGGAACGCATGGTTCGCACAACGAAAGAAACACTTCGCAAACTAGGCCCGGGGGATTGGCGAGATAAAGTAGCTGAGCTCCTGTTCACACAGCACACTACGCCATGTACAGCCACGAATAAAACACCGGCTGAGTTGCTCATGGGGAGGCGTTTGAGAACGCAGCTCGATAGACTACACCCCCATTATTCCACAGAAAAGCCTCTAGACTCCTCCCGGCCAGGGCGCTCGTTCCAAGTAGGCAGCCCTGTGTATGCACGCAACTATGCCGGCAGCCCACTTTGGCTCCCAGGGGTGGTAGTCGGCTCAAGCGGCCCGTGCTCCTATCGTGTCCTGTTAGACAACGGCCAGGAGTGGCACCGCCACATTGACCAACTGCGATCTCGGTGGGGGGAAACGGCAGGAGCCAAGCCACAGCTGGCAGAGTCCCCCAACCCTATAGAGGGACTCCGACTAGGGGAGGAGGGGGCGCGACGAGCCGCGAGCCAAATTGCTCTCGCTGACTTACCGGGGCGGGAAGAAGCAGTCATAGAGGAGTTCACCCCTCTCCCCGGGGAGGAGACAAGTCCGGCAATAGACCATGCAGACGGAGACCGCAGTCTGGGAGAACAACCCCAAGAGCTAAGACGATCTAGTCGGATCAGACGGCGCCCAGCGTACCTCGCTGAGTACGCATGCTCCAACTAAAGGGTAAGGGGTGTAATGTCCTGGGGCTCCACCAGGGGGCTCCAAAAGGAGCGGGAATTCTAAGCGTTGTGATTGGTTGATGTTATGTTGTGTTCAGTATAAATACAGAGCTGTCAGATCGGGGCCTGCTCCTGTCAGACGACTCTAGTTAGGAGGTTCAGAAGTTAATAAAGCATTAGTTCGACTTAAGCCTCAGCGTCGTTCCTCACGAATATAATAGTATTGGATTTAGTTTGTGTGGTGGTGGTGCGAGATTATTTATGTGTCCCTTGGCGTAAAGTGGCAGTGGACCAGGGTAGGCAATGCCATTGTCATAGTGATGGTCAGAGGGAGGCTGGGTGTAGGCCACATTTAGGGATACTGGATCTGTAATTTGAAAGTGGTTCCATTGTTTGGCCCCTAGCATCAGCGGTGGGTTGCTCCCAGTTCAGCCTGGTTCTGTGAACCGGTAGCAGCGGTGGCGGCAGGAGGCTCTGCCCACCCACCTGGGACGCTTCTGCGCATGCGCAGAAGCATTGCGAGCACAAGCATGAGCCAGTAGCAACGGGTTTTAGAACCCACTACTGCTTAGCATCCACCTTTGGTGTCTGGTGATCAGTGACAAGTTGACGGTGACGAGTTGTCCATGGCAGGTTATCCTAGACATTCTGGAAATATTCCATCTCTGACCTTGGATGGAGTGGCATTTTCCTTTCAAATCTGTTGTAAAATTTGGGGGCCTTCCTGGACTCACACTTCCTGGACTCACACTTCCTGCTTGACAAAGGCCTTTGCCCAAATTTATCTGATGTGCCAGTTTCACTCTTTCCTAGATCAGAAGGCCCTTCTGACAGTCACTGATGCCCACCTTGTGTACTAAAATGTGCTCTACATGGGGATGCCTTTGAATCTCATGATAGATTCCAGTAATCTGCCCATTACTGTTCACAACACTGTATTCTGGTTCAGTTGAAATTTTGGAGTGAGATTGCGTGGCCAGTGGTGAAATCCAAAGTTTTTTACTACCGGTTCTGTTGGCGTGGCTTGGTTGGCGTGGTGTGGCTTGGTGGGCCTGGCTTGGTGGGTGTGGCAAGGGAAGGATACTGAAAAATCTCCATTCCACCCCACTCCTGGGAGAAGGACATTGCAAAATCTCCATTCCCACCCCACTCTGGGCCCAGCCAGAGGTGGTATTTGCCGGTTCTCCAAACTACTCAAAATTTCCATTACCGGTTCTCCAGAACCTGTCAGAACCTACTGGATTTCACCCCTGATGTGGACATGAGCACTACTACCCCCCACCTATAGAACTGCAGAGGATAGTGCATCCAACATGGTCAAAGTGAAAATCCAATGAAATTTCAGAATTGGAATTGAAGAGAGAGAAGATGACGGCTCCTATTTGGCAAGAATCCATAAACTGCAAGGTTGAGCACTAGACCTAAATTGGTTTGAAAATCAGTATCCCAGATATGTTGTTTAAGATGACTCCTGGCATTTTCAAGACCTAACGGACAGAGACTTTACAAAGAAAGTCCTAAGTATTGAACTTTGCTATTCACTTTGGTTAGTCAGATTGATTTGAAACAGTTTCTGAGAACCAGTGGAGCCTCTGACTCGCAGGAGGAAAAAAATCAATTTCAATCAGAAATTAAAGAGATAGAATCAGGCCCTGGCACTTCCAGAAACCAAACCTATCTTCAACTGAAAAACAGTAGTAAATCAATGACTGAAACTATAGGAATATATGAATGAATGACATTTAAGTAAACAGACTTAGCCAATTATAAAGAAGAAACTGAGATCCAGTTTGGTTTGGTGAAGGCACCAGGCTAGAGTTGAGTTCTAGTTCTGTCTTGGGTACAAAACTGGCTAGATGACTTTAGTCCAGTCACTTTCTCGGAGTCCTAGGAAGGAGGTGGCAATAGAAAACTATTATTGAAAAAAAACCTTGCCAAAAACCCTATAGAAACTGGTCCATGTCATTGCCAGGACTCAAGACTGTCTCCATGGCACAAAAGAGAGAAAAGAAAATAGTATGATACCCCTATTATTTGGAGAAATAATTTCCAGGGTCATTTTATAGCTATTTGTTTGATCTTCTTTAGCAAACTGACTGCTGCTCTATACATAACAATCCAGCAGTCTAAGACCAATTTATTGTATTCTGGTTGGGCAATCTCTACCCTTCCTTCCCACAACAAACACACAAATGACAGCAGCAAAGGCAGGATTTCATCATCTTCCTTACCTAGTTCTTAACGATTCAGAAAATCGCCAGATCACTTTAAAGCCCGTTTGTGAAAGAGCAGATCGCTGAAGATAATTGCAGGCACCTGTGCTACCTTCTTTTCCTTCTATATAAGCCTTTTCTCCAGCGTCACCACGGCTGGGTTGCCAATAAAACAGCAGCTTTGATCAGGCATGGGGGAAGGAAAGAAGATGAAGCAAGGCTTGGGTTTTTTGGAGGGTGGGTGGGTGGGTGTGGGGTGTGGGGTGTGGGGTGTGGGGTGTGGGGGAAAGCTCTGTAGTCATCAGGAAATGGAAGTGTAGTAGCTAAAAGGTGTTTTTCTCTGTAGAGGGGTGGTGGTCAAGATAAAGTATAGAGGCTCAACAAGGGAAAACAATGTAGAAAGGTGCAAGAGCTCTACCTGCTGTACACTAAAAAGGAACAACAAACAAGAAAAGAGTAGAAGGAAACTCAGAATAATAAGAACTAGAAGAAGAAAACATTGATATAACAGTAGTAGATGTAATAATAAATGAGAGCCAGTTTGGTATAGTGGTAAAGGTATCGTGCTAGAGACTAGTCAATCTTGGGTTAGTCATTCTTGCTCAGCCCTAAGAAGCTGGAAACCCACTTCTGAAAAGCTATATAGTGGTTAAGGTGCTGCCTTAGAGAAAAAGAGTTCTAGTTCTGCTTTAGTCATGAAAGCTGACTGGGTGACTTTGGGTCATCGTCTCTCAGCCCAACCCACTTCACAGGGCTGCTGTTGTGGGAAAATAGGAGGAAGGAGTATTAGGTATGTTCGCTGCCTTGAGTTACTTACAAAGTCATAAAGGTGGAATAAAAATCAAATATATAACAACCTTGCCAAGAAAACTGCAGAGACTCATCCAGGCATTTTCCAGCACAAGCTGCATGACCTGCAGGCACAAAAAAAGTAAAAGTATAGAGATAAAAGTAATAGAATATAGTATAGAGGCAATTGTAACTGTCATAGTAATAGTATAGAAATAGCAATAGAAGGAATAGGAAGCACTCCAATATATATAACATATAGACATACATTTCACACATTACTTTCATACTTCTGTTATACAAATTAAAGTCTTCCCATCCCTTTTAATGAGATTTAAAAAATCACCTGGTCCAGGTAACAATGCTTTTGTTAATTGGTTAGACTATGGTTTAAAACATGTGACACCATCTTTATTACATTTACTATAATGTAGAGAACACACAATGTAGGTTATACCCTTGTAGTAGTGTAAGCTGGGATGGAGTTAAGAGTCATTGATTTATGTTTATTATTTAGTGAGATTTATATACCGCCTCACAGTGCAAGCACTCTCTAAGCAGTTTATACCAGTAAGCAATGTATATTTATATTGCCCCCAACAATCTGGGTCCTCATTTTACCTACCATGGAAGGTTGACCTGCGGATCAGTGTCAGCTAAAGTGGCCTGCAGTACATGCCTCTAACCGCTGGGCCACCTCAGCTCTTATAGATGAGAACTTTGCATTGGGCTTTAGGTTTTTTTTTCTTTAACTCTTGCCTTTTTTAAAAAAAGTCACAATGAGGAGGAAAGATTAATTATAACAGGTATGCTACTAATTAAGGAATACGCGAGATAAAGGGAACCAGACAGTGAATGAAAACTTATGGATTTACACCAGGAAATTCTTGACAAAGAAGTGCGGGGCGGGGGTGGGGAGCCGTGATATACTTCAGTAATACTCAGTTTGGTTAACAGGTAACCAGCATTCATGGCCACATATTGACTAGATGTAACAGAAATCGTGGACTTCTACTCTGACCAAAAAGTTTTCATAGACTTCCCTCATTGTTAACTTCTTTAATAGGTTTGCAGAGCCCAAAGGAAATTGAGAGAAGTTGTAGAAAATCTGGACAGATGTCTGTCCAGATTAGCAGTTTTATCTTTAGCAGTGGAGAAATTAAAGAGACAAATGCTGCATTTCCAGGAACAGTGAGCATGCCATGAAACTATATATCCATATTAAAAAAATGCATGTGCTTATATGTACTGATACATTGGAAAAGAATCTCACTGATCAAAAGTGTCAAAGGGCTTTGCCAATACAATCTATTGCTTGTGCAATAGTTATAACGTCTCTAAATTTATAGCATAAGCGACTTTGGAAACCCATCTACCTTACTTAGCAGTTGAACTGGTAGAAATGATAGTTCTACTGATGATGTGTGACTAGATTTAAAAAAGAGCAATGGAGAGTCAGTCTCTGGCATCTTCAAGTAGATCAGATCAGGAAGTCAGGTTGCTCCTGAAACTCTCACAACTTAGGCAATGTGGAAATAGATGGCTACTGGTTTGATTAGCAGCTTTTTATTTATTTATTTTAATAGATTTGTATGCCGGCAAACTCCCAAGGGACTCTGGGCGGCTCACAGCATATCAATACAAAATCTAAAAAACAGTTTAAAAAACAATTTAAAAACCCCTTACAAAATACATACATACTACTTTCATTGGGCTGGAACTTATCCCTGATATTCTCAAGCTCAACGGTCCCATGCCTGACAGAAGAGCCAGGTCTTCACTGCCTTACGGAAGACCAGTAGGGTGGAGGCGGTCCGGATCTCCGGGGGTAGTTGGTTCCGGTTGGTAGTTGGTTCCGGTTGGTAGTTATGATCCTAGATGAAGTTGAAGAGTAACAGACAAATTTCCTAAGAAAATAAATTCTGAATGGAATTTCAACCCATGCTCTCATCTCAGACTTAAATACAGGTAGTCCTCAATTTACAATCATAACTGAGCTGGAAATCTATGATTGTACATTGTAGCGGTTATAAGTCAAGGCACCTAAATGACAAAGTAATTTTCTGGCCCTTTTTGTGATGGTCATTAAGCAAATGCCATGGTGGTTAAGCAAAAGCCACAGTCTTTAAGTGAACTTATTTATTTTAATAGACTGGGGGTGGTGCAACTATTTATTTTGTGGGTGATTGGGGTACTTTGTGGGCCATAAAGCACCCATTCCATGGCTGTTGTAACTTCAACCAGACATATTAAGCAAGGACTACCTATATGCATTGTACTAGCTATGGTATATACACGCTTATCTTTTGTAATAATGATGACTTTTCATATAATGCTTAACATGTTGATTTGGCAAAACATTTATGGTTTGAAAAAAAGATGAAACAAATAATATTAATTCATAAAAGTGTATTTAGTATATTGGGCTTCCCAGAGAATGTACCTGAAACAATGGACATCAGATTTTGTTGGAAGTATAAACATTTTCAAGTTCATTGAGCTGTATGATATGGTTATGGGATTTATCTGTCAGTTTCCCAAATAGATTAGATAGGAAACACAACCAGATGAATGAATTCTACTTTATTGTAGAATTGGCTACATTAACAGAATCATGCAAGTTTGAAAGTAGAAATCTTTTGCTGTCATTTTTACAGCCTGAGAAGCTAGTGAACAGTTCCTTCTGAGCCTCTTCACCCATCCACTATCTAGCTGTGGACTTTTTGCAATTATCTGATATCTTTTGTGGAGTTGGATTTTAATGAATTCAAGATCTATAGGGTTTGCTCTGTGAGAGAAATGGGCAATTTCTTAATTTGATACATAAATTGGAAAATATGTAAATGTTAAGGATGTTAATGTGGTTGAAATATATACAAAAGCTTTAGAATCTCTTTGCATTCTAAAAGAATTATATTGAGAAATTGGAAAAGTGATAGTCCAGATTTTAAGAGAGCTTTTGGAATTGTAGTATTTATCCATCTTGGAAAAGGCATAATGTTTAGTAATCAAAAGATGAAGCAATTTGCACAACTGAGGCAGTGGTTTTGTAATATTTTATGATAATTTTTGTATTTGTTATACTATAGTGGAGAGATGGGCAGCAAATTACATTTAATAAATAATACTATATGGTATTTATTAGTAAACCAATGTATATTGATAAGTTTAATCCAAGGGAAAATCAGAACTTCATAGCTGTCTTGTGAAGAAAAAAAATGTTTGCTCTTGCAGCAAAATAAAATTAGTTCCAGAATATTTGCTCCATTGTCCCTAATTTCCTGGTGAGAGTTTCATAGAAATTGCCTCTTATAAACTGAATCTTTGTGATCACAAAGCAAAACAAAAAACAAAAAACACCTAAAAGTTTTTGCCTGGAAATAATAGTGAACATATTACATCATTCTAACTAATTATTTACAAGACTTATAACTCTTGGTTTTAGCTCTATTTCATTAACAAGATCTTGGTCATGGTATGCTGCTGGTCATTCCCCTCACCTAAAACATTAAAACATTCCTTTTAATATAGTAAACAATTGTTTTTTTATGAGATTGTATATTTTCACTCAGCTAAGTAAACATGGCCCAAAGAGTTCAAAATAGAGAGTACCTTTGCACAATGGATGTGCATTTGAATGACTTATCACTTCAGGTACCTTAAAATCATCAGACAAAATTGTTTTCATAATTCAAAAATATCTAAGAACAGTTCTATCAATCCCCCTGCCCCGGGGTGAAATTCAAATTTTTTCCCTACCGGTTCTGTGGGCGTGGCTTGATGGACGTGGCAGGGGAAAGATACTGCAAAATCTCAATTCCCTCCCCACTCCTGGGGGAAGGATATTGCAAAATCTCCATTCCCACCCCACTCTGGGGCCAGCCAAGGTAGTATTTGCCGGTTCTCAGAACTACTCAAAATTTCCATTACCGGTTCTCCAGAACGTGTCAGAACGAAATTCAGAACTGCTGAATTTCACCCCTGCCCTGCCCCCCCCATGTTTATGTTCAAGTTGCATCTACCTCACCCTTGCTCTTTTGCAATGTTGGGCCAAAGAATGTCCCAGATAGGAAGTTAAACTTTCCTTTGTACTTGGGAAGCTCCCTTCAACCCAATCCTGTCCCTCCCATCTGTAAAACATCAGAGGAGTTTTGAGAAAAATGTTAATTGATTACCCATCACTTTACTGAAAATGGGAAGGGCTGGCAAAGAATAGTTAATGGCAAATAGGCATTCATTTCTAGATGAATCTGACTAGTCTGATCTGAGTCCTTAGGGAGTAGGGCGGCATAGAAGAATCTCCAAATAAATAAATAAATAAATAGTCCTGCAGGCTAAGGCAAGAAAGTTCAAAACTTTCCTTAAGATGCCAAAACTGCCTGTTTTCAGGCAGAACTCCCGGATTATTACCAGCTACAACTAGAGAGCCAGTTTGGTCTAGTGGCTAAGATATCAGGCTAGAAAGCTGGAGTCATGAGTTCAAGTCCCGCCTTAGCCATGAAAGTCAACTGACTGATTTAGGTCCAGACACTCATATCCCACCCACATCACAGGACTGTTGTTGGGAAAATACGAAGATACGTTGGATATATTCACCACCTTGAGTTATTTGTAAAAATAATAAAGGCAGGATGCAGCAGATAATAGTTCCCACATCTACCTGTCTCTATTTAGGGAAAATGATGCTGGATTTCAGTCTGTAAGAGAACTGATTTAAGGCACAGCAGCATTAAAGGTAGAAAGAGCTGGAAAGAAATGTGCAATTGACTACGATTCTGTTTTTTAGTGAGGATATAAAATAGTTGCACAGTTGTATGAGTCTGTTATATATTATACAACTAGCATTGTTAATACAATGATTATGTACATGAAAATCTAGATCTACAGGAGAGGATCTGAAGATTAACACTTTTAAATCAATACTTTTATTAAACTAATGAATTAATAATATAAATATAAATATAATTTAATATGAAATTAAAATGAAATGTTCTGGGCAGCAACATCATGATGAGTTGCTGTTCTGGGAGGCATCCAGCTCCATTCTTCCCTCAGGGACCTTTCTCTTGACTTCAGGAGGCTCCATGAAAGGATCGCTTTGGCTCACTTTGTTTTTATTCAGACGCAATGGGCTTATTTTCAGAAATGCCAGGGAGTCATCACTAGGGAATCGAGACTCAGGTGATCCCATGGCCTGCCAGTCTGACGCTGCAACCTTCAGGTCTTACTTTCAACTGAGCCCGGTTTTGATCCAGGGCCTCCTTCAGAGCACCAGCTTTAACCTCCTGTGTCTGCTGAACTCGATGGAGGGGATGCTGCACAGCCTCTGGAGAGAGAGGAGACTCCGTCATTTCTGGAAATATCAAAGGCTCCAAAAGCAGCCCGGAAATCGCTCACCGGCATTAGTCTACCGAAGATTAACACTCTGCATGGATCTCTGTTGGTGACATTTGCACAGAACGGTCTACTCTGAAGGACCAATGCAGGCCAGCATTGCAGCATTTCTTTCTTAGTAACAGACACAACACAACACAATCAATTGGTGTGGTGGTGCTAATCTCTCAGGACCTCCACATAATATAAAGTTACACCCACCAGATTTTAGCTTATCTAGCAGCTATATTCTATTCTTTTTCTGCATCTGTCCAATGATAATTTCACTTCATTTGTAACCTGTATTTTGGAGGGTGCAGAGTACCTGTTAAATAGTTGAATGGAGTAGTTTGTAGACCTATTTGTGACTACTGGTAGTGTGTACTTTGAGCAGAGGATTACCACAGCCTGAAAAAATTAGAGTGGTCGTATCCTTTGGTACAGAACTGAATTGCAATATTAACTGCTCTACTAAAATTGGAGAATGGAGTTAATAAGAAATCTTATTATTAATGTAACTTTCCCTTTAGGGTTGGTGACCCTTTTCCTGATTCTGAAGATTCAGGGCAGCTCCCTCAAGCAGAGTAAATATTAGAAAGTTTGGACTGCAGTAAAGTATTGGAGGAGAGAACAGAGTTTGCCATAAAATCTATTTTGCATGGACTAAGAAAACTTTCTGCCCCTGATGTTCTGCCCCATTGTTGATGTTTCAGCTACTTGTCCATTTATGTTCTGCACATGGAACGGGGCAAAAAGGTTCTCTCACCATTCGTCTCAAGCAGCAACATTTGCAGGCCTGAAGATCCAACGCCCAAGATGGTTTGAGCTGGCTTTGATAAAAAGAAACTCTCTCTATTTAGCTGTGAGTAAGTCAGATCAACTTTGTCCCTGATAGTAAAGTTCTGTAAGTTAAAGGCTGACATTAGGACTATTATAGAGAAAAGAACAGTAAGTGTCATTTATTGAACACAGGAAGATTAGAGCAAAACATACTTAAATTTTGGAAGGATGTTTAGGCAGCTGCTTGTGTAGGGTGGCCTTGAGCAGAGCAATGTTGACATTTTGTTGATAGCAGCAGCAGATGTAATTTGGAAAACTACTTTCACTATAGCCATGAACTGGAGAGGAAATTTTCCATCAGTTATGAGATTAATAATGGGCTATTCACTGTGGCAGTTCTAAGGATAAAATGCTTGAATATTTATATTGGCATACAGTATATCGCATTATGATTATGACAGCAATTCCAAGGGGCCCTTAAAAGATAAAACAGTCAAGTTCTCAGCTTCTCTGTAGAGTTCTTACAGGGATTGGAATTTTTAAGATCTCCTAAGAAAACTGCTTTCTGATCCCACCTGCTGTTAAAGCACAACAGCTGAGTTGTGTATCCTTACTCAAAATAACCAGCCATTGTGATGTTATCTTGTGATGGGCCTCAAAGGAGGCACAGTGGTTGGAGTAGGCAGCTGAGCTGGGCTGGCAGCTGAGACAAATTGTCCCAATGGATTTCTGAGTAGGGAAAGGTGGAGAGTCACAAGACTTTGTCTGTGATTAGATGGTTCCTCTTGCTACTAGCTCTCAGTTCACTCTTATGGTTGACAAGCATATTGTGGTGGTAGTTAAAGCCACTGGGCTAGAAACAAGAGACCGTGAATTCTAGTGCTATCTTAGCAACAAAGCCAGTGGGTGATCTTGGGCTAGTCATACTCTCTCCACAATGGCAGGCCACTCCTGAAAAATGATACCAAGAAATAAAAAAACTGATTGAAAGGCATATATATATATATATATATATATATATATATATATATATATATATATATATATATATATATATATATATATATATATATATATATATATATATATATATATATATATATACCAAAATACTCCTGAAATTTGGAGAATTTTGAGAGAATTCAGTGTAGTCCTGCAAAGTCTCATCTAAATTGGTCAGAATCTCTGAAGCGCCATTTGTCTCTAAACAGAAGCTATATGCCATAAACATTCTTGGGACATTAGTTCCAAAAGCAAATAAACTTAAACATTTCATTTGATAGAAGTCAGCTGGTCATACAATGAGAGGGAGGGAACAGTTCCAAATAGTTAGGAGCCCGAAGCTTACAACAGCATCCCATTTCTCTCCATTCCAAGCCATCCTCATAATCACCTTCTTGGTAAAATATTTGGCACAATTTTCTACTCTCCTTCTATATTGCAATTTAGCTTGTGATTAGTTAAAGATGTGCAGCAAAAGAACAATTTTCTGTTGCATTGTATATATTCCTGCTTTCTTTCCTCCTCCTCCACTCTCTTGATTGCTTTTATGGAATTGGACCTTCAGCTGTAAACTGCTCAGAGCGAAGTTCCCTAATATTCTGTAAAGCACAATCACACTAATGATGCTGTGTATATAATTAGTTCATTCAATAGTCTTGCTATTATGAAGGGAGAGAAGATCTTGTGGTATTTTAATTAGCCTTCCCTAGATTGTTAACCAGATGAGTTAAGATTAAAATTCTCACTGGCTGAGCAAACTCTGGGAGTTTTAGTCTCAAAACATTTAAAGGTACCAGCTTAGAGGACATTGTTTTAGGGCAACTAATTGAATTGCCTAGGCTTTCATGGACAAAAATATTTCATTCAATACATCAAAAATGATAAATACAGCTGGAGCTACGATATCTCTCTATATTTTAAATATACAGAAAGTTAGGACTATCAAATCTGGGCTATCAAAATCTCACTGTAATTATAGAACAGTTACTATTGTAAATTGTGTTGCTATCATCTAGTGGTCATCCAGATTTTTGCAACCCAGATCTAGACCCAAAACACAGGGCTGTCTTGCACTGCAGCCTTGTCCATAAATCAGCTAGAAATAGCATAAGAGGTTGGCATAATAAATCCTTTTCTGGCTTTCTACCCCTTCCTCCACTTTGGCTAAAGTGATGGCCCATTTTTCTGTTTAGAGGTTCATTACAATTCCCAATTCATGAATTCTGCTTTTCTCTCTTTCCTCCTTCGCTTTCCTTTTCTTGGGTGGGTCTTTGAGGATATATGGTTTCCATTGATGGACCTTTTGTGTCTACTCTCCTGCACTTACTGTCAAATTTTCTCATCCTTTATATCAACTGGGGAAGAAATAAAAGTTCTTGCCTGTGAGATGAGTGGCTACATAAATTAGATAAATAAATGAATAGAAAAGGAATCATTGCTGTTTCAACATTCCATCAGTGAAGTTCTTAAACCATCCAACAAACCAGCCTTTCACCATTCTGCTGGCAGCCCAGCTTATTACATCTCAATTTTTGGCTTCTTTTCTATCCTAATTGTCACTAGGGATTCAAACCCACCTCTATCAGAACTGCGTTATAGAGGTAGACAGAAAGCTGTTGACTGGCTTATCATCAAGGTTTACCACTTTACAGGTTGATCATGCTTCCAGTCACAACACTGCACAGGAAAGGAATAGGCACAATGTGAAAGCAACCTAAATCTGAAGACTGCCACACTACAGATAACACAATTACCATGATTCATAGTAGCAGGGATTAGAAAGATCCCACTTCTGCAGAATGGAATGCAATCCACTATGGACATGAAGATGACATTAATGGGGATGGGAGTGGTGGCAATACTTTTGTGCCCAGAAATCCCTCCATTATCTGGTGTATTCATCTCATCTACTAACTGCAGAGGCAGTGTGTGCACTTTACAACTTTTGGAAAGGCAAGTGGTACTGGCAACCATGTGTGGAAGCATTTTTCCTCCTTTAGGCCTGTTTTCTGACTAGTTTTAATGGTGGCCTATGCATTATGAGACAGCATGAAAGAGAAAACCGTGTTTTGGTATAATTGCACCATTCATTAAAATGCTCCTTTTCTTGGACTTTCCTAGATTTATAATAAACATTAAAGGGACTCCATATGCCAAAATCCAAGAGCCCTGTTGGAAGCATTGTATGTGTGGGTAGATGTGAATAACTTTTGGGTTTGTATCTTATTGGAAAGGATATGATACTGTGACACCAAAACAGGATTGGATTGAGACAAAGTCCCGTAATGATCTGTGCCAAAGGAAGTATACAGCAGTTCCCTACTGCCCAAACTATAAGGCTAGGTGAGTTCCTGTTAGGTGGATAAGCGGTTTAAAGTGAATGACAGGGCAGGTTGGTTTTATGCCTCCCTCTCCCCACACTTCCATTTTTATATAAGAAAAAGTGCATGGGAGGATCTGAGACTCAGATGTTTTTCTGGGCAGCCTCCAGAGTTACATCAGGATCTTCAGTGGTGCATTCCTCTTATTGTGGGGAGAGATCAAAGATAGAATGAGAAGGTACATCCAACAAAACTTGACCATAGAGATTTCATTTGGAATTCTATTATTGTATCCTTCAATACTTTCTGCTACACCATTTCTTCCAATCTATATTCCAGCATACAAATGTATTATAGAGACCAGGGTCTCAGACTTACCTTCGCCACCGGTTCGCATTGCACGCGTTCCCCACGTGCAATTTCACTTCTGCACATGCTCAGTAGCAGGATTCAGCCCGAAACACAGCTGAGGAGCTCATCAGCTGTGCTTTGGGCAAAGAAATAAAGGTCAGTATTAACCGGCCGGCGGGCAGGCGGGAGGGCTCTTTTTCAAGCTGCGGAAGAGGAGAAGCCATCCAAACACGAAAAAAATTACCAAAAATTCGCAAAAAAAGATGGCGCCCACGGACCGGCACGGACCGAACCCGATCCATGATGCCATCGTCGCGTCACCAGCAGGTCGCTAACGGTTCGGGCGATCTGGTCCGAACCGGGAGCAACCTACCCCTGATAGAGACCATGAGGAAAACAGTGCTTTTATGTTCTCTGAATTACTATCTTGCTGGATGCAAATAAAGTATTACAAAGCAAGATCTGGAAACTTAATCAGTACACCCGTGAGCCCCATTTTTCCCTTACCTTTACCTTCCCCCACATATATAAACAGGGTGCCCAAAGTACAGGGTGTCTAGACCCTTTAAAGATGTAGTGTTCTATTGGTAGACCAATATTTGGCAAAAGTTTGCCTGGAGTCCTTTCACCTTTCTCTAAGTAGATCAGGGGCCAGGTGATGTGTTGTGTCCTTCCTGCCCTATCAGTCCACATATTCTCAAAGCACTGAAGTGTGTCTCCTCCTCCCCTGCTTGTTGACTTTTGATTCGTCAATTGCTTTCAACCTGAGGTCACTTTACATCTTTTCCCTCTGTTAAGCAAAGCTAGGAATGTCCTCCCTGTCCCTTTGATGAACATGACTGAAGGGTAGGCGTCCAATTGTCCCTCTCTTGGCTTTTTAGTCCATTTTACAGATGGAAACTGAATAATGAGTGAAACAAAAAAGATGTTCAGGCTTACTATCTCTGAGGACTGACCCTGCCATCTGGGATTCTCTGGAGATGGCAGAGGACCTCCCAAATGCTGCTGCCTTTTCTTCACCAGGGCTGTTGGGATGGAGCAAGCAAATCAACGCTGGTACTGCTTTTGTTCTCCATATTTTTTCTGCAGTACAATTCAAAGGCAAACCTCTCTTTTAAAGAATTTTGGCTAGAATATGAACCCATAGCTGTCAATGCTTGGTACATTTGCAGCTTCAGTTGGGCCAATGGGGGATTGATGGTTGTATGGCACAGTGGGCAGAGGATGCATCTCTAAAACAGAGATCTCCCCCACCACCACCAATAGCTGAAGAATGCTGGTGAATGTGTTCTTTTACTATGTCCCATAGAGCACAATTATCATCTTGCTCCTGAGAGGCTTGTAGGAACATTATCTGATATGCTGCTATGGCTCTCACACTCCGTGGCCGAAGTCACTGACTGCAATTTCAAAGAGGCAAGTGGTCCCTGCAGTATGACACCTTGAAAAGGAGGAGACAAACTCTCTTCTCTTACAGCCCCAGATGGACATGGAATTGATAGTTTGTACAGATTTATACAGCTGTACACACCAAGGTCCAAACCCACAGCTGGGTTCTGATACACGAGCCCTCTAAGACTCAGCACCTGCTTCCAAATATAATGTGGCTTTAGCTGATGTGACAGAATCAATTGATTGCAATCACCAGCAAGTTCTGCATTTTCCTCTGAATTGCTTCCAGATTTAATCTCCAAAGAGTGAGAGGAGTAAAATAAATACGGTATCTGGACCAAAACCTCCAAAGGCCCTTAACTCAAGAAAGCCTGCTTAGTAACTGGCTTACAAATTAGTTTAAATTGGCACTTGTATTTTTAGATGGGAACTAGAAAGTAACCAACACGAAAACTGACTTTATTCTGCTTATCTCATAATAACAGAAAATGTAACCTATGTTGTGATTGGCCTTTGATATTATTACTGGTCAGCATTTATTATACAAGTATATAAAGGTTGTGTATAGCCTCCTACAGTGAGCAGAATCTTGTAGTCTACCACCAGTGCTGTTCAAGTAAACTTGGCTCAAGCAGACTATGTGGTCTGCACTTGTAATTTGGGAAGTAGGGAATTTTTCTCCTTCACTTTCAACTGGCTTGCTTGTAGCAGAAGTGGTTTGCTTGGTGGGCTTTTCTGGATCATCAGCTGGTTCAGATGAGGACAACAAAGGATTCTTGTTCTGGACTACATTGAGCCCTGTGGATTGCGGATAGTAGTTAATGAAGCATTGGAGCTTATCCAGCAGTACAGATGCCATTACAGAACACATAGAGAGATGGAAATGTATGGGAAGTTGGTTGTTTTTGAAGGTCAACATGCGAATGCACTCAAGGAGCAAACATCAGTGTGCCATGCACTAAATGAATAGCAACTAGATGGATTGTTAGATATATGGAAAGGAAAGTTTGCAGTGACTTCAAGCTCTGTTGTAACAATTCATTCCTTATTACTCACGTTTTGCATCCCATAGCAAAACAAATGTCCAGGGTGCCCCTGACCAAGGTTGGATACACAGACCTTTTCCTGAAGTTTGACCTAGAAGCAGCGTGAACTTCCAGTGGAGACAAACCTGGGTCTGTTGCATCATCTCAAAGCTGTCTAAATGAGCCTCAAACTCCTGGTATTTTCACTTGCTGAACTCACCCAAAGGACACTGCAGGAAAGACAGGAAGGAATTGCAACCTAAAGAAATGACAGCCACATATCAGCAATGATTTTGTACTCTCATATGTGAATTATCTTTTTCAGCTCTAACAAGTGCAGTAAAATCCCTATTACCTGCATTACAAACCCATGCATATTTAGATCTTAATAGGCTGAAAGATACCTAGGAGCAAGGAAATAACTGCAAATGAGCTATAGAGGTTGGACAACAAATGATAGACATGGCTCAGAAGTGTGGGATGAAATGAGGGTGGCTGGAAAATTCCTCCGCTTTTGTTCCAGACATCCTTTCCTCATCTACAATCAATTGGCAGGATTACTTTTGAACATGGATTTAATACTTTTCCTGATATGATGGGTCTTATTCTTTCCTCAGAAATGCTACAGTTGACAGAGGTAACACCTGTGCACCTATCACTCGTTTGTGCAACATCAGAAGTTGAAGAAGCTGGGAAAAATCCCCAAAGCGCTTTCCTTCACTAGCCTCCTGTTAAATCCTGTTAAATCAGTAAGAGCAGCACCATTTGTTGGTTGGTTACTGCACCAGAAGAGGGCATAGTAAACTGAGCAAGAAATAATTTCTCCCCAGCCCTTACCTATGGCTATATCCTCTCAGAAAATGTCAGAAAATTTGGAATCAAATAGTAGGTACAATTAACACATAGATCAGGATTGGGTTCTAACTTACCTCACTGCCGGTTCGCTTCTTCCCGTGCCACGTGGCCGCACCGCGTAGGCGCGTGCTTTGCACGTACGTGCCTGCGCAGTACCAAAAAATAAAAAAAATTCCCCCCAAAAAGCCGAAAACAAGATGACAATGCATGCGCAGTGCCGTAAACCTGGCTTCTGCATGCGCAGAAGAAAAAAAATCCCAGAAAAAAAATGCAAAAAAATTTTTCAAAAAAAAAATTCTAAAAAAAAAAAAGATGGCGGCGCCCACAGACCGGCACCAACCGAACCGGTTCTGTGATGTCATTTTGATGTCACCAGCGGTTTGCTACCGTTTTGGGCGAACTGGTCCAAACTGGGAGGAACCTACCTCTGACATAGATGCCAAATTAAAAATACAACTGAATGAATTTAGAACTGTCGAAAGAGTAATAGTAGTTATTCAATGCTTCTCCTGATATCTGTTCCAATTGCTCTCTGAAAGTAAATTAGGTCAAATAGAATCTTGAAGTTTTGTTGTGGAAAGGAAAACATTAGGCATAAGTAAGTTCCATCATTCCCAACAGGTACAGATAGAAAATATACATTAAGCATGAGTACAATTGATGAATGCAGCTTAGTCTCTTTAAAACAGCCGCTAGAATTTAAATCTACAGTATATGCAAAACAGCAGCTGGCAGAATCAATTGCCTTTTGTAAATTTTGAACTTGTCTGATCCACAGAAAGAGACATAGGTCTCTGAGGTACATCAAAATAGAGTTTCCAACCTTCTAACTGAGAATTGGTGGGTGGAATTTCTGCAGATGCTATTGCTCAATGGGTAAGACCCTGAAATGTCTGCTGATCTCCTTCAGTGTGCCAATAGATTCCATTCCAATGCTGCTCATCCCTATTGATCAGGTCTAATGAGTAATTTGAATTCTCTCTCTGGATACATACAGTATTATCACTGCTGTTTGATTGTCATGCATTTCTCTCAGCAAAATGGAGGTTTGTGGTATCCAGGTCAAAGTATTTTTTAAAAATTGCGCTAGCAATTCTTATATAATTAAAACTAATAAAAATACATTTTTAAAAAGTAAACTGGAACTGACAGAGCTGCAAAGAAAGATTTATCCAGAAGCCTGTACCAGATGGCATACCATATTAGCAGGCACTCCAAGCCATGTGGAGGGCAGCCTTTGCTCTCAAATTACATAATTCTATGTCCTCCTTCCCAGCAAGCAATCCTATTAGCCTGGTCAGCTTAGAAAGAGCAGAAGGCCCTCTGATGGTTATTACAGCTCATAGCAATGCTTTATCATTTAGCAAAAAGCTATGCTTTTTATGCACACCCTTCTTTATACGTTTAGCAACATTTTAATGCAATATTCAGTCTACATTGCTGAAGATCTTAATGATGCTGGGCTTGGGGTTGGGCTTTTGTAATATCAACCAAAAAGGCACCGAGAATCCAAAAAGAGACTTGCAATGCCAAAGAGGTCTGATGTAGGAATATGAGAAAAAAGCCCAAGATAAAGATGAAATGAAATCCTGCAGATCCTTGCAAGTTCAAATGTTTTTGGGTACTTAATATAGTTTTTACTCACTCCCTTTCTGAAGCATTCTATAAAAATCAGCAAGTTACATGCATGCAATTATTCCCCCAAAGCTCTGACCCTCTCGGTTAAAAAGCCATGATAATGTCAAAATGCTGACATATGCCATATTGTCATTACATAAACAACAACATTATATAACATGCGCCATTGCATCATTCTAATGCGTGTGTAGTCATTTCATTCCCCCCCACACACAAACCCGATAAACAGCCATATATTTACTTTCCTGGGAGTATGTACCAGGATTTACTTCTGCAGGATGAGTTACACGGGGATTGGTAGTGAGGAAAGATGCCACCATCTACCCCAATGTTCTCTTCAAGATAGCTTGTAAAGAAGTACAAACTGTAACAGAACAGTATATTAAAATCAGAATTAAAATCATTATTGGAACAATTTAACGGTTGAAAAGTTGGCAAAAGAGATATCTGTGCCTGTGATGACCCAGGTCAAGGCATAGAAGCAACATAGTCAGCTGATAGTTCAAACCGCCCCTTTATTGCTCCAATCTTTCCCCCAAATGCTCCCACGTTTATGGCAAGTCCCAGAGCAAAGTGATCACACACACACACACACACACACACACACACACACACACACCTACCTCCAGCAGCCTCTGGCTACAAGTAGTCCAGCAAAATGCTGTCAGCACAACGGCTGCAAAGCAAGAAATCCAGTGGGGCAAGGAAATATGTCAATGAGTCCAGGAAGCAAAGGAACAAGGCAATTAATCCAGGAAGCAAGAAATAAAGCAAGAAGTCCAGGAAACTCCAAACATCGGCAACGACACACAAAACTCCTATGAATTCAGCATTTGTTCCTAAAAAATGCCCCTCCCCACAGTGTCTCCTTAAATCTCAGTCCCCAGGTATTCTTTGTGAAGAGGGGCAGGGCGCTCTCCTCCCGAGTCGTCGAGTGAGCCCGTGCTGTTCCTGCCTTCTCTCCACTCTCCGTGCTCGGGGATCAGAAGGAACTGGTCCTTGCTCATCGCCTGAGCTCTGTCGCTCCTCATGTTCACTGCTTGTCCTCTCTTGGTCATCCTGCCACCATTCCTCCCTGCCTACAAGCTGTCCCAATCCTGAAAGGCCCTTGCTTGATTCGGCCTGCTTTTCCCCACATTCCTCCAAAGCCAACGAAGCCTCCCCCTTGATATCCGTTCTCGGCTCCAGCTCTGGCTTGTCTTCCTCCGCAGATTCAGGCTCTGACTGGGGCATGATAGTGCCATTTTTCTAGATACTGGGAGAATGGGGGCCTAATGTACCTCACTGGGGAGGGGATTCTATATATCCTGGAAGTCATACAGAAGAAATGCTCTCATGTACCAGATAGCTGAGCTTTTGGCAGCAGGGTTCTCTTCAGAACAGAAGATCTGCAGATCTAAGTAATCAGGCATGTTCTTAGTAGATGAATTAGGTTGTTTCCTCAAATTGATAGACCCTAAACAATTTAGACTTTAAAGGTCAACATCTTAAATTAGACCCAGTAATCAATTTGCAGTCTGTGCAACTATTTAATATGAATATCATGTATTGCATCTTGCACTGAGTCGCAACTTGGCCATCACGGTTTACTCTAATTGTAATGTCTGAACTCCTTTCAATTCGAGGTCCTTGGTGCTCTCTGAGCTTGTTTTCTTGCAAATGTTTAATTATGCTAACTAGGTAACATCAGTGCTAGTAAGGAATGCTGTTTGCTGTCAGTTTATATGCTGGTAACTTGCCTGTCTGTGTGGGTGGGGGCGGTCTTAGAGATTTTTTGGTTGGGCTGTTTACTGATGGCTCTTTGGCAGTTTCTTGACTGGGGTATTGCTTACTTGATTGTTGGTCTGATGTTAACCTTGGAGTTAATCTATGCTGATCTGAGTGCTGATTACCGGTGGAGAGGTATTGAAGTTTTTTTCTCTTTTGGGCTGGTTGTTTATCTCTTTTGCATAGTCTATAGATGTTGTTAATGTCTGTGTCTATTGATGGCTGATTTGTCAGAGTGCCAGGCTTCTAGAAATTCCCTGACATTTTTGGACTTGACCTGGTCTAGGATTGTCACATTTGCCCAATTGAAACTATGGTTAAATCTGTCTATAGGTTGTGAAATTAAAGGATTTTCATCATGTCTTCTGACTGCCAGTGGGTGTTCATGGATGCGTTCTGTCAGTCTTCTGCCTGTTTGTCCTACATAGTGGTTGTTGCAGTTTTCACACTGTATGTTGTAGATGACTCCTGTTTTTTTCTTCTGAGGTTGCTGAGTCTTTTGGTTTCTTTAAGATGTTTTGAGGGCCTTAGCTGGTTTAATTTAATTTAATTTAATTTAATGGATTTCTATGCCGCCCAACTCCCTGAGGACTCTGGGCGGCTCACAACATGTAGATTCCATTACAATATAAAATACAATATAAAATACAATATAAAATACAGTAGTTTAAAAATACAAAATACAAAAGTTAAAAAGAGTATCTCATATGAACAATCAAGGGGGGAGACCCATATGTAATCTACTTGGTCTCACTTTCACCCCGCCTGCCGGAAGAGCCAAGTTTTTATTGCTTTCCAGAAGGCCAGTAGGGTGGGGATGGTTCTGATCTCTGGGGGAAGCTGGTTCCACAGGGAGGGAGCTCCCACAGAGAAGGCCCTCCCCCTCGGCCCCGCCAGCCGGCATTGTTTGGTCAACGGAACCTGGAGGAGGCCGACTCTGTGGGCCCTGACCGGTCGTAGGGAGGTATGCGGCAGGATGCGGTCCCGAAGGTAACCTGGCCCTGAGCCATGTAGGGCTTTAAAGGTAACGACCAACACCTTAAATTGGATCCGGAGACTAATAGGCAGCCAATGCAGCTGGCGGAGGATCGGTGTTACGTGGGTGCATCTGGGTACACCCACCACAGCTCGCGCAGCTGCATTTTGCACCAACACTCTTTGCCGGACACTCTTCAAGGGTAGCCCCATGTAGAGCGCATTACAGTAATCCAGCCGTGAGGTGATGAGGGCATGAGTGACTGTGAAAAGTGCCTCCTTCTCCAAGTAGGGTCGCAATTGGTGCACAAGACGTACTTGTGCAAAGGTCCCCCTAGCCACAGCTGAAAGATGTTGTTCCAATTTTAGCTGTGGGTCTAGGAGGACACCCAAATTGCGGACCCGTTCTGAGGGAGCTAATTTCTCCCCCCCAAGAACCAAGGAGGGACAGTTGGTCGAATCCTTAGGAGGCAATATCCACAGCCACTCAGTCTTGTCAGGGTTAAGTTTTAGCCGGTTCTTCCCCATCCAGACCCTAACATCGTCCAGGCAGCGGCCCATTACGTCTACAGCTTCCCCGAATTGAGACGGGGTGGAGATGTACAACTGGGTATCATCAGCATATTGCTGATACCTCACCCCGTGTCGTCGGATGATCTCACCCAGTGGCTTCATGTAGATGTTAAACAGGATGGGCGAGAGGACCGAGCCCTGTGGCACCCCACATAGTAGGGGCCTAGGGCTCGACCTCTGCCCCCCTGTCAACACCAACTGCGTCCTTTCAGAGAGGAAGGAGGAGAACCACTGCAAAACAGTGCCACCCACCCCCACCTCTCTGAGACGACGCAGAAGGATACCATGGTCAATGGTATCGAAGGCCGCTGAGAGGTCAAGTAGCACCAGGATAGAGGAATGACCCCCATCCCGGGCTCACCAGAGATCATCCATCAGGGTGACCAAAGCCGTTTCCGTACTGTAGCCGTGTCTGAAACCTGATTGAAAGGGATCCAGAAAATCAGTGTCATCCAACAGCCGTAGGAGCTGGAGTGCCACCACTTTCTCAACAACCTTCCCCGCGAAGGGAAGGTTGGAGACTGGACGGAAGTTCTTTAAATCCGCCGGGTTCAGGGAAGGCTTCTTGAGGAGGGGTCTCACCACCGCAGCTTTTAAGGGCTGCGGGATGGACCCCTCTCTCAAAGAAGCGTTGACCAATGCCTGGAGCCAGCCACGTGAAACCTTCTTGGTGGCCGAAACCAACCAGGAAGGGCACAGGTCCAATAAACAACTGGCAGAGCTCATCGTTCCTATGGCCTTGTCTACATCCTCAGGAGTCACCGGTTCAAACCTATCCCATATAACCGGACTAAGCCCCAGTTGTCTCGGCCTGTACTGCCTGTACTGCCCAATCGGAGTCCAGGTCTGTCCGAATCTGAATGACTTTATCCGCCAGAAACTGAGAAAATTCCTCAGTTCTACCCTGCAAAGGATCTCCGCCTTCCTCCTTAGCAAGAAGGGTGCAGGTCACCCTAAACAGGGTGGCTGGGCGGGAGTCAGCAGACGCAATAAGAGCGGAAAAATGCGAACATTTTGCCGCCCGTATCGCCACTAAGTAAGACTTAATGAAAGTTCTTAAAAGTGTCCGGTCAGACTCAGCTTTACTAGATCTCCATCGTCGCTCTTGTGGTGCTTCATCTCCCAGAGTTCCTTCGTAAACCAAGGAGCCCTCCTGGATCCACTTCCACGGAGAGGTCGCAAAGGCGCAATCCGATCCAGAGCCCCCGCTGCTGCCTGATTCCAGGCCGCGACCAGAGACTCGAATGAACTGTGTACCAGGGATTCAGGTATTTCCCCAAGTTCTCTCTGGAATCCATCAGGTTCCATTAGGCGCCTGGGGTGGAACCACTTAATCGGTCCCGCCTCCTTGCGGTGGAGGAGTGGTGCCATGAAATCCAACCTCAGAAGGAAATGATCTGACCACGACAAGGGTACTGTGACTAAACCCCTCAGCCTCAGATCATCTCTCCACTGCCCCGAGAGAAACACAAGGTCAAGCATGTGACCACCCTCATGAGTCGGACCCTGAACTACTTGGGTCAGGTCCATGGTTGTCATGGAAGCCATGAACTCCTGGACTGCCCCCGAGGCTTCGCCGGGCGATGGCAGATTAAAGTCCCCCAGCACCATCAACCTGGGGAACTCAATCGCCAGCCCAGCAACCGTCTCGAGCAGAACAGGCAGAGCCTTTGCAATGCAGCCAGGAGGCAGGTACGTTAGCAAAAGGCCCACCTGAACCCCTAAGTCCAACTTCAGAAGGAGCGTCTCACACCCAACAATCTCCGGGGCAGGGCTCCTTCGAGGACACAGATTCTGGCGAGCTATAATAGCCACTCCTCCACCCCTTCCCTGGGGTCGCGGCTGATGCTGAACCGAGAACCCGTCCGGGCATATCTCCGAAAGGGGACCCCCCCTCCTGGCCCAGCCAGGTCTCAGTAATACATGCCAGGTCAGCCCCCTCTTCTAGGATTAAATCCCGGATAAGGGGGGCCTTGTTGGTAATCGACCTAGCGTTTAACAGCAGCAGCTTGAGCCCAGGGCCCTGACATCCCTGGTTACCAGGCACTCGGGTTGAGCTAGGTGGAACCAAACCGGAGGGGCCAGAACAAGGAATCGCTTGTAAACAGCGAATTCTCATTCCCCAAGAGCGGCCTACCCCTCTGCTCCCACCATACCTGGCTCTCCCCATTATGACCGTAATGTTCCTACTCCCCGTCCCCCCAGAGATCCCCTCCCCCCCACTGGTCCCCCATTCTCCTGGCAGGCCATGTATAGCATTCATACTGAGCCTGGGGGTGGGCCAAAACCCCCCTCTGCTTCTGTTTCCACACTCAGCAGAGGGGGGCAGGGTCCAACCACCCAGCTCACTCATGTACTCATACAATTAAACCACAAACTTCATACCATCCATCCATAAACATGCTCTGTTTTCTCAATCGTAACCAGATCCATTCACACCAGCCACACCGCTCCCGGGGTAAGATTAAAAAAGCTAATAGTCAATAGTAAAAGATCCAACAGGGGGTGCATGCGTGCAGCTTCCAGACCAGTCAAGATGAGATCTTAGTCCTTGACTCCTGCACCAAGGTCTGCGTTGGTCATTAAAAACATCCAGATTTATGGTGAAAGATGTAGGTTTCCCAACCCAGATGATGTCGCAGACTGGAGCAGTTCTCTGGGGAGAAAATGTAGGTCTCCCACACAGGTGATATTGATGACTCCAAAGTCTCTCTCCCTCAGGAAGATAATTTTCCTCGTCCATGTGTCAACATGCAGAGAAGGCCACAAACCCTCTTTACCTCCTCCTCAATCATCATAGTTGTAATAATGGCAGGGGGAAGGGCAGTAATCATTACCATCTGCAGAGAGTCCAGAGAGACTGCCAAGAAGGGGGGGGAGCCTCGATATTCAATCTGTGATCCTAGGCAAGTCCATCACAGACAAGGCAGATAGAAATCCCCCCCCCATTTGTAGCAACAAAGAATCAGCAGGCAGCAAGCAGACGATACGATGGCGTTCGGGTGGTGGTGGTGAGGAGCCGCAGGAATTCTCAGTGGCAAAATAGCCAACAGGTTACTGAGTCCCCTACGCTTCTCTTCCCTTCTCTTCCCCTTCGTCTGAAGATGCAAATTAGCCCTTAGTTCTTAATCCTCCAAACACAATCCAGGCTCAACAATCAAGCCCTCATGGCATCCTCGTCAGCCCTAAAATGGGTGACCAACTTCCCAAATGCCGTTCCAAAGGAGGGAAAACAGCACTTCAGTCGGGCGAAAAGTTACAAACAAAGCGCCCACCTTGTGCCTCATATGATCTTGCAATCTCCTTCGGAAGAAATTCCTCATGAGGGGGGCTCCTTTGGCAAAAAAATTCGGGGAAATATACAGTTCTTTGAGGAGCGAGATCTTCCTCCCTCTTGCCGTGGCTCCACCCCGGAAGCTACGCTGTGTGCTACGCTGATTCCATGTGGTTGTAATAGTCTATTTGTGGTTTCTGAGATATTCTTGATTATGGCATTGTAATTCTTTTTAGGGTTTCTGTTGGTTGTGCTGTATTGGGTTGAATGGTCAGGGACTTTTTGATAAAGTTGTGTGGGTATCCATTTTGTTGGAATGTGTTGTATAGATGCTCCATTTCCTTTTTCTGCTGTTCTTGGATGCTGCAGTGTGTTTGGGCTCGTTTAAATAAAATCCATACACAGCTTCTCTTGTGTGAGATTGGGTTGTTGCTTTGGTAGAGGAACACCTGATTAGTATGGGTGGTTTTTCTGTAGACTTGTGTTTCTAGTTTACCACTACGGTCTCAGCTGATCAGGATGTCCAGGAAGGGCAGTGAATTGTTGTTTTCTTCTTCTCTTCTTTTCATCATAGGACAGTGATGGCGAACCTATGGCACGCATGCCACAGGTGGCACACGGAGCCATATCTGAGGGCATGTGAGGCTTTGCCCTATGTCAGCTCCAGCACGCATGTGCGCACTGGCCAGCTGATTTTTGGCCTTTTTGGCCATTTTGGCCATTTTTACTCTCCCCAGACTTCAGGAAAGCCTCATGAAGCCTGGGGACAGCGAAAAACGGCCCAACGGCCCAACCGGAAGTTCGGAAACTAACTTCCAGTTGGCCCGTTGGCCTGTTTTTCGCCATCCCCAGGCTTCAGGAATTCGGAGACTTCAGTGAGGCCTGTGCGCATGTGGGAGGGGCAGCACGGGGGTTGTGCGTATGCGTGGGGGGAGGGCATGGGTGTGGGCATGCACCCTTTTGGCACACGAGCCAAAGAAGGTTCGCCATCACTGTCATAGGATATATTGCAGTCGTTAAAATGGGTTATATCAAAGTAAGTGTTGTGAAGTCCAATCAACTCAGAAGCATCACATTTGGTTCAGTAGCCACCATTATGCAAATATTTTGACCCACTTAGGTGCAGTTCCAGTGATTGCTGGGGGGACAAGGACCACTCCCAAATTGTGAACCTGCTTTTTCTGAGGCAGTACAGCCCCATCCAAAACTAGCTTCGTCAGCATCCCTGAGTCTAGTTTTCTCCTTATTAAATGGCACCTCCAGCTTGTTTGGATTTAATTTATTTTTATTTATGTTGTCATATCTTCTGACTGCCAGTTGGTGTTCATGGGTTCATGGTTCATTTATTAAGTTTATATGCCACCCATCTCATGCTAAAAAAAAAACCAACGCTGGGTGGCTTACAATTAAAATCATGAATATATTGATACTAAAATGTAAAGAATATTAGGTAGACAAGAAGCAAAAGGCAAGATTGAAACAGTGGTAGCATCTTCTCTGTTGATCCATCAGTTATCTCCAACCTACAGCACCCCTGTCAGGACCCCAGGCCAACATGCAGACCCAGGTTTTAACATCCTTTCAGGAGTCCAAAAAAAGATACAAGTAGACCTCGCGTCAGATGGCAAGATATTCCAAAGAGCAGGGGCCACAGCAGAAAAAAAACCTCTCCTTCTAGACCCCATCAGCTGAAATGGGGTCCACAGCATGCCCCTTCTACTGGATCAAGTGGGACAGACCAATAGCATTGGGGTGAGACAGTTTCTCAGAATACCTGGTCCTGTGCCATGAAGGGCTTTAAAGGTGATGATAACCAACACCTTGAATTGGACTTGGAAGCAAAGGGGATGCCAGTGCAGCATGCATAATGGCGGTGTTATGTGTGCCTCTTAGAGAGATGACCAGGGCATGAGTGATTGAGATCAGGGCCTCACAATCCAGGAAAGGTCGCAACTGGTGCACAACACAATGTTGTGCAAAGGCACTCCTGAGTGTTATATGCTCAGAGCAGTAATTGTGAGTTCATTGTACACTGGGTGTCTCTGGAGTATTGTAACATAATCCAGAACTAAAGATGATAAACTCCCAGATCCCCAAGTTCCATGCACCCACAACCACTTTGTCTTACTAGGCTTCAGTTGAGGTCTGTCTGTTGTCCCCATCTGGATCCCCACAGCCTCCAGGTACCACGAGAGGGCAGCCACAGCATTACTTTGGATCGTACAGGATAGAGATGTATAGTTGAGTAACGTTAGTTTACCTTAAGATACCTCATCCCATGGTGTCGGACGATCTCAGCCAGTGGCTTCATGTAGACGTTAAAAAAGAATAGAGTGCTGAGCTCTGCAACACCCCATAAAGAAGAACTTGTGGGTAGACTTTTTGCTCCCTATCAACACCAATTGGAACCAGCCTTGAACATAGGAGGCAAGCCAGTGTAAAATTGTCCTCCCCCAGCCCCAAGTCCTGTAGCCATCCTAAAAGGGTACTACAGTTGATGGTAATGAAAAACAATAGGTCAAGAAGAGCAAAGATGGATGCACTACCCATATCCTGCTCTCACCAGAGATCATCTACAAGTGAAATCAGTGCTGTTTCTGTCCCATAATCAGGTCTGAAACCTTGACTGGAAGGGATTCAGATAATCAGTTTTGTCCAGAAACCTCTTGAGCCGCACCGCAAGCACCTTTTTCACCACCTGCCCTAAAAAGAGATAGTGAAAACAGGAGAAAAATTATCTAGATGGGGGAGGTCAAGTGACAGTGTGTTGAATAGGGACCAAGCCAAGGCCTCTTTAAATGGGATCAGGGACTTCTGCAGTGATGAATTAATGACTGCCGAATCCACCTGGATGTCATTGACCTTGAGACTTTCATCAACCAGGAGGGATAATGATCTAATAAGTAGGTGGTTGTGCTAACAGCCCCAAGGTCTCTGTCCATTTTCTCAGGCCCAATAGAGTTAAATTGCTCTCAGATAACAGGGTAAGCATACTCCCTGGACAATTCCAATGGACCTGTCCTATATTTGGAGTCCAACAGAGAACAAATCAGAGTGATTTAATCCATCAGGTATTCAGCAAATTCCTCCATGCAGCCCTGAAGGTAACCAATCCCCTGAACCCTGCTTACCCAGGAGGGACTGAGTGATCCTAAACAGGGCCGATGGGTGACACTCAGCATTATTTATGCCCTTTTATTGCATTTGCAATTTGCAATTTTGCTGCCCCTACTACCATGAGGTAGGCCTTAACATCGACTTTAAACCCTTCCTTGTCAGACTTGTTCTCATTTTCCTCCAGCAGTGCTCTAATTTCAGCTCACCTTCCTCATCCATCCCAGATGAGGGAGATGATATGAGAATGTGCAGAAATGGATAGATTAATGCTCACTATTAAGGATAAAGAAGAAACTGAATATTTTTTGATATGGGATGTATTTTATCAATGGCTAGACAACAGAACGTGCTTAGCCAATCAGCGGTTGGTATGCAAATTTTCCTACGTCCGTCCGTACGTACGTAACACAAATAGTCCTTAATAGGCCTCCCTAACTAATGCCACAGTCAAATGCTGATCATTATGAAGTTTTGGGAAGATTCCGTTGAATTTCCCTTCCTATAACTTAAATTTTATGTTATTTTATTTTGTGTCTAACACTCCGGAGCAACAGAAAATAAGGTTTCTGCATGCTGCCTTGAGCTCCTAAATATCAATCACTTAATCATTCAATCAAATAAATCATTTTTAATGTTTGAAGAATGCTATCATACCTGTTTCCTGTTCTCATGCCTAATTCATTCAATCTCTCTTCACAATACTTTAAATTAAAACCAAATAAGCTCTGCAAATAAGCTTCTAGACCTGAGCTACTCAAGGCATGCACGCATTCAGTTTCTATTCCACTGTTTAATTCTTTAAAAAATAAAAACAAAATCAATGTGAAAATCAATTAATACAAGGCTAATCAAAGAAGAATACATTTTGGCTGCTCAAAAACAGAGAGTGACCTCCAAGTACAATTTCCAAAGGAATAGCTACAAATGTAATTTTTTTGCTTGCCAGACAGTTTCAAGTACTCAATACATATTCATACAGTACTTGGGAGAAATATCCTCCATCATATACACAAAGATATAGTAATCTCAGCACCTCCCTCTACTAGAGAAAGAAAAATGAATTTGGGAGAACTTGGGCAAAACATTGAACTGGGAAATCCAGAGGATTAACATTATTTTTCCCAATAGCCTCAGAATCAATGTATTGGAATCCTCAGGAAACAGGAAAACGAAGAAAAGAAACTTCAGATAGCTTTGCTGTGGAGAAATAGATAATGTTTAAGCCAGGAATTTGTTTCAGATCTCTTTTTCTGGTGCTTAGCTAAGTCTGTCTCTATTTCTATGTATTAATTATAATGCTGGGTTTTATGTCGGTGTTGAATCAAACCTCAGGCTGTGTACAAGTCTTCATGAAGATACATTATTTTCTGTTTCAAATTACATGATCTGTAATTTTTTTTAAATCTCCCCAATCACTCGTACATTGTTCCTGACTGGAAACAAACCATTTGAATCAGACCAGCCCCATAATTTTATCCTGTAATTCTCTTTTATATTTCTGTCTATAATCAAAACTGCTCTATCATTATCTACCAGCATTTAGTAAATACATGTTAAGATCAAAAAGGAATATTATATTTTACCTTTTTCAAAACAGAGTTTGGTTTTTGTCTTCTTTCTTGCGATGTTTATTTTATCTCCCAAAGAAAGAGAGACATGTTTCTTGAAGATGCACTAAGTTACAGAGCTAAGAAGCTACATTATAGAAATTATTTCCCTTAAAAACTTTTAGTCACCAAAAGAATCTAGCATCCTTATCTCTCTCAAACAGCAGGGCTGGGCGGGGGGGACCCCATATGAAGCACCCTTTGAAAAACAGTTGTTGTGACAGGGGGAACAATCAAGTTTATATACCCCCAAATAGGAGGCAGCATTGTATTCTGAAGACTTAAAGCCGCAGGGGTGAAATTCAAAAATTTCCCCTACCGGTTCTGTGGGCGTGGCAGGGGAAGGATACTGCAAAATCCCCATTCCCTCCCTACTCCTGGGGGAAGAATATTGCAAAATCTCCATTCCCACCCCAATCTGGGGCCAGCTAGAGGTGGTGTTTGCCAGTCTCCAAACTACTCAAAATTTCTGCTACCGGTTCTCCAGAACCTGTCAGAACCCACTGAATTTCACCCCTGCAAAGTTAAAGGACTTCCGGAAGACAGTTTTTACACCCAAAGAATGCATACTATGTACACAATCTTCAGAAAGGCCTCTCTTACTAATCTTAACACATAATACTGAGTGTTGATTTGCAAATGTATTATTATTATTATTATTATTCATCAATGAAAATTAACTCTTGGAAGAGACAAAAACAAATTAAAAACTATAGACTGATTAACAAGTATTCATGAGACTATAGATGGAATCTTACTATGAAACAACATTAACTCATATCATTACAGTGGTTTCTTACAATCCAGAATAAGCTTATTCTTTATAGAAAATACAAAGTATGGGAGTTTGACACAATATAGTAGAAATGTAAGTGAATATCCTGTCAGTTTGAAGGCAGATGCTAGTTATGGGAAGAGATGACGTGATAAAATAATCAATAGATTATAAGAAATGGAAAGAATGAGGATGTAAAATATTTTGTAACTCAGCTCAGCTGGTATAGATAGCTATTTATCACATGTCAACTATGAAGAAATCCAGGATGTCTAGATCAAGCACATCATCCTGGGGTTTCTTCAGATCATATTGCATTCAGACTTGGATAAATACAAACGAATTTTAGGATTTAAGTGCCTGTGATGTAAATTGATCACAGCCATAACGATATATATGGAGAATCTAAGCTGGTCTGAATAGATAAGAAGCTCTGGGATGATATGCAGGCTAATGACAGTTTGAACATAAAGTAAAATGTGGCATTTAGATATAAGCAATATCTTAACTGCAGAGACAAGAAAAATATTACTGAGCTTTGAAATTAAGATTTGTCTTCCTAATAATATTTTAATAGGATATCTAAATGGTCCAGATATTCAAATTAAAAATATTTCAAATGTACCTTCAGATATAAAATGGAATAATCACAAAGTACCAGATCTATTTAGTGCAATATAATAAATTTATTATCTATTTATTCTAAATCCACTGCATAGATTTCACAATGAAAAATATTTAAAAACTAAATTGCTGCATTGTAGTTATAATAATACATTATTCTTTAATCTCTCCTTTTATCTGATGCTGATTACCAAATCATAGAGACTTTGTGGCAATATGGAACATATTTCTCACTATAAGGCATGAAAATATTACAAGAGATAATAAAATCTGATCTTTTTAGTTTATTGGATGTATATGTATTTGTGAAGTTACCACTCATTATCCATGAAACTGTCGAAGGAAATATGATAAAGATAAATTATGTTTTAGTTTAATATTCATATTATATCACTGGTTATATCCATTCCATACCAACTTCAGATGTTTTGAGTTATATAGGCTTTCTGTGAACATCTGTGTAAGAAAATGCAATTTGCTACGGTAGTTCTAACATCTCTTGAACAAATATTCCATACATTTGAACTTATACGCAAATCTGATCTTTGCCACTTTTTCTTGTTTTGCACACTGTCCTAGAATTCTGCTTAGATTACAACCTGAACACTGAGATTATTAAATCACAGTTATCACTCATATTCCAGTGGACAGGCAAGCCCCACCCTTAGGAAACATTTGCTTTTGGGCACCTGAATCCACAGGGCAGTGATAATTCCAGCTCCTTCTTGCTGCCTGGCATTCATATCTCATACTATCAGACATCAGTCACACTCTGAGTCAGATTTCCCTATAAAAAGCCTTTTATCTTGTTGATATCACAACCTATGCACACTGAGACTCCTGGGTTAGCAGGGCTGAAGTTGCAGGATAGTTCAGATGAGGTCTAACAGAAGAAGAAGAAAGGGATGTTGAGTCTGTGCTTAATTTTCAATAAAAGCATAATGTAGAGAAAAATGGGGGTTAGGGAAAGGCAAAGCAATGCCTGAAATAATGGTCAGTAGAACTTACTTATCTAATGTTAGTGACAATGAAGTAAAATATCAGCTAAAACATTCTTCTTCTGGGCCTTTCAAATGTTGGTCTCTAGTTCCTTGAATTCCTAGTCAGTTTGACCAATATTGCCAAACCAGGGAAGGAAATTTAATGGGAATGTAAACAGGTCTGCCAAAGAAAATAATATAAAGAAAATAAGAACCTACTAGGAAGGTAATGCCACTTCGGTTTTTAAGAAAACAGGGACTATCCACGCAGGTATGAGTTTCCCAAATAAGGCCTCCCAGAAACCTACTCAGGAGGCTCTCTATTGTTATTCTCTCTCCTTTCCATTATCCTTTCCTCTATTGTGGTAGCTGGAGATCCCCTTTTGATTAGCACCCATTGATGGCTTTATCTACCATTAATCTTCTGGTCTCTTTCAAAAGCTATCTTCAATCCTGGCCCAAGCAACTTCCCTTGAGACAGACAATTCCATATCCTGAATGTGCAGAAGATTATAAAAATCTTACATAGGTTTCTTGAACCACCTGCCAAGTATTGTGTGCACTACTTTGAGGTCCTGAAGGAAAGGTGAGATATAAATCTGACAAAATCATCATCATCATCATCATCATCATCATCATCATCATCATCATCATCATCATCATCATCGTAACATTTTATTCATAACTTCAAGATCTTCATCGTAGCTAGATGGTCCTTTTCAGTCCTTTAACAATAGCAACATCTAATGTATATTACTTTATTGTTATTTGCTCTGAACTTTATTAGTCATTTCTATAGAAAGATCTTTTTGGATTCCATCAAAGACCATGTTGGGTTTAATGTCCTAATCATTTGGCACATGTAAGATTCCACAAATGAAACAATAATTAGCTAGATGGCTCATACTAATTAGTGCTTTCTTTTTATCAATCTGCCCTCCTTTGTTCATCTTCTGCCTCCATATCACAATCATCCTAACATTGCAATCCTATTTATTTACTTAATAAATTTAGGTACCGCCATCTCACTCTCAGAATTCTGTATTTTCAAATAACTGAGCAAGATGTAGCCTATCTTAACTTGGCACTCTTCAGAGGTATCGGATCAGAGCTCCTATCCTCCCCATTCCCCACTAAATTGGAGGAGATTAAGGTGCATGATTACAACTTTAATTTGGGAAATTAAAATTATATGGCTCATATCAAGTTATCAAAACATTTCTGCTCTATTTTTTCTTTTCTGGATCTTACATTTTCTTGTTTTCTTTGAAATTCAAAGCTTGCAACTCTTTTGAAAACTTAATTTAATTTAATTTAATTTAATTTAATAGACGTTCTTATAGGCCGCCCAATCCCGTGGGACTCAGGGCGGCGTACAACAGAATAAGAAGCGTACAATTAACAAATTTTGTTAATTTGTTAATTAAAGATTGCCTCATAATGGATTTTGGAAGCTAATGGTGTTATGCAATTTTAGCCCTGTTATGTCCAACTAATGTGAAAATGCATTACAGAAAATCAGCACAAGGGGGCACATCAAAAATATTTTGTTAAATTTAGAAGTAGAGTATCTTCATCATCACTCCAGTGTTAAGATTTTGTATTATAAGCTAAAAGTGCTGCTTCTTAAAATCTAACTTAGAATATAGACCCACTATATTTACCCCAGCTAGTACTATATACCATACATAGAATACCAGGCTGTCTTTATATTTGTACAAATAGCTTCATTTCTTTCTATGCACAAATCTAGCTAACAATGGGTCCTACTAGTATAGGTTGGGCTGGTTTCCTCCCTGTTTCATTCCTTGCCGGCAGTCCAGCAAGTAAAACCACAGATCCCATTTACCCTTTTGTAGGATCAAATTATTAAGAGATTCATACTTCCTAGCCTGTTAGAACATCATTGGCTGACTCGCTCAGGGAATTTCTCTTCCCCCCTGCTTCTCTGATCAGCTCTCAGAACAGGGACAGTAGTTCCAGAGTGACACCAAGTGCCAAAGGCACAATTGTGAAGAACTTATCAGAATGTTCTTGGTAAAGCTTTACTTCCGCTTCACATTTTGACTGTACGGAAAGCTACTTTCCTCCCTCTGACACAATGCTATTATCTCAGTAACACTGGTACACTTTCTGAAGCAGCCCCTATTTTGCAGGAGAGGTAAAAGTGCAAGATCCCCAAGTGATAGCAATTTCCAGCAGGCTAAGCTTAGGGTCTACCTGCAAAAGTGCAAAGCATCATTTCTCAACCTCAGCAACATTAAGACGTGTGACCTGTAGCTCCCAGAATTGCTGGGGGCTGAAAAACACGGCTTTAGAGGCTTTCTTTAAATTTCAGCACCAGCAAATGTGATTAGAAACCCCCTCAGTTGTTACTGCCTTGGCTTGGAGAAGACTTCCTGAAGATTGCTGGACTTAGCTCACACAGCATCTGGCTAAGATATTCCTTTTCCTCTGTAAGTCTTACCATCACGGTTTTGAATTTTGAAATTGAAAGTACCTATGCTAGGTTTGGTATGATAATTTTTACACAGTTTGTTTTTCTTTTCCCTGTGCCATTTATGTTGCATTTCCACTTTATTGCTTTTGTTAATTTTATTGGTATGTACATGTATTTGCTATTTACGGACAATATTGGGCAGATGGAACATAATCATTTTGCCTTAAAGGGTAAAAAGCATTGTTATAGCCCTCTTCTCCCTCATTAGGATACTGATGTCAAGTATTATCTGAACAGAACAACAGACAACCAAAGGTCTAAGTGGCAGTTGTGAAATGTAGGCTGAAACATCCTGTTCCACTTCTCAGAAAGATTCAAATCAATCTTACACTGCAGATTTTTATTCCAAGACGATGAAGAAGGCAAACTCTGGATCCAGCTTTTCCAGCATTACAGGATGTTTGGAGTAGCTTAGGAACACAATTTTACCAAAGCCAGTTACTCATACACACGCAAAGCTCATCTAGTATAGCTTTCTCAATTCACCAGACATTCACTTCATTCATGTTCTCACCCATTTACAAACAAAGGCTTTTCTGAACAAAACCCTGGAAAAATAATCCAGAACCTTGGTCTGGTTTTTTATCAAGAATTCTATAAAATCATTTCAGTTTTATCCAGTTTTGCTGCATGTTTGTTAAGATTCTATCATAGGAGGAAGTGATTTCCACCCTGAACCAAATGTATGTATCTCCCCCCCCAAGTATAAAATTAAGAGTACACATAGAAATAAAACTACTGTAGCTTGTTGAAGCCAAATGATGCATTAGTGGGTTAACCATATCCAAAACTCATGTCTATACTAGATTTAATGAGTCATAGAAATAAATTCCAGCATGAGAAATAAAATGCTTTTATATTGTCAGCTTGTGTTGAATCTTTTTTCTGTGAAAACAAATATTTGAAGGTTATGTTCATTTCCAGAAGGGAAAATATGTTAATTTCGCTGTAGTGGACTGAACTTCATGAAAGTTTATATTGCTGCTGCCTTTGTATACCTTTGTGTAAGATATGTTGCTTGATATATACATACTGCACTCAACACAACAAATGAAACTTGCCCGTGTCACTTAACACTTTACCAGCCCAATGCCCAAACTCTACAAAATAGTTGCCTCAATTTCATTTCTATCTAGGGGTTCAGAATTGCTTCAAGGTTTCTGTACTACTGTGGCCAATAATGCAGAAACGCCTCCCTTCTGCATTCGCCTAAGAAATAAACAACAGAAAAGAATGTTTCTCCAGCCGAATTATGAAGTAGACGATTGTGGCTTGCAATTCTTGCATGTGGCTGAAACTTCTCCAGCCCTCAATTCTAGCCACAGCTTACATAGTTTGGGATAATCGGTTTTGCCAGTGCAGGTAATGCCACATCAAGTCTACACAAGTCTGGCTCCTAAAATGAAGTACATAAGTGGCTGTGGGAGGGAGAGAAGATGGAGAAAGACCTGCTAAAAGCTTAGTCACCCCATGTTAATTTAAAAGGAAGCCTCAGTACTTAGTGAGGAGTGAAACGACCAGTAGATCCAGTGCAGGAACTCAACTGAGCCAGAGGGACGGGCAGTGCCCAGCTTCAAAAAATGAACACGCTGACAAACTTGGGATCATTTTAAACTGAGAATCTAAAAGTCCTTTCTATAGCCAGAATCACAGTATTGCCTCCTGAATTTGACTTACTTAAGCCACATAAGGAAAAGAGAAAAGGTTTTTTTTTTAAAAAAATATAAAACTGTCTCCCGAAGAGGTGTAGTTACTGAAAAATGGCAAATGATAAGATTCCTTTATATTGTAAAATGAGATCTGGCAATGTATATCTCCAATTTAAGAATTTTGTAAAAGTTCTAAAATAGTTTTCTTCAACCTGATTTACTAGAAGCATTGCTGCTATTACCAGTATATTGAACTTTGTAACTAGATTGCTTTTTATGTATTTTAAAAATAGCATTACATTTAGATCTTAAATATGAAAGCTGCCTTTGCCCTCAAAGATGGTGCTTAGACATCTCTTAAACAAATAATGTCACTATTCTTATTTAAAGACCTTCTTTCCAATCACATCAGAAACAAAGTGGTTGCTTTTTATTATATTTTATTTATTTTATATTGGATCAACAATATTTCTAGGTATGCATATACATAAAGCTAACATTCCGCATGGGAGTTGATAATTCACAAACTGTACAGACAGGTGCAGTGCACATACCAGAGCTGAGGTCATTTATTAAATGGACCTGAGCTATTAAAAAAACAAAACATATTCATTTACAGCATTTTAAAAAAGAATTACAACTTTTTTTTTGGCATAAGCTACATATTAAGAGGTCTTTTCTTCCCCTCCAAAAAGAACATTTCAAGTATAGCAGAAATGGACAAAAATGCCCTCTATAAAAATAAAATCCAAAAGCCATTTAGAAAAAAAATGCAGCTGCAGCAGTACCTGGCTTGAAGATGATCCTTTAGAGCAGGGGTGTCAAACTGGCGGCCTGCGGGCCGGATGCGTCACACGCAGGCCACACCCACCCCAGCTCCGCAAATGGGAAAAACGTCACATGATGGGGCGAGTTTGACACCTGTGCTTTAGAGGATATCACCAACGACACAGATAAAAGTCAGGAGAAAGACCCTATGTCTCAGTCCGCTTGTTAGATGGTCTGGGCTATAGGAGTTTCGAAGCAACATATAGAGCAATATGGGTTCCCTGCTTACAGACAAAAGTATCCTTAAGGGTCTATCATTTAACACTCAGAGGGTGTAATGAACCACCCCCACCAGAGATCAGGTCCATAAAATAGTAATTTAATGGTTCAACCGGCATCTAAAGTTATTGATGGTTTAAAAACAATGGCCTATTAATCATTAGCCTTCTTGAACGGTAGTACTTTAAAGGCATCTTTCTTTGTGCAAATGAATATAGAGTTCAGAAAATGCCATAGATTCATGTGCTTTCAGTACTGAGAGATGGAGTGGCATCACCAGTAAAATTCATTAATTAATATGCATTAAAAGAGAGTTAAGTTTACACAGTTGTTAAAAAGCAATACAAATGGCTTTTTCCATACATGATTGAATCCTATACAACACGTTGAGGTATTATAATTAATATATATAACCATATTTTAGTTGTAACCCTATGCACACTTATCTGGGAATAAGATACAGGACAAACATATTTATTTTTGATTCAATATAACTAGGCTTGCATTGTTAATCATAATTGCGGTACTATGTATATTTATTTGAAAATGTATTTGTTCTTGGCTGGTTTGAAACATGCTAAGGCATAAACCATAGTTATAAATAATGTCTACATTTATATAACATGCTAATCCGATATCAGCAAGCCACTTTATGGCTTGTTGTGATATGCAAACCAAGTGGTGATTAGCTGTTACACACAAGCATGCATAGGTGTGCAACTTACAGTAGCTTTCATTGGTTAATAGCACTGAAATAGTAGTTTATTTCTATTTACTCTCATAAGGCATTTTTTTCAAGGCTCTGTTTATAACCAAGTGGTTTTACCACATTCGGAATTGTGAATCAAGGCAATTTTTGGTCCTGCTCTTTGGCAACATCCCTGAGCAAGAAAAAGACGGGAAGCTGAAGTGTATGGGTTTGTAGCTTTACTTCTTGAGCACAGAACTTTGCTGCAAAACATTTGTTCCTAAACACTATTGCTTGCACAACCTACCAACACAACTCTTGTCTTTGTTCAGAGTATATATTATTTTACAACCTATTCCGGAAGTGGCCATTTTAGTTTCTTCAGTTGGATAATCCCAAAACATGCACTGCTGTCAGCTGGAGACTTATTGGTGGATGTTACTTGCTTTAAGAAGGGTTACATCATCACAGGTTGTTTATTGGTCTGAATAGATTGACCATACTGGAAACTTTACAGCTGAAACAAAATGTCATTAAAAGAAATTTAATACCAAAAAAGCTAATACTAAAAGGTTGGCAAAAAAAAAAGAACATTACTTTTAAGAGGTCAAGAAAGCTTAAATATTTGCCTTTAATCCATAATTGTACATATTATAAATCAATATGGATGGTTATGTGTGGACTTTCATTTATTTTGTACTACCCGTTTGAAGAACAAAAAGGGATTCGTATTTCCACCCACTTTAATTTTTCCCCATTTCAAGGTCTACTTTAGAAAGTAGTTTTATAAAACAGAGCCTTTTAACATGACAAGGAAAAAAAAATACCATTGTGTAATAAAACAAACAATAATTAAAATTGTATGAACAGCTTGAGACAATCAAGATGGGATCTGCATTATGCTGTACATTGAGGGTTTGGGGATAATTCTGCCACAGTTACACTGCTCACACCAAACCTCCAGGACAATTTTTCTTAAACTACAGTCCCTAAAGCAGGCAGATTTATGTAACTATTCACTTTTAAATACATACTTTTTCCATAAGAATAGAGTTCCTCTTTAAATATTAAAATGTTTCAATAATATATACATAAATTAGCTAGTCCAATAAGAAAATATTCCATCCCTTCATAAATAGAGTCCTCAGTCTCTTGCATTCCCCCCTCCCCTCTTCTTCAGCCCTACCATAGTCCACCCCACTGCCCCAAGGAGCCAGCCATGCTTCACACATGCCTCTTCATGTGCAGGGCCAGATGATCTGATCTCGAGAACGCACGGTCGCATAGCTGGCATTGGAAAGGCCGGACACCTGTATGCTTGCGGTAGTGGCGTGTCAGTTCATCTGACCGTGCAAATTTCCAGCCACAGCCTTCCCAGGTACAATGATAAGGCTTCTCACCTGGGAAAGAGTGGGGAAAAAAAAGTTTAGTGAACTTTCCAACCTGGTGAAAAGAAGTGCAAAGCAATCCTTTCTGCATTACACAGACAGCATAAAATTTGTGGAGACTCATTAAATTCCCATTAGGAAAGGCTATCAATGTGAATTGAATTTATTGTCTCTAGATTGCACCATTCATCTTCTCGATCCCGCCTCCACTCATCTCCCCCCCCCATCCCCCGAATAAGGAGAAAAGTAATTGTACAGCCAATCTGATAATCAGATTATTGTTAAAATACTCGGGCTACAGGCTAACACACACTTTCCTGATCCTGCCCCGCCGAACGGGGGAGATAAACTTACTTTTGAATAGAGTTCAAATCCATAAGTGGTCTACTTAAAACTATTCGATGGGCTGAATAAAGCCATCGGTCCGGCTGCATTGTCCAAGAAATAGCAGTAGCAATAGCACTTAGACTTATATACCGCTTCATAGTGCTTTACAGCCCTCTCTAAGCGGTTTACAGAGTTCAGCATATTGCCCCCAACAATCTGGGTCCAAGAAACCCGAAAGTTAAGCAATACATTTGGAAGACGCTTAACTCCGGAGGTCCTGTAGCATAACCCTGAGGTAATCAGCCGGAGAGCTCTAGTCCCGCGCCTCTACAAATGTCTCCCTAACTTTTTTTGGGGGGGGGGAGAGGCCTCTCGTGCCCTTGCATTCTATCCAATCACGGGTGGGGTAACCCCCCCCGAAGAGGCTTGCTCCCCAACATCCACCAAGCCGGATAAGTCTCCCTTTACCCAATGCCCCTCCTGACCCTGCCCGGCACCCTTACCCGTGTGGGTCCGCATATGCGCCTTGAGGTGCGAACTCTTAGTGTATGTCTTCCCGCAGCCGGCGAATTCACAGTTGTGGGTGGCGGTGCGTTTGCGGGCCCAAGACCGCCGACCCCTTTTCGGCTTGCATTCCTCCGGGGGACCCATCGGGGCGTAGTAATCCAAGACGGGCGAGTTGGGCGGCGTGACGAGCAGCCCGGGCAGGCCTTGGGCGCGCGGTTTCAAAGGCTCTCGAAAGACGCTGAAGTGTCCGTGGAACTGGGACTGCATCTGCCCGGCGAAGTTGGGCTGGAAGAGGTGGACAGGCCGCGGATAATGCTGGGGAGCCCCCATCTGCGCGCCCAGATCGCCGCCCATCTGGCACTGGGGCCCCGAGCCCATTTGCTCGCCGGGGAAGCCGGAAGACGCGTGCTGGAGGAGAGGCTGCATCAGAAGGGGCTTGTGGTCCAGGGCTCCGGACGCCAGGCACTCGGGCGGGCCGCTCAGCATGCAGGAGTGCCCGTCCATCGGCTCCTGCTTGACGCGCATGTGCTCTAAGGGGAGCCCCCCGGGCAAGCCGGAGGGCGGGTGGGCCAAGCCCGGGGCGCGCAGCTCGGTGTATTCCCGCCGCTGGAGCTCGCAGTGGCTCGGACCCACCGAGGGAGGGGGTTGCTGCATGTCCTGAGTGAAGAGCTCGGCTACGTAGCTGTGGCCAGGGCTGGGCAGGTAAGACGCCGCGAACTTGTTAGGGGGCTGGTAGTTGGAACTGTCGCTGTCATAGGTGGTGCCGCAGCTCTCCGGGGTTTCGGGCAGGGGGTAGTTAGGGTTGCCGCCGGGATGCGCGGGCCCCACCCCGCCATTGGGCTGCCCGTTGGTGGTGTGCGCCAGGATGAACTCCAGGTCGACGAAGTTACCTAGCTCGTCGGCTTCCCTCTTGATGGCGGTGGCAATTTCCACGGAAGGAGGAGCCAGCCTCTGCGAAGGGAAGAGCAGGAGTTACCGCGTGGAAGGAGTTAATACGCCCGGGAGTCGGATCCCAGCATTAGTAACAGCACCCCCAAACTTGAAAAACGGGTTACGCGCTCTTCTCTCCGAGCAGCCCCAGCGTTGGCCTTCTACTTGCTTCCCCGGAGACCAGGCTTCTCTGAACCCCGCACCGTCCCGACCGCGGGATCGGAAGAAACTCCGAATCAGCTGTCCCTAGCTACCCTCCCCCGAGGAATGATGGAGGAGTAAATTAACCTGAACTTTTCAGTCCCGCCCTCTGCGCACCGCCACCGCGATATTTTCTTGGCGCGAACCCCCTCGCGCCGGGCGCGGAGCGATCGCCCCGGACTTGTCTTGAGTGTCAACAGATGCCCGGAGCTGAGCGCCCTTTGCCGAAATCCGTTTAATTCTGCCAAGGGAACTTCGACCTGAATCCCTTCCGAACCCAACCGAGGTGTTTTTACAAGAATACTCCTCTCTCGTTTGCTAAAGCAGAACGCGAACCTACACATTTCTCATCACTATTCTGTGCAACCATGAAAAGGCACTCGAAGGCAAAATGAGTTTTGCCCACAAAGATGTGCAAGGAGTCCCCTAAAAAAAATGAAAAGGGGGAAGGGGGTACGCAAAATTCGGACGCCCAGCTTAACTTGCTTTCAGCTAAAACGAAACTGTTAAGCGAGCCCAAGAATCTTTACTAACAAGTTTGTCCTTTCCGACGACGCTTAGCTATGTATGGAGTTGGGACTCCAGATAAAGGATTCCGCCAATTATGGCAACACACTTTTCTGGGACATCAAATCAGCCATAATCAGGAACTCCACCCTGCTTAGTCTCCGCACGTACTTTTGGACCGGGACCAGAATAAACTAATAAACGCGCCCACCTCGGATAAGTTGAGAATGGTGCTGCCAACCCCCTTGCTCAGGGCAGGGGGTTGTCGAAAAAACTTTGCTCCAGATTAACAAACTCCAAAACTTTCCCTTTACGAGTCTAGCTAGCAGCGTTGGTCTCCTAAAACTGTGCCTTCCGTCAGCTTTTCAAGAACGCGGTTGAGAAACAATTTTGCTTGCCGCAGATCTGCGCGTCTCGTTCCAGTCCCCAGCCCAAGCGAGAAGAGCAAAAGACGAGTGTAGATAGCTACGCGCATCTAGACGGCAAGAAGGAGAGACGGCAAGTGGGGAAGCACCCTCTGGGCAATTTGGAACAGAAAATTGCCGGAGAAAAGAGCCTTTGCGTTCCTCTGTTCAAAATTGCCCCGGCCGGTCCGAAGCTCCTGCCAGAGAGATTCGCGCTCTAAAAGATAATCTACTTTCAATTTTTCAACGTTTGTAAGATCCTCCGTGCGCGTCTCGAGTTAAACGACACTCGCTCCCTGAGTTGAGAGATCGCAAGTCCTCGCTTTCCGAAGAACTCCCTCCGCCAATAGCTCCCGTACCATCTCGGGCCGCCTCTCTTCCAGCGGCACCAAGCCGGCAAAGGTGGAGATGGACGGCAAGACAGCTTCCTCCACTGCTACGCTCATCTTGCGCGGTCGCTCGAGCTGGGAAGAGCTCGGTAACTGCCTTCGATCCGGCAGCTCCGCTCCAGGCACTGATCGAGCGCTGAACTCTTTCCCAAAGCGGAAAAAAAACCCCCAAACTCAAAACTTTCTGGACGAGTTCAGCTTGTGAAACAGCTGAGCCTGTTGTAATTGGTCGAGGGTTTGATTAATATTCATGACAAGCCGCTTTGGATTTGATTTCGCAAGGAGAGGCCACGCCCACTAGAAAAGGCTTAGTTGAAAACACGACGATTGCTGCCAAGAGAGTGAACAAGTGGAACGGCCCGGATGCAGAACCGTCCCCAGAATGGTCCTCCAGAGTGCTGAAGTGTCAGTAATACAACTACTTCGCCGTAAACCTTTGAAAGCGGCAGCCTCCCCGCTGGGTTGTAAAGGCAAAGCAGCCCTACTATCCCCCCCCCCCCCCGCGGCCTTCCAGATCCCTGGCACTCTTCCAGACTAGCAAAGCAGGGAGGACCGGAGGGGATGGAGTGAGCAGACCAATATTTCTAGAGGGCACTAGGTTGGGGAAGGTAGTCCTGTGGTGTCTGACCATACATGGGAAGGTTCAGATTATATTCCCCATTCTATGAGGAAGCTACTCCAGGCTCTGTTACTCTCAGCCTAAGTTACCTTACAGGATTCTTGCAAGGATAAAATAGGTGTGTAGGAGAGGATCACGTGCTTTGAGTAGTGTAGCTGGGAGTTTAGGATACATAAGGGAAGCTACAACTCTTTTTAGAGAGTCACAGCGTGAATTCTGATCTTAGCTCAAGACGCTCTCAAGTCAGTTTGCCCCTTCTTTGCCGTGACTGCAGTCTGAGACTTGCAGATGACCAATTTACACTTGGTTATTGATCAGTCAATACTTGGATTAGCAATTATAATACTTTTAAAACTTATGAGAGCAGGTCACTCTATTATGTGGAGCGCCCTCTCCACATTACAAGGAAATGTGCTTGGGGTCCTATTTCACTGCAATAAACCAAGATTTAGATAACAGTTTTGTATAGTAGATGCCGGGGGGGGGGGGGGGGAATAGATGAAATGGCCAGAAGCAAATATCTTGGTATTAAAAAGAAATGTCAAAGTAACGAAAATGACTGTTCTGCACTTTTTGGTGTGGAGATTATGCAAAGCTGTCAGAGAATATAATATATGGATTTTAAGGCAGGCATTGAAAGGAGAGATTAGACCAGTGATGGCGAACCTATGGCATGGGTGCCACAGGTGGCACGCGGAGCCATATCTGCCGGCACGCGAGCCATTGCCCTAGCTCAGCTCCAGCCCGCATGTGTGTGCCCGCCAGCTGATTTTTGGCTCGCGTGGAGGCTCTGGGAGGGCGATTTCGGCCTCCGGAGGGCCTCCGGGGTGGCGGGGGGAGCATTTTCGCCCTCCCCAAACTCCAAGAAAGCCTCTGGAGCCTGGGGAGGGCGAAAAACGGGCCTACCGGGACCACTGGAAGTCGGGATATGGGGGAGTGGGGAGGGTCGTGCACGCATGCGCAGGGGGGGTGGGGCGAGTGGGGGACTTTGAATTAAGGGTGTGGGCACGCATGCGTGTCTGATAGCACGTGCGTGCACTATTTTGGCACCCAAGGAAAAAAAGGTTTGCCATCACTGGATTAGACTATGCGCTTGTTTTGGCTGCGTCTCTGAGTTAGGTTGCTCATCCCTTGTCATCTATGAAATGCAAGTTAGGAAACTTTGGCCCTGCAAATGTTATTGAACAACAAAGTTCAGCATTCCTTACTGCTAGCCATATTGACTGAGACTTCTGGGTATTAATATTCAGTCATACCTGAAGGGTAACTTCCCTGAAGTGCCATGCTCATTGGTTATTATAATGGTAATATTAATACTGACACCAGTTGCAATTTAGATCTACTGCAATCCAAACCAGTGTTTCTCACCATTGGCAGCTTAAAAAAAAAAAGAACTTCAACTCTCAGAATTCTTTACCCCCAGCTAAAGATGAGAAACACTTATCCAGAAGATATCCTGGCAGAAACTTTTCGAAATAGATACTTCTATATTAACAAAACTGACCATGAAAAAACCCCAACCATTTCATTAAAGTGATTTCCATTATTGAACTATTTAATCTTCCCACTATTTAAAGAAGTTTAAGCAAGAATTTACTTAATGTAACATACTGACTGCTTTTATAAGTTTTTTAAAATCCTGTTTGATCCCATTTGTTTTGAGTATAGCATATCTTAGATTTTAAGAAAGAGTATTGACCGATTTTTTTTTACACTTTCCTGTTCAAGATTCTACATTTAGCCTTTCTCAACACAGTATCCTTCAAATGTACTGAGTCATGATCCTATTAGGTGCTCCCTCGTGTATGATCACAACTGGTTAAGGGTGGTGATGTGAGTTGTAATCCAAAACATCCAGAAAGCCACTGGTTGAGTAATTAAACAGTATAAATATAAAAATTAATATGAAATGTTCTGGGCAGCATCATGATGAGGCGCTGTTCTGGGAGGCATCTGGCTCCATTCTTCCCTCTGGGTCAGGGACCTTTCTCTTGACTTCAGGAGGCTCCATGAAAGGATCGCTTTGGGGTCACCTGGGTGGGTTTGTTCAAAATACATGTGTCTCTGTGAAATGATATTGTGATGTACCTGAACAGCCCTATCTTTTCCATTTGAATTTAGAAGGCTCCATGAAAGGATCTCTTTGCATCACCTTCTTGTTTTTATTCAGACACAATGGGCTTATTTTCAGACATGCCAGGGAGTCATCACTAGGGAATCGAGACTCGGGTGATCCCATGACTTGGCCTGTCGGTCTGATGATGCAACCTTCAGGCCTTATTTTCAACTGAGCCAGGTTTTGATCCAAGGCCTCCTTGAAGCCATGGACTTTAACCTCCTGTGTCTGCTGAACTTGATGAGGGGATGCTGCACAGTCTCTGAAGAGAGAGGAGATTCCATAGTTTCTGGAAATATCAAAGCCCCCAAAAGCAGCTTGAAAATCGCTCACCGGCAGTGAGCGATTAGTCCACCGAAGATTAACACTCTGCATGGATCTCTGTTGGTAACATTTGCACCAATGGTCTACTCTGAAGGACTAATGCAGGCTAGTATTGCAGCATTTCTTTCTTAGTAACAGACACAACATAACACAATCAATTGGTGTGATGATGCTAATCTCTCAGGACCTCCACATAATATAAAGTTACACCCATCAGATTTTAGCTTATCTAGCAGCTATATTCTATTTCTTTTTTTGCATCTGTCCAATGATAATTTCACTTCATTTGTAACCTGTATTTTGGAGGGTGCAGAGTACCTGTTAAATAGTTGAATGGAGTAGTTTGTAGAACAATTTGTGACTACTGGTAGTGTTTACTTTGAGCAAGAGGATTACCACAGCCTGAGGAAATTAGAGTGGTCGTATCCTTTGGTACAGAAATTGAATTGCAATATTAACTGCTCTACTAAAATTGGAGAATGGAGTTAATAAGAAATCTTACTATTAATGTAACTTTCCCTTTAGGGTTGGTGACCCTTTTCCTGGTTCTGAAGATTCAGGGCAGCTCCCTCAAGCAGAGTAAATATTAGAAAGTTTGGACTGCAGTAAAGTATTGGAGGAGAGAACAGAGCTTGCCATTACTCTCAATCTTTTCCAACTCCAGAAAGATGTCTGAGGTAATGTAGAGTGCGCTAATTGGTAAGAAAAATGATATTCCACAAATTTTAATTAGGTTCCATGAGAGAAAGGCAAGTTAAGATCTATTCCTGGATTGCAAAACTTAATAAAACTTCAAGGTTAAGAGGCAGGATGTTGCATTTTAAACATTTATTTATTTACTTATTTATATCCCGCCTTTATTATTTTTATAAACAACTCAAGGCGGCAAATATATCCAACACACCTTCCTCCTCCTGTTTTCCCCAAAACAACAACCATGTGAAGTGAGTTGGGCCGATAGAGTGTAAGTGGCCCAAAGTCACTCAGCTGGCTTTCATATAGTTAAGGTGAGAACTGAATTCAAGTTCTCCTGCTGTCTAGACTGGTGTTTTAACCACCAGGCCAATTATTTTTCTTTCATTGAAAAATACATTCTTTTTCCTGCTATCCTTAGTCAACAACACATTATTTGTTTCCTTTTTATTTCTTAAATATTAGACTTGAAAATATGAAAATGACTTCAGCCTATTGTCCTCACATTTTTTCACAAGTTGGGCAGACCAGTTCATCTTTTTCATTAAAAATTTCTTCAGTCTTTTTTATTATGGTCTCTTATGTTGTGAATCCTTTCTTGCTAACACTAACTTGTTGAACTGGTCAGAAATAAATGTCACTCATTTTACTGGCACAGATCACATACATAATTCATATCTAGTTTATCAACTGTCTTGTCTCGTCAATCATATTCACCAATGTTGCTTATTTTTGTTTATTTTCTACCTGTGTTTCTTTCTTTCTGCTTAACACAGTTGCCTGCAGAAATTCAGTTTTCTTTGTTATCTTTTAATAATAATATTTTTAACTTGATAATTGATGGAGCTATTGGGGTGGAAGCAATCTGTAGGACTATTTGGCCTAGTGGGGAAAAAATTCATTTAGCGTCCATATACAAGATTGGAAGACTAGGAAGAACTACTAGACCAAATGTGGAAGGAATGTCACTGGACTGTCTAGTACAGAGTTCTTCAAACTTGGCAACTTTAAGACTTGTGGACTTCAACTCCCAGAATTCTCCAGCCAGCATAGCTGGCTGGAGAATTCTGGGAATTGAAGTCCACAAATCTTAAAGTTGCCAAGTTTGGGGACCCCTGGTCTAGTACTTTCTCTCCGATTGCAGATCTATCTTTCACTTTATGTTCATTCCAGTCTTCATGAAATTAAACTTTAAAACTTGAGTTAAACAACTCACAAATCAGAGCAAGGGCAGCATTCCCACCAGGACTAAGATGTAGAACGGAAAATCAGGTCTCTACACTGAGTCTATGTTGCAGACCAAAATGGAAGTGAGGAGCATTGCTTTGGAATAGAACCTAAGCTATTCAGGAACTAGAAAACCTGGTTATTTACCTCAGGTTTTTACCAGACCAGACTTAGCCACCGAACAGATAATAAAGAAGACTAGATGCAAGATGCCCTCTCAACTCCTGGCAAATAGATGGGGAAGAAATGGAGGTAGTGACAGATTTTATTTTCCTGAGCTCCAAGATCACCGCAGATGGGGACTACAGCCAAGATTAAAAGGTGCTTGCTCCTGGGGAGGAAAGCTATGTCAAATCTAGACAGCATACTAAAAAGCAGAGACATCACCCTGCCAACAAAAGTGTGTATAGTCAAGGCTATGGTTTTCCCAGTTGCAATGTATGGCTTTGGCTGAGCGCCAAAGAATTGAGGCCTTTGAACTATGGTGCTGGAGAAAACTCCTGCGAGTCCCTTGCTTGGACTGCAAGGCGATCAAACCGGTCAGCCCTAGAGGAGATCAACCCTGACCTGCTCTTTAGAAGGCCAGATCCTGAAGATGAAACTCAAATACTTTGGCCACCTAATGAGAAGGAAGGACTCACTGGAGAAGAGCCTATTGCTGGGAAAGATTGAGGGCAAAAGGAGAAGGGGACGACAGAGAATGAGGTTGCTGGATGGAGTCACTGAAGCACTAGGCGTGAGCTTAAATGGACTCCAGAGGACGGTAGAGAACAGGAAGGCCTGGAGGAACGTTCTCCATGGGGTCACGATGGGTCAAACACGACTTCGCAACTAACAACAAAGATGCAAGTACAAGTTCTTGATACCTACTGTGTGAGAGAAATTCTGTTCTTTCTTCTCGGATGTCTAACCCATTTTGAGTCCCTTTACTGGAGATGTTTAAGTAAAATTATAGGAAATCCCAAGCAGAAAAGTTCATAACAACTCTCTTCAGTGTCCAGAAATTCTCCAAGACTTCTATTTTTTCATCCCCAGGCTGGACTTTGAGGTCCAAATCTACAACCCATTTTCAACCCTGTCTCTCCTTCATCTAGAGATATCAAAGCAAGAGAAGATTTATAGAATTCAGAAGAAGAGAATCTGAGCAGTTATGTCACAACCCATCAAGATTAATGCTGCAATGGCCTTATTTTTGTAAAGTTTATAATTAGAGAATAGTACAGGATATAGCAAAAGATGCCCCTTTACTTATAAAAGACATGATGATCAATATCTACATTTTGCTTATTCCTAAGTAAAGTAAAATAAAGTTATTTACCATCGTGGTTTATTGCACTCATGTAATCAAGATTGAATCACTCAATCCTGACTGTCCTTTGGAAAGATAGATACTGACGTGAAGCTCAAACACTTTGGCCACCAAATGAGATGAAAGGATTCATTGGAAAAGACTCCAATGTTGGAAAACATTGAAGGCAAAAGGAGAAGGGAACAGTAAAGAATGAGATGGTTAGACAGCATCATGGACACAATGAACATGAATTTGGGCAAACTCAGAGTCAGTAGAAGACAGGGAGGCCTCGCATGCTATGGTCTCTGGGGTTGTGAAGAGTCGGACATGACTTAGCAACTGAACAACAAAAATCAAAATGGTGTTATAATTTCAGGCAGTTTAGAATATGACTGTGTGTTGTGAATGTTTTAAAAATTAGGGTTGGCAAAAACCTTCTGTTGTTGGTTCTTTTGCCCTAAAATTTCAGAAATATAATAGGTGTTTTAAACATGGAATAATGATTGGGGAGGAGGACAATAGTAATAGCAGATGCATAATTCACAATATACACAACACGGGTGAAATTCAGCAGGTTCTGACAGGTTCTGGAGAACCGGTAGCGAAAATTTTGAGTAGTTTGGAGAACCGGCAGATACCACCTCTGGGTGGCCCCAGAGTGGGGAGGGAATGGAGATTTTGCAGTATCCTTCCCCTGCCATGCCCACCAAGCTACGCCCAAAGAACCAGTAGGGAAAAATTTTGAATTTCATCCCTGATACAACACTATATGAAATGGCCTCCAATTAAATCATTAGGTCCAGATTTTAAAATGATCTGCCCTACTCTATTGTCCAGAGAAGTGATAAAATTAACAGCCATACATGCCTCGCTGATCTTTACAGAAAGCTACGGTATCGAATAACAACTCTTTATATCAGGTAATGTTAACCTACGTATTAACAAGGTGGTGGCAGTAGGGAGGAGAGTCAAAATTAGGATAGATACCAATGAAAAAATTAAAATTAACAAATTTTATTCAAAGCATAAGCTTTCACTAGTTGCACTTTTTAATAAAACGTGTTACTTGGAAAAGGTACTTCCAGACACTTCCCGATTTTTTGCCACCATACACTAATACAGCTCTCCTCCAATTACAAAAGTAATATAAATGTAAATTACATGTTTCGATTTGGAAGTGCAACCACAAGAAGATTCATATCCTTCAAGAGAAAAGACAACAAATACATTTCCTTGTGCATGGACTTGACGCTGGGCCCCTGTTCCCTACAACAGTTTTGAATGTCTGAAATTATTCAGATAATACAAGAAGGGAAGGAAGTAAACAAGAGATTATTTCTGCTCATTAGATAAAAATACATAATGGGTGGTGTTTATCCCATAAATTGATCTCTCGATATCTTTTTGGGTGGCCTCTCCAGAATGAGGAAATGGGATGTCTCCTCCTAGCCCACCTTCCAAAGGAAAGCGTACAAAAAATACTAAGTACTGTAGGTTGCTGCCAACATTTTAACTACAGATATATAGAATGCTATAATGGACTATTTGATGATTAGATGTACTTAAGTAGCAGAGTCAGTGGGTTCATCTAATTTTGTCCATGTTCCTTGCCAATTTGCATGGCTGATGGTAAATGCCAGAAATGTGGGATGTCTAGCATGCACAACTGTTTGCCTGCTTTGTTTGAATTCTGGTAATACATATCATGCAGTAGGACCACAGATGTGATGTTATGTGATAGGAAACATATTTTCTTAGAATAAGAACCTGCAACAGGAAATTACAATTTAGAATTTTATGGTTCAGGATGCTAGCTACCTTGGCATTCTATTCCCTGGCTTTCTCTTTACCCTTACCCTATGTCACTCAGTGTAAAAGACCAGTGAGTTTATTCAGTTCTTACTGTTGTTTTGCTTCCTAAATGTTTTTTTTTTACATTTCTACAAATCCTGGAATTCCCCAACTCGGCCTCTTATATGTGGATGATACCATTTGGGCTATAAATATTGAGATTTCCATAATTAGCATATTGGCCTGGATTGCAGGACATTCCAATGAAATGTGTTAATCAGTTGATAACAGTGTATGTGATCCTATGGTAATGCTTGGGATACAGAATCCTGATTCATTAAACTATTTGAAGCAATATCTTCTGATCAAATGTACTGTTTTGAAATAAATTACTTTAAGATTCTGATTTGCATATGGATTTGGAAAAACAGACAAAAATCCCAGATACTTGATGGCCAGAAAACTGAAAAAAAAGATTTCTGGTTATATGAAAACCTGAACAATTCAGCTTTTCAAAGAGCTAAAACTATTTCAAAATATTATAAACCAATATTTAATCATTTTTAATTTTGACACTGGTTCCCCAATGAATATTCATCTGCTACATATATATAAAGTCTTTGAAAAAAGTATCAAGATACCAACTTTATCTGAGAAATACAGACTATGTTAATCTAAACCTTATGTGACAATTAACCTATTATTCTTTTAGTTACCACAGCATCCTTTGTTTCTGCATAGTTGTAATTACAGAAGCATGTCTCATAGATTCTTTGTGTTGAGTAGTATTTAACTTCAGTCTTGATCTAGTCTTAGAGTTTTCTGTTTTTCAAAACAACAGAACCTTCAAGTCTAATTTCTGTCTTCAATAATATGTATGTACAATGGTAATGTCTGTTGAGTATTCCAAGCAATGGCAATTTTATCACTTTGTAAGGAGTCTCAGCTGCCTTCTCTGTGAGGTACAGTGGCAAAAAGTATGTGTGGCAGGAGAAAGATAATTGGTCTTTTTTCTAGTCTTGTATTTATGGTGCAAAAATCAGCCAAAACATTTTGTGAGTCATTAGCTTGAAAATGGGCAACCCCATTATAGTCCATTCCTACTCAAGTACAGAAGTCCAATTGTTTAGCAGACCCCCGTTACACATAAAAAGGGCATTGCTGATTTAAGTAGAGCATTTTCTCTTCGTTCCTTCAGTTTAGGATGTTCTGCTTTTGCAAAGTTGGGGCTTTCCATGCCTTGGGCATTAAAGACAGGTTCCTTCTGTGTATTTCACTTGTCAATCTTGGCAGCATTCCGTACATAAACTAATAGGAAATGTTTTAGTCCCTTGAGAACTATATGGGAAGGTGCCCATTAGGAAAGCTCAGCATATGAGATCTTTCTTGGTACAGAAAGTTGGACTTGGCCTCCAGCCACTCAGTACCAGGAATTTCCTTAAGCTGTTGAGTTTGTCTAGCAGAGATAGGTTTTATCTCCCCAAGCCTACTGCCTGCACAGGTCTCTCCATACCCAGTTACATCTCTAAGATGTTTTGGGCTGATGTTGCAGTTCAAAAGGCATAGAAGACTCTGGAAAATAATGTGGATATAATAGCCATCAAGGAAAAGGCATGCTGGCTTCCTAAGGCTAAATCCAAAGTTACTTTTCCAGTTACTCTCCTTACTAGACCTTAATTATCAGGGTGGAGTAGCACAATAAATTGATGCTGTAATCCAGAAGAGCAACAACTATGCAAATCTTTCTCCAAGAGATCCAGAGTCTTTCTCAATGTACATAATGGCCTCTATAAAGAAATTATTTTGCGGCACATTATTTATTTATTTATTATTTTTGCTTCAAATTCAGAATGAATTCAATAGTATTCAGTCAGTCCCATGGTGGTGATACAAAGCCTGGAAAGTCGTTTTCCTTCCATTTTAAATTTCAAATGGAAATACCAATTTGATCTGTTTGGTGTGTTTTTTTAATCCTTTCAATAAACTGTTAACATGATAATCAAACTGTTTCTGAATCAAATACAAGTACAATCAAGCACACTCTGCCCTTGAAGTGAGAGAGATATCCACTATCAGTTAAAATCAGAATAAACTACCTTCACAGCAGAAGACAATTTTAAAAATAAGTAGTTGCCAAATGATTCTGTGCAAGTGCCAGCTATATCCCACAGTCTCCTATAATTTAGTGCCTTCCACAAATGTTGGATTATAGTTCTCAAAAATGTCCATGCTGGATGGGAAAACACATCTACAGGACATCAGGTCTGGGTAAGCTAGATTGGTCCAAGACATCTAGGTGGGCATCAGGCCCTGGAGGGTTGTTAGGCAATCTACTACCATATCCTTTAATTTGGGCATCACTTTTTTCCCAATCTACAATATTTAGAAAATTTTAAAAAATTACTCATTTTAGAGTTCTTGTGAGCCTTTAAGAAAATAATGTATGTGAAGCACTCCTTACCTTCTTTTTTTAATTAACTTTTTTAAAAGGCAACTTAGAATATTTAAAGAAAGCTCATAATAAGATGCTTTGTAGCCAAAAAATGTTAACAAATGTTCCTTGCAGCAGAGATTTAATCCAAAACAAGCAGAGAGAGAATATATGGAACAAGGTAAGAGGCCTACTTAAATAATTTCTCCCCCTTGTTATGAAAAGCAGATTGAGGCTTTTTGCTATAAAAAGTGGCCTAGAAATATTATATAAACATATTTTAAAATCAGCATCTTTGCGGTCCTCCCAATGCCAACTTTTGCTTTATAGCATGTTGTTAAGTGGATAGCATTTGAGTCTTTATTTTTGAAAGGCAGGATACATCAGTCAGCATACATATATTTTTTTATACCAGCTAAATATACACATGCATTCTATAATTGTATAGTGATCACATGTGATAATTACATGATGTTAAATGTCAAATGTATTAGAGAGAAAGGACCATGACTTAGTGGTAAAGCATGTAGCTCAACTCCAGTACTTGAATCTACATTTTCCAATAGTAGAAGATGAGAAAGCAGACTTCTGTCTGAAAGCTTGGGACACTATTGCCATAAGGTTCCATGCATTCATTTATTACATTTATATAGCTGCTCATCTTATAACCAACTCTGGTTATTCATGTAGAACGTGTAAAGGTGTCTTAATCAAACTGGGGCTATAGTTCTCAGAAAACATAGCCAGAATGGCTAAAAATCTGCTGGGGAGAGGGGGGGGGGAGGCGATGGCGAGTTGGAACTGTAGTATCAGTCTATCAGGAGAATACCAGATTAGGGAGGTCTACTGTAATGGAAGAAGAAAGCCTCTTCACAGAGATAAAGAATAGTTACAACATTGAAAGTGCTGTTTTTGTTGGTGATTTCTATTTTGCTTTTGCTTATTATGTTTTTGTAAATCTTAAAAGTTTATTTATATATGTATACAGTATTAACTGAAGAATGTTAAAACTATATTGTTTAGGTAACTTAGTTTTTCCTTTCTTATTTCCAATAATCTATCAATATTAATTACAATTTAGGATGACTGCATTACAAGTTTACTTGATTATTGTTTGTAATCCAGAATTGAATATAACATTGAGGGGAAAAGTGCATTAAAGTACAGGTAGCCCTCACTTATCAACTGCAATTGGGATGGCAACTCCATCGCTAAGCAACACAATCATTAAGTGAAATATCACACTGGATTTATGACTTCAGATCTTAAGTTGTTAAATGCAACATCATGTGATCATGACCTGTGATTTCCTGCTGGCTTCCCCATTGACTGTTGGAAGCCAACTCTGAAAGTTGCAAATGGTGATCACATGAATATGATCATTGTAAATGTGGGCAGGTTGTGAAGTGCCCAAATTGCTATCACATAATTGTAGGAATGATGAAACAAGCACAAGTTTGAGGATTGGTTATAAACCTACTTTTTCAGTGCTGTCACAACTTTCAATGATCGTTTGTTGCATAATAAAAGGTTTTGGTTTTAAGCTAATTAGTGTTAGGGTCTCTATTGTATTGCTACTTATTGTTACATATTAATAAAAACAAATAGTAGGTAAGCAAAGCAAATTTAACCATAATTAAAACCCAAAACATTAAAAGAAACTTAGCTATTGGGTATCTTTTTATGCATCTGCTGCTTTATAGTGTTTGTAGACATTTTGACCTATTTAGAAGCCAATAAGAAAATTTATTTCAAATTTAATTTCAATTTTTTTGTGCTGTCTATGTATGTGTCTTTGGAGGCTTTTTACATGTCTACTACCCATACATATGGTAAAATATTCCTTTTGTTTCATGGCACTTTGAGCATTTAATACTGTATTTATCTTAGATAATATTGATAGATATCGTCTGTAGAACATTTTTTACCATAATTTTTACTTTTTGTTATCATTCTGAATTGAAAATACCATGTCCCATAGAGATAGTTTAACTCAAATATAGATTGAATCTCAACTCTTTCTTGCATACTTTTTTTAAAACTTTCCTGAAAAATCAAGAGTATTTACTCCCAATTTTCTAGACCAGGAAATAACAAAAAAGATGTGAGCAACCTGCATTTATGTAACCTTATATGCAATTGTGTGAGAGAACCCACCTTCCTGTCCTATTTATTTGACTGGTCAATCATAAAAGAAATTGGATAATCTTAGGCTCTTCACCACCTCAGTTGAATGTTCCATATATGTCATTCTTAAATGAATGGGGAAAGAAAGCAATTCTTCACACAAATACTTGTGGCTATAACAGCTATTAGTTAATATAACTTGAAGTAATGGCCATTAGATTAGAAAACTTTACAGAAGATTTGAGTCCAAAGAGAATATATTTGTCACCTATGAATGCTAAATGAAATATCAAGAATCAGCAGCACTCTTTCACTTGAGGGAAGTTTGAGCAGAAATGTGAATAACAGAATTTGTAACAATAGAATCCAATACAGTACATTGAAATATTTGAATCTTTCAAATACCAAACCCAAAGCAGTATGAACAATTTAAGCTTATTACTGGCCACAGTTGACTCTGAAAAAAAGCTCAGAACCGGAACTGAGGCATTCACCTCCCCAATCCTGGATTTATCCCAAGGCCTCCACATAGCCACCATTTTGTTTTGCTTGACTTCAGTTTAAAAAAAAAAGGATGGCAAACCATGATGTGATCATGGGGGAGGCACAGTCATGCCCAGTAGCTTTCTAAAACAATTGCTTGAAGCACCCCGACTATTAGATAGAGGCAGATGGCTAATACAAGCACTTCAATATTATTGTTGTATTTTAAGTACCAGGGAAGGAGACGGCCAACTTTGAAATAGCAATTCAATGTTGTAATTTTAATCATCAGTCTGGGTTAACCCTTGGGCCCCAAATGAAGCAGTCCTTCTCATAGAGGTACAGTCTTGTGCCGTTTTGATCTGGCTACAATCCCAAACATAATGTACTATATACGGGGGAGGGAACCTTGGTTACAATGCAAACTGTCGTCATAAAGATGCTTCTGTTTGAAATAAGGTTGCCTTAACCTAGATGTCTGCATAATCAAGCCCAACACATGTGGTTTGGAGTCGTGAGAATGCAGACAACTAGGTTAATTCAATAGACACCACAGCTCAATTAATCCACAGGTTAGCAAACTGTTTAGAAGCATGCCAAACTTTTACATAAGCTAGTACTAACCAATTCCAATGCAAAGATATTTCACTTAAACTACAGAGTTCTTTTGAAAGAACCAGGACTTGCGGATTTCCCACCAGGGCCAAGCAAAGAAAAAAATGGAACAAAAAAAATAGAAGTGACCTCCGTTTAGAGGCAGTTTCACTTATCAAGGTCTGGCAGCTTTTTCCCGCTGATAGAAAGGAAACAATGCTATCAGGCGTTGTCTTGCTAAAGGACCCCTCCAGGTGGAGAGGAGTTAAAACTCTGTATCCCCCACCCCCACGCAGGATCAGGACAGGTGAGAGTTTGAATCTTGTCCGCTCGCCCTTCAGTCAAGGCCAGGGCTCTTCAACTTTGGCAACCCCCAGGGAATTTGGGTCTACAAAGTCTTAAAAGTTGCCAAGGTTGGACCTGGGGTTGCTTGGGAATCGGGACGCCTCGGGTACCCAAGTAGGGGTCTCCAACCTTGGCAACTTTAAGACTTGTGGACTTCAACTCCCAGAATTCCTCAGCCAGCTTTGCTGGCTGAGGAATTCTGGGAGTTAAAGTCCACAAGTCTTAAAGTTGCCAAGGGTAGCAGATTCCTACGACTGTTTCCTCCCCCTGCCGCCTTCTCTTGCCTCTTGCAAAAATTCCCGTCACCCCCACGCTCGCACAATGTCCCTTTGCAGAATATTCAGACTGAGTTTTCTGGCGTTTAATATTAGGTTCCCCCGACCGGTTGGTTTCCGGCTGTATTGAACTACAACTCCAATCATTCCCAGCTAGGAATGGTCACTAGGAATTGCACGCAGCCCAGACACACGTAGAGCTCCAGTTTAGGGCAGGGCTGTTTACGCGAACGCGCGTGCACTAACAGAGGCTCTGGGAGGCGTCGGAAGGAGCGTGTAGCATAATTCTCCTTAATAAGTACGGTTTATTTGCCATGTACTAAATTTCTTTATTTATTTAGATGTCGTCGTCCCCCCCCCCGCCTCCTGAATTTAATAGAACTTTCTTCCCCAGCCCGCCACGCCAGTGCGTTTTTCCTTTAAGGGAAGGGCAGGTGCGAATTGAAAGCGCAATAAGAAAAGGAGATAACTCGGGCTGAAACGCAAAGCATGAATAATGGCGATCGGGAGTTCTTCCCGCCTCCTTTTACAGTGGTATTAAATCAATATCAAGTCTGATATTGTTTCGAGGGAATTCACCTGCACTTTCAGCCGTTGTGGCAAGACGACTTGTGGCGTAGATTATGTAAAATTAATTACCGCGTTTCGTTCCTACTTCCTTATCTGGGAGTAAACCCGATTACATTATCGTATCGGATTCCCAGGACTGCGATATAGGACCACGGAAATAAAAGGGAATTTTGCTAATAGCGTCCTTGACTCTTAAGAAGCGTCTCATGCTTTTTTTCATGTTTGGCCTTGTAGCTTCCTGTGAATCTTCTGAACCGTAGCTAAATCTTCCACTCGGTCCACGTATTTTTGTTAATTCGCGTTCAGAAAGCAGACAAGAAATCAAAACCGTACCTTTCTTATCCACGATTTTAATTTTAAAAGCAGGTATTCAGTTTGTGCTGCTTTATCCATTATTGGGGAAGAGTAACCTGTTTTTTTTTAATCAAATCATTTTAAAAATGCATGTTAAAACCCAACATGTCCCGTGGAAATGCTTCTTTAGAAAGGCTTCTGATTCCTTTGTAACACTGAAGTGAACTTGAAAAAATACTATTTGCTCTCCTATAGAGAGTTATATTTCACACACCTGTTATAGTAATTAATCTCTGAAAACTTCAATAATTGCAGTGATGCAAAATATCATTTAAATATTTTCATATTAGCACATGTAACCCCACCTGTTAGTAGGAAGATTTATGGTTATGGTTATTTTCCAGGATGGATTATAAAACAGAAGCTAACTACAATGCATTGAAGGGCAGGAACTGGTCTGATGTTTGTATATTGGTGTGGAAACACACACACACACACACACACACACACACACAGAGAGAGAGAGAGAGAGAGAGAGAGAGAGAGAGAGAGAGAGAGATTAAATCCAAGCTCAATTAAAATGACATTTTTCAGTACAGCATTCTGAGCTTTAGCAAGTTTTTCAAATGTGTCTCTAAATCTGCAATCCTATGCTTGTAAGGAAGTCAAGTTCGATGCATTGAGTGGAACTTAAATTTTGAACATACTTGGGATTCCTTTATAAAGATTCTGTCTGCTGACTTCCATTGGAGTTGTGCCATTGGGGAGCAGGAGTGCCCTTTATTTATACTTCTGGCATCGATTCATACACCCACTTGTCTACATAAACACACGCGCACACACTCAAGTTTCTTGAACTATTCCATTTTGGAACATTCTGGCTTGCTTTGATCATATTCCCTGATGCAGTGCTAGGTCTGGTCACTTTATTGTGCAGCTCTTAGACCCTTTGTTATAGATTTCACTGGCTCTCGGCATTTCTCCTTATATACCCGTTATTTTTAAACCTGCCTACGTAAATCCCAGATCCGGAATGAGCCTCGGCTTAGGGCCAAGGGGAAATGGACATGGTACAAATTTCCTGCCCTTTTTACCTCTCTTCCTCTATAACAAGCTAAGCACAACTTTATTTTCTCCCACCACTAACTTTCACTTTACAGGAAAGCCTGCCAGCTGCCCAAAGTTCTGTGTGTAAGGGGGCAGACTGTCCTCTCAGGGTTTGAGTCACACAGGTGCAGAAAAGATTAGCCTAGCAAGCTGGGCCTTCAGTGTCCCCAAGCACATTTTTCACATTTATGATCTCTGGATGAAAATAAGGTCAGCCACTGAAGCAACAGGTAACATCTTCTGTCTCTAAATGGTGCATTAGAGGGTAGCCGAATCACCATACTGTAACCTGTACATTGTAGTTTATGATTTAGCATGTTATGGACACACAAACATAGACTTGTACTTTCCAGTCTCTAATGGAAATGGGGACATCCCAGTGACGTGCAGATATACAATTGATCAGCCATCCTATTTTAGCCCTTTTGTATCCCAGACAAAAAGACTTTGCAGGCTGATGACAGCTACATTACCTCTTATATTTCCCCAGGAGGAAAAGCTCAGTGATTATATGCTAAATATTTTCTGCCCTTATTGGTTTCTGACTGGGAATTCTGAGAATTGAGTCCTAATGGAAAACATCATTGGGAAAGGAATAAACAGATTTTTTTTCTGATTGTGTTCCAGGTAGTTGTGTTACATAGAAAACTTATAACATATATTTGAGGACTCCAAAACCATACATACAGATCGACTCCAAATTGTTTCCTGATAGTTCAGAATTATTAATTAATATATGTCGCAGGGGTGAAATCCAGCAGGTTCTGACAGGTTCTGGAGAACTGGTAGTGGACATTTTGAGTAGTTCGGAGAACCGGCAAATACCACCTCTGGCTGGCCCCAGAGTGGGGTGGGAATGGGGATTTTGCAATATCCTTCCCCCAGGAGTGGGGAGGGAATGAGGATTTTGCAGTATCCTTCCCCTGCCATGCCCACCAAGCCACGCCCACAGAACCGGTAGTAAAAAAATTTGAATTTCACCACTGTATATGTGGTATGTTACACTGGAGTGTCTTTTCTTGGTTGTGAAATCTGCAAAGCTTCTGGAGAATCCAGCAAGGTCTTCTTGGATTGACAGTTGCCACATTCATTCAATGTGTGTTTTTGCAAGTTCAGACCTAATGTTTTTATGATACGTCAAATATTTTGCATCCAAGTTTTAAATTGTTGTGCCAAACTGATTCTGATTACAGTAGCTCATCAAATGCTTTAATGATAACTGTGATCTAAGGGAGAAGAGAGGTGAAAATGCATTCTGGGCACTTAGGAAATGGAGAGTTCTCCAAGAAGCAGACAAGCATAGATAAGGTCTGAAACGGGCGGGTTCCTAATTTTTTTTACTACCACTCTGTGGGTGTGGCTTATTTTGTGGGTGTGGCTTGCCTGCCATGTGACTGGGTGGGCGTGGCTTCTCTGCTGAAAGGAGAGGAACTGAGATAGGTCCTGCCGCCCATTCCCTTCACCTCAGCAGCTCGAGAAGCCTCAAACGTGCGAAAATGCCTAGGATCATCACCGCGCGTTCGTGGCTTCTCGAACTGCTGAAGGGAGGGGAACTGAGATAGGTCCTGCCGCCCGTTCTTTCAGCGTCTCATGCGCTCCCTCAGCCATCCTCCCCTGCTTGGACTCACTGTGGGGTAGGAAGGCAGAGCATGCGCAGTGCCGGAAGCTCGGCTTCTGGGCATGCGCAGAAGAAATTTTTTTTAAAAAAAATGGCGGCGCCCAGGCACCGGCAACCGACCACACCGGTACTGTGACGTCACCAGCGGGCCGCTACCGGTGCTATAGAGTGGACCGCACTGGTAGGAACCCACCACTGGTCTGAAAGATATAATGTGTTCCAGAAAATACAAATCTGCATGAATCAAACAATGGCTGTAATGAAAAAGCTAGTTCTCATATCAAAGATTGTTAATTATAGCCACCTGGAGGAAGAAGTAACCAATTATGTAGTATGAATTGATAGACTTCCCTTCCCGGTTTTAATTCATGAGAGCCTGGTAGTAGAAAAATGTTGTTTCATTCAGACAGATGGTTGACAGAAGTCTTGTCCACACAATTGCTCTACCCCATTGAACCTTTTCTCCAGATGTTGCAATTCCAGATGCCTCAAATAATTTTCAGTGCAAGAAAGAATGGGTGCAAATGGAATCTGCCCAATTGTTAAAATGCAGATGGATTTTTTTCCTCCCCAGAATTCCTGTTCAGGGCTCAGAAAATATAATGGTTCTTGTTTCTTTTTTGCCAAAAGAATAACCTAAATAACCTTATTTAGGTTGTCTGATTGACAGTTACCTCTGTGAATGTATGTACTGACACCACATTTGCAACAAGGATAACTTCAAATGCACGCTGCATGATATATTCATGTAACTGAGTTGTTGAAGAACCTGATTGCAGAACCTGTCTGAATTTATCTGTTGTTGGACAAAAAAAAAATGGACATGAGATTTATCATCAATGCCTGGGGTTGGGGGGGGTAGATAAAAAGGCCCAAATTAAACAACTTTCTTACTGCAGATTTCATACTCAATTCAAAAAAAATGCAGGAAGCAATGAATAGATTGGCTTGTTTTCTATCCAGATCTTAAATTGGAATTTACTCTGTGCTTCTTTCCAAATGAAAACTGTTTAGTGATGTAATTAATCATCCCACGTAAACTCAGATTAGAAGATATATAATTATGGCAATTGAATTAATTTTTACTTTTATATAAACAGGTTATTATGCAGTAGTTTTACGCTGGGATGATGGAATAGGCAAGAAACTTACTCTGGACTGTGAATTATACTGGAGATTCATACAATAGGTTTGACACAAAATAGAGTATACTATTAGGACTTTAGAAGCTAAAGCTATTCTGTGCTTATCTTAATTTAACCACAGAACTATTATACACATCAATTTTACTAACTGCAGTATAGTACACAGGGAAGGAATTTTAGTTGTCTGAATTTGCAAGACAAAAACAATGTAAGCCCATCAATAGGTCTTCAGCTTAGCAACTTGCTAAATTTCTATTGTTCCTTTTTTAGCTGAATAGAATAGAATAGAATAGAATAGAATAGAATAGAATAGAATAGAATAGAATAGAATAGAATAGAGAATAGAATAGAATTCTTTATTGGCCAAGTGTGATTGGACACACAAGGAATTTGTCTTTGGTGCATATGCTCTCAGTGTACATAAAAGAAAAGATACATTTGTCAAGAATCATGAAGTACAACACTTAATGATTGTCATAGGGTACAAATAAGCAATCAGGAAACAATATTAATATAAATCGTAAGGATACAAGCAACAAGTTACAGTCATACAGTCATAAGTGGGAGGAGATGGGTGATAGGAACAATGAGAAGACTAATAGTAATAGTAATGCAGCCTTAGTGAATAGTTTGACAGTGGTGAGGGAATTATTTGTTTAGCAGAGTGATGGTGTTCAGGAAAAACTGTTCTTGTGTCTAGTTGTCTTAGTGTGCAGTGCTCTATAGTGTTGTTTGGAGGATAGGAGTTGAAACAATTTATGTCCAGGATGCGAGGGGTCAGTAAATATTTTCACGGTCCTCTTTTTGACTCGTGCAGTATACAGGTCCTCAATGGAAGGTAGGTTGGCAGTAATTGTTTTTTTTTTTTGCAGTTCTGATTATCCTCTGAAGTCTGTGTCTGTCTTGTTGGGTTGCAGAACCGAACCAGACAGTTATAGAGGTGCAGATGACAGACTCAATAATTCCTCTGTAGAACTGTATCAGCAGCTCCTTGGGCAGTTTGAGCTTCCTGAGGTGGCGCAGAAAGAACATTCTTTGTTGTGCTTTTTTTATAATGTTTTTGATGTTAGGTGACCATTTTAGGTCTTGAGATATGATAGAACCTAGAAATTTGAAGGTCTCTACTGTTGATACTGTGTTATCTAGTATTGTAAGAGGTGGTAGAATGGGAGGGTTTCTCCTAAAGTCTACCACCATTTCTACGGTTTTGAGTGTGTTCCGTTCCAGATTGTTCCGATTGCACCACGAGGCTAGTTGTTCAACCTCCCGTCTGTATGCGGTTTCATCGTTGTCTCGAATGAGACCAATCACTGTTGTATCATCTGCGAACTTCAGTAGTTTAACAGATGGATCGTTTGAGATGCAGTCATTGGTATATAGAGAGAAGAGAAGTGGTGAGAGTACACAGCCTTGGGGGGGCCCTGTGCTAATTGTACAGGTATCTGATGTGATTTTGCCTAGCTTCACCTGCTGCTTCCTGTCTGTTAGGAAGCTTGTAATCCACTTACAAGTGTGTTCAGGTACCGCTAGCTGATTTTGTTTAGTTAGAAGAATGTCTGGTATGATGGTGTTGAATGCTGAACTAAAGTCTACAAAGAGGACCCTTGCGTAGGTCTTTGGAGATTCAAGATGTTGTACGATGTAGTGGAGAGCCATATTAACAGCATCATCTGTCGATCTATTTGCTCGGTATGCAAATTGCAGGGGGTCTAACAGTGGATCCGTGATGGTTTTCAAGTGGGACATCACTAGCCTTTCAAAGGTTTTCATAGGCTAGTGATGTCCCACTTGAAAACCATCACGGATCCACTGTTAGACCCCCTGCAATTTGCATACTGGGCAAATTAGCTCTTTATAGTATTTTCTCTAAAAGGTCATGTGGCCCAAGAAGAATTTAGTTTATAATAAAAGGGCCAGGTATGCAAATAGATATCCACACTATAGCCCAGTGATGGCGAACCTATGGCACGCGTGCCACAGGTGGCATGCGGAGCCATATCAGAGGGCACGCGAGGCATTGCCCTGTCAGCTCCACGGGCAAACTGGAAGTTTGGAAAAATGCACTTCCGGTTTGCCGTTGGGCTGTTTTTAGCACTCCGGAGGGTTCAGGGAAGCTTCCTGAAGCCCCGGAGTGCAAAAAACAGCCCAACAGGCAAACCAGAAGTGCGTTTTGCCGAACTTCCAGTTTGCCCGTTTTGCCGTTTTTCACCGCCTCAGGCTTCAGTAAGGCCTTTGCACGGGGGTGGGGTGGGGGTGCGCATGCACAGGAGGCAGCGTGGGGGGGTTGTGCACATGCGTGTGGGGAGAGGGAATGGGTGTGGGCACGCTAGTGCGCACACACACACACCCTTTTGGCACGCGAACCAAAAAAGGTTCGCCATCACTGCTATAGCCGTTCAGTTCTTTTAGTAAACTATGCCTTTTGAAAATACCTTTCCCCCCAATATTAAGTCTGTAACATACTCTTGAATGTATGTGCTTACATATGTAAGTATTGTGCATACATATAATTCCCATCCTCCCTGTGTACATACTCGGAGTAGACAGCTTTGCTCATGTACTGTATATAGAAGAAACAATATCCTCCTGATTAAGCAGCAACTCTCTTTCATGTAGCATTATGTAAAACTTCCTCCATCTGTTCCAGGAAGTGTCATTTAATTATCCAGCTTTCATGTTAGTAAATAGGTTTGTTACACATGACAAAAGAGCTGCAATTTTTGGAAGCAGGTTTGTTCACTGTTCAGATTAGCTAATCTCTCTCCGGGCTAAGGTTCCAAAACAGTTTCGGTGGCTGGTAAGCAAGAAAAAAGATGCTCAGGGATACTGAAAGGAACATAGTTTATTTGTTTGTAAAGTGGAAGTGGGCTGTTACATTTTGCTACCAAGGGAGCATCTGCTGGGCCACACATGCAGTTGAGGATAACAAGTACTGGCCAGACAGGAAATCCATAATCCAAAGGCAGATTGAATAAGAAAGCCCAAGATCCATAAGTTTAGACACTAGTCTATGTGGAAGTATTGTGTTAAATGCAGAGCTAAAATCTACAAAAAGCATCCTCACATAGCCCCCCCACCCCGTTGTTCCAAATGAATCAGAGCAGTGTGAAAAGTGTTGGCTATAGCATCCACTGTAGATCTATTTGTTCTGTATGCAAACTGGTGTTTATCAAATGTATGCGGAAGACCAGAAATAATGTGCCGACAGACCAGTTTCTCAAAGCACTTCATGATGATAGATGTGAGTGCCACTGGTCTGTAATCATTAAGGTTATTGATAGGGAAACTTCTTTGGCAGCGGAACAATGGTGGAAGCCTTCAAACAAGATGGAATAGTGGACTGGGATAAAGACCAATTAAAGATCCTGGTAAAGACTCCAGCCAACTGATCAGCAGAGTCTTTAAGCACTCGGCCAGAGATACCATCAGGACCAGCAGCCTTTCTAGGGTCCACAGCCCTCAAAATGCTCCTCACCGCCTGTTCCTCCACAATGAGGTGGGGGCTACAAAGGGCTGGTGGCAGGGGTGAAATCCAGCAGGTTATGACAGGTTCTGGAGAACCGGTAGTGGAAATTTCGAGTAGTTTGGAGAACCGGCAAATACCACCTCTGGCTGGCCCCAGAATGGGGTGGGAATGGGGATTTTGCAATATCCTTCCCTCGGAGTGGGGAGGGAATGGGGATTTTGCAGTTTCCTTCCCCTGCCACGCCCACCAAACCACGCCCACCAAGCCACACCACACCCACCAAGCCATGCCCACAGAACCGGTAGTAAAAGAATTTGGATTTCACCACTGGCTGGTGGGCTGTATTTTAGCTGTCTCTGATGTTTCCACTTCATGACATGAAGACAGAAATAAAGAAACAGATATCGGATCAGATCTCATACCAGCTTCAGCAATCCTCATAAAATGTGCCTTGCCTTCTCAATTCCCAGCAAATATTTTGGGATGGGAGCGGGAAAGAAAACTCAAGAAGCAAATTGGAAGACATGGGGGGATTATAAGATGAAGATTCCTGATCTGGACACACATTTGTGTCTAAAATTCTTTGAATGTTGCCTTGCCATACAAAGTGTATGAGATCATATATATCTATTTTACTCCGGGTACCCATAGACCATAGCCAGTTCATGATTCTTGCAAATTTTCCCAGTGCAACTGGTATTGAAAAAAAGATGCTAGAAATAGGCAAATGATATCTGCTTTCTTCTCTCCAGTAAAAGCAGCAAAGTGGTTTGAAGTCTTTAGCCTCAGAGACATAGATTAATACAGGTAGTCCTTGATTTATGACCACAATTGAACCCAAAATTTCTGTTGCTAACTGAGACATTTGTTAAGTGAGTTCTGCCCCATTTTATGAGCTTTTTTTGCCACAGTTGTTAAGTGAATCATTGCAGTTGTTCAGTTAGCAACACAGTTGTTAAGTGAATCTGGCTTCCCCATTCACTTTGCCGGTCAGAAGGTTGCACATGGCCCCAGGACACGACAACTGTCAGAAAATACTGTCTGAATTTTGATCACATGACCATGGGGATGCTATAATGGTCATAAGTCACTTTTTTCAGTGCCATTATAACTTTGAACGTTACTAAATGAACTGTTGTTAGTCAATGACTACCTGTATTTACTTGCTAATATTGAGTGCCAAGAGAGACTACTATATATTGGCTTCACCAATTAGGCTAGCAATGGTGTTGAATAACCCTATAAACCTCCTGTGTTATTCACTGATTGCTAAATCACACTATGCTAAAAGTGAGGCAGGGCCAAAGACACAATGTGAACACATTAGCCATGCCCTTTCTGAAAAGAGGGAATGTATCCATATTTTTAAAGGGAGAGCATCTGTTCAGGTTTGCAGACTGGCTTTTTTTTTCTCATCAAGGACACTCCATTTTATGTATGTTGCCTATTCTTGCAACTTTCTAGGCTTCTTTCCCAAGTTCCAACAGAGCAGGGGTCCCCAAACTTGGCAACTTTAAGACTTGTGGACGTCAACTCCCAGAATTCTCCAGCCAGCTATGCTGACTGGAGAATTCTGGGAGTTGAAGTCCACAAGTCTTAAAGTTGCCAAGTTTGAAGACCTCTGCAACAGAGAACAACATTTATCTAGGAGTAGTGAGCTACTAAAATAATTTTTTGGGGGGAGGCCTACTCATTTTACAAAGTATTTATTTTGAATAATTCTTCAAATGTTGAGGTATTCTTGAGGTATTTCCTGTTAGGGAGTCCATTTTGTGCTCTGCTTTTGTTAGTGCTCAGTACAGAAGGCACATAACACAATTCATTATTAGGAGCCATGGTGGCGCAGTGATTAGAATGCAGTATTGCGGGCTGACTCTGCCCACAGCTGGAAGTTCGATACTGACCAGTTCAAGGTTGACTCAGCCTTCCATCCTTCTGAGGTCAGTAAAATGAGGACCATATTGTTGGGGGCAATATACTGATTCTGTGAATCGCTTAGAGCAGGGCTGTCAAACTCCCGGCCACGGGTCAGATGCGTCATACACTGGCCACGCCCACACCTGGTTTAGCAAAGGGGAAAAAAGTCCCAATACGTCTCATGATGCCGCCGTGATGACGTGAGTTTGACACCCCTGGCTTAGAGCATGCTGTAAAGCACTATGAAGCGGTATATAAGTCTAGGTGCTATTGCTACTGCTATTATTCAGAGGTCCTAAGATGGAAGCACAACTGGGATTTTCCAGAGTATCCTAGGGCCGTGATGGCAAACCTATGGGACGCGTGCCCGAAGTGGCACACGGAGCCATGTTGTCTGGCACGCGTGGCATCCCCCGTTCCTCTTCCGGGTTTCTGGCGTGCCTATGCATGCGACGATCAGCTGGCCTTCATGCCTGCGGCAGTGCCAGAAACTGGAAGAGCTGGTCTTCCATTTTCTGGCGTGAGCATGCGCTCCAGCCAGCTGATTGTCGCGCATGTATGCACGCCAGTAACTGGAAGACTAGCTAGATGGCGCGCATGTGCACGTCGGAAACTGGAAGTTCATTTTCCGGCAACGCACATGCCCCTGGGCAGCTCCTCTTCCGGGTTGCGGCCCCGATGAGTGCACAAAGTGTGCTCCCTTTTCAGCGCTCAGTGCCAAAAAGGTTCACCATCACTGTCCTAGGGGGATCAACCTTGCATCTGAAATCCATATCATCCCAAGCACAGAATGAAGGATTTTAAGAAAGATGAGAACCCTTTGATGGGAAGCAACATCTGCATGGCTAGGAATATGTGGAGCAGAGAAATGTCTTTTTTTTTCTTTTCAAAAGTTTCTTAAACTAACACACCCTTTCTCCTCAGTTTGCTTTCTTAGACCGTTTCCCATCACCCCTCAGACTCAGATTGCTTGGATGTCTTATGTGTGGGTA